>CM046880.1:402995660-403675133 GCA_025667525.1 Glebionis coronaria
GGCGCCTATGTGACCATGGTTATTGGTAAGGCTGGGCGCCTTGGAAATTGTGGTTATTGGTAAGGCTTGGAGCCTTGGAATTGTGATTGTATGGTTAATCTTAAATGGTAGTTGTTAATGCATAATTGTAACACATTGTCCATATGTTCTTTTGTTGATGGTTGTTATTCACAGCTTATAACTGATTTGGCGTTGGAGTCTAAACCTATGACTCTCACCAACTTTATGTTGACGTGTTTTAGTGTCTCTTTCAGGTGAGAATGTAGTTAAGCTTGAGAATAGAAGTGGCTAGCTTTGGAGGCATTAGGATTGCATTTAGAAGGAGATCCCCGTTCCTTCTTAGTTTATTTTTCTGTTTGTTTCAATAAGTGATACTATGAACCTATATGTTGATTTGTTTGTGTTATTTGTTTGTCTTGGGTAAGAGGTAGGACTGTTACCTACTTGCCTAGACTCCTGCATTTTGTGGAGATATCGTCATGACATTTGTGTCACCATTTTATGACATTTCCATTTCATTTAGTTATCTCTATAGACACGCCATGTTGTGATAATATACATACGTCGCGCCCCATATTCCGCCATGTTGGGGTGTGACAGAGTGTGATTGGTTGAGGGTGAGATAGTGGGGGACGTGGCGTGTAGTGATAGGCTGGGGAAAGTTTAGATGTCTGCCCCGAATAGTCCCCAAGTTTCCATATACTTGTCATACAAACTTGTAAACAACATATTGCTAATTCCTTTGTATACATAGTTTTTGTTTTCCCATATTGGCCACAAAATCTTTTGCAAACTTGTTCCAAGGGCTTAACTTGCATTTTCTTGAGTCTTCAAGGGCCAAACATGTATAATCTCATCATTTTAGGGACCCAAATGCAATATTTGAGTTTTACAAGGGTTTAAAATGACAAGTCTTCAAACGTTGAGGGACCAATCTTGACAATCTTCAAAACTTCAAGGACTTTAATGGAAATTCATGATTCGGTTATGGTTCTTTGTGCGGCTTCATTTCCCCTGTTCGTTTTTGCTTGATTCTTGTACTCTTTTGGTGAATTTACGATATCCGTACCTAAAATACACAATGAACAAAGACAAGCACATTTTGGGTATTTTAAGCGCTTTAAGCCTGATTTGGACGATGAGACTATGTATAATTGCAGTCTCATCACTCCCCCATACTAAACCATTGTCGTGTCCCCACGTAATGCTAGAATGAAGTATCGTAGCACTTCCAAAATTCATTTTTATGTGACATTTATTGAAAACGTAAACTTAAATAAACTACTACACGTGTTTTAGACATAATGTATTGTTTTCATCACGATTAAGTGACTTTTAGGGTCAAAGAATAAGAACACGTGAATGCCTCATAGAGATAAGTTCGTCATCCTCGATTTTCACTCGATTCCATGCTAAGCATGTAACGAGATCATTGTCATTATAAGTTAGCAAAACAATCATTACTCATGAGTGTTAATTACGTGCTTAGACTCCCTTATTCATAAGGTGTATCTCTTATATTTTATTTGGTCTTAATGATCACGAGGTTGCATTTGACTTATTTCGATATTTTATTAAGGCCGAAAATAAAGTAGGAAGATTTAATTAATAGTTAGCTAAAGGAAATGATCTTTTAAAACGGCTTCTCGTAATCTTCTCAAGTTCTTATCTTGTCATAACTCGTTTCATGATTTGAGACCTTCCAGGGACCGATATTTGGAATGTACTTCATAATTCGAATCTTGGAAGACGTTCTTGAAATAATGGTCTTCTCTCCATATATGGAGTTTCTTCACTTGGACTGCGACTTCATCATTTTTCTTCAATCTTTATTTGGGATTTTGATATACAACGATCCGCCTCCTTTTCGGACTTGGATATATTTATCCTCATACCTTGTTAGGATCTTTTTGGATAGACTTCTCCATGATCTTTAGGGGAGTATATTGCTTCTCGTCGTGTGTCTCGATCCTTCATATTGATTTTGGAATAATGATACTTCACATCATCTTGGATCTTTAGCAACAAAATAGAGTCTGCATGCCTTGTTAAGGCCTTTTTGGAACTTTGCCAATCTTCGCATCCCGCTTCAATAAGTTATGCCTTGGTTATGAACTCTATTCGAACACGAGCAACTTTTAAACTATCTTGGGCTAGAAGCTATGTAACCTTTTAAATCGTACGGCCTTACTTATTGCATTTATTTAAACAAAAGCGTGGGGAGAAAAAGCTAATAATTACTACACATGAGATCGTGAAAGATTACGTAACTTATAATTAACTCCATCATTCCTCGTCCTCATTTAAAAGACTCAGCCTAATTAAAGTTAAGGAATCAAAGCTAAGTGCTCAATACACACGGTCGAGTCAAAAATTACTTTTATTCTCACCATCGGAAAACTTACATTCGTGTCTTAAATACATATGAAAAACAAGAAAAAAATTAAAATTTGGCCACTTTTAGCCTTATTTTGCATAAAACAATAACAAAAAGATGAAAATTAGATTGCGTGATGACGTAAGCAAGGTGAAGTATCTACTCACCCCCATACTAAAACTAAACATTGTCCTCAATGTTTCGAGTCTAGGGGTGAAACACCCCCATACTAGAGACAAAAGTCGAATGCTTAATCTCGATCATGGAAAGGGTAAAACGAATAACCTAGAAGCCGTTTATGAATTATGCTAATAAGATAAACGTTAGAACATAAAAGGATATCATCGGATATCAGAATCTCCAAAGCAACGATCGAAGCTCGAGTGATACGTAAAACGAACACGAGAGGCTTCAATGATGACGATGAACCTAATAAGTCAAAATCACAAACAACCACGGAACAAAGGTTGGAATAGCACAAGTCCCCTCGTTACACTATTAGTAAACGATAATATTTACAAGGATAAGCATGAGAATCCCCCACGAGGCACCTTGTTTTTTATAACCGAGTCAAAAGCTCGACTCGAATCCCCATAAATGTGATCATTTAGGGATAATCATGGTATGGTCATATTTGGTGGGGCTTACATGATAAACAATGCCCAAAAGTACATGGGGTCCTTTAAAAACCCAATATACGTATACCGGGGTCAAAGATAGCGTCCTCGTTTTCGGATGAAAGACGATACAACTCTACTCCAACCGATAGTGGAACCTCAAAGAGGTCAAAGAAAAGAGATGAGAAGTAGAAGGGTGGGACAATGGGTGGGGCAAAAAAACCATGAGCTACTCGAGGTAGACTCACACCAAGCAAATAGATAATTTTTCCATTTATTGCATCGTTGGAAGACCGAGATTTCCCTTTACAAGCAATTCTGGGATCGAATATCTCGTCCTCGGTGGAGAAATGTGAGGGAACATAAGGGGCTTCCCCCACACTAAAACCATACACACCATTGTCAAAAGGAGTAGACGAGGTGGTAGTACTCATACAACGCGGTGATGACGAAGTTAGACTTGTAGAAAAATCTTTTAACCCAATTTTAAAATCTTTTCCTTTTTCATCGTTCAAAAACTCATTATTAAAACCCGATTTGATGATGTCGAAAATATTTGGCGTTTCAAAATCAAGATTAGTCACGCTAAAAATCCTCACATTTAAGTCGCGGTTAGGGGGTGCTGGATTGTATAAGTCCTCAAAACGTTTGTCAACAAAGAACACCGCCCCCTCGGGGTCAACATATTCGTCATCCTCATGATCGTGAATCTCATCGATTTCTTCATCGTAAATAGGCTTATCGAACCAAAGTTCTTCATAATCCTCATTAATGATATTTGAAATTCTCTCGAAGAGATCACGATCAAGTACAAAATCATCATTCATAAGGGAGGAGTGTTGATTAGGTAACTCCTCATGAATATGATAAACGTCATTCTCATTTGAGGAGTATTGATTAGGTAACTCCTCGAGAATAGGATTTTGGGTCACGTGAGTTGGTTCGTCATAAAAAATGAGACGTTCCAACTCATCAAGTTCATCCTCGATTTTGGAACAATCAACCTCACTTGTAGGTGGAAGTGGAGGCAAAAGAGCTAGCTCTCGTTCGATAATTTCCTCAATCTCGGAATCAAACTCATAACCATCGTACTTTCCATGTAAAGAGGTGTTTTTAGGAGAATCCTCAAAAATGGCATGTGGATTTTTGAGGACGTGATCAATCTCGGCAAAATCGCCATCGTCATCGTCAAAGAAAGAGTCGATGTGAGCACTCACAACCATGGTCTTACAAGCCCTAGGGCTATGCTTAGGTGACTTTTCTAAGACGAGAAGATCGATGTCAATGAAACCTTTAGCCTCAACGGGTGTTGGTCTAGGAATTGGAGGCACTTCAATGGAATTAGAATTTGATGCCTCAAAGATGTGGTCCTTCGAAGGTGGTGAAGACGAGTCCCTTTTTGTCATTGTCGTGATGGCACTAACGTCACCCTTTGGAATTGGTTGTTCACTTGTTTCACCGAATAAATCCCAACATGATTTTTCATCCATAAATCTACGAATACCCTTTTGATTTAAGTACACGTATTCTTTATCATTAAAATCGTCATCTTCAAAACCGTTCATTTTAATTCTTTCAAAACATGCATCAAGCCTCATATTTTCCGCTAAAGTTAACATTTTGAAATAATTAGAATTTGAAACATTGATTTTATCATGATCATTTGAAACTTAGATCTACTCGTGAAAAAGTCCATTTTATCCTCCCCATATTTCATAGTGAGTTTCCCACCATGAACGTCGATTGCGGCTCGAGCCGTCGATAAAAACGGTCGACCTAAAATAATGGGACATTTAGGGTCACACTCGTAATCAGAAATGACGAAGTCTGCGGGAAAAACAAACTTTCTAATCCTAACATAGACATCCTCGGCTATCCCAATTGGTTCTAAAGGTGTACAATTTGCTAGCTCGCTAGTCATGTTCGTGGGGGTAAGGATAGGCAATTTCATCAATTTCCATATAGAATGAGGCATGAGATTGATGCTAGCACCTAAATTAGCAAGGGCTAAACATCCCTCAATCTCGGAAAAATCACAAGGTAACAGAAATTAGCCCGGATCCTCTTCCTTTCTCGGCATATGCCTTTTGGGTTTTTTAATAAGGATCGATGCACAAGTTTCTTCAAGGGTTACTTGGGTAAGGTCTATAAACTCTCTTTTTGAACCGTGGATGGAATTAGAGGTACATACGGGTGTGCACTCTTTTCCTTGGTCGCTACATTCACCCCATCGACTTTATAACATGAAGGCGTGTTAGAAGTCGAGGGTTGAGAAGAAGGAACAACTCTAAATCCATCAAGGTTTGGGGTAATCACATGACTTTTCTCACGAGACGAGGCGGCTAATCGTCTCATATTAGCCTCATTCGTTTTCATATATTCTTAAAACTCGTTTAACGAACTATTTTGATTAGAATTAAAGTTCCCTTGGTTTTGATTACTTCTTTGAAAATTCTCTTGATTACCATTTGAAAAATTGTTACCTTGATTAGCGTTGTTTTGAAAATTTGAGTTTTGATTGTTATTATTATCTCGATTTTGCCAACTCAAATTACGACCTTTATTATAACCTTGATTTGAAAATTTTCTTTGGGTGATTATTTCCTTGAAAATTGTTTCGGTTTTGATTCGAAAAATTGTTGCCTTGGTTATAATTTCCTTGTGATGGACCCGTGTTGTTTTGATTTTGAAAATTGTTGTTTAACGCGTTTACACTCGACGTTTGGCCATCCGTAGTCGCACACTCGTAATAATTATGAGGTTCACCACACAACGTACACGAATCCTCAAACGCTTTCACCGTAGCGGGAGCGTCTTTCTTTTTCATCTTGTAAAATCCATGATTTTACCATGATAAAATGTAATAAAGTTTTACCCAATGATACTAGAACATTCTCCATGTGTTATAATCTTATAAGACATGTGAACATGTCCATTGTGTACTTATACTTTTATATTTCATTTTGTTGTAGGTAGTCACATAACTTAAACCTTGTACTTAAAAATAGAATAACAAGTAATAAAATGCATAACCTTCATGTGTGTACATAACACTTAACAAATATTGAAAACAATGTTGCACTACATATATGTAGCCGTGTATATAAGTACTATATGTATGCATACACTTTTCTTGGATTAGCCAAAGTTCACACTTTACCCCTGTGTTATACCCACAACACAAGCCCAAGCCCAAAAACTCACTCCTCTCCTTGGTTAGCCTTACACGACACCCACAAGGTGGAAGGGGAAGATATGTCTTGGTTTTGGCAAAGCCAACACTTGGCATGACATCTCTTACTAAGGCAAATCATGCCATTTCCTCCTCTCTCTCTTCTTTAAGCCGAAACACACACACCAACATTCCCATTTCCACATGCAGACCAAATCTCACTTTCTCTCAACTCTTTCTCTCTAAAATCATACGGCTTAAAGCCATAAACATCCAAGCAAACACATTTAATCTACAAGATCCTTGTCTTCATCTTTACTACTAATCATTTGGTAGTATCTTTACCAACTTGATTCTCACATCAACCCATATAAACCCTAGCCGAATATACATAGGTCACGGCTTGGATTGTTTAGGGTTTCCATCTTCATCAAGACTAAGAACACTAATCTCCTTTGTTCCTTAGATCTTTCCTTGGTAACAATAACTAGAAGGTATCACTTATTATGCTTTCTTCATTTTTACTTGCATGCATAATCATCCACCTAATAAACACATATAATGAACTTGTTTAAAAACCAAGATTTGATAAAACCATGACCACATAGGTCACGACATATTTTTGGAATACCATGAGTCATGCTTAAAAACTTTTGATAAGAAACCTATGACTTTTTACCTAGTTTAAACTTGGTAAAAATCATATAAACCCTTCTATGGATTTATATTTAGTCGTGGGCTATAAGTTCCATTTTTGGGACTTTTGGTTTAACTTATAAACATAAGTCATATGGGTAATCTTTTGTAACTCACAAAACTAGAAAACCATGACCTTAAAGGTCACGACTTATTTATATGTACAACAAAGAATGGTGTAACAAGTTTTAATGATTGGAATATGTGTTTACATATGTAAAATGAACTACAAAAAATCATGAAAACATCTTGTGTGTAAAATATAACCGTGAGCTATAAACATGAATGGATGGGTTTCTAATTAACATGCATGTCTATGTTAGACCTAGATCTTGTGTTAAGACCTTAACTTAACTTAATAATCATGTAAAAAGTATAAATCTTATGATAAGAGTACATGGGAAAAAGAATATAGTCATGGGCTATATGTTACTTTTTGGGACTTAAAAATGAACATTGGAAACATGTAATAAATCTAGATATCTATGTTTGGACTTCATGAATAATTATAAATACATAGCAAGCCTAAATCTCATCTTGGAAATATCAAGATTTAAAATATAGCCGTGAGCTATATATGTATATGTTTGTGGATTTATAATTGACTTCTAGACTTGTACATGGCTTACATCTCATATTGGGACTTTTGTAATTACATGCAACCATATATCAAGTTTAGACTTACTTTAATAAGCTATAAATTAATATAGCCGTGAGCCATAAGCTCATATTAGGGCTTATAACTTACATGCAACTTGAAACAAACCTAGATCTCACTTGAAACATCAAATAAAACAAGCCATGGTTTTTATCCTTCATCTAAAGATCATAACTTAATTTTACAAAGCTAATAATAAGTTTATAAGAAAACCCTAGATTTTTACCTAGATAAATGGTAAAGAAATGTTAATTGACTAATCAAGCCCATGCAACATTAGCCCAAAACCTAAATGGCCCAATAAGCCCATTTAACTAATCTTAGTATATTAGTGGACTTAAAAATATGTTTAAGCCCAATTAATGTTTTGAAAGCCCATTTAACTAATGTTATTATATTAGTGGACTTAAAATAGGTTTAGGCCTACTAGATAGCCCATAAGTTCTTTTGGTCCGTTTTAATGAGCCCATTCAATATTTTAAATATTTTAAATAAAGTTTTTATAACAAAATTATAACTTATAAAAACTTTTGGACGAAAAATGACAATTTACGAAACTTAGGGACTAAAACCATGACATTTGAAACTAGTATTGATAAACTATTAAGCACAAGGACTAATATTGTAAATAACCAAAAGTCTAGGGCTTAATAAATGTCATCCGTGACATATTAAACCCTAAGGACCATTTTTGTAAGTTTCCTAAAGATATTTGTCATTTTATAAACCTAAGGACCATTTTTGTAATAAGGCGAAACTTATAGAAGCCCTAGGGACTGTTTTTGCCATTTAATGAAAGTTATAAAATCTAATTATAACAAGAGGGACTATTTCTTCCATAACCCGGAAGTATTACAAGCCTTAGGTACCAAAAATGTAAAATCCGAAAGTTTTACTTTAATAAAAGTATGGAGGGACTAGTTTTGCACTTATCCGAAACTTAAACTAGCCCTAAACCTTTACTTCAATTTTATTTAGTAAAACTTAAATAAAACCTAAACCATGAGGACTAAAACTGTAATTTCTTAAACTTATGATTTATAAATTATTTGTAAATGTTGGAAACTTTTGGGGACTTTAAGTTAAATAAAATAATTATATTTTATTTTATAAAATAATTTATGTAAACTATATATATATATATATAAGTTACATACAATTACACTTATACTATAATTGTGAGTAAAACATTTTTACTTAAACAAGTAACTTATTTACAAGTTTGAATAAACGTTATTAATACTTGCACTACAGTCATTTAAATAAACATTGTAGCATTCATAAACTAATTAAAAACTGTACAAGCATACACATACGTTTTCTTATATTATCTGTTAAGACTGTACTATTTAATTAAGCAGTAGACTGTGACGTGATCATTACTTGGATTTCCTTTTTATTTGCACAGCCATTACAAACTCCAAGGTGATTTTACAGCGTCATATAAATCATTGATAAACTTTTCCTCTACGTGGGAGAAAACATGCAACTTATTTTTATTGGACATAAATTGTATTGTATAAACTTTGATTACGAATTGTTGTAATTGCCCGAATGTTATAAATAGATCTATTTGGGATTGATGATCCCCATCTGAGTGAGTAGCGCTCACTGTGCCTTGGCCGGGACAACAGATGTATACCATGTTAGAACTGGGTTTGGCGCCTTTTTGTAAGGCCCCGGGTTCTCATCTGTTGAGAACTATGGAGAGTTAAGCTTCAGTTTTGAGCAATAGGGAATGCAATTACCTTTTTAGTATGGATGCTATGTGCATTACTACTATCATGATCATTTAATGTCTAAACTTATTTTAATAAACATGTAAATTCACCAACTTTATGTTGACCCTCTAAGAATGTTTTTCTCAGGAAAATGAAGATAATATGTGGTGTGTGCATGGACTCAAGCATCATAGTAGTCTGCATCGTAGGACTCATCAAGGGTTCTACTGGGGGAAAATGAACAATTTACTTTTATCATGTTTAAACAATATTTATTAAATTTGTACACTGTTCATGTAATATATGTTGGATAATCTCTTATCTTGTGCTCTATGTGCTATTTGCTATCGATCCACCCCTGTGACATTCCAAACATTATTTCCGCTGCAATTGACCCAACCCTGGGTGTCACACATCTCGATTAAGAACGACGTAAACACATTCGTCAACTTATCGACTTTCGCATCAACCCTCTCAATGTCGCGATTAGAATTACTAACATTGGCAACACTCTGTGTGTTGCGTAGTTGGTAATCCTTGGATCTATTCTCGATAATCATTAATGCATCTTTCGGAGTTTTACACAAAAAGTTGCCACCAGCGGCGGAATTCAACGAATCTTGTTCTTGAAAACTAAGAGCGTTGTAAAACGTGTCTATTGGTGCAACTCGGAATATCCATGGTGAGGACATTTCCTAAGCAATTCCTTAAAACGATCTCACGCGTCTCTAAATGATTCATTCGGTTTTTGCTCAAATCTTGTAATCTCGTTTTTGAAAAACGTTGTCTTAGACGGTGGGAAAAAATGATTAACGAACTTGGAAACAAGATCCTTCCATGTAATTATGGAATTAGGTGGCTCTTTCTCGTACCAATCCTTGGCGGCACCATCGAGCGAGTACGGAAAAAGCATAAGCTTGACGACATCGGTGTCGACGTTCTTAAACTTGCTTGTGGCCAAAAGACGATCAAAATTCCGAATATGATCGTGAGGATTATCCGCCTCACGACCTCGAAACTTCGTAGCTTGAATCAACGAAAGCATTCCGCTCTTAATCTCAAAATTCTCCGAGTCGATAGCGGGAATTACGATCGCGTCTCCATAACCCTCGGTGGGTGCTTGGAGCAATTCCATCATCGAACGATTGTCGGTCATCTCGTCTACGGTCTCTTCAACAACGATATTAGGAACGTCGGTATGTAATTCTCGTCTACGTCGTCGATTCCTTCGATTTAGATTGCGTCGCTAGAATTAGAATAATCCTTCGATCGAGTGCGCATGCACTAAGCGTAGAATGGGGGTATCAAAGTAGATTCTTTTTGGGGTTTTCATTGTTTCAAATTTTTTTTGTTTTTGATTGTTTTTTAATTTTTTTGGATTTTTGGTGTATAACGTAGACTGAAATCTACAAATCTCTCCTCGAATCAATTTCTCGATTAAAGGAGCCTCAAGGAATGAAAATGATCACGTGGAGTGAACGTCTTCGATGACTTTAGAACATTGGTGGAACACCAAAACGTTCAATAGGGTTTAATCTTGAAAACAAGCAAATATATATGATACGTAGATAATACTTGGGCGGCAAACCCTCGATTAGCCTTATTTCTCAAAACACGCACAAGCAAGCGGGGGAAACGAGGCGGCGCTAAGCACTTAAAAGCCTTTTTTCCTTAGGTCGTGAAACACAACCGCCTTATACCCACCTTATAGTTTGTGTTAATCAAAATTAAGACTCACGAAAGTATTTATCTATTTTACCTTTTGAATTTTGCTTTAAATTCGAATACAATAATTGAGTGATGAAATCCTAATTAAGGTTGCGTTTTCACGCTTTTGGATATATTGTAAATTTATTGTGATATGTATACAATATATTAATAATAATATTCACAAGAGAAACGAAAACGATAATGGGATATCTACAATATAGTAAAATGATTGTTGTGTGTTTAATTTAGGAAAATTTAACACGGTTTATTTGGATATTATAATATAATAGAGAAAATTAACAAAAGAGAGTATGTACGTTATATACGCTTTCCAAAAATTTAAAAGCAAAAACGCACTACTCACACAAACACGATATATATATATATGGCACTAAACACCCTCCCCGGCAGTGGCACCAAAATTGATGTTCGTATTTTAGTCACTTGTTTAGGAAAAACAAATAAGCGTGGCAAATATTAAACTCGACGGTTTAGGAAAACCGACGAATCGAATAAGTGCGAGTTCGTTCTCGGCGGAGGTGTGTATTTATTAGGCCAACATAATAAAATCAAGTTTGGATTAGTGTCGTTTTTGGGTTTGAAGAGAGAAAATTTAAAGGCAAGCTACACTACGATTAAACTACGACGAGTGACGTAAAACGATGACGTAAATACGTAAAACGCGACGAAATTAAAAATTTAAGCTAAAAATTAATTAAAAATTAAAACTAAATCTAAAATAATATAAGTAAGAATAAAAATTTAATAAATAAATTTTAAAACATTTCATTAATTAAATATTCAATTTTAAATGCTAATTAAAGCCCTAAAATTAAATATAATTAACAAAACGCTAAAAATATTATTTTATTAAACAAATATCTTACTTATATTAATTAAACACTAAAAAGTATTTTTCCTAAATTTTTAAAACTATTTTATTTTTTAAATGCTAAAAACAATTTTTAAACTAAAATAATCATAAAAAATAATAAAATAATGAGAAAATTAATTTTTGTAAAACGTGCAAAAATAAGGTCATTACTTAATTCTATCTTTTAAATATTTTTGAAACATTTAATGGCGTTAAATACCATTATGTTTAATGGTTTAATTGAAACTCATATTGAAGATTTTATTTTTATGTTTTGACGAGTAACGAGGACTATTAGTGATCGCGATACCGATGAATGTGCAAAATTTTATATTTTATTATCGATAGTTTCGATATTTATTTCTCGTTATGAAATATAAATATTTTCTATTATTGTCGTTTAATTTTATTTAGTTTTATTTTTATTATTTTCTTCTAAAAGTATCGTTCGTAATTTACGTTAAACTTTTAAGTGTCATTCGTTCATTTGACGCATTAACGTATTTTAAGTCATTTAATTATTAAAATATAAATGTTGTCCGAATATCGATGTTTTTATTTTATATTGAGCGTTAATTTTTCGTGTTTTATGTGTATCTTTTAAATCGCGTAACTTTTAAAATATCGGACATCAATAATACCCGCTTCTATTAAACCGGATATATAATATGAAGTTATGTTTGTAAATAACAAAGGAATTGTATGACAAAGTATATACGTGTTAAACAATAGACACGTATTGTTTTCTTAAGCTTACACTTTCTATTGTTTTTTTATATATAATAACGGTATATGTACGTCAATGTTCTTATCTTCGTATGGAATTTTACTACCTAAATATAAGTAGTACTACATACTACACGTATATCATTTGGGACATAACTCGGGACTTGTGGGCTGAATGAAATGGACGACGAAAGAGATGGTTCAAGTTTGATTTAATCAATCGACTTAGGTCGTTGTTAGAAGCTCGCGGCCTCTCGTTTTATTTTATTTCATCGTTTTGCAACCGTCACTATTATCTTGATCGTTATCCTCATTCGATATCTTATCGTTAAGGTGAGTCTATAGCCTCGCTTTATACTAGTTATTAAATGATTTTTAACCCGCGAGGGGGAATACATGTTTTTATAAACTTAGAACACAAGTCTTTTATGGTATGCTTGTCCCTCTATGAATGGACCCGTGGTTGCCTTTAAATTGCATTAAGTGATTGCCATTGTTAAAGCCTTAATTATGGACCGTTAATTAACCTATGATGGGTTAACCGCTAGTACAATTAATAGATCTATGGGGGAAGCCGCCCCGGTTCAGTTTGTGTGGACTTGTCACAGAAGCTTAGGCCCGACCTCCACACTGTTTGAACATATTATATTGAGAAGTCAGGTACACGGCAATGTACCACTAATCTGGAGGTAACCGACAATTAATAAATCTCTCGTCTTATTAGACTGATATGGGAGTGTCTAAGTGTTCGGTTCCACGAGCTTAATGCAATTTATGCTATATACAATTATTATTGTTAATTTTAATTATTATTCGATGCTTGTTGCCTTCAAGTATGCCACAAACTTATAATCTTTGCTTGTGTTCAAAATGATTATATAAACCTATAGATTCACTCGGCATTTTTGCTGATGATTTTCTCACATGTGTTTCAGGTAATCAAGAAGTGTGAAGCTTGGAGGTCACGTGAATGAAGTTGTGCACTGCTTTTGCAATATGAACTCTTTGAATTTTTATCGTTCCTTTGTTTAAAACAATTTAAATCTTTTGTTTTAGCTGTACTTTGGTTACAATGTCTTGGGACTACGCTACTCTGACAAATGTTTTAGGAACGGTAAATTTAAAACGTCTCTTTTCGAGTCGTTCTTTATAAATTATGTGTTATCATACCATTGTTTAGCACCCAAAGATATATTCCGCTGCATGTAAATTTGGGGGTGTTAAAAATTGGTACCAGAGCCATGAGTTATAGAGAACTAGGTCGTTTTCTGAAATCCCTAAACTATAACTGTCAGTTTTTATTTTTCAAAGAGTCGGTGCACATGACTTCGCGTGACTTCAGGTTGAAGCTACTTCTGGGATTACAAATTTAGTATGCATTATTATGTATCCCTTATTGCCAAGTATTTATTAATAAATACTATAATCCCTGATCGATATATATTAATATCGTTAAACTTTTCGATAAAAGTTTATCATTTACTAATGATTTATTTAAATAAATTTGTGAAATTTTCATGTATTTAATTTGAAGGATTTTCTATATTTATTTAAATTTTCTAAATTATTATAATTCATTTTTTTATGACCTTATATTTATTTTACAAATTTACCACCGCCCAATTACGTCTTCAAGGAGGAGGAAGCAAATTACACCGCTACAAGCAAGTCACAGTCAACTAAACTATGTGGATCCCCACGTGATTAGTGTCTATTATTTTGTGTCATTTTGCTTTATGTATCTTTAAGATCATTCTTTGTTGATCTATGAAAGATGGACCTAAGGAGAAGTAAGCCCCGGGACGGTGCTCTCCTAAGGTGGTGAGGATGTAAAACGTGCAAAAATAAGGTCATTACTTAATTTTATCTTTCAAATATTTTTGAAACATTTAATGGCGTTAAATACCATTATGTTTAATGGTTTAATTGAAACTCATATTGAACATTTTATTTTTATGTTTTGACGAGTAACAAGGACTATTAGTGATCGCGATACCGATGAATGTACAAAATTTTACATTTTATTATCGATAGTTTCGATATTTATTTCTCGTTATGAAATAAAAATATTTTCTATTATTGTCGTTTAATTTTATTTAGTATTATTTTTATTATTTTCTTTTAAAAGTATTGTTCGTAATTTACGTTAAACTTTTAAGTGTCATTCGTTCATTTGACGCATTAACGTATTTTAAGTCATTTAATTATTAAAATATAAATGTTGTCCGAATGTCGATGTTTTTATTTTATATTGAGCGTTAATTTTTCGTGTTTTATATGTATCTTTTAAATCGCGTAACTTTTAAAATATCGGACATCAATAATATCCGCTTCTATTAAACCGGATATATAATATGAAGTTATGTTTGTAAATAACAAAGGAATTGTATGACAAAGTATATACGTGTTAAACAATAGACACGTATTGTTTTCTTAAACTTACACTTTCTATTGTTTTTTTATATATAATAACGGTATATGTACGTCAATGTTCTTATCTTCGTATGGAATTTTACTACCTAAATATAAGTAGTACTACATACTACACGTATATCATTTGGGACATAACTCGGGACTTGTGGGCTGAATGAAATGGACGACGAAAGAGATGGTTCGAGTTTGATTTAATCAATCGACTTAGGTCGTTGTTAGAAGCTCGCGGCCTCTCGTTTTATTTTATTTCATCGTTTTGCAACCGTCACTATTATCTTGATCGTTATCCTCATTCGATATCCTTATCGTTAAGGTGAGTCTATAGCCTCGCTTTATACTAGTTATTAAATGATTTTTAACCCGCGAGGGGGAATACATGTTTTTATAAACTTAGAACACAAGTCTTTTATGGTATGCTTGTCCCTCTATGAATGGACCCGTGGTTGCCTTTAAATTGCATTAAGTAATTGCCATTGTTAAAGTCTCAATTATGGATCGTTAATTAACCTATGATGGGTTAACCGCTAGTACAATTAATAGATCTATGGGGGAAGCCGCCCCGGTTCAGTTTGTGTGGACTTGTCACAGAAGCTTAGGCCCGACCTCCACACTGTTTGAACATATTATATTGAGAAGTCAGGTACACGGCAATGTACCACTAATCTGGAGGTAACCGACAATTAATAAATCTCTCGTCTTATTAGACTGATATGGGAGTGTCTAAGGGTTCGGTTCCACGAGCTTAATGCAATTTATGCTATATACAATTATTATTGTTGATGCAAATTATTATTCGATGCTTGTTGCCTTCAAGTATGCCACAAACTTATAATCTTTGCTTGTGTTCAAAATGATTATATAAACCTATAGATTCACTCGGCATTTTTGCTGATGATTTTCTCACATGTGTTTCAGGTAATCAAGAAGTGTGAAGCTTGGAGGTCACGGGAATGAAGTTGTGCACTGCTTTTGCAATATGAACTCTTTGAATGTTTATCGTTCCTTTGTTTAAAACAATTTAAATCTTTTGTTTTAGTTGTACTTTGGTTATGATGTCTTGGGACTACGCTACTCTGACAAATGTTTTAGGAACGGTAAATTTAAAACGTCTCTTTTCGAGTCGTTCTTTATAAATTATGTGTTATCATACCATTGTTTAGCACCCAAAGATATATTCCGCTGCGTGTAAATTTGGGGGTGTTAAAATTTTCCTTTTTGAAAAATCCTATTTTACTTATCTAAACTTAAGAAAATTGAAAAAAGTTGAAAGTAGTACTTTTAAGCTTAATAAGACAAAACAATTTAATTAAAAAACTAATTTAACTAAAAATAAATCTAAAAATTAATAAAATAAAGTGAAAAATGAAATTTTATTTCTAAAAATCTTAAATTATATTACTTAAACTAAGAAAAATTTAAAAACTGAAAATCAAGACTTTTTTACACTAAAGGACAAAATAGTATAAATAAAACTAATTACACTTAAATAAATGCTGAAAATATTAAAATAAAAATAAAATTTTCTAAAAATATCAAAATAAATAAACTAACTCAGGAAAATTAAAATCACTGAAAAAGGTTAAAAAAATCCACTAAAGACAAAAAAATTAAGAAAACTGACAATGACCCTTTGGTCTGTTTGTCGTTTTGTGTAGCAGTGGGTAACTAACTCTATCAGTGGGAACCTTGTTCCCACTACTGATACTCAGAAAAACGAATTGAGACGATTTGAGCCTTGTTTATTGATTTTGTTGGAAGACAAAGGCACCCCACACTCAGTGGAGTGTGGGGAGTCAAGACTAAGCAAACAAATGTCAGTTCAAACACAAGAAGAGCACCAAATAAGCCAATGACAGTCTCTGATGTAAACTATGGGGGTCTGGGGGTATTTTTGCTGGTCTGTTTGACACTTGGGTGAACTTTGGTTACCCAAAACTTGGTTTCAAACACACAAGCCACAAACTAACTTACATACAACCCTAAATTATCATATATTCTAGCAGCTAACAAGATTTTATGATCTAAAATACTAGAACAACCTAGTTTATACCCTGCTGAATATCTAAGCTCATTTTTACCAATTTTAGAACATGCAAACTCCATTTTTATGCTACCAAACTTAAAGAGACTAATACAAGGATTTACCTAGTATAAAAAGTTTATCGTCTCGTCTCGATTCGAATTGATTACGGTTAATCGTGTGACTCAGTTGTTCTTGGTGGAAGGAAAAGAAAATGTGATTATCTATTTTGAACTAAAAGTAAAATGTAAATGTCGTTGAGTAAAGGTAAAAGTAAAGTAAAAACGAAAGCTTAAAAATTTTAACTAAAAATTAAGACTTTAAAAGAAATTAAGTAAATGACGAAAATATAAAAACTTTAAAAGTAAATTTGAAAACTTAAAACTTAATAAAAATGTAGACTTGAAATTAAGCTAAGATAAATCGATTTAAAATAAAGCTAAGTGAAAATGTTTAAACAAATCAAGCTAAGTAGAAATGATATAAATTCGCAATACAAAAAATGTAATAATTTCGCAATCCTAAATACCACAAATCCGCAATGTTGACAATGGGACACACAATTCCGCAATTATTTGAAATCAATGATTCCGCAAAGGAAGATTACGCAATCCCTGGATTGCACCAATTCCGCAATTGTGGGTAATCAACAATTCCGCAATAACCTGAAAGGTTCGATTTTGCAATACAGAAACGCATATATTCCGCAATGCACAGACTAAATGCTTTCGCAATAATCAGAAGATATAATTCCGCAAAGAAGGTAAAAGGGACAATTCCGCAATAATGAAGAACCACAATTCCTCAATATTTGAAAATATTGTGAAATTGAATCAGAACTCCTAAAAAAGTGGATCTATGGAAAGGACGAATTTTAAGCACTTTAAACTCAACTTTTGAAGAATAATAAGCCAAATAAAACACCAATAAGCTAACTAAGAATCCTAGATTAATGATAAAACTTATAAAACTTCAAAAACGAACAAAGAAATGTAAAAAGCTATAAACTTTGTGTAAAAAGATGATGAAAAAGATTAAGATTAAACAAATAAGAAAAGTAGAATGAGATGATTAAAAAAGCTTGAAATTAAAGACATAAATTAAAGATTCAAGATTATAATATTTAAAGATGAAAGATTTAAACAAACTTGAAAGAAAATTTAGAGAGAGAAATTAAAACTAGAGAGAGAAAGTACTTACCTACTCCTAATGCATAAAATATACTAACTAAAATTATCTAACACCTCCTAATGACACATTAGGAGGGTATTTATAGGGGAAGGAGATGTGTTGATGCTTTCTTCTTTCTTCTCGTCTTTTCGTCTTTTAAATTCTTCGCCTTTCTCGATGTTGTCTCGGGATTTGTTGATATGAAATGAACTCGTATTCTAATTTTATTTTTTTATTAGATTTGGTTCTTCGACTTCGTTAAACTTCCGTCTTTAGACTTTTTCTTCAATAAATCTTCAGAATAGACCTTGGACTTCCGTTCTTTTTGCACTCTTCATCTTTTGACTTCGTATTTTGTCTTTTCTTGGATAAAAGCCCGTGTTTTCTTCCTTTTTCACATTTTGGTCCTAAATCACAACAAAAACACAAACCACGCATAATCCCGACTTTTACGACATTAAATATACGTTTTGGCTTGGTTATTATTATGATTAAGTGGTAAAAGGATGGGTGTTTTCACACCTATCAAATCCCCTACACTTGACCATTGCAATGCCCTCATGCAATGCATTAATTACAAAGCAAGTTTTACATTTTCCATCATAATTAACCCATCTTAGCCTTTATTAAACATAAGACGTTGAGGAAACTTAAAAAGATAGAAAATTACAAAATATTTAAAGGAAGAAAACAAGTAAAGAGATCGAAGACTTACATTAGGGCTTTGGATGTCATGAATGTCTATCACCCTCAAGTTTCACGTTTCCCACACCAAGCTTAAAAACAAGATCATTGTTATTATAAGTTAGTAAAACTATCACGCACTCATGTGGCTCAATTATTCACTTAGACTCCCTTATTCCTAGGTGTATCTCTTATATTTTATTGTTGTCTTGAATGATCACGAGGATGCATTGTTGACTTATTTCGATAGTCTATTAGGCTGAAAATAAAGTAGGAGGACTTAATCTATAGTTAGCTAAAGGACAAAATCTTTTAAAATTGCTTCTCGAGACCTCATAAAGTTCATATCTTGGCATAACTCGCTTCACGATTTGAGACCTTTCTCGGATCGATATTTGGCATTGACTTCATACTTCAAATCTTGAGAGACGTTCATGAAATAATGGCCTTCTCTTTATAATAGGAATTTCCTCACTTGAAGTTTTGAGAGATTCTTCATACTTGGACCATGACTTCTTCATTTTTCTTCAATCTTTATTTGGGATTTTGATATACAACGATCCGCCTCCTTTTAGGACTTGGATATATTTATACTCATACCTTGCTAGGGTCTTTTCGGATAGACTTCTCCATGATTTTTAGGGGAGTATTTGCGTTTCGTCGTGTGTCTCGATCCTTCATATTGATTTTTGATAAATGATTCTTCACATCACTTTGGATCTTTAGCAACAAAATGTAGCCCTCATGCCTTGTTAGGGCCTTTTCGGACTCGCCAATCTTCGCATCCCGCTTCAATAAGTTATGCCTTGGCTATGAACTCTAATTAATCCCGAGCAACTTTTAAACGATCTTGTGCTAGAAGCTAAGTAACTTTTCAAATCGTACGACCTTACTTATTGCAAATATATTTATTAACAAGCGATGGGAGAAAAAGCTCATAATTAACTCACATAAATTCATGAAAGAATAGCAAACTTATAATTCACTCTATCATCTCTCGTTCTCCACAATTTAAAATCTCAAGAAATGAGACTCGTAGATGCTTAGCCTATTAAATCAAAGTTTTGGGTTTTCAAGTCATCTATAGGATCTTGCAACTTCTTAGACTTTTTCAAGTTTAGAATTCGCATTTTAAAGTTCCCTTGATACACGAATTTCTAGGATCAATTATAGGAACTTGCGAAAAGTTCTTGTTCTTAACCCGTAAGAGTTAAGACTTTCGCGTTTTATGTTCCCTATATAAAATCCTAGCAAAAATTGATATAAACACGTTAAGGATACTAGCTAGAGTAAACTTAGATAAGTAAACTCGGGTTGAGTCAAAAGATTCATGACGGGCCTAATATATCCAGGACATCTAAACTTATTAAAACCATTTATTAAAATTTATTCTAATGAAAGAAAATAACGATAACAACGGAAAATACTAATAGACCAAAATAGATCAAAAATTTTGAAAAATGTCGAAAATTTAATTTTCCGGTTAAAATGAGGACAAATACAAGGAAAAGCCCACTTAACTTCGATAGAAGTCCCCCTACACTTAATATAAACATTGTCCTCAATGTTTAAGCATGTGGAAGTGAACTCCCCTACACTTAGGACATTGTGCACGTTGTTTAAATCTTGCTAAGGAAGAGACAACTAAAGCGATTCCTATTTTAATATTTAAGAATATAAAATAGTGAATCAAAAGAGTTTAGGATAGAACCAGGAAGACGGGTACACGAAATCACGGGTCGTCAAAATTCATCAAGAATGGATCTTTGAAAGCTCGAATCCCTGCACATCATAAGAAAGAAAACAACAAACACATACTAGGGTCTCCCCCTACACTTATTATAAAAACGGATAAAAAGGATAGATAATCGGGTTGTCTCCTGATGAGCGCTTGTTTTTGTTCACCGAATCTTGAGCCTGACTCGACCTTGATTAGAATGGTAAAAAGCTTGAAGAACATCCACCGAGATCAAATACATGGTTTTCATCCATCAAGTAGCACAAGCTTAAGGTGAACAAGACAAGCCAAAGAAGAGTAGGTGAGGTTCCCTTAAGCATTTGTTAAGCACGGTGGTAGAAAGTATGATGAAGTGAAAGCATAGATCCATGGATTCCAAAAGTCTTTCCTTTTATTGCATCAGATGGATACTGAGATGGCTTAAAAATCGTGATACCCGGATCGAACACCTTTTCCTTTAGGGGAAAATAAGACTTAGACTCAGTAGACCTTGAAGATTCGCCCATAAACCGCACAATCTCATCCTCAGAAGGTGGAAAGAGAGGTGTTAAGACATAGGTACTACGAATATTGGTGTCTTCCGGTTTCTTCTCCTTTGAAACGGGTTTCTTAACATCCGAAGGAGGATAAAGACCATAATCAAAGTCCAAAGGAGGCAAATCATGCTCATTGGGGAAGTATGTATTAAGAAAAGTAGCAAAATCTTCCTCAAATGAGTAATTATCCAAAGTAGGATCAAGCATTGTTGGCGGAGGATCTTCATCAAAAATAAGAGCAAGGTCATCATTTGAAGAATCACTCGAAAGAGTATCAACATCATCAAAGTCATCATAAGTTGGCATGTCTTTATACTCTGAAAAAAAGTCATCATAATCATCCACATCGGTACTAGAATCATCAACATAATCATCATAGATCGGTGGAGAATCATAAATTGGTGGGGGATCCAAATTGGAGAGAGAATCATCAGAATCATCCACATGGTCTTGGAAAAGTGGATTATCATAGCAAGTCTCGAAAAGAGGATTTTCATATACAACAAAATCATCAAGCTTTATACTTTCCAAAGTAGTAGTAAGCTCTTCTTGAAGCACATCAATCATTTTCACTGATTCTTTTCCATTTGATTTACTTGTAATCTTCCCCATCTTAAAGACTTGTGCATCATTCCCGATCCTTAAGATTAATTCACCTTCGGCAACATCGACTAAAGCTTTTCCGGTTCTCAAGAATGGTCGTACAAGTATTAACAAAATAAGAGGGTCCATTTCATAATCAACAACAACAAAATCGACCGGAAAAGTGAAGGTACCAATATTAACGAAAACATTTTCGGCAATACCAACGGGGTAAGCGAGAGTTCGATTTGCTAGCTCAAGAGTCATCTTTGTTGGTGTAAGGTCGGGTAATGATAGCTTTTTCCAAACACTTAATGACATCAAGTTAATACTTGCCCTGAGATCGGCTAAGGCAGTAAATTCTTCAACTTTGTTAAAAATGCAAGGTAGCACAAAATGACCGGGATCTCCAAGTTTTTCCGGAAGTTCTTTAAGAAGGACTGCAGAACAATTCTCATATCTTCTCCTTCTTATTAAGCAATTCCTTGAATGCTTTAACAAATTTTGCCATTTGGACAAGTGCTTCAACGAGGCTAATGTTAAAGTTCATTTGTGTAATCATCTTCAAAAAGGAAGTAACTTGAGCATCCTATTTAGTAAGCAATTGGCACTTGTATAATAGAAAAGGATAAGGGATATTGGGTTTAGGTGGTGTAGGTGTAGAAGATGAAGGTTGAGATGTTGAAGGTTGAGAAGTAGAAGGTTTAGAGGTGGAAGGTGGGGATGGTGAATGGTTTTTCTTTGGTACTTCTTCCATAAGAGGTGGAGACGGTAATGGAGAACTAGTACTATGCATGGATGTAGGTGGGTTAAATGGAGGTGGAGGAGATGTAGATGGCGTAACGGGAGGAGGGGTAGATGGTCCTACTAGAGTTGCTCCACTGCGTGTAGTAATAGCACTCACATTAGCTCTAGGGTTTGTTTCGGTTATAGAAGTAAGAGCACCTTGGGGACGAAGGGTTTGAAACATTTGAACGAATTTCCTATTTGTGGACTCTTGCATTTCCTTCATGGTTTTCTCATGATCGGTTAACTTTTATAGAATCAAGTCCATGTGTGGATGAGGTAAATTGAACCCTTGTTGTTGATAACCTTGATTTGGGTATTGGTTATATGGTTGGAAACCTTGAGGATTGAAACCTTGGTTTTGAAAGCCTTGGTTTTGCATTGGATAAGCTCCTTGATTTGCATTGTAGCCCCTCACATGTACATTTTGCTGAACATTTGCTCTTGGTGGCCCTTGGTTGTTATGGGTGGGTGGGTGTGGTCTTTTTTGAAAACCGGGTGGAGCCAAGTAATTCGTCGAGTTGTAAGACAAGTGATTAACATCGAGATTAGGCTTGAAATGAACTCTCTCGGTGTTGTTGTAAGCATACACTTCCCCGTGAGTGATCATAAGCTTTATCACAATTAACATAAGAGTGTGGCCCACCACAAGTTTAATATTGAGAGCATGGGCATGTTGATTAGGAGAGTCATCTCTTAAAACAAGTTTCTTTATAGCTAAAGTAACTTCCTTAAGATGATTGGTCAACTCACTCTCACTGGCACTAGCCATATTAGCCCTAACACTCTTGGTTTGGACTTTGGCCTTATTTTCAATAATAGCCCAAGCCTCATTCATAGTCTTGACAAGAATATTACCCCCCGAGGCACTATTTAGTGAATCTTGGTCACTCAAAGTTAATCCATTATAAAAAGTATTAATTTGATGTACCTTAGTAAAACCGTGTTGTGGACACTTTCTTAAAAGTTCCTTAAATCCCAAGATTCACTAAATGTCTAACCGTACTTTTGTTCAAAGTTGATAATGTCATTCCGCAAAGC
The DNA here is from genome assembly GCA_025667525.1 of Glebionis coronaria. Taxonomy (NCBI): domain Eukaryota; kingdom Viridiplantae; phylum Streptophyta; class Magnoliopsida; order Asterales; family Asteraceae; genus Glebionis; species Glebionis coronaria. Next base: position 403,019,202 of record CM046880.1, read on the forward strand.
GGTAGTACGTGAGGGTGGGAAAAAGTAATTAATAAACTTGGTCTCAAGGTCCGTCTATGTGACAATACTCTGGGGTGGTTCCTTATCAAGCCAAGTCCGGGCTTGTCCCTCGAGGGAGAAAGGAAAGAGGAGCAAACGAATTGCCTCTTGTGAAACCCCATTGTATTTAACAGTATTGGATAAGTGTACGAACCTTTTAATGTGATCGTGTGGATCATCATGAGTACGACCTAAGAAAGGTGTTGCGAAAACCATTTGAATGAAACCGGACTTGAGCTCGAAGTTGTTGGCGTCAATAGCCGGCACCACAATCGCATCAACGTTGCCTTCGACATGTGATTGCAAGAGCTTGATCATTGGACGGTCCTCCATTGTGTTGACAACGGGGGGCTCTACAACAGGAGGATCAATAGTAGCGGTTTGAATGGACTTCCTTTTGCATGAACGAGTACGCATACACCTACAAAAGAAAAGAATAGCAAAGAAATAGAAGAAATAGAGTTAACGTGAAAAGAAAATATTTTTGGTACAAAACTTTGAAAAAGAAATGCTTTTTATGATTTTTCAATTTTTTTGGATTTTTTGAAAATTTTAATTTTTATGGATTTTTGAAAATTTTTGAGCAAGAAAAATAACGTTCAAAGGTGAACGGATCCCAAAATCCAACGCGTCTCTCACAATAAACCGTTAATCTTCACGAAAAGAGCCGGCAGCGGCGCCATTTAATACAAGGATTTACCTAGTATAAAAAGTTTATCGTCTCGTCTCGATTCGAATTGATTACGATTAATCGTGTGACTCAGTTGTTCTTGGTGGAAGGAAAAGAAAATGTGATTATCTATTTTGAACTAAAAGTAAAATGTAAATGTCGTTGAGTAAAGGTAAAAGTAAAGTAAAAACGAAAGCTTAAAAATTTAAACTAAAAATTAAGACTTTAAAAGAAATTAAGTAAATGACGAAAATATAAAAACTTTAAAAGTAAATTTGAAAACTTAAAACTTAATAAAAATGTAGACTTGAAATTAAGCTAAGATAAATCGATTTAAAATAAAGGTAAGTGAAAATGTTTAAAAAAATAAAGCTAAGTAGAAATGATATAAATTCGCAATACAAAAAATGTAATAATTTCGCAATCCTAAATACCACAAATCCGCAATGTTGACAATGGGACACACAATTCCGCAATTATTCGAAATCAATGATTCCGCAAAGGAAGATTCTGCAATCCCTGGATTGCACCAATTCCGCAATTGTGGGTAATCAACAATTCCGCAATAAGCTGAAAGGTTCGATTTTGCAATACAGAAACGCATAGATTCCGCAATGCACAGACTAAATGATTTCACAATAATCAGAAGATATAATTCCGCAAAGAAGGAAAAAGGGACAATTCCGCAACAATGAAGAACCACAATTCCGCAATATTTGAAAATATTGCGAAATTGAATCAGAACTCCTAAAAAAGTGGATCTAGGGAAAGGACGAATTTTAAGCACTTTAAACTCAACTTTTGAAGAATAATAAGCCAAATAAAACACCAATAAGCTAACTAAGAATCCTAGATTAATGATAAAACTTATAAAACTTCAAAAACGAACAAAGAAATGTAAATAGCTATAAACTTTATGTAAAAAGATGATGAAAAAGATTAAGATTAAACAAATAAGAAAAGTAGAATGAGATGATTAAAAAGCTTGAAATTAAAGACACAAATTAAAGATTCAAGATTACAAGATTTAAATACGAAAGATTTAAACAAACTTGAAAAAAAAATTAGAGAGAGAAATTAAAACTAGAGAGAGAAAGTACTTACCTACTCCTAATGCATAAAATAAACTAACTAAAATTATCTAACACCTCCTAATGACACATTAGGAGGGTATTTATAGGGGAAGGAGATGTGTTGATGTTTTCTTCTTTCTTCTCGTCTTTTCGTCTTTTAAATTCTTCGTCTTTCTCGACGTTGTCTCGGGATTTGTTGATATGAAATGAACTTGTCTTCTAATTTTCTTTTTTTATTAGATTTGGTTCTTTGACTTCGTTAAACCTCCGTCTTTAGACTTTTTCTTCGATAAATCTTCAGAATAGGCCTTGGACTTCCGTTCTTTTTGCACTCTTGATCTTTTGACTTCGTCTTTTGTCTTTTCTTCGATAAAAGCCCGTGTAAGCCCGTGTTTTCTTCCCTTTTCACAATTAGGTCTTAAATCACAACAAAAACACAAACCACGCATAATCCCGACTTTTACGACATTAAATATACGTTTTGGCTTGGTTATTATTATGAATAAGTGGTAAAGGATGGGTGTTTTCACACCTATAAGAGACCTACTGATAAAACCCACTACTACCTATCTGAGTGTGTTAAAGCCGTTTATACCTAGTCTAGTGTCACCCAAGACTGATAAAACACAAAACCAAACACCCCTTAATTCTGTTGAACAAAAATTTAACAAAGATATTTAACAACTAAGCATTAAAACCATATCAAATCACATGAACTCATATAAAAACATGCAAGGAACACAAATCAAACTTAAAATTAAAGCAATGCACAGTCAAACTCCAATCACTTGAAAAATCATAAATTTTACCAAACATTAAGGGTTTAAGCCCTTACCTTGGGTGACTTACATCCAAGCCACCCCATGGCCAGCTGATGCCATCTCCATATTTAGCAATAATAGGGACCAAGGGTTTGTGAGTTTGTTGTTTGAGTGCAATGAAAGAAAGCGGGATGCTACAACAGCCAAACCCCAATATATCTTCAAAAATATGGTACCTACTAAGAACACTAAACTAAGTAGCGAAAAACTTGAGCCACAAGCTTGTTGTCAGCAAGCTTGTGGTTGAGCTTTTAGTTATAGTGAACAACAATAACAATCAGTAACACTGATTTTCAAAGACAATGACTTTTTGGGACTAAAACTTTTGAAAACTCAAAGAATATTTCAACCAATAAGTAACTTTGATGCATAAACTTCACAAACTTTTGACCTTGTCAGGATCATAAGACCATGACCAGCTTATGCACTAAAGGTTCTCAAAAGGGTTTGAACAAAAACAAAATTGAACCTGGCCTTTGATAAAATTAACACTAATAAAACTCGAATTTAAATTGCATAAAAATAAGAATGGAACTCAGAATATTAAATTTGCAAGGATTTTTCAAACACTTTAACTATTTATAAAAAGAATGTTTACAAGTCTAAAATTTGGAACAAAGGGCACCAACAGGTTTGGGCCTCTTTTTATAATGCTAATAAGATGGTTCTAGAATTCTGAATAAAAAATACAAGTAAGAAACCCTAGCTGCTGAAAATCCGACTTTGCCCTTGAGTCTTGGTTTGAAAGTCTTGGTCAATTGTGGTATCTTGTGATATATCAGTTGTCCTTTTGATCTGAGACGTCCAAAAGCTCCTTAGGGACCAAGTTTTGGTGTGGTCCATTGATTTGGTCGGGTTTTGGGAAAGAGGGGACAAAGACGTTTGCATGGGAGGTTCAAAGGAGGGTCCACAGACCATGTGGGTTTGTTTTTATGGTTGGGTTTAAGTGAGGATGTGGCAAATTAGGGTTCTGGAGGTTATTGGGTAATTACCCTTTGATTTAGGTGTAACTGAAATCTAGGGTTTATGAATGAAAGGGAAGTTTGAATAGTGAGGTTTAATTGTGTTTAGGGTGTTAAACGGTTTAAAAAGGTTGTTTATCTCCAATAAGTATTAAACAGATATTTTTTAAAAAAATATCATATATAAAATTTTTGGGTGAAATTGTGAGGTGGAGTGGGGGAGGAGTTTGATTGGTTGAGGGTGAGATAGTGGGGGACGTGACGTGTAGTGATAGGCTGGGGAAAGTTTAGTTGTTTGCCCCGAATAGTCCCCAAGTTTCCATATAGTTGTCATACAAAGTTGTAAACAGCATATTGCTAAATCCTTTGTATACATAGTTTTTGTTTTCCCATATTGGCCACAAAATCTTTTGCAAACTTGTTCCAAGGGCTTAATTTGCATTTTCTTAAATCTTCAAGGGCCAAACATGTATAATCTCATCATTTTAGGGAGCCAAATGCAATATTTGAGTTTTGCAAGGGTTTAAAATGACAAGTCTTCAAAAGTTGAGGGACCAATCTTGAAAATCTTCAAAACTTCAAGGACTTTAATGGAAATTCATGATCCGGGTCTGGTTCTTTGTGTGGCTTCGTTTCCCGTGTTCGTTTTTGCTTGATTCTTGTACTCTTTTGGTGAATTCACGATATCCGTACCTAAAATACACAATGAACAAACACAAGCATATTTTGGGGTATTTTAATGATATTTTAAGCGTTTTAAGCCCAATTTGGACGATTAGACTATGTATAATTGCAGTCTCATCAAACTACTTACGTTTTTACTTTCCGTCATCTCATTTATGCATGTAAAAAATAATTTTATTATATTATTAATATTTTTATTTTTACTATTACTATTTACTTTTGAGAATTGATATGTACACAAAGCATTTTGATGCATACACATAAAGTTATTATGTTTAGACAATTATGCCCTCAATAATTATCATTCTTTTAAAATACAACAAATTATCTTTCCCCTCCATGTTATTTTTTTACTAAAAATTTTCTGAATGTCCTTCGTTTCACATCTTTAATTCTCAACGATCTTATGCATCTATTTCATTGTCATTCTCGAATCTCAAGTCACCAATTAATGTCAATGTCACGCTCTTGTTCTTAATAAATCTCTTGGAAGTGGGATTAATCATAGTTATATGAGTTGCACATAGCAAGTGGGTATTCGAACCGTGGAGTACATGAAACTCGTGAACCAGTTTGCAACAAATAAGCATTTTATTACACCTCATGATCTACTTATCTTTGTTTCCCAAGTTCACATCTTCAATTTTCACGAATTTTCACCATAATATTTTGAAGATATAAGAGCCTCTTACTCTAAGTAATTAGTAGATGAATGATATTTTGGGTTCGTTTGGTTGAGTTGGGTTTAATAATAGGGTGAAATAGGAATGTACATCATAACTTGAACACTATTGTTTGGTATGTATTTTGGATTAGAACATCTGTGAAATTGTTGTATTAAAAACCATAAGATATTCCCCCAAATTAACAAATAAGAACACAGCTTCTCCCTAATCCATTTTCTTCTTCTTAACCTTATTAAGCACCAAAGCTAGATCCATACAATGACACCAGTTGTGTGAAATCAATAATAACACAAATTTCATAATGTCAACCATATGCAATAGTAGTTGATAACTTGAGATCAAGATATTCACGTCATCTTCATGCTCATTGTGTGGGGTTATTGTTTTGTAGAATAATCAAATCGAACAAATCCCAACTTGTCGAGGCACCTTAAAAATCATTATTCATGCTCATTGTATGGGTTCATTGGTTTTCAGATGAGTGTTTTGTACAAGTAAAAATGGCTTCAAGATTATGGTGGAAAAATATGAAGGAAGAAGAAGTAGTTACAACAAAACAAACTTGTGGTGGAGATAAAAAGAGATAATAACCCCACTAGAATGAAAAGTGAAACCCACCTCACCGAAGTGATATTGTAAAATCCACATGCTTTTACCATGAATAGTACCTTTACGATAGTACGTACATGATTAGAACTTTCTATTTATAGCACGTTTACGTTTCACGAACAAGAATTACAAGTATTACATACGTGTTATAACACGATAAGTATTTATTACGTATGAACACACGATAATTATTCCAATAATAATTATAATCACGAACATACGAACATGAAATCATGAACGTAAATTAATCACGAGCTAATATTACGTATGTATATATATTTATTACAAAGACGAATAAATATATTAAGTCACGATCGATAACTAATTAGATCACGTAAATTACAAACACGAGAACACACTATTATTTTAGACACGGAAAATGTTCGGGTCACCCCATGTGGGCCCCATACCCGCGGACACAACAAGGAAAAGGGGGCCAAGCCCACTAAATTTTGCTAAACATGAATTATGGAGAAAGTTATTTTCATTTAACACATTTAGTAAAAACAAGAAAAACCCTAGAAATCTTTTTCCTTCTCCTTTGTCTTGGCCGTCGGATTTAGCATCACCAAAAGGGTGATTCGGTTTGATTTTGATCTTGGATTTAGTGCAAGGATCATTGTGTGTTCATCCTCTTTCGATTCACGTGATTGGTATAACCTTTAACCTTTTTCTTTTTATGTTTTGATTTGTTTATCACATTAAATCATGTCGGTTTTTAATAAACTAATTAAAAACAAGTAATTAAACATGTTACCAATCATGGGGTTTAATCAATCATGGGTTTATGGGTGTTTTGTTTGTGGCCGACGCCTAACCGAGCCCCAAGTGGGTCTCGGCTTGGCTTACTTCGCACCACCGAGACCATATGGTCTCGGTATGGTGGTGGTGGTGTCACGGCAGCAGCAAGGCAGGGGGAAACCCCGACCTAGGTCGGGGTATGGTGATGGTTACGGGTCCGGTTCACGGGTTTTAATCACGGGTCCGGTTCACACATGTTTAGATTTAAAACACGGTCCGGTTCATAAGTTATTTTTCAAGGTTTATTTTTTTACAAGTTATATTATTTTTACAAGACTTAAAATTAAATTAATTAAAGCTTGAACATGATTAATTTAATTTACATGACTTAGGTTATTAATTTAATTATTAATTCAGGAATTTTAACCTAAGTATTTATCTATTAATTAGAGTAAATAATTAATTAATTATTAAAACCATGACTTATAATTAATTAATTTACATGACTTAGGTTATATTATTAATAGATAATAATACATGTTTTAACCTAAGTATTTTTATCTTCTTTTAATTAAAATCATGTTATATTTAATTAAATACTTTAACCTATAGTTTATTTAATTCACATGAAATAATTAATAAACTATACTATATAATTACATGAATTAGAATAATAATCAGTAAACACTTAAGCTTATATAATTAGCTTAATTATCCAGCTTATATCTAACTATGGAAACTTTCTATTTTTGGAAACTTATTTATTTAAGGCAGCTAATCTATTTATGGAAACTTTCTATTTTTAGAAACTTGTCTATTTTAAGCAGTAATTCTATTTTTGGAAACTTTCTATTTTTGGAAACTTTCTATTTTTGGTAACTTTCTATTTTTGGAAACTTTCTATTTTGGGAAACCTGCTATAAGTTACTCATTATTACACACAAGTATAATAATACATGAAGTACAAGTAATACTTAATCAGAATAGACAGAATATATGATAAACACAGTATAAAGCTTAAATCAGTAAAACATGACATGAACATATAAAACAAGCTAAGACATGATATAAAATCAGTTACGTACTCAGTAATCAGATACTTATACACGTATGTATTTATGTAGCATTAGTGATACCGAAGTAGGACTCTCTTCCGTTCGTCTTCTTCGTTCACTGGACATAAGGTACGGATTCTTCGTCCTTTCAGTATGGACATTCTTTCCTTATTAGGATTTACCCGTATGCAGCCAACTATTTTCCCCAGTATATGTTTTATATGTATTTGAATTGCTTATGTTTAATTAGAATACCTAAAGCCATATACATGCATGACCAGTTTCACCTAGTTATGGAGGTACCATAACCATAACACTAGAGGCACTGGTGTTATGACTTCACCACGGCGGAGTGATAGCTCGTGGCGTCCCTTTCAACTTTTGGCCATTTATTATATTATCAGGTGTGGCGTATGGGTGCATCCTAGTTACATGTTTTTCAGCAGATTACTCAGTGTGAATGTGGTGTGTGCCTTGCATCCTTCACAAGGAGCTGATCCCTCCTACCCAAAACCAGTATATTAAATTAGAGGCAGCCCCTCTAATTTGCATGACGAGGTCACCCCTCCAAGTATTCATGCACGTTGATATTTCATGACCTATATTGGCTAATGGTAAAATATGTTAAACAGTTTTTACAAGATAAACAAAAGGCTTTTCAAACTATAAAACCAGTTTTACTAAGATATAACCGGGTTATTTAGGACTTAGTTTATTCCGCTGTTTCATGCTTATATGCCTATATCATTCATGCTCTATTTATGTATCCTGCACTGAGCGTATTGCTCAGCCGTTTTCCTTTTCATGTTCCCAAAACGGCAGGTACTCAGGGACGCTCTTAGACTTTAAGCGTACGTGCATATGGACTGGAAGCTTTCTAGCCTTCTTTACTTTGTGCATTTATGTACACTTTGATACTCATTTCTATGGACATTGTTTAGTCCTTTCATTTACAGTACTTATGTTTGCGTGTGATGAGTTCTACTTTTGGACTACCGATGTTTGATTCCGGTATTTCCTTTATGGTCATGTAATGTTTAGACATTTATCCTTATATGCTTTGATGACACCCCATAATCACCCGTGACATTCCATTTATCAAAATGGGGTGTTACAATTATGGTATCAGAGCCAAGGCTTCGACCTGTAGGCTCTCAAAACACGACCTATGATTAGTGGGTAGTCACTATGGTCTTCCTAGAACTGACAGTCGGTTTTCATGCATTCATCATTTTCATGCATACATATATATGTCATTGTCGCATGTTTATGACTAAGTAATGGTTGGTACAGGACTGGCCCTATTTAGTCGCATGTGTTTTATCGAAACTTTTAAATTTGGGACCGACCCATAGGCGTCCCCTCGCCATGTCTTTTATTTTGGGTGAACTGACCATAGGCGTTCACTCTCGCGCATACAAGAGTTTTCAAAAAACTGCATCATGCATTCATGTACTAGTTTTCCTACATAAAATTTTTCTCATGATTTATTGGTATAAATTTTTTTCATGTATATAGTTTATGTTTTGACAAGTTTAATCATGTATTTTATGTTATACTGTCAGATGGTTCTCACACGCGAGCAAGAATAACTCAATGCAACAATCCAAGCTGCAATGCAAGCTTTGCTTCCTCAGCTGAGGAACGAAATCAGGGCTGAGGTTCAGGCTGCCAACAATCAGCAGCATCACCCAGCACCCCCTCCTCCTCCTCCGGTGACATTGGCTACATGGCTGGAGAGATTCAACAAGCTTCGTCCTCGAGCTTTCGAGAGAACAGATAGCCCCAGTGAAGCTGAAAGCTGGTTGGCTCACATTAAGAAGATCTTCGATGCTATGGGTTGTGACCCCGTTTTCAAGTCGAGGTTGTCATGCTACCGGTTCGAAGGTGATGTGTTAAATTGGTGGTTAGCACTAAAGCAGTCTGAGGGAGGTGATAATTGGGTGGCTGGTTTGACATGGGCTCAGTTCAGAGATAGGGTGATGGAGCAGTTCTTTCCCAAGGCTGAGCAAGACAAGCTGAAGAGGGAGTACCATGGGATTCGACAAAGAGCTGGGGAGAATAGCAACGAGTTCATGCAGCGCTTTCTTCGCTTAGCTGGTTTCCTTGGTGCAGCGGCAGGTACTCCAGAAGAGCAGGCACACCACTTCAGGTGGGCTCTTCGCACATCGGTCGCAAACAACTTGGTGTGTGCTACGTTCAACACGATAGCACAAGTGGCCGATGCAGCACGTAAGCTGGAAATGCTGCAGGAGAGAGATGAGTTCGGGGAAGCAGAGAGACCCGATAAGAGGTAAACATTCGTATTCAAGCGGTGATCAATCCGTATTCTTTCAGTATATGTTAATATTTCATCTCTTTAAATTGTATCTTCCAGGCAGAAGACTGGGGACCGGTCTCAGCCGGCTACTCAGCAGCAGCCTAATCAGCCCAAGGGAAACAGTCAAACTAACGACCGTTCTGCTACAGATAGGCGTGGCGGTAATGATAATTACCGTAACAACGTTGGACACTCCAACAGCAGCAGGTCCTTATACTTACGCATTTTCTTATGATTACATGTCATAATGCTTAATTCTGACACATTAGCAAGTCTTCTACCAGGAATCATGGTAACGGTAGGGACCAGAACCAGAGAGGTTCACAACCTAACCGTCCAGCTATCACTGGTATTCAATCTTACGTTTATCCGCATTGTCCTTTGTATCATATTTTCATGTCTCATGTATAGTGTTGTTATCAGGTTCTCAGTCAGTTAGGACACCTGGTGGAGGATTTACTCATCCTCTTTGCTCTACTTGCCACCGTAGGCACCCAGAGCCATGTCGCCGCGACAGTGACGCATGCTTCAAGTATGGTCTTCCTGGCCATCGCATGAAGGATTGTCGCAAGGGCGAGATGGAGGGCACATCGGGACATGCTGATACCAAGCCGCCTCCTACTACTGGACGCGTTTACACGACATCTCGTGATCAGGCCAACAAGTCTACAGGTACCATCACTGGAATCTTGTACATGTATGATCAAGCTGCATGTGTTCTATTTGATACGGGTGCTACTCACTCGGTCATTTCTACTGCTTATGCTAAGAATGTTAGGATACTCCCCATGCCACTAGAGAATAGACTCTGTATTTCCACGCCTTTGAGAGACTCTGTACTTATAACCCATGTGTACAAGAGCCTTCCACTAGAGTTTGACGACAAGGTTCATCCTGTTGACGCACTTCCGCTGGACATGAATGACTTTGACATGATTTTGGGCATGGATTGGCTATCCAAGCATCATGCTACCATAGACGGCCATTCATATCGAGTCATCTTCGGTGATGTCAATGCGCCAGAGTACATTCACAACGGGTTCATACCCGACAGGTCTGTACAAATCATATCAACCCTACAAGCACGTACACTACTGTCACATGGCTGCGAGGGTTATCTAGCTACGGTTCATGACATGCATGCTGAATCCCTATCAATTCAGGATCAGCCGATAGTGTCAGAATTTCCAGATGTATTTCCAGAAGAACTTCCGGGCATACCACCTGCACGTGAAGTGGAATTTAATATCGAGCTCGTCCCAAGAGCTGAGCCGATTTCCAAGGCTCCTTATCGCATGGCTCCGATAGAGTTAAAGGAGATGAAGGATCCACTGCAAGAACTTCTGGAACGAGGTTTCATTCGACCGAGCGCATCTCCGTGGGGCGCACCGGTCTTATTTGTTAAGAAGAAGGATGGCAGTATGCGTCTTTGCATAGACTATCGCGATCTAAACAAGATTACTATCAGGAATAGGTATCTACTACCACGTATAGATGATATGTTTGACCAACTCCAAGGGGCCAAACATTTCTCCAAGATTGATCTTAGGTCAGACTACCATCAGCTACGGGTTAAGGAGCAGGACATCGCCAAGACTGCTTTCCGTACACGCTATGGCCACTACGAATTTGTAGTCATGCCATTTGGCCTGACTAATGCTCCAGCAGTGTTCATGGATCTGATGAACAGAATCTTCCATGAATTTCTGGACAAGTTCGTCATTGTCTTCATCGATGACATTCTGATTTTCTCAAAGTCCAAGGAGGAACACGAAGACCATCTTCGTACAATACTACAGATTCTTCGCCAGAAGCAGTTGTATGCTAAATTCTCCAAGTGTGAGGTCTGGTTAGACAAGGTGGCATTCTTAGGTCACATTGTATCAGCAGAAGGAATCACTATGGATCCAGCGAAGGTTGGGGCTATTACTAAGTGGCCGAGGCCGACATCAGCGACTGAAGTCCGCAGTTTCCTAGGCTTAGCTGGCTATTACCGTAGGTTCGTGGAGAACTTTTCCCGCCTAGCACTACCATTGACCAAACTGATACGGAAATGGGAGAAATTCGTCTGGACTAAAGAACGAGAGAAGAGCTTCGAAGACCTGAAGCAGAAGTTAGTATTTGCACCTATTCTTACTCTCCCATCTGGTACGGGTGGATTTCAAATCTACAGTGATGCATCGGGGAAGGGACTTGGCTGTGTTCTCATACAACATGGGAAAGTGATCGCGTACGCTTCACAGCAACTTAAGCCTTATGAGGAAAATTACCCTACGCATGACTTGGAACTTGCTGCAGTCGTGTTTGCATTGAAGATATGGAGGAACTACTTATATGGAGAATCATGTGATATTTTCACGGACCACAAGAGCTTGAAGTACATCTTCACTCAGCGTGAATTGAACATGAGACAGAGGAGATGGTTAGAGCTGTTGAAGGATTATGACATTAATTTGCAGTATCATCCCGGCAAGGCAAATGTAGTAGCAGATGCACTTAGCAGAAAGTCTGGAATGATCAACGGCATTGAGATTGAGGAGGAAATCATAAGAGACTTAGAGCGACTAGACATAGAGATCATGGTACGTGGACAGCATGGTTACTGGGCTAATCTTAGAGTAGAACCCGAGTTACTCTCTAAGATCAAGGAAGCTCAAAAAGATGATGGAGAAATCTGGGCGATAATTCAGAATTTGGAGAAGCAGACAGAATTTCGAGTAGATGCAGATGGTATCTTATGGCAGGGCACGAGACTTTGTGTTCCTGATGATCAAGAACTCCGGGAAGCCTTGTTAGCTGAGGCTCATAACTCCCTATTCTCTATACATCCTGGTTCGACCAAGATGTACCATGAAATCAAGCAGTACTTTTGGTGGAGTGGTATGAAACAGGATGTTGCCACTTACGTCTCCAAATGTCTTACCTGCCAGCAGGTTAAGATCGAGCATCAGCGATCTGGTGGTCTTCTTCAACCGTTAGATATTCCAGAGTGGAAGTGGGACAAAATCACCATGGATTTTGTTACTGGTCTTCCGCCAACCAAGAGGAAGCACGATGCAATTTGGGTTATCGTAGATCGACTTACCAAATCAGTTCATTTCTTACCGATCCGCAAGGAATATTCGGTCAGTAAACTCGCCGATACTTATAGAAGGGGGATCATGAGACTCCACGGTGCTCCATCCAGCATCGTCTTAGACAGAGATCCTCGATTCACTTCGCGATTCTAGAAATGTCTGCAGAAAGCTTAGGGTACACAACTTAAGCTTAGCATGGCTTTTCATCCTCAAACAGACGGGCAATCAGAGCGAACGATTCATACATTGGAAGACATGTTGAGGTCATGCGTTGGAATAGACGGGTGATTGGAACGATTATATTTGTTTAGTGGAGTTTGCATACAACAACAGTTAGCACGCAAGTATCAAGTGTGATCCTTCCGAGATGTTGTATGGCAGAAAGTGTCGCGCCCCAATCTGCTGGGATCAGGTTGGTGAGCGAACACTTGAAGGACCAGAGATCATAGAGTTGACTAATGAGAGGGTCGCAGTAGCTAAGCAGAAAGTTCAAGAAGCACGGTCACGTCAAAAGAGCTACGCAGACAAGCATCGTAGGGACATACATTTTAACATAGGAGATCACGTTTTCCTTAAGGTTTCGCCGGCACGTGGTGTTAGACGTTTTGGAGTTAAAGGGAAGCTCAGTCCTCGATTCATCGGACCGTTTGATATCATTGAACGAGTCGGTGAAGTATCTTACCGTTTAGCGTTACCTCCACAGCTTTCTCATGTACACAATGTGTTTCATGTGTCGTTACTCAGAGGGTACCAGTATCATCCCCTTCTCATGGTTCAGTATCCACTGGAACAGATTCGTGAAGATCTCACTTTCATAGAAGAACCCGAATGAGTTCTTGACAGACAAGAACGAGTCATGAGAAGGAAGACGATTCCATTCGTCAAAATCCTTTGGAGGGATCATACCGAGCGGGAAGCCACTTGCGAAACAGAGGAGTCTATCCGGGCTTCTTACCCTCATTTCATATTTTGAATTCGGGTATGTTCTTCTTTTCCAGTTTACTTTATCTATAATTCGGGGACGAATTATTCTTTTTAGGGGGGAAGAGTTGTAAAACCCGCATGCTTTTACCATGAATAGTACCTTTACGATAGTACCTACATGATTAGAACTTTCCTTTTATAGCACGTTTACGTTTCACGAACAAGAATTACAAGTATTACGTACGTGTTATAACACGATAAGTATTTATTACGTATGAACACATGATAATTATTCCAATAATAATTATAATCACGAACATACGAACATGAAATCATGAACGTAAATTAATCACGAGCTAATATTATGTATGTATATATATTTATTACGAACACGAATAAATATATTAAGTCACGATCGATAACTAACTAGATCACGTAAATTACAAACACGAGAACACACTATTATTTTAGACACGGACAATGTTCGGGTCACCTCATGTGGGCCCCATACCCGCGGACACAACAAGGAAAAGGGGGCCAAGCCCACTAAATTTTGCTAAACATGAATTATGGAGAAAGTTATTTTCATTTAACACATTTAGTAAAAACAAGAAAAACCCTAGAAATATTTTTCCTTCTCCTTTGTCTTGGCCGTCGGGTTTAGCATCACCAAAAGGGCGATTCGGTTTGATTTTGATCTTGGATTTAGTGTAAGGATCGTTGTGTGTTCATCCACATTCGATTCACGTGATTGGTATAACCTTTAACCTTTTTCTTTTTATGTTTTGATTTGTTTATCACATAAAATCATGGCGGTTTTTAATAAACTAATTAAAAACAAGTAATTAAACATGTTACTAATCATGGGGTTTAATCAAACATGGATTTAGGGGTGTTTTGTTTGTGGCCGACGCCTAACCGAGCCCCAAGGGGGTCTCGACTTGGCTTACTTCGCACCACCGATACCATATGGTCTCGGTATGGTGGTGGTGGTGTCACGGCAACAACAAGGCAGGGGGAAACCCCGAACTAGGTCGGGGTATGGTGATGGTTACAGGTCCGGTTCATGGGTTTTAATCACGGGTCCGGTTTACACATGTTTAGATTTAAAACACGGTCCGGTTCATGAGTTATTTTTCAAGGTTTATTTTTTTTACAAGTTATATTATTTTTACAAGACTTAAAATTAAGTTAATTAAAGCATGAACATGATTAATTTAATTTACATGACTTAGGTTATTAATTTAATTATTAATTCATGAATTTTAACCTAAGTATTTACTTTTAATTAGAGTATATAATTAATTAATTATTAAAACCATGACTTATAATTAATTAATTTACTTGACTTAGGTTATATTATTAATAGATAATAATACATGTTTTAACCTAAGTATTTTTACCTTCATTTAATTAAAATCATGTTATATTTAATTAAATACTTTAACCTATAGTTTATTTAGTTCACATGAAATAATTAATAAACTATACTATATAATTACATGACTTAGAATAATAATTAGTAAACACTTAAGCTTATATAATTAGCTTAATTATCCAGCTTATATCTAATTATGGAAACTTTCTATTTTTGGAAACTTATTTATTTAAGGCAGCTAATTTATTTATGGAAACTTTCTATTTTTAGAAACTTATCTATTTTAAGCAGTAATTCTATTTTTGGAAACTTTCTATTTTTGTAAACTTTCTATTTTTGGAAACTTTCTTTTTTTGGAAACTTTCTATTTTTGGTAACTTTCTATTTTTGGAAACTTTCTATTTTGGGAAACCTGCTATTTTTAGAAAGTTACTTATTATTACACACAAGTATAATAATACATGAAATACAAGTAATACTTAATCAGAATAGACAGAATATATGATAAACACAGTATAAAGCTTAAATCAGTAAAACATGACATGAACATATAAAACAAGCTAAGACATGATATAAAACCAGTTACGTACTCAGTAATCAGATACTTATACACGTATGTATTTATGTAGCATTAGTGATACCGAAGTAGGAATCTCTTCCGTTCGTCTTCTTCGTTCACTGGACATAAGGTACGGATTCTCCGTCCTTTCAGTATGGACATTCTTTCCTTATTAGGATTTCCCCGTATGCAGCCAACTGTTTTCCCCAGTATATGTTTTATATGTCTTTGAATTGCTTATGTTTAATTAGAATACCTAAAGCCATATACATGCATGACCAGTTTCACCTAGTTATGGAGTTACCATAACCATAACACTAGAGGCACTGGTGTTATGACTCACCACGACGGAGTGATAGCTCGTGGCGTCCCTTTCAGCTTTTGGCCATTTATATATTATCAGGTGGGGCGTATGGGTGCATCCTAGTTACATGTTTTTCAGCAGATTACTCAGTGTGAATGTGGTGTGTGCCTTGCATCCTTCACAAGGAGCTGATCCCTCCTACCCAAAACCAGTATATTAAATTAAAGGCAGCCCCTCTAATTTGCATGACGAGGTCATCCCTCCAAGTATTCATGCACGTTCATGACCTATATTGGCTAATTGTAAAATATGTTAAACAGTTTTTACAAGATAAACATAAGGCTTTTCAAACTATAAAACCAGTTTTACTAAGATATAACCGGGTTATTTAGGACTTAGTTTCTTCCGCTGTTTCATGCTTATATGCCTATATTATTCATGCTCTATTTGTGTATCCGTTCACTGAGCGTATTGCTCAGCCGTTCTCCTTTTTCTGTTCCCAAAACGGCAGGTACTCAGGGACGCTCGTAGACTTTAAGCGTACGTGCATATGGACTGGAAGCTTTCTAGCCTTCTTTACTTTATGCATTTATCTACACTTTGATACTCATTTCTATGGACATTGTTTAGTCCTTTCATTTACAGTACTTATGTTTGTGTGTGATGAGTTCTACTTTTGGACTACCGATGTTTGATTCCGGTATTTCCTTTATGGTCATGTAATGTTTAGACATTTATCCTTGTATGCTTTGATGACATGCCATAATCACGCGTGACATT
The DNA here is from genome assembly GCA_025667525.1 of Glebionis coronaria. Taxonomy (NCBI): domain Eukaryota; kingdom Viridiplantae; phylum Streptophyta; class Magnoliopsida; order Asterales; family Asteraceae; genus Glebionis; species Glebionis coronaria. The sequence goes on from CM046880.1 coordinate 403,035,884, forward strand.
CCATTTATCAAAATGGGGTGTTACAGATATGGTTCCATGGGTGTGCTATCATTGTTTGATTGCTAACTTTTCAACCAAACAATTGAAATGGCTATGAAAGGCATTGTGTGATTCTGGAATAGGTCAATTGAACGTTTCCTTAGTGATGTTTGGCCCCACTCAAACATGCTAGAGTATTTTTAAAAAGATAAGAATGTTAACTACTATTATGTCACTAACTTGATCATTAAGGAAGAAATTTTGACGAAAAATCAAAAATGCAAACCTAGAAAAAGGTAATAAATCACATATCTAACGGTGGTGGATTACAAAAAACAAGGATGGAAATTGAAGTGATCTTTAATTATTGAAATGAAAAAGAATTAATGGTATTGAGAGCGAGGACGTTGAGTAACTCAAGTTGAAGTCATAAATTAAGCAAGGGCAAAATAGTCTAAACACAATAGTTTTAATGTGTATGAATTAAAATGGTATGTGTACATATTAATTTCCTTTACATTTTTTTACCACTTTTACATCTTTTAACCTAAAGTTGTAACTAAGTAATGCTTGGTAAAAATCTAAAACTCATTCCTCCCCTAGCCTCAACCGAGCCTGTAACAAGGGCGTCACTATCCCATTTTTGTAGTTTTTTTTGTAAGACCAAGAAAAAAATAAAAACTAATTTCACATTTTTACATCTATTTTATTCTTTAAGCAAAAACAAAATCCATCTTTTTGTCTTCTTTTGGGTTTTCGAGAACACAAACACCAACCAAAATAGTATATTTTATTCATAAACAACCTTAAATATTGAAGTTGTGATAATATAACTTGGACTTTCAAGAACAAGAAGCAAATACAAGATATGGTTTTGAAGAAATAAGTTTTTGGTGTTAATATTTTAGAGTAATTAAATATTGAAAAATGTAGAAACTAGCACGGGAGGGGTTGAATATTTTCCTTAATTAAGATTATGTTTGTCACTAGAAGTGACTATTACTTGAAAACTTGTTTCATAATAGTTAAGCCAATTTCCAATTTTCAAAACAATTGCTATAACAAATGATTATGATAATGAAGTGCTAAATGTAAACATAAGTATGAGTAAAGAGTAAGGAAAGAAACAACCTATGGAAAGACACCAAGGATTTATTATGGTTCGGCAACGAAGCTCTCTTTGTGTTCCTACTCCACTCCTCGAGTACACCTTACTCGAGATTTCCACTATATCCACAAGCTCCCTTTTGGGTGAAGAAAACCTTACAACGTTGCTTACAAAGATTACCGACACTAAGCTAAATGTAGAATTCTAATCCTAGCTAGAACCAATCTAAACTTCGTGGCCCATCCTCTTTACAGACACAAGGCTAGGTGTCGAGTTCTAATCTTAGCTAGAACCAATCTACACTCGTCGTCCATCTTTTTTACCTACACATGGCTAGGTGTCGAGTTCTAATCTTAGCTAGAACCAATATACACTCATCTCTCACTCTTACATCACTTTCTAGTTAGGTGAGAACTCACACACTCATACTCACAATTACATCACTTTAAAGTTTAGTGAGAACTTACACACAACACACTAACAAGTAACAACTACATCACTTTAGAGTTAAGTGAGAACTAACACACACAACTCATCCAAGTATACACATATACCTTGGATCTACAAAAGACAAATCTAAGTATACACATATACCTTGGGTTTACACAAGACTCAAATAAACAAATATGATCAACATGACTAAATCTAAAGAAACAATGATCTTCATCAAGGCTTCATCTTTTATCACATCACAAGTGCGTGAGTGATCTTCTCTTTGGACATATGAAGAAGGGGATCAAGGAGATAATCATAAGTAAACATATTTAACAAATTAAGTGATCATATACTAATGATTGGAATATAGAAAAGAGATTTAGAAGCAGAAAGTTGTCCAAAAAGGTTCATGGAAAATGGAGAAATGATCCACTATTTATAGCAGACAAGGTCCAACGCCTACTCTGTGCGCGGCTCATTAAATAGCCTGACGGTCCCTTATCACTAAGGAACCGCATGCACTTATAAGGCACTGCGCCTTATAGAGTCCGCTCCTTTTTGTCCTTTAGTGGGGAAATTCCATTTGATGAAGTTTTACCTTAAAAGGAATATCCTTTGGCCATTTGGAATATCCGAAATTCAAATTTCCATTTTTCATTTTAATAAACCATTTTATTAAAAAGAAAGTTTATTAAAATATTTTATCACATTTAAATAAATGTGAGTTTTAAGGTTAATCACTTTTAATGATCAATAAATATGTATAAGATATGTTTGGGTAAGACTTAAATGATTATTGCCTCAATGATAGTGTTTGTTAAATAATTCGTCTTATGGTAACACATACATAAGACTATTCATATATGGAAATATGAATACTAAAACACAAGGAAATATAAATCTAAGCATAACAACTATTCTAATAAAAATAGTCCCACAAGATTTGCTTAGTTTTTATTTTAGACTCAAACGATTAGAACATAAAGTGTGTTTTAACCGGTAAAATAAGAAGAAGGAACGTCTTCCTGATATTTGTCACGGGAACAAATACTCGAAGAGGAGGTCGCGTGAGAAGAAATTCGAGAAGAATCAACTTGTCAAAGATGTGAGCAAGTTCAATTTATTGAAATCTACAACAAGCACAATAGGTTCCATGATGCAAGTCGAAGGCATTAGAGGGATGAGGTGCATCATTAGAAAAAGAAGGTGGAGCTGGAGAAGGATAATGTAGAGAATAAAATGGAAGGTTACCATAACAATACTTAGTGAGGTTAGGGTAAGAAGAGGGTTCATTTAGTTGAGGGGTGTTGAAAGGTTTAGGTGGTGGTGGAAGAGCTTCCTTATCTCCGGTAATTGGATTGATCACGTAAGACTTATTCCCATACTCAACTAGGGAGAAGTTGGAAGTCTTGAAAGGTTTAGGAGAAGAAGGCTCAATAAGATCCTTATTCTTTTTAGCCCAAATAGGTTTGACCGAAATCTTTGGTTTTTTGGAAGAAAAAGTTGTGGGTTTAGAGTTTTGTGACAAAGAGATGTCAAGGTTAAGTTTAGAAGAAGAATACATGGCGAGATGAGAAGAGAGATCCCAAGTGAAGGGAATAAAAATAAAGCAGTGAAGACAAAGAATAGAAAGAAAATCAAAAGATTTCAAGGAATGTTTTGCTCAAAGAGGCAAACAAAGTATCTTGAAGAAAACTGGTCAAAGGAAAGGGACAAAAAACAGAAAAAATGGCTCTCTGGAAGCGGTTCGTTAAATAGGGTCACGACTCATTATATATAATGATCCATCGGTTCATTTAAGGAACCGCCGATAGGGGCTGCCAAAATACGAGTTTTTGAAACTTTGAGAAAAGAAAAGGATTTTTTCAAAATTTAGCAAATCTTAAATTTTTTAGCTCTATTAACATTAGGATAGGCTAAGGTTGTAAAACCCGCATGCTTTTACCATGAACAGTACACTTATGATCGTACGTACAGGATTAAAACTTTCCTTTTATACATGAAAACGTATCACGAATATTAATTTCAAGAATTACGTACGTGTTATTACACGATAAGTATTAAATATGTGTTAGTACACGATAATTATTAACAATAATAATTATAATCACGAACATAAAATCATGAACATAAAATCACGAACATATTATGTACTTACGTAATTATTAATACGATAAATGTCGCTACGTACAAGTAATTATAATAACATGAATAATTAATAATTACGTAACACGTGAACACGAATAATGAACACGATAATTCTTCGTATTTTAAATCAAACACGGTAAGTCTTTACGTACGTAATAGATAAATTTAAATGTATAATTATAACCATGGGAAAATTCACGACAGTTTAAATCACGACTACGCGTATAGTTTAATAATACGCGAATTATAAAAAAGGTATGGGCGTTTGTTTTGGGTCGTTTAGACAAGAGAGAGCAAGACAACATGGGCTCTAGGCCCAATAGGAGCCCTAGGCCGCCTATAATGTAAAATATGGGAGGGGTTTTATTTTCTTGAGACAACAAATTAATAAAAACCCTAAACAACAAATAAACAGTCGGATGTTTTCTTCTTTTGCCTCCTTTGTTACCGACGGGTAAACACCAAGAAACAAAGGGCAGTCGTGTTTTCAGATTCAAGTAATCAAGATGGTTGATTCATGTTTGTCATTCTTAAAAACCCTAAACAAGTAAGAAACCCTAATTCCATTTATATTATATGTTGTTCTTTTGATTTTTGATCATTGATTTCGAATTTTAAAAGATTAATACATGTTAAACGAGTTAAAGAAATAAGGGGGTGTCGTTTGATGTTGTTGTGCTCGTATGGCCACAAACCGAGACCTTCTATGGTCTCGGTGATGAGCTTACACCACCAGCCGCAACCCTAAAAGGGGTGTTGGCTTGGTTTGTGCTATCAGTGGGAACCCCGTAGGGGTGTTTGTTATGTCAGTGGGAACCAAGACCCTAGTGGTCTCGGTGGGAGTTTTAAACGAGCAGGGGGAACCGGCTGTTACCGGTGGCAACAACAAAACTGCCAGGGGGAACTGGTAGTTAGGGGCTGTTTGGTTTTGGGTTTATAAATAGTTAAGGGGGTGTTTGGCTGACAGTATAAGAAAAATAAAAGATACATGATTTCTCAATTTTGCAAGTCTTACATTTTTTTTACAAGTTATAGATTGTTACAAGTACATTTTTACAAGATTAATTAAATTAAATTAAGCATGACTAATAATTAATTTAATTTAATTATGGACTTAGGTTATAGTTATTTTTAACAAATAACACATGTATTTTACCTAAGTATTTTTACCCCTTTAATTTGACGATAGTTATTAATTAATTATTTAAAACATGGATTATAATTAATTAATAAAGCATGACTTAGGTTATAAATAATCAATTAATACATTATTTTAACCTAAGTATTTTATTATTTATTTGAAACTATAGTAATTAATTAATTGTTAAAACATGACATGTAATTAATTAATTTTCAAGACTTAGGTTATATTATTATATATATTAATACATGTTTTAATCTTAGTATTTTAACCATGTAATTTAACTAAATCCTGATTATATTTAATTAAATTTTATAACATATAGTTTATTTAATTTACATGTATTAATTAATAAACTATACTATTAAATCACAGGACTTAGAATATAAATCAGTAAATACTTAAACTTATATTATTAGCTTAATAATCCAGCTTATTCTATTTATGGAAACTTTCTATTTTTAGAAACTTATTTAATTAAGGCAACTAATCTATTTTTAGAAACTTATCTATTTTAAGCAGTAAATCTATTTTTGGAAACTTTCTATTTTAGGAAACCTGCTATTTTTAGAAAGTTACTTATTATTACACAACAAGTAAAATAATACAAGAAATACAAGTAATACCTAATCAGAATATACAGAATACACGATAAACACAATATAACGTTAAAATCAGTAAAACAAGACATGAACATATAAAACAAGCTAAAACATAATATAAAACCAGTTACGTACTCAGTAATCAGAATACTTATACATGTATCCTATGTATGTAGCATTAGTGAGATCGAAGTAAGACTCTTTTCCGTTCGTCTTTTTCGTTCACTGGACACAAGGTACGGATTCACCGTCCTTTCAGTATGGACATTTTTCCTTATTAGCATTCTCCGTATGCAGCCAACTGTTTTCCCCAATATATGTTTTATATGTTTTTGAATTGCTTATGTTTAATTAGATACCTAAAGCCATATACATGCATGACCAGTTTCACCTAGTTATGGAGGTACCGTAACCATAACACTGGAGGCACCAGTGTTATGACTCCACCACGACGGAGTGATAGCTCGTGGCGTCCCTTCAGGTTTTGGCCATATTATTATTATTATCATGTGGGGCGTATGGGTGCATCCTAGTTTACATGTTTTTAGCAGATTATTCAGGTGAATGTGGTGTGTGCCTTGCATCCTTCACAAGGAGCTGATCCCTCCTACCCAACCAGTATATTAAATTAGAGGCAGCCCCTCTAATTTACATGACGAGGTCACCCCTCCAAGTATTCATGCACGTTGATATTTCATGACCTATATTGGCTAATGGTTAACATGTTAAACAGTTTTTATAAGATAAACATACAGCTTTTCAAACTATAAAACCAGTTTTGTGAATATGTTCCAGGTTTTCCAGAACTTAATCATTTCTGCTGCTATATGTTTTACATGCTTTTATTATTCATACCATGCTTGTATATTTGCGCACTGAGCGTTATGCTTAGCCGTTACTTTCCTTTCCATGTCCCAAAACGGCAGGTACCCAAGGACAGACTCGAGCATTTTGGAGGACATGCATAGGGTGGAAGCTGCCATAGACTTCTTCTCCTTTTGCCTTCATATACTTATGCTTGTTTAAGTCTTTCATTCATTTCATTTACTTTATTATGTTTTGGGCATATGTTTGGGAACCGATGTTTGATTCCGGTTTATCCTTTGGTCATGTATGTTTTACTACATATTACCTTGCATGCTTTGATGACACGCCATAATCACGCGTGACATTCCATTTATCAAAATGGGGTGTTACAGTTATGGTATCTTAACCAAGGCTTCGACATGTAGGCTCTAAAACTTGACCTGTGACTAGTGGCTAGTCACCAGGAGCTTCCTAAACCAACGCTTGTTATTCCGCGTATTGATGTGTTCAGCGCATTGTTGTTTTAACCATGATGTTTTCAGCACCTTGCTGTTTTAACCTTGATGTTTTCATCGATATCGTTTTACTAATATGGATGGACAACCGTCATTCATATTTAGTTATGTGTCATTGTTTCATGTATAATGTTCCTCGTGAATTGTGGCTATGTGGACTGAACCCTAGTAGTTCATAATTAGTCACATAAAAAATTTTCTGATAAGTTTTGACAGATGAGTTTCATTTATTTATGTTTCATGTATCATTGATGCAAGAATTATGACTAAGTAATGGTTGGTACAGGACTGGCCCTATTTAGTCGCATGTGCTTTTATCGAAACTTTTAACTTTGGGACTGACCCATAGGCGTCCCCTCGCCATGTCTTTTGTTTTGGGACTGACCCATAGGCGTCCCCTCGCACATATAAAGTTTTTTTATAAACTACATCATGCATTCATGCACTGTTTTTCATGCATAAAATTTTTCTCATGATTTATTAGCATAAATTTTTTTTCATGTCCCCTCATAAGTTACTATGTTTTTATGTCAAGTATGTTTTCATACTGTTATGGTTAACTTCAGTTTCATGCTGATTATGTTATACACTCCTTCATGTTGGGTTGTTCCATGTTTCTTCATGATGACTTCGTCTTCACGTGATTATGTCTTACGTCTCTTTTGTTGTTTTTGCTTTCATGCAAGACACTGTTGGAATTCATGTAAATTCTGCTTTCATGATAGTCATGGTTGGTTTTCACTAATCATGCTTTTAGGAAAATCATCATTGAAATTCGTTTAACCACACGTTAGTGTTTCTCTATGCAACCAGAATGAGGTATATACTGGCATTTCCAGGTTATCATGATGGTCTTTCTAACTGTTTAATCAGTTATTTACCTTTAAAATCATGTCAAATGATCGACCCCATACCGATCATTTCATGTACATTCCATGTGTACTCCATGTACCGTATCCCATGTGCATATTCCACTTGCTGACATTCTACAAGATTGTCGATGTCGCTCATGACTTGGAGATGTTACTAAAGGTTGATGCTGCTGATTTTTGGAGACGCTATGAGATGATGATGTTGTTCACAACTTGGAGATCTTACAAGACAAAGACAAAGGCGTTAGATCAAAGCGATCGGACAAGAAGATGCTTCACCACCAGACGATTTCCATCAATCATTGTCCCTAATTCTTAGTTACATGTCACACGTCATTCAGTTGTCGTTTTAGTCATATGAGTGAAGACCGGTACTAGCCGGCCACTCAGCTGAATAGTTACATGAATTAGAGCCATGAGAATGACCGTCATGGAACTAATAGATAAGACGATAGTAACCACTACTATGACAACAACTATCCTAGCAATCGCAACCGAAGCTCCGACCGCGGACGTGATCAGAAATACAAAGGACAAGTAGTTTAATCGATCCGCCAATTCTGGCATAATAACCTAATATTTGTGGTTCTATTCGTTTCACATCTCGAGGCACATGTCAAGACACCAGTCAAGACACATGTCACTCTTATATTTCCCAAGACACGAGTCAAGACACATGACTCAAGTCCAATTCTGGAACATCGCTAGAATTTCAGGGTACCCTGCAAAGGGTATATCCATTCTGTTGTGATATGTATTAATTAGACCACAAGAAATTCAGTACCATCACGGGCGTATCAGTGAGATCTGTCACGTTTGCTCGATGACACTTTCACTTCTTGTACCCATATTTCATATATGCATGACCATAAAGGATGCCATTCATATTCCTCATGTATACGAAGGTTTTCCTTCAGCCTAATGATGAGATCCAGGTTGTTAACGCATTACCTCAGACAGACACGAGTTAAAATTGTTGATACAAAAGTTAGGTGATCCTTGCTAGACCCGAATTAGGCTTAATTCGGGTTGGCTAGACTCCGGCTCCTGCACCAAGTGAATTATTTGGTTAGGATCCTGCACACTAAAACAACACATGTTAGGCTTACCGTGGGAATGTTTCCCACGATTAGACTCCAGCGTGAGAGTAAGTAATCGGTTAGGGTTATAGGAATCGGATGAGAGTTGAAAGTGTGTAGAATGTAATACCTTTGTGGAACCCTTGGGGGTTCCTTATATAGGCAGTGAAACCCTAATGGGCTATCACTGATGCTTCGACCCTAAAGAAAGGATAATTACCAGATTTAGATTGATTGTTATCTTCTAATTATAGTGAGTAAATATCCTCTCCTTTGAGATAAACCCTAATCATAGTAGGAGTATGATTCTGTCTAACCCTGCACCGGGTATGCCGGGCCGTGGGCCGCACACATGTGTGCGGTTACTGTTCATCCAAGCCCATAAGCTCAAATAACATTATTCCCACCCATTCGTGATGGGCCGGATACGGGTAGTACCCTTGGGCCGGGTTCATGACCCGGCTGGGGACTATACGTCATCATGTCCCCCCAGTCTAGTTGTTACAGCCGTAGGCGTAACCTCTAGACTATCAAGATGCTCCCCGGACGTACCAAGAAAGATCTTTTAGGAAATAATAAATTTTCAAAATTTTGTTTGGGCTGCACGTGGCATCCTTACATGGAGTGAACTCCAATGATACCCCAGCCGCACGCGACGACCGAGACAAATTAAATGCAGCATTAAATATAGTCTTACGTATGACCGCATATCCTGACACAATAATAAACGCATTAATGGTAGTCAACTAGTCAGTCGCACGTCTGCAGAAGTGCACCATTAACGCCCACCATTGAGCCACGTAAAACTGCTAAGAAGTGACCCGTGGGTCCCTTCTGACGTTTTCAGAAGTGTCAGAAATCCCATCTGTTAGATGGGCGTAGTGGCTTACACGTGGCAAACATCTACGTTACCTCGGAAATCGAGGCAACCCTATATAAGAGTTGGTGTGTGCTACTGTTACACACACAGTTTAAATTCATTCCGCCATTGTTATTCCCAAGCTTCTTCCTTTCATCTTTTGCCTCTTATTCCACGGATTTCCACCACCGCAGGTTAGATCATCACGCCTTTCAAACCCTTTTCTATAAAACATGGTAAAGGACAATCCCCTTATTACGGATGTCCTGAACGTGATGCCTGCGGATAAATACATAGACTTTTTGTCTAAGTATTATATTCCCGAAAGCGTACACCCAACCTATCCAGGTGATGGTGAAGCGATTACGGATGCACTGAGGGGAAAGATAGGCGTGTACACGCGCCTATTCGATTCGGCTAACTACCGCATCCCCTTATCCAAGTTTTTGGTAGATCTGCTTCTATATTATGACTTCCACATAACCTAGCTGCACTGCATAGGGGCGTGTAAAATCAATCAATTTGAGATTACATGCCATACATGCGGAGTAATCCCGACCGTAAATCTATTTAGGGTCTTTTACTCCCCCCAACTAGTGAATGGGTGGCTATCTTTCAAAAAACGATCCGGGAACGCCCCCATGACGTATAGGAAGCCCTTAGACTCCCTTAAGAGCTGGTACGATTATTACTTCTTCGTCGATGAGAAAGTATTCCCTACCCCGTTTGTCCTCAAAACCAGAGTACCCAAAGATTTTCCGCCCAAATCCAAAGACTATAGTAGTAAGGACTTGAAAATTCTAGATACCCACCGCACAAAATTTCATAGGGGTTTGCCGTAGCACTTTCTGTGCTTAGTAGGGATAAGCCGCCACTACCATGGGAGGGAGGATACGTATCTGTGCTTTCTGACTGAACGTAGGCAGGGTAGGTCCATTTATATTTGTAGATGTAATAAATGCCACATTTGCATTTTGTGAACTTACTAATCCGTATAATTGCATATGTCCACAGAGATGAACCTACACGGACTATTGCGCCAAGGCGATCCAATGAAAGTGCCTGAAGGATTTCGTCCGCTGAAAGAGAATGAACTCCCCCTTCTTGATGCAACCGCAGACCGAACCATCCCGCTGGAAGAAACCACCGAGCAGAGATCTGATGAGGGAGAGCCCGTGATCGAGAAGTCCCCGCTTGACTTCCACAACGAAGAGGGTGGGGAGTTGCTACTGGAGGGCATCGTGCCGCACCAGGATGAAGAAGACGAAGAAGAAGATATCACCAACCCTACTGACACTCGAACTGGTGAGGATGAAGAAACTACCCAAGCTTTCGGGTCCCCCAAGCCCAAGTCCAGGAAAAGAAAGACTAGCAGGAGGGTAGCCAAAACTCTAGGGGACGGGGCGGGGGTATCTAATGCTCCCACGAAGAAACTAAGGAAAGACCATCCGCAGTACCAGGAAGGAAGCAGCACTGCTACGGCCCAGGTCGACCCCTCACCAAGTGCTGATGAGCAAGTTTGGATGGCCACCCTCGTGAATGTTGCAGCTCCTACCACCATGGAACCCATCACCGGCACTACGTAAGTACCTTTTGTTACAACTCAAAGTAAATTGATAAACAAAACTAATGTGCGTTAATAACAGGGTGGATCCGTCGACCGTAGCCCAAGAGGAGGAGGTAGAAAGGGAACCTTCACCCACGACATCAACGAGACCTCTATCCCCTCCTGTGACACATGTCGAGGAGCCACGTCCTTAGGGATTTATCCAGCTTAACAAGGTTGGAGGCGGAGTCCAAGTGCACGGAATTTATCGAACACATCACTCCTCCGGCTTTGGCGCAAGACTTGAACGAATTAGATCATGAGACATTGCTGGAGCAGTTCGATGTGTCATCCGCACACCAAGTGACAGTTGATGCGGCCCTAACACGCTGTCTGATCAAGGCCTTGGCTAATGTGAAGCGTGCTGATAAAAAGATAGCTCGCCGTGAAGCACTAGTTGAGAAGCACGAGAAAACTATCATATCCTTGCAGTCGGCGTTGGTCGTAGCAGAGTTCACCGTTAAGGAGCAGGCCCATCACGCCAACACTCGTGAAAAACGTATTGCCGAGCTGGAGGCCCTTTTAGCCGCATCCAACGAGAAGGTATGCTCTCACTATGAATGCTTATATGTGTACACACAAGAAAAACCACATTATCCCTGTAATAACTCTAAGTGTCATATGTAGGTGTCCGCAACCGAAGCCTCCACCAAAGTCATAACCGTACAAGCATTCAACATTGCTCAAGAGCGCGATGCGCTGAAGGATGAGCTAACCCAAGCGCGAATTACTTTGGATGAGCAAGCTGCGGCAGTTGAGGGAGAGCTAAGCAAGATGGCCACGGAGTGTGCTAAAATGATGTGTCCTCCTTTGCTCACAGCCATAGCTGGGCGCAGGTGGATGGTTGGCCAAGGAATGCGGCTTGCCGTGAGCAAGGTTATGGAAGCTCCTTACCTGCTACAGGCATTTGCGGGCGTCGTATCGGATGGTATTGACCGTGGTAGGCACGAGGGCCTGGTCAAAGCTGCAGAACTGATATGTAAGAAGGAAGATATTACCCAGCACGCCTACCACGACCCTTTAGCCGCGGAGAAGATGACTGCGTCAACGGATGCTCTTGCTGAAATCCGATATCCCCTCCTAGAAGAGCTAGCAGCACTAAAGGATGCTCCGAATGATGTAATAATGTCCAAGCTTACTGCCGATCCCATCCAACTGACCTTTCCCACCTACGACTCTGTGTCGAAGGCGATGAAAGGTGAAAAGCTGCTTGCCGAGGCGTTGGATGCGAATATGATCAAGGCACAAGATGGGAAGAATGCTCGCGTGGAGGCCCTCCGCACCTTGATTGAAGAAGGGAAGAAGGAGATAGGGGAGTTCCTACCTCCGTTGTAATTTACATTGTAAACATTTGTATCTTATTCGTCCGTATATGTATACGGCTAAAACTGATGTTTGAAATAACTTGTCATATGTATGCAAGTAAGTCCGTGATGACCACGGCTATTTTGGTGTTATGAGTTTGAAACTTGTGTATTTTTTTTGTTAGATATCATATACCTGTACCGCATGACATGTCACGTCTTACTAAAAAAAAATACAATCAAGTCTATATTTTACTAGACGTGCGGCGTGCGTCTTTACCATGCAAAGCACTGCGTGAGTGCGGCATATGGAAACTTATCACAACGTCTTGTGAGTAAGGTGTCTAGTAAGGATACATGATCCGCGTCACTGGGGTTGCATCCCTCTTATGCGACAAGTTGAATTATTAGGTTCACTTAATCCTCTTACCCCGCCTGGAGGCGCATTGTACATGTACGGTATTGAATGAATGTATATGAATAAGATATAGCACATTGTATTAATAACAACTAAATCCATACGACAATAATAGAATCTAAAGAATAAAAACAATTTGCACAAAAAACGAGTCGTGGAGCTAGCTAGGCACCACGACATTTTATTAGAACGTTTTACGTTTTTTGTTTTAACAAGAATGGGAAACCCTAAAAACAAAAAGGAACCTAGAGAGCATAAAAAAACAAAGAACCCATGGATCTTTATTGAAGCCAGATATAGCGAAGTGTCCATGCGGAAGCCGTAGCTTTCAAAGATAGCACCTTTTAAGATTGCAGATATTCCATGTACGTTCCAGGTCGCGGCCATCCAAGTCACGTAACTTGTACGCGCCCCGTCCTAAGGCTTCCGTGACCTCATACAGTCCTTCCCACTTAGGGCCCAGCTTTCCTGTATTCTCCGCTCGACTTGCCTCGTTAGCACGATAGACATAATCTCCTGATCGAAAAGAAACACCTTTAACCTTGGCGTCATAATAAGCCTTCATCCGTGCCTTGGACTTGGCCTCATTGATAGCCGCTATCTCCCTTTTTTCCTCCAACAAATCCAGATTGATCCGGAGCTGCTCATCATTTGTGACCGGCATTAACCTCCGTTGTGCGGATGGTAGGCATTCCTATTTCTGCTGGTATAACAGCTTCAGTGCCGTAGGCCAATGCGAATGGGGTGTCCCCGTTGGCTGTTTTGATCATAGTCCTATGCGCCCATAGAACATGTGGTAGTTCGTCCACCCACTTGGCACTTCGTTCCTCCAGGCGTGCCTTGATGCCTTCACCCAAGCTTCTATTTGCTCGTTCTACAAGACCATTTGTCTGCGGGTGCTTAACAGATGCGAAGCGCCGTTTGATATTCAATGATGTGCACCAGTCCTTGAATGGATTATCCGCGAACTGCTTCCCGTTGTCCGAGATGATTTCTCCTGGTAAGCCAAAACGGCACACGATGTTTTCCCAAACAAACTTTTTAACTTGTTTGCCTGTGATGGATTTGACTGCCTTGGCCTCTATCCAACGTGTAAAGTAGTCCATTGTGACAATTAAAAACTTAACTCCCCCCGCAGCTACGGGAAAAGGTCCAGCGATATCAATCCCTCACTTATAGAATGGCCATGGGGATGTAATGGGTGTAAGTTCCTGCTGCGGATGTCGTAGTACTGGTCTGTGCACTTGGCAATCACTGCACTTGTGAATCATGTCGCGTGCATCCCTATGCATGGTAGGCCAGTAATATCTTGTGCGTAGAGCTCGGGCTACTAAGGATCGGGGGCCTGCGTGCATGCCGCATAACCCCTCATGTATCTCACTGATCACATAGGTAGCCTGGCGTGGCCTAACACACCGTAACCACAGCTGTAAGAAAGAGCGCTTGTAAAGAATACCTTCTCGAAGCTCGAAGTGATGCGACTTCCTTCTAATGCGCCGTGCCGCCTTTTCCTCGTCTGGAAGGGTTTCATTAGTCAAATAGTTGATGATCGGGGTCATCCATGTAGGTCCATCTTCGTCAACTATAGTTGCGAATTCCCCTTCTGTTATAGACTTTTCCTTGAGTATTTCCACCAAGATTTGCTTGGATAAGTGGGCGAAACTTGTAGACGCGATCTTGCTAAGAGCGTCCGCCTTCTTGTTTTCGCCTCTTGGTACCTGCTTGATAGAAAACTTACTGAAAGCCGCGATGAGTGACTTGACTTTCTCCAAATATCGAACCATGTTATCCTCCTTGGCTATGTGCCCCCCCTATAATGTGGTTCGCGACAAGCCGTGAGTCCACGTAGGCCTCTAGGTTGCGGACTCCTATTCTAGCGGCGATTTTTAAACCCGCAATCAACGCTTCATATTCTGCCTCATTATTGGTGGCTGTGAACTCAAAGCACAGGGCGTACGTGAATTCCATTCCTTCCGGATTCGTAAGGATGAGACCAGCTCCTGATCCATCCGTGCATGAAGATCCGTCCGTAAATAATACTCATGGTTCTGATGGAGTTTCCTCTCGTTGTACGATTGGTCCCTCCTCATCCGGCTTATCTACCAAGAAATCTGCCAAGATTTGGCCTTTAACAGCCGTTCTTGGTCTATAAGATATGTTATGTTCTCCCAATACAATGCTCCACTTCTGTAGTCTACCAGCCACATCTGGTCTGGAGATGACTTGTTTTATTGGTTGATCAGTAACAACTACAATTGGGTGCGCCTGAAAGTATCGGCGCAACCGTTTCGTAGCAAACACTAATGCCAAAACCAATTTTTCCATGGAAGAATAATTCAACTCCGGCCCTTGTAGTGTTCTACTTATAAAATAGACCGGAGTTTGGACTGTGTCCCTATCCGTCATGAGTACCGCACTTATTGCTCCATGTGTGGCTGACAGATACATGATGAGCTCCTCCTTGGGCCGGGGAGCCACTAGCATGGGGAGAGATGCAAGGTGTTGCTTAAGTTGACCAAAGGCTTCCTCTGCTTCCTTTGTCCACCGGAAGTCTCCCTTCTTAATGCACTTCTTGAGTCTTTTGAATAAGGGGAGTGACTTCTCTGCTGACTTTGATAAGAACCTGTTCAGCCCGGCCAACTTCCCATTTAAGGATTGCACCTCTTTCCGTGTTTGAGGGGATGGTAACTGTATTACTGCGTCTGTCTTTTCCGGGCAAGGCTTGATGCCATTTGGATCAATCATATATCCGAGGAACATTCCTTCCGTTTCCCCAAACGTGCATTTCTTAGGATTTAGTTTCATATTAATCCTCCTCAATGTGTCAAACGTCTCTTGGACGTCTCGGAAAAGTGCATCCTCCGTATGACTTTTGATGACTAAATCATCAACATAGACCTCCAGGTTGCGACCTATCTGTGAGTCGAAGGCTTTGTCAACAAGCCGTTGATATGTTGCCCCGGCATTCTTTAGTCCGAATGGCATTTTTGTATAACAGTATACGCCTTGACTAGTATGGAACGTCGTCTTCTCTGCGTCCTCTTCCGCCATCTGGATCTGGTGGTATCCTTTATATGCATCTAAGAAGCACTTAAAGGGATATCCACATAGGGATTCCACCTTCCAATCAATCTTCGGTAACGGATAGCAGCCCTGCGGACAGGCTTTGTTCAGATCTGTGAAGTCCACGCACATGCGCCAGCTTCCGTCATGCTTTTTGACCATGACTGGGTTGGATAACCACTCGTGGTAGTATACCTCGCGCGTGATACCTGCATCCACTAATTTCCGTACTTCATCCAGTATTACTTGGCTGCGTTCGGGTGCCTGACCGTGCTTCTTTTGCTTAACGGGAGGATATCCCTGGCGGATCTGGAGCTTATGTTCTGCTATCGCACGCGGTACGCCCGTCATATGCTTGGGCTCCCATGCGAATACATCTAAGTTTGCTTTCAGGAGAGAGCACATGGCTCTCTTGCCGCTATCCGAGAGTGTTCCCCCTTATAGATACCTCTTGTTCCGAGTAATCAGGATGGATTGCCACCTTCCAATTGGGAGGTGGTGACCCGTCCTTGGAGGGAACAGGTGGAACCGGTGTTGTCACGGCATGACACTCGGATGCTGGTATGATTGTGTTATAGATAGTGACAATTCCT
Source organism: Glebionis coronaria (assembly GCA_025667525.1). NCBI lineage: Eukaryota > Viridiplantae > Streptophyta > Magnoliopsida > Asterales > Asteraceae > Glebionis > Glebionis coronaria. The sequence continues at coordinate 403,052,413 of CM046880.1, forward strand.
CCTTCCACATGGAATTTGATTATCCCGTGTGTCGTGGAGGGTACCGCTCGTATGGCCAGGATACCTGGTCTTCCTATGATCCCATTGTATGGAGAGTGTGAGCGTATCACCATAAAGTTCATCCACGCCGTGGTGGAGTGTTCTTCATTCCCAATGGTTACAAGCAGACGCAGCTGTCCTATTGGCCAAATGGTGTCTCCACTAAAACCGATGAGCGGCGACGTGGCCGGTACTAATTGGCTTCTTATTTCTGGTCGTAACTGTACGAAACAGTGTTTGTATAGTACTTCTGCTGATGACCCTCCATCCACATACATACGGCGGACATTGTGTGTTCCAATGCTTATCTCAATAGTGAGAGGCGCATCAATCACATCGCTTGCCGTGATGGGAGGGAATGAGATTTCTCTGCCGCGTGAACATTTTTGACTAATTTTCTGCCTTGTGCGGCGCTGCCTGGATTGGATCATGTATATAGTTGAAGGTTTGTCCTTTTGGGGATCCTTCTTGTCATACTTCTTGTTGTCTTTTCCATCCTTCCAATCCTTGACCAAATGTTTGAGTTTGCCTGACTTGATCAGTGACTCAATGTGCTTCTTGAGCTGGATACATTCCTTCGTGCCATGGCCCTTGTCGTTGTGGAATTCGCAAAAGCGATTCCCTTGACGACGGTCCAGCGGAGTCGTCATTGGGGGAGGTCTCGGGAAATTGGCCCCTTTTGTTAGCAAGATCTCCCGGTAGGACATCTTTAGAGGGGTAAATTTGTCTTCCGACCGTCCTCCTTTGTTTTGGCTCTTGTAATCTGAGCCCCTCCCATTGCTCTGGTTGTTTTGACCGCCCGACTGTCTCCTGGACTGGTCGTTCGATCGGTAGCTGTTTCCTTTTGAAGGATAGGCCGCGACTACCGCGGTTTCTCCCTCTGTGAAGTTTCTGACCCTTTCCATAAGGTCGTCATACCTCTCCGGACGTTTGTCATTGAGACGTCTGATTAATTCCCTGTCTGTTATGGCGTGCATATAATCGTAAATTTTCAGAAGTTCCGGCATTGTCTTTGTGCGTGTGCACTCGTCATTGAAGCGTTCAGTGAAGGCCTCCGTAGACTCCCCTGGCCGTTGCTTGACGGTTGCCAATGAGACCGGGTCCCTATTATACTTCTTTAGCTGAGTATTATTATTCTTGAACGCAGTACGTAGTTCAGTGAAGTTATCAATGCTTCGCGGAGGAAGTCCCTCAAACCAATCACGAGCATTGCCGATCAACGTTGAATTGAACATTTGGCACCATATAGGCATGGGCCATCGTTCAATTTTCGCCTGCGTATCAAATATCTTTAGGTGATCATCCGGATCACCAGTCCCATCATAAGTCTTGAGACACGCCGGCATGCGACGCTTTGTATCCTCGGAGTAATTCCGTATGCGGAGAGTGAAGGGATCTTCCCTGGGATCAGCCCATGGACGGGTGAGATTAGGGTCACACCACGGGCGGGAAAGATCTTCTGCTTCCGCCTCTCGATAATAGGGGCCGCCGTAGTACTCCTCATTGTTTGGTGGTGGTGGAGGAGTGCGCCTAGGTCGACGACACTTGGGTGGATGGTCATCCGAATCCTCTCCTTGTGGACCGGGAGAAGGGGGCGGTGCCCCATCCTTTGGGTGAGGACCGCTCTTGTGAGAAGAGCCAGGAGCCTTCTTCCCGGTATTCATCCTATCCCACACGCTTGTGCGGCGAATAGTTCTGGTAAGCTCCAGATCTGGTCGTTCGGGTGAACCGTCGAACCCCTCTCCCTCCTCACGGGATTGTATTAGTTCCTGCATGAGACGATCCCCTATGCGTTCGAACACATTCCTGGGTTGGGGAGTTTCCTCAAAGAGGTTCCGCTCTTGAGGTCGTGTCCTTTGCTTCCTTTGAGTTTGAGAAGAGGTGCCTGGTCCGGCGTTGCCAAAGTTGAGCCTAGATTGGAGGTCCCTTCCTAGGTTCAACCTTGATGCGATTCTTGGGACGATCCTCTCAAAGTTTTGCGTGAGAACTCGAGTAAGATCTTCCTCGCTGAGTGGTTCGACCTCTACTTCTTCCTCAGTCGATGGTATGCGCGGCTCCTTGTTAGGGGGTTGGACGCACTCCCTAGATCAGGGTTATCCAAGATCGAAGTAGGTGGTGGGGTGACAGAGAACGTGCTTGTCATACCCATGGACTGAAGACCACTCCGATTGTTTGGTCCGCCGGCTTGGTTGCTAGGGGATCGATTGGGAATGAGTATCCCTTCCCCTGTGGACTTCCGATTCCCAGGATTTGTGTTCCTAGGGTTTCCTTGCGGATGCCCCTTCGTCATTGAGAATTCGAGATGAGATTTTGCTCTAGCTTAGTGTAATGGTCCCACGGATGGCGCCAACTTGTTGATACAAAAGTTGGGTGATCCTTGCTAGACCCGAATTAGGCTTAATTCGAGTTGGCTGGACTCCGGCTCCTGCATCAAGTGAATTATCTGGTTGGGATCCTGCACACTAAAACAACACGCGTTAGGCTTACCGTGGGAATGTTTTCCACGATTAGACTCCAGCGTGAGAGTAAGTAATCGGTTAGGGTTATAGGAATCGGATGAGAGTTGAAAGTGTGTAGAATGTAATACCTTTGTGGAACCCTTGGGGGTTCCTTATATACGCAGTGAAACCCTAATGGGCTATCACTGATGCTTCGGCCCCAAGGAAAGGATAATTACCAGATTTAGATTGATTGTTATCTTCTAATTATGGTGAGTAAATATCATCTCCTTTGAGATAAATCCTAATCATAGTAGGAGTATGATTCTGTCTAACCCTGCACTGGGCATGCCGGGTCGTGGGCCGCACACATGTGTGTGGTTACTGTTCATCCAAGCCCATAAGCTCAAATAACATTATTCCCACCCATTCGTGATGGGCCGGATACGGGTAGTACCCGTGGGCCGGGTTCATGACCCGGCTGGGGACTATACGTCATCAAAAATTAATCCTAATTATGGACTACGAACAGCACACCCTGCTACGATTCATGATTTTGTACAGTCATGTTCAGGCTCCTGAATACATTCAGCATGGTTTTCCATCAGGAAAATCTATACAAATTGTCTATGCTTTACAAGCACGTGCGTTGTTATCTATGACTGCTAAAACTTTCTAGCTGTCAGTTAAGACAAGACTACGGAAGTTCCTTTTTCGCATAACCAACTGATTATTCCATAATCATACATTTCAGAAGAACCTCCAAGGAGAAGGACGGTAACATGAGATTATGTGTCTATTATGTCGACTTAAACAAATCACCATTTATAACCGTTATCCTCCTCCATGTATTGACAACATGTCCAATTGACTTTAGGGTGTCAAACACTTTTTCAAGATCGGATTCATGATCGTGCTGCCAACAGTGACGAGTGAAAGAGCAGGACATTTCCATGACTGCTATTCGTACACAATTCGGTCATGTTAGATTCATGATTTTGTATTAGTCTCATAAATGCCCAGCAGCATTATAGACTTAATAAATTGAGTTGCCATGAAATCATAAACAAATTCATCAGTATTTTTATCAAGAACAACCTGAGTTTTTTCTCTAGGTCTAGAAAAGAGCAGGAAGACCATATTTTCACTATAATGCAAATTTTACGACAGGAGAAATTTCACCTTGAAATTTTCCAATATAAATTCTGGCTGATTATAGTGACACGCTGAATCACGTGTATTCTCAAGGTTAATCTTACCATGACTCAGCTTATGCATAAACGTGAGAACCCTACACTACATTAGGTGTTCCAAGAAAATCCTACGCTAAGAAAGGTCTAATTTCAGAGACTCGGAGTTTCGCAAACTTCCATGTATCAAGTCTTTACGAAGCAAGATACAGTTACGTTCATATCTAAGTACCTGACATACCAACAGGTTAAGATAGAACACCAACTAACTAGGATGTTTTCCATCATCATAAATTGTGAACAGAAATGGGACAAGATCTCCATGGATTTTGGTTATCGGATTAACGCAAACTCAGAAGAAGCATGATGCTATCTGAGTTATTGTCAACAGTTTGATCAAGTCGGCGGAATCCTTACATCCGCGAGGATTTCAAGAACCAACAGATAGATCAGACACTTGGTAATCCCTCAACTAACGGGTCAGACAAAGGTTCGCAATTGTGCTCCTTATTTACGTTCACGTCCTTGCTCTAATTTCACGACTTGCTTTCGCGCTCACGTTCATGACACTATTCACGTTCATGATCGTATCTTGGCTTACGATTTTACGTTCATCTTCGTTCTGGGAAGTTTTGCAAGAACTGGAGAGACCAAACTCAAGCTTAGTATAACTCCCTATCCACAGATAGACGTTTCACGTCACATTCCACGTCTCATCTTATAGCGTTGGCGTTACCGCAGTTGTATTCCATGTTCACGATATGTTTCACATGTCATGTTCGTTTCACGTTCCTCATATCACGTTCACGACATGTTACACGTATCATGGATCACGATATGTTTGCTCATACTACACTCACCATATCTCCACGTATCACGTTCAAAATTTTTCACGTATCACGTTCAAAAATTTTCACGTACTACGTTTCTATATGTCTCGCGCATTGTTGCTAATTATCAGTTAAGTTAGATTGTTTTGCACCATAACGTTTCAGTTACCCTTGCACGTTAATTCTTATTCCCTCGATCAAATTCAGGGGATCTATCTTGCGTTGATGACAATGAACTCTTCGTGTTTTCAAGACAAGGTCAGGAGGACCAAGATTTATCAATTGTGTCAAGATGTTGTGAAGGAACCGTTCCAAGAGGGAAGCCACTCGGAAACGGACTAGTCCATCCAGATTTTATCCTCTCATTCTTCCATAACCAAGTAAGACTCTTTCAGTCACTTCACGTTCCATGCCCCTTAAGCTATGCCAAGTTTCACGTCACCTTCTTTTCCTTTTATCTTGCATATCCTTCCAGTTTGAGTCGGGTATGTTATGCTTCCAGTTACGATATCTATAATTCGGGGACGAATTATTCTTTTTAGGGGGGAAGAGTTGTAAAACCCGCATGCTTTTACCATGAACAGTACACTTATGATCGTACGTACAGGATTAAAACTTTCCTTTTATAACATGAAAACGTATCACGAATATTAATTTCAAGAATTACGTACGTGTTATTACACGTAAGTATTAAATACGTGTTAGTACACGATAATTATTAACAATAATAATTATAATCACGAACATAAAATCATGAACATGAAATCACGAACAGATAATTATGTACTTACGTAATTATTAATACGATAAATGTCGCTACGTACAAGTAATTATAATAACATGAATAATTAATAGTTACGTAACACATGAACACGAGTAATGAACACGATTATTCTTCGTATTTTAAATCAAAGACGGTAAGTCTTTACGTACGTAATAGTTACGTTTAAACGTACAATTATAACCATGGGAAAATTCACGACAGTTTAAATCACGACTGCGCGTATAGTATAATAATACGCGAATTATAAAAAAGGTATGGGCGTTTGTTTTGGGCCGTTTAGACAAGAGAGAGCAAGACAACATGGGCTCTAGGCCCAATAGGAGCCCTAGGCCGCCTATAATGTAAAATACGGGAGGGGTTTTATTTTCTTGAGACAACAAATTAATAAAAACCCTAAACAACAAATAAACAGTCGTATGTTTTCTTCTTTTGCCTCCTTTGCTGCCGACGGGTAAACACCATGAAACAAAGGGCAGTCGTGTTTCCAGATGTAATCAAGATGGTTGATTCATGTTTGTCATTCTTAAAAACCCTAAACAAGTAAGAAACCCTAATTCCATTTATATTATATGTTGTTCTTTTGATTTTTGATCATTAATTTCGAATTTTAAAAGATTAATACATGTTAAACGAGTTAAAGAAATAAGGGGGGTGTCGTTTGATGTTGTTGTGCTCGTATGGCCACAAACCGAGACCTTCTATGGTCTCGATGATGAGTTTACACCACCAGCCGCAACCCTAAAAGGGGTGTTGGCTTGGTTTGTGCTATCAGTGGGAACCCCGCAGGGGTGTTTGTTATGTTAGTGGGAACCGAGACCCTAGTGGTCTCGGTGGGAGTTTTAAACGAGCAGGGGGAACCGGCTGTTGCCGGTGGCAACAACAAAACTGCCAGGGGAACTGGCAGTTAAGGGGCTGTTTGGTTTTGGGTTTATAAACAGTTAAGGGGGTGTTTGGCTGACAGTTTAAGAAAAATTAAAGATACACGATTTATCAATTTTGCAAGTCTTACATTTTTTCTTACAAGTTATAGATTGTTACAAGTACATTTTTACAAGATTAATTAAATTAAATTAAGCATGACTAATAATTAATTTAATTTAAATCATGGACTTAGGTTATAGTTATTTTTAATAAATAACACATGTATTTTACCTAACTATTTTTACCCCTTTAATTTGACGATAGTTATTAATTAATTATTTAAAACATGGATTATAATTAATTAATAAAGCATGACTTAGGTTATAAATAATCAATTAATACATGATTTTAACCTAAGTGTTTTATTATTTATTTGAAACTATAGTAATTAATTAATTGTTAAAACATGACATGTAATTAATTAATTTTCAAGACTTAGGTTATATTAATATATATATTAATACATGTTTTAATCTAAGTATTTTAACCATGTAATTTAATTAAATCATGATTATATTTAATTAAATTTTATAACATATAGTTTATTTAATTTACATGTATTATTTAATAAACCATACTATTAAATCACAGGACTTAGAATATAAATCAGTAAACACTTAAGCTTATATTATTAGCTTAATAATCCATCTTAATCTATCTATGGAAACTTTCTATTTTTAGAAACTTATTTAATTAAGGCAGCTAATCTATTTTTGGAAACTTTCTATTTTTAGAAACTTATCTATTTTAAGCAGTAATTCTATTTTTGAAACTTTTTATTTTAGGAAACCTGCTATTTTTAGAAAGTTACTTATTATTACACAACAAGTATAATAGTACAAGAAATACAAGTAATACCTAACCAGAATATACAGAATACACAATAAACACAATATAACGTTAAAATCAGCAAAACAAGACATGAACATATAAAACAAGCTAAAACATGATATAAAACCAGTTACGTACTCAGTAATCAGAATACTTATACATGTATCCTATGTATGTAGCATTAGTGAGATCGAAGTAGGACTCTTTTCTGTTCGTCTTCTTCGTTCACTGGACACAAGGTACGGATTCACCGTCCTTTCAGTATGGACATTTTTCCTTATTAGGATTCCCCGTATGCAGCCAACTGTTTTTCCCATTATATGTTTTATATGTTTTTGAATTGCTTATGTTTAATTAGATACCTAAAGCCATATACATGCATGACCAGTTTCACCTAGTTATGGAGGTACCATAACCATAACACTGGAGGCACCAGTGTTATGACTCCACCACGACAGAGTAATAGCTCGTGGCGTCCCTTCAGCTTTTGGCCATATTATTATTATTATCATGTGGGGTGTATGGGTGCATCCTAGTTTACATGTTTTTAGCAGATTATTCAGGTGAATGTGGTGTGTGCCTTGCATCCTTCACAAGGAGCTGATCCCTCCTACCCAACCAGTATATTAAATTAGAGGCAGCGCCTCTAATTTGCATGACGAGGTCACCCCTCTAAGTATTCATGCACGTTGATATTTCATGACCTATATTAGCTAATGGTTAACATGTTAAACAGTTTTTATAAGATAAACATACGGCTTTTCAAACTATAAAACCAGTTTTATGAACATGTTCCAGGTTTTCCAGAACTTAATCATTTCCGCTGCTATATGTTTTATATGCTTTTATTATTCATACCATGCTTGTATATCCGCGCACTGAGCGTTATGCTCAGCCGTTACTTTCCTTTCCATGTCCCAAAACGGCAGGTACCCAAGGACAGACTCGAGCATTTTGGAGGACATGCATAGGATGGAAGCTGCCATAGACTTCTTCTCCTTTTGCCTTCATATACTTATGCTTGTTTAAGTCTTTCATTCATTTCATTTACTTTATTATGTTTTGGGCTTATGTTTGGGAACCGATGTTTGATTCTGGTTTACCCTTTGGTCATGTATGTTTTACTACATATTACCTTGCATGCTTTGATGACACGCCATAATCACGCGTGACATTCCATTTATCAAAATGGGGTGTTACAAAGGTTCCATAAAAAGAAACATACTCACAAGAGTATCTTGCAAACAGTGACAAAATATTATATAACATTTTGATCTAATTTTAGTCAAGTTTAGAGGTGACAATAGATTTAGGTTTAATTTTAAGATTAAATTGAAAATGATTAATGTGTAAAAAAGAAAGATATAACACATAAAACTAAATCCATATATCATCTACATTAATAACACATGTAGGAAAATAAAGATACAAAGGATGAAAACAACTAACTAAACAACTAAGCTAGCTATTTTAATCTTGACTGGTTGATCTTCATGGCTTGATATTTTAAAAATACCATCATCTCATACCCTAGATGAAGGAGGGGGGAGCAAAGAAAGATAACACAAGATTTTCTAATCTTGCATGCAATCCATGCATCTCCATCCTAAGAGATTGGATGAGATAGTTGTTGTAAAGACAACTTGGACAATTTGTACCATGTGCCTCAAGAAAAGTAAAAAGGTATGGATCACCTAAGGGAAGGTAAATATGTACATCCATAAGAGGAGTGTTAGGAGGAGGAAGAGGCATGGTGTCTAAAAGATAAGATGGAGAAGGCTCAACAAAGTTATTCTCAAATGGGATACTTTGGAGGGGTTGAGGGTTCTCATCCAAGAAAAGAATTGGAGAGAAAGCTGATGAAACATCATTCATTCTAGATTGGAATGAAAATAAGGTAGAACCATGTGAATGGTTAGTACTATAGGTTGAGGAGGTCTTGCATGATGCAAGAGGTGGTGAAGGTGATGAGAAAATGAGAATGGGTGAGAGAGTTGTCTCATTTATTGGGGTGGCAAAAGAAGAATAACCCAATTTGGGTATCTTAATCTTGATTTTGAGGCTTTTTCTTGTAAAAGAGTTTTTGGTGGAATATGATGATCTTGTGGCACCATGGTAGAAGGTTTAAGGTTTAGAAAATCTTAGAGATGGTGAAGAAGATGAAGAAGAAGAATGTTTAAAAAGAAACAGGGGTGATACAAAGTGGTAATGAGATAAAAATGATTTTGGTAACAAAAGATTTAAAAAGAACCGTGTAAAGAGAATAAGCTGTTAGAAAAATCAACCCGCGGTTCATTAAATATACTTGTGGCTCAATATCGATATTGTCCCGCAAACAAAAGGTTTCAAAAATGGATTTTCCATAATTTTTCAAAAGCCCAATATTTCTAGTTTTCATAATCAAGCCGGGATAGATAATCAACCAAAATCTAAATGGCTAAGTGACAAGTAAATGCACATAATCATGTAATTTGAAAGTTCAAACACATGAATCACATAATATGATTAAAATCAAAGTAATCCAAACAAGTTAGTTCATACAAAATAAAAAACATAAACTAAAAAGAGTCTAAAACAAGTTCAAATCTAAAACAAGAACAATAACTCCCAACCAAATCTTCAAAGAATCTTTACTTCTTCTTCGTGCCCAAGTTCCTAAACATCTTCCTGATGACCTTGAAAGCTCCTCTTGATTCTTCTTGTCGCTCATGCAACTCTTCTCGAATTTCAAGATTAGACCAATAAACATGCTCAATGTTAAGGCCTCGAGGAATATCACTAGTGGAGGAGGAATGAGGATGAGACATTTCAGGTAAACAATCCATGTAAGTGCACAAGGACGGTGAAGAGCCACTCGGGGAACCTACGTCGGAACTAGGTTCACCTTCATCATCATGATGAGATGAAGATGAGCCTTTCCCAATATTGTAGGAGGACTCCCGATGAGTGCTTCTTCGCCTACCAATGTCACTTCTTGTCTTGCATGGATGGTTTCCTTGAATGGGATACGTCACACGGTTGACATGTGTATATGAGGATACACCAAGGCCGGGAAGTCGCTATCAACCCTGGTGTAAAGGCGAGTGAGGATCATGACATAAGGGAGGTTTGATTTAGGCTTGTGAAGGATGTAATGAATCCGTCTAGCGATGAAGTATGCAAGATTGTAGTTGATGGAATGCGAGATACAAAACATCCACCATGGAAAAAATCATTCTCGCTAATGATATTGACCCAAGGGACTATGCAATCGTTAAGATCGCTTATGAGTAATTCATATTGAGGCAACACACGTTCCTCATTATGAATATTATGAATGAAGGGTTCCTCACGGGGTTTAGAAATGGTGGCAAGGATGAACTCAATGTCGGGAAGAGGAGTATCACATATGCCATAATTGTTAGCCAAAAGCAAGGAGTCAAGCATCCATGCATCGATGAATCGACATTGGCCTTCATATGGTACCTTGAGAATGCGACCGAATTCGGCAAGGGAGTAACAAAATGGGTTGACACCGAATAGAGAAGTTTTCAAACATTCCTTTTTTGTTTGTGAAAATAGAATATGTGCTAAAGAGCTCAAGGAGGAATTGAGGGTAAATCACCTCATTGATTTTGAGCAAGCAATCAAAGCCATTATTCTCAAACATCATTTCGGTGTAAGTAAAACCTTTAATATCCGGATACACAACATGACCCTCATAAAAATAACGTTTCTCAAGAGAACGAAGAGTAATTTTGAGGTGAGGGGAATCACAAGCTTCAGAAAGTTTGTGCATATAGTGACTAGTGTTTTGGTGGTCTCTTTGAATTTCTGAAGGCATTTTGGTACCTATATTAAACAAAATATGTCCACAATTACTCTATTGTTACATAAGAATTAGTAATTTTCAAAACCATAGGAATGTGCTTAATCAATTACTTGACTAACCAAATGATGATTCCTTATCATTCCTATGTTTATAATGTAGCAATTTCATCATTGACGAATGCATATGAATTATACACACCAATCATGAATTTGAAAATTAGTTTTCAAAAATTGTTTTTATGTAAGCATTAACAATGCAATTACCAATCCATTCAATGGTTCAAATCAATTTCAAAATTAAACTAAATTTCTATAGTCAATTTCGAATTTGTTCTATAACTGAGGTTCATGGAATTTTAAAGAATATGAACCTATAGGAATCATAGCAATTAAACTATAGATACCCACATTCCTAATTTGGTTCTAATTTATTTTAATTTCGAAAATCCCCAATTATGAAATTAAGAACCCTTGAATGAATTAGATTAAATTGAATGGAAATACTTATAACTAACTGATGATAGATGAAGGATTGAAGAAACCCTTGTCTTGGAATCAATTAAATTGAGTGATTTGGAGCTTTTAAGAAAAATGTTAATCGGGGTTTTGTGTTCTCCGTCGAGCACCAGCAGCAAGGAAGGAGGGGGTTTATTTTGAAAATTTGGAAAATAATAAAACCCTATTAATATATGTCTGGTGGACCCGCGGTTCATTATCGATAAGTAACCGCAGTTAGCACTGCGACATTTAATGAGCCACGGATAGAGTCCATGTTAAGCTCATGAAAATGAAAGAAATTTTCTCAAACCAATTTTTCCTAAAATACTTAAAATATGTTTTAAGCCTTTTGAAAATCATTGGTCCATTTGAACACTAGATTATAATGCCTTAATGAAGGATCACGAGTGGAATCAAGACCAAAAAAGACCAAAAAGAAGAAACGAATACTCGTGAACGAAGAGAGGAAAGAGATAATCAAAGAGGGTTGAATCAAGGTCAAGTATCATTGCTCAAGAGATGAATGACGATCTTCAAGTTTTCTAGATGAAGAGCTTGTTTCATATATAGTGGTTCATGACGTGCCTTTTCGGCGTAAGACGAAACGGCTTTGGTAATGAACAATACCAAGCTCTTTTTGTTAGATAGATTAATAACACTTGAAATAAATGTATTAAACTTTTACAGAAGATGAGAAAAGATATAGATTCATTTTCTCTCCCTCTTGATCGGATTTATAGAATTGGTAAGGAGTACAATAACAATATCCTTGGAATATTTCAATTCCAAATGTGTAGTGTCCTAACTGCATCATATGATGTAATTGGTGTCTCAAAGTATTTATTAATGATCTTATAGACGAGATCAGTTACACATAATACACATGATATAGGGCCTACTTACCATATAAGGTTGCAACCATGAATATCATGCTCGATAGTTTAAGCTTCAATGAACTCACCTTTGTGAGCCAAGTATCCGAGACCATGAAGGTTTAAGAGGGTAAAAGAAGAGAAGCACATAATACTAACAAATTTCAAGGCAAGGATGCCAATAACAAACACATAGTCAAGCAATAATAAAAAGAATGATCAAAGGGCGTTTGGAAAGACAAAAGCGTACCTTGGGCGCAAAATGCATCCCTAGTCTTCTATGGACTAACACATCTACCCATATTGACCATAAGGTGCATACTTAGTCTTCTATGGACTAGTAACACATTCACCAATCTTGATATCATCATCCCATGATGTTGGAGATCAAAAGGAGATGAGTCTTCAAAAAGTGTAAGTAACTCATGACCACCAATCCATAATCAAGTTAATGATTAGCCTTCATGAGTACCTACACAAAAGAAATATACAAACTAAAAGAAATATACAAACTAGTAGATACATTTCAATAGTAGATCTAAAATGCATAAACACTACTAATGAGATCATAATCAATATGAGTTGATATAACATCAATTTTAAGGTTAAGTTTTAAGAAAAGAGGTTTTGACCAAAAAGGAAACTTTAGTGCAACTGATCCTTCTATGTAGTAGAGACCATAGATCGATCCAAGCTTTAAAGCACAATATACTTCAAAGATCTTGCGAGACCTAGGCCCTAATACCAATTGTAGAATCTAGAAGGGATGGAGGGTTGAATAGTTTCCTTAATTAAAATTATGTTTGTCATTAGAAGTTACTATTACTTGAAAACTTGTTTCATAATAGAAAAGCCCATTTCCAATGTTTCAAAACATTTGTTGTATCAAGCGATTATGATTTTGAGGTGCTAAATGTAAAGACAAGTGTAAGTAAAGAGTAATGAAAGAAACAATTTAAGGAAATACACCAAGGATTTATAGTGGTTCAACAACAAAACTCTATTTTCATTCCTACTCCACTCCTCGAGTACACCTTACTCGAGATTTTCATTATATCCACAAGCTCCCTTATTGGCGGAGAAAACCTTACAACGTTGCTTATAAATATTACCGACACTAAGCTAAATGTCGATTTCTTATCCTAGCTATAACCAATCTAAACTTCGTCACCCATCTTCTTTGCCGACACAAGGCTAGGTGTCGATTTCAATCTTAGCTAGAACCAATATATGCTTGTCGCTCATCTTCTTTACCGACACAAGGCTATTTGTCGAGTTCTAATCTTTGCTAGAACCAATTTACACTAATATATCACACAAACATCACTTTAGTTAAGTGAGAACTCACACACTCATACTCACAATTACATCACTTTAAAGTTTAGTGATAACTTACACACAAACACTAACAACTACATCACTTTAGAGTTAAGTGAGAACTAATACAAAAGACTTATCCAAACATACACATATACCTTAGATCTACACAAGACCAATCCAAGTATACACATATACCTTGGATTTACACAAGACTCAAATAAACAAATATGATGAACATGACTAGATCTAAAGAAATAATGATATTCATCAAGGCTTCATCTTTTATCACATCACAAGTGTGTGAGTGATCTTGTCTTTGGACATATGAAGAAGGGGATCAAGGAGATAATCATAAGTAAACATACTTAACAAATTAAGTGATCATTTACTAAGACTGAAATATAGAAAAGAGATTTAGAAGCAGAAAGTTGTCCAAAAAGGTTCATAAAAAATGGAGAAATGATCCACTATTTATAGGTGTTGGTCCCTTGTAACTAGGGCTATACTTAAGAATACTAAGTATAGACCTAACTCATTGTAAAGTAATGTAAAAACACAAGACAATGTTAAGTAAATAACAAAAAGTTTTCAACATTTAACTCTTAAATTTATTAAAGAATTATACCCTATTGTATGCGAAGCTACAATAGGGATTGAATAGACAATGTGTGTTTGGTGATCTCCTCACTAACAAGCTAAACCATACCTAACGATTGCTAAGCTTGATTATTCTATCAACAAGAGTTTAGAACTTAAGTGCGTTTGATCGTATTTGGAAGAGAGAACTTTCTTTGTGAATGTCTAAAGCATTTAGTGCACAAACTTATTTCTCTTATTTTACAACCATCCTATATATAGAAGCAAAGGTGGATACAAGACAAAGAATTGCCCATGTGCAATTCTTGTCTTATTGGTACAGTGTACAATCTTGTCTTATCCTATTCTAAGTATTAGGACATAAGTCCTTTTACACTGTTAGTACCCTATCTATCCCAAAAGGGTAAGTCACGCTAGTTGTGTGATGTACTACAGCTTATCACAATTCAACTTATCCCGCCTTTACTTCAGTCTTTGAGGATGCTTGTTTCTTCAGGGAGATCGTATGAGGTTCAGTGAGTCTATTGCCACAACTCACTGAACCCATCACCAAGGACGGACCTTAGTGGAGATCGGGGAGGGCCACAGCTCTCCCAAAATTTTAAGTTTTTACTTATATTTGCTTTAAAAATACAAATTTGGCTCGACCAAAGTAACTGACATTGCACTCGGCCCTTCCAAAAATTTCAACCAAGTACACTTGGCCTTCCCAAGAATTTCACCCAAGTTTTGTCTATGCCCGTCACCTTCTTCTTTGTCTTAGATACATCATTCATTGAACTTCGCCTCTCTGAATGCTCGAGTCTTTCTTTTAGACTCAGTCTAGGAACTCGAAGGTAACTCACTGAGTGACTATTCACTCAGTGACTTCATTATGTTAAAGTATAATATTTCACTTAGGCTGATTGTTATTCAAATCCATCAGTGAGATTATTAGGCACTGGATTGACCTAACAATCTCCCTCTATTTTGATATAAAATATGCCTAAGTGAAATTGTTATAAGTGAGCAAAGAGGTTTCTTCTTACACATACTATTCTACTGATGAAAAGACTTATTTTAACAAAGTACTTCCTTTTATTCTTCATTACAAAGACTGAATAGTCTGATACAAGAAAACATAATATTACAACAATTCAAGAGTCCATTGCTTCCCTCTTCACCCTTGATGAGCTTAACACCTTTTCTTTGTCAGACCTTCTAATAATCATCTCCCTGAGCTTTTCATCATACCTTTTATTCTCCTCAGTCTCAACTTATCCAGCCATCACAAGAAAGATTAAGAGACTTTCAGTGGGACATCTTTCAATGTCACTCATTCTTTGAAAGGCTTGGTCTCCAAATACATCCACGAAGAAGATACCCCACTCAGGTTCTTCAATGACCATGTTGTTTACAAAGGTAACATTCTCAAGAAGGGTTCGATTACATTCTAACCCAAGGACTTTAGTTTCAGCTTCAAGCTCCACTATTTTCCTTTTTCATCCCTGAGTCTTGGAAGGATCCTGTTCAGCTAAAGGTAGATCCTCAGTGATCCCTAACTGTTCCTTGATCTGATTCAACCTCTCGTATCTCTTTTTGAGAGAGTTGAGTATCTCAGGGACACACTTGTTGGTCTTGGTCCTGAAGATCCTACCAATTTCATCCCACTCACTGAGACCAAAATCGCCAAAAGAGAACTTTTTCATCACTTCAAAGTTCTTTTCATCATTGTTCCTGTAAACAGATACTGAGACTGGTGTGGTGTGAGGAATGATTTGAAGATTGGTGATTGGTTCAGGCTTCCTTCTTTGAGTGGTGACTTTGGTGTATTGATTAATCAAATTTTTTAGTTGGGTGGTTCTTTGTTGCTTTTATCGAATCATCTCATCCTGAATAGCCTTTAGCTCATCCTCTTACTTCTGAATGAACTCTTGTCCACCCTTTGAACTTAACAACTCATCAGGGTTACCACCCACTTCCTTGACGAACTCAATGGACACTTTGAGAATCTCAGCTCTTGTCGCCTCACTTGTCTTGGCCCTTTCCATCCTGTCTAAGTATTCTTGGATTTGATCAGGAGTCATCTTGTACATCTTTCCATTGATCTCATATGGTACCAAGACAATAGCATCAGGGTCGGGCCTTCTTTTCCTTGTAGCTTTTACAAGCTTCTTGGGTAGTAGTGTTAGGGTCTCATCAGCAATTCCCTTACTCTTATCTAACTTAGATGCTAAGGGCTCAGGGATAGGAGTAATAGAGTTCAAGGGAGTTAGTGTGGGAATCACAGGCACATGAGGTTGTGAATGTACCATTTCTTCTTGGTCCCCCTCAGTGTGAGAGGGAGGTTCAATCATGTAAGCATCATTGGTGGCACATTATGCCCCTCAAAAGTTGAAGGGTCAGCCTGACTGATCCTAACTTTTGTTCTTTGTGATGGTCCTAAAGAGGTGGTGGGTGAACCCTTGAAAGCTTGAAACATCTCAGTCACCATCGCCTTCATAGACTGAGTGTCAGTCTTAATAGTATGAACATCCAATTGTATGAGAGACTGAGTGTTTTCCATTGTTGTGATTCTGGTCTTAAGGCGAGGAATATCAGCATTCTTCAGTGCCTTGGAGATCTCAGAAAGGTGAGAAGCATTAGCCATATATCCTTGTGCAGTCTTACTTAATCTGAATTCGGTCCCATTATCCATATGAACATCTTCATAGATGGCATCACACTTAGCTTTTACCACATCCAAATCAGACTTGAGAGAGTCTAATCTAGTGAAGACCTCAGAGAGCCTATCCTCTTTAAGCAATTCCACAAGTTGACCAACCTTGGAAGTGGACTCAGTAGTACTAGTGATCAGACGATCAGTCCATCCAAGGTTGTTTTTAAGGACACATTTGCGTCAACTGTTGGAAGAGCATGATTTAGGAAATTGATGAGCTTCTTCTCCTAATTCTCATGACTACAGTTAACAGAACTGATGAAATCCATCTGGTTATCAACCTGAACTCTCATCTTCTCTTCAGCAATATCAAAATGATTATCATACGTCCTGAATTCATCAAGGAGTTCATCAACCTTTGAGAATGGGTCTTCGTGGTTCTGAGTAACCTCGGCTATTAGTGATGAAACCATAATTCATGGATCGATTAAGCTTACTAGGATAATCAACGTTCATATGATAAACATAGCGGAACTAGAACATTGATTATAACAAGGTGTTGTGGACAAGACGAATTTTCCCGAACGTTACTTGTATTATTAAACATAAATAACATTTAGACGTGTATACATTGAATCTCACGTCTAGACACACGAATTGCTTGTAGGTTACATTGTGAATGAATGATATAATGAAAACCTACGCCTGTGTATTCTTTATATAATAGAATACAAGACTTTTCTTACGAGAAAACTTTAATTACATTATAAGTCCCTCCATCTTTTGCTAATAAGTCCTCCTTGTTGTATGAAAGGGCTCCATATTCTTGTAAAGCTTGATATTTGCATATAAGTCCTTCTTGTTTCATTATTCTTGTTTTGTCTCATCAAATTAATTCCCAACAATCTTCCCCTATTTGATGATGACAAAAACAATCTTCAAATCTTGATCTTTCACGAATGAAACAAGCTTCCCTTTAAAGTAAGATTTCTTGTAAAACATATCACCACATAAAAATAAGTTGTATACCTTGATCTTTGAATCTTCTTCCCCTTTTTATCTCATCCAATAGGGGTCTTCTAAAGATAAACAACTAATAAATGCTTCCCCTTGAGTGGTCATGTAAATGAATCACGAACTATGTAGACTCTAATTGTAGATTACGTATGAAGAAAAACGAATATAACCTATTTGTTGAAGAAGTGGAATCTCCCAAGCTTGTACCTTATATCTTGCACTATCCACGTGACGTCGAACTTATATGAGTGCTTATAAGCAGACCTCGATCTCTTGTCAAAATCCTCATCCTTTTGTGAGACACTGAGCACGATAATATAACTCCTTCAAGTGATAGCAAGTTGTCTTTGCTAGATATGACAAGTCTTCGTCACCAACCGTTTAAGCACGAACAAGTTATCTTTAAAGTGTGAGTGTGACAGGGAACACCACAACTTTAAGATATGATAAGTCACAAACCTGTGAATAACAACTCCAACACCAAATAAGCAATAATCAATCGTCTTCATCGAAGCCTCCAATTTGCAATGAAAATCATCTAAGTACAATATCATCCTCTTCTTTATGCAACTGCTGCCTCTGTCGGCGTTCTGCTTCTAATCCAAGTCGGTACGTAACCGCATGGTTAGCCTTGTCACATAATCAAATAAAACTTTATTGTATCAAACACAATCTTCAAAAACGAGTCATAAAAATTTAAACAGACAGTTCTGTCCGAGATCTTGAAACATGGTTTAAGATACCTTTGAGAGTTTCATAGAGAACCTTCTCAGTGACAGGCTTGGTGTCATCAAAAGTAGAATCCAGAACCACAATCTGAGTCCCCAATGATGAGGTGTCAAGTTGTGCCTCATGGGAGGGCTTTTTAGTTGCCTCAAGGGAGGGCTCCTTTTGTTCGGTTGCCTCAGGGGAGGGCTTTGGTTGAGCCTCAGGGGAGGGTTGTATGTCCTCGAACAAAGGTGGGGACTGTGGCTTCTGGTATGATTGAGGAGGTACCTAAGTGTCAGGTTCATCCCCAACCTCAATCACGTCATCATCGTCACTGAAACCATGGAGTAGCTCCTCAGGCTCTTCTAGTAGATTAACAAAATCTCTATAGTTCAGTGACTCCTTCGGTTTATCCATCTCTCTTCCAAAAGAAGGTTTTCCTTGGTTGTGGTCACTCCCTGCCCCAAATCCTGAGGCTTGGGTTTTGGCCAACTGATTCTCAAGGGCAGTTTGCGATTGATCAGGGGTGGAAGTGTGATCCTTATCAGCGAGGTGTGTTACTCATAGGCGTCTTCCTGAGTCTTTGGGATCGATAATGGTTCCCTCAGGAAAAGATTTTTGTTTTAGTGTGCCTTCATCGGGAGTTGTGGAGGTGAGATTCCTATCAGTAGGGTGTTTTACCCGTGGGCGTCCCTCTGAGTATAAGGAATTAAGTTTTGGGTCCTCAGGCAAAGACTTGTGAGTTAGTGTGCCTTCATTGGATTTGGTGGAAGTGATAGGCCTATCAGCGAGGTGTGTTACCCATGGGCGTCTCCTTGAGTCTTTGGCCTTGGTTTTGTCCTCATGCAAAGGTTATGATTTACGAGTGCCCTTATCAGACTGAGTGGAAGGCAGTCCCGTAGGAGAGGGTTGTATATTTCCCTCTCCATCAAGAGGACCTGTAGGTTGGCCCATCGACCCTGACCGTGATGTATCATGGCCTCCCGTAAGCTCTTTCCCTTTGGGTAGTTGAAGCTTGGTCTAAACAAGGGTGGTCTTTTTAGCCTTGGCCTTTTTAGGACGTGCCTTGGAAGCCTCAGGGCCCTGTGCCATTGGTTTAGTCTTTGGCACAGTCTGAGGCTTCTTGTCCCCTTCTTTGGTAAGAAGGGAATAGGATATACGGATGATTCACGATTGATCACCTCAGTCATGTGAGCCGTCAATTCTATGGGGGTGACTTCAGATGGGTTCTTAGAAAAGTTTGTGGAACTCATGATTGGTGTAGAAAAAATAGTAAATTTCTCTTGAGTGTAAACAGAACCCAGTAACCTTTCTAAGGTGCAAGATATGAACCTTGGGTAAGATACATAATTTTGCCTTGACTCCTTCAGGAGCATGGTTACGAGATCATTAAAAATAATCTCTCCTATGTCAATCTTCAGTCCATTAACTAGACTGTAGATTAGCATCTACTGAGTAGAATTAACTTGCTTAGTTGATGAGTAGTTCCCACCGATCACCTGAATCACAAAAGTGACCAGGATCCTCCAAGCCACGGGGAAAGCAGTTTTGATTAATGGGGTTTTAGTCACAAGTAACTCAGGGACCCCGATTTCTTTTAAGCCTTTTTTAACTAACTCCGTGTCAGGATGTGCAACATAATTTCCTTTGTTATAATCCAGTCCACTGGCTTGACAAAAAGTTTTGAATCCAAAATCAATGGTGTTTTTCCATTGTTCACAGTGAACTGAATGACACAACCCTTATATGACTTGGTCTCAGACCCCTGAGAACCTTCAGGCCCTTGGGTAGTTGGGGTTACAACCACAGTGGTATACCAGAATTCCCTAACATATTCATGGTAGAAGACTGAGAGGGTGTTGGTAAAAGCATCAGCCCAATCACAGCTTTTAAGAAATTTGCAAATTGGTTTATAGGCTGATACACTACGAGGGTAACTGAAATTTCCCCCATAGTTGTTTCCTGAAAAATGAACACCCTCATTGATTAGATGCTCAGCCTGAGGGGCATAGGGAATACTCTTGGATAATGCCATTTTTAAGTTATGATTTTTTTGAAAAACTTGTAAAGGACAATGACACTTTGTGGAATCAAACCAAGACTTGTTTCTTGTTATAATGCAACAATAGATTGCCAAGTGACTTAATGCAGACTTTTGATCTTGATAAAAATCGAAAGGTCAATCACCAAGTAACTTTGATAGCTTGTATGTATACTATATAACAGCGAAACAAGTGATCGATGTGATTACCTTTTATCAAATATTCTTTTCTGGAAACAATGGTTGAACACAAACACTTTTCTTTGAAAGAAGATTTTGGCATAGTAAGATTACTAAAGTCTTTGTGTGTGTGTTTGTGTTAATGGTTGGGTATTTATAGGCTCGTATGTCAAAAGGATTTTATTTGATATAATTTCTTTTCACATCCGCATTTAATGAAATGGACAAGTAGTCCCCTTTTTTCTTGGCAACTGTGCTGGTCTGCAATCATAACGCTTTTTGTAGAGACGACGTGGGGTCATGTGCAGTTGAAAGGAAGTTTTTACAATGGATTTTGCACAAAAAGGGCAAGCATTTAATGCTTAATGGGATCCTTGACATTTTTTGACCCCTTAACTGGTTGGTGATATTTATTCAAAGGAATATTTGTCCCTTATTTAATATGGTGTGTCACCAACCTAAGACATTAAGTAACTAAATCCTTAGAGAATTTAGTTACATCATTTAATGTACCTCAGTGTCAAGGGTGAAGACAAGAAGATATATTCACTCAGGAAGAAGATTATGAATGTACACTATATTGAACATCAAGTCATCAGGAAGCCCAATTTATCAATGTTCAACATACCAAGTTCAGCTTTCAGTCTAGTGAACGTTGGTTCATCCAAGGGTTTAGTAAAGATATCAGCTAACTGATATTCAGTGGGAATGAAGTGTAATTCAATATCTCCTTTCAAGATGTGATCCCTGAGGAAGTGATATCTTATGTCTATGTGTTTAGTCCTAGAGTGTAGGACTAGATTATTGGATATGGCAATTGCACTGGTGTTGTCACAAAAGATGGGGACTACTTTGTATTCCACATTATAGTCCCTGAGTTGACTTTTCATCCAAGGATGTTTGCACAACAACCCACAGCTGCCACATATTCAGCCTCAGCAGAGGACATTGCGACTGACTGCTACTTCTTTGTACTCCAACATACTAGCTTGCCACCTAGGAATTGATATGCACCTGAGGTACCTTTTCTATCCATATTACAACCAACATAGTCTGAGTCTGGGTATCCTTTAAGATCGAATCCTGAGCAACGAGGATACCATTGACCTAGTGAAGGAGTACCCTTCAGGTACCTAAAGATTCGTTTAACAGCAGTAAGATGTGATTCTTTGGGATCAGCCTGATATCTTGCATATAGAATTGTTGAGAACTGAATATCAGGCCTGGTTGCTGTTAGGTACATTATTGATCCAATCATTCCCTTGAATAAGGTTTGATTGACTGGTTTACCAGTGAGATCAGGACCTAAGTTGTTAGGGGGAACCATGGGAGTCTTCACTGAATCACACTCAGAGATGTCATATTTTTTAAGTATTTCTCTAGTGTATTTTTCTTGAAAAACTAAAATCCCTTTGTCCCCCTGTTTGATTTGTAGTCCAAGAAAATATGTTAATTCGCCCATCATACTTATTTCAAATTTCTTTTTCATAAGTTTATCAAACTTTCTACAAAGGTGATAGTTAGTAGATCCGAATATGATGTCATCAACATATTATTGAACTAGAAAAACATCCTCCTTGGTTTCAAAGATAAACAAGGTATTGTTTATCTTCCCCTTGACAAGTTTATTCATTATTAGGAAGGTAGAGAGAGTTTCATACCATGCCCTTGGTGCTTGTTTAAGTCCATATAGGGCTTTGTCAAGTTTATAGATATGGTTAGGGAACTCATAACTCTCAAAACCAGGAGGTTGAGCCACATAAACATCCTTAGTGATCTTGCCATTCAGGAAGGCACTTTTCACATCCATTTGGAAAACTTTGAAGTTCATGTATGTAGCATAGGCAAGGAAGATCCTGATGGCTTATATTCTTACAACAGGGGCAAAGGTCTCTTCATAGTCAATGCCTTCAAGCTGACCACACCCATGAACAACAAGCCTAGCTTTATTTTTGATGACAATTCCATCTTCACCAGTCTTGTTTTTGAACAACCATTTTGTGCCAAGAGTTGATTTCCCTTTAGGGAGAGGAACAAGTTTCCAAACCTTGTTCCTAAGAAATTGATTGAGTTCTTCTTGCATAGCCTCAACCCATCCTAGATGTGTCAGGGCATCTAAAACCTTTTTGGGTTCAATTTCAGAGAGAAAGTCTACAAAAATACATTCATGGGCTGAGGTAGCAGAGAGTTTAGCAACCTAACTACGTGTGAGCATCCCCCCCCCCCAGACACATCACCAATTATATTTACAAGCTCTATGTGTTGTTGTCTAGACCATGTGTCCTGAGGACTTGGATTAAAGCTTGTGGATAATTGATGATTATCAGGGACTGATGGTTCAGTACATAGTACTGGATCATCACTTCTCACTAAAGGATTTTCAGTGACTGGTAGGTTATCATTCTCATCAATTATCCCCTTAGTATCTGCATGGATGAGAGAATCAGTTGATTCTTCAGCTTGAGTAGATATAACTTCAGGGACATGTTGATCTATGATTAAGTCATTGATTGACCTATTGTGAGGTGATATATGGAAAGATATATCAGCGTCAGTTTGATACTGCTTTGAGGGACTATGTTCATACTCATCAAGAGGATATCTTGATGAGTCATTAATCCTAATCTCTTCCATTGATTGATTTGTGAAGTTAATGGCATTCATACTTTCATCAAATGTGATATGAAATGATTCCTCAACTTGTTGTCTCCTTGTGTTAAAGACCCTGAAGGCTTTGGAGACAAAAGTGTATCCAAGAAAGTATCCATCATCAGCCTTTGCATCAAATTTACCAAAATGCTCCTTCTGATTGTGAATGAACACAGGACATCCAAACACATGGAAATAGCTGATATCTGGAATCCTTTCCCTGAATATTTCATAAAGAGTCTTATCATGTCTTTTGACATACTTCTGTTATGAGTATAGCGAGCTATTTTCACAGCCTCAGTCCAGAAGTGTTTGAAAGATTGGATCCATTGAGCATGGTTCTTGTAGCTTCAATGAGAGTTCTATTCTTCCTTTCAGCCACACCATTTTGTTCAGGTGTGTAGGAAGAAGAGAAGTTCTAAGAATTTCCTTTCTCATCACAAAAACTCTCAAACTCTTGGTTCTTGAATTATGTCCCATTATCAGTCCTTATTTGTTTGACTTTGGTGTCATTTTGATTTTCTACTTGCCTGATAAAAGACAGATGAATTCAGGAGCCTTACTTTTCTTTTTAAGGAAGTATACCCATGTGTATCTAGAGTATTCACCAACAATCACAAGGGTATATTTCTCATGATTTATAGACATGGGACTGACATGCCCAAATAAGTCCATATGAAGAAGATGGAGACACTTCCTGATAGAAAAGTTTTGTTTTGGCTTGAAAGAAGCTCTCTTGTGTTTACCTTTTTCACAGGCTGAACAAGGTTTGTCTTTTGAGTACACAAGAGATGATAAGCCAAGAGCTTTGTTTTGTTTTGCAAGTTTGTTTATGTCTTTAGAATTGAGGTGTGACAGTCTCTTGTGCCAAAGCTAGTTGACAGAGTCTGAGGCTTTAGCGAAGAAACATTCTCCTGAGAGAGTTACAGATGACATGTCCAAGACATATACATCATTTCTTCTTGGAGCAGTCAGTACAATTTCTTTGTTAGCATTGAAGATTGTTCCTTGCTTATCATCAAACTGAACGATGTACTTAGCATCACACAGTTGGTTGATACTTATGCGATTATACTTCAGACCATTTACGAACGCCACCTTTAAGAAAACTATTCCACCACATTTTATTGAACCATATCACTCAGTAACACAAGATGAGTTATCACCAAATACTACCTTAGGATCTGGTTGCTCCACGTATTTGTACAGATAACTTTTGACCCCTGTCATACTTCTTGAACACCCACTGTCTAAGTACCAGACAGGCTCCTTGAAGTGTTTCTACACAAATAACAAGGTGGATTAGTTTCTCTTGTGAGCCCACTTTCTAGTAGGCTCTTTGGCTCTAGGAGCCTGACGGCTTTCACCTCGTTTGAAGTATTCAAACTCAACATGATCTGAGGTGGAATGAACATTGCTTCCACATGTGTTGCAGCTTAGTCCTACTGAGGATTCAGTATTTTGAGATGACTCAGCAAGCATGCCTCTCCTAACCATAATTATCCTATTGTGTCCTGAGGTAGTATGATCATTGCTTCCACAAATTTCACACTCAGGGTAGTATACAAAATCATCAGGCCTATGATCATAGATGCCATAATGTGTACATGGTGGGAAAGGCTTAGCCGTGGATTTCTTGATTTGTTTAGAGGCGGGCCCATAGTTGTAAGGCTGAGCTTTATAACTATTAGCATTTCTAATAGAAGCCATGTGTATTTCATGATCTGCTGTCCTGTGATCTTCACTTTTACATTTCATGCAATAGAGGACTCTATAGCAATTATTAGTGGTATGATTTGTGTAGTGACATAATTCACAAGAGGGTTTCTTTGTTTTAACCTTCTTGGAAGACTCAGGTTCAGTTTTGTTGCTTTTTGATGATTCAGGTTGTGAGGACACATATGATTCACCCTGAGATTTAGAGGCTGAGTTCAGCTTCTCTTCCAAGAATAGTTGGAACAATCTACTTAACTCCTCTTAATTTACAACAGGGATGGAGTTGACTGAGTTTGTAGGAGTCCTTGAGGGAGAGATAGGTTTGGTTGTTTTCTCAGTGACAGTTCCTGACTCAGTGTGACTTGATGTCTCTTTTGAGTCAGGCTTTGTTTGTTCAGGACAACCTATTCCAGCTCTTCCTTTGGATGAGTGTTCTTGATAAGATAACAGAATTAGTTCAGAACATGGACTTGCCCCTTGAAGAGTTTTCAAAGGTAGCAGAGGAGTCTGAATGTCATCAACAACACTTGATGGTTCAGTGTTACTGGATTTATTAGGAACATTAGTCCTCTCATTAAGACCAAGTAATTCATTAACAGCCTAAGATTTAGGTATTAATATTTTGTCAATATCAAAATTAGGTAACACACTCTCAGGGTTTGATCTTTCCACCCAATCTTTTGACTTTGGTATCATTTCATGATCAAACCCTACTGAGGCTAGGAGAAATGCTTTTTCACTCAATTCCTTAGTAAGTGGTTTCTCAGTGAGTTGGCGTGCCCCAAGAATTTTCTTCTTTTGGGCAGGAATTTGGCTGTTTATACACTAAGAGGCTAAGGTAGAGCTATTAGTCCATTTCTCATTGATGCGCTTTTCTTCCTTAAGTTGTTCTTGAAGAGCATGATTAATTTTAATAAGTTCAGTGTTCTGAAGTTGACAGCTTACTGTTCAAGTTTGGCTTGTTTCAAAATCAATAAATCTTCTCTACATTTGTTTAATTCAAAAACAAGTTTATTATATTTTGAAAGAAGGTTTAATCTCTGCTCTTCAACAAACGATAAATCAATATTTATATACTTAAGGAACCTTTGCCAATCAGACTCTTCATCCATAGAGAGGAGCATGTTTACCTTTCTCATGGTGATGTCAACCCATTCTCCATTTCGAGCATGACTCTTTCCAACAGATAGTTAATCATCAGCTAGAGCCATCAACACTTGATATCTGACTTCCTCGTCTTCTGAGGACAAGTCTTCTTCATCCCAATCAAAGGTTTCAGCTACCAGTCCTTTGGCTTTGTTATGAGGAGGTTTTTTAGTATGAGTATTTAAAGGTCCATCTTCTAAGAGTGCAAGCTTTGCTTTGACCTTTTTGTACTCATACCTATAATCCTTCTCAATTTTCTTATTATTCTGAAAATTTTGGTCAATTTGAGGAGCCTGAATTAGTTTTGGTGTAAACTTAGGTTGAAAATTGTCATTTCCTGATGATGAATTTTGACTTTTATATGAGGCCAATGGAGTTTTTGAAAGACAATATTTTGCAAAATGCCAAGTTTTACCACATCGGTAACAATCCACTCCCCTAGTGGACTGATTTCCAACCAATCTAGTTCTTTTGATATATCGCTTGGTATTTGCCAACATGGCCCTTTCATGAAATTCCCTATTTAGATCCCTTATGTATTTAGTACTAGATCTTTCATCAACCTCATCGTCCGAGGTCTCCTGAAAGTCTTGAACAATTGCATTTGAGTAAAAAGCAGTTGTAACGGGTCCATGATCAACAAGGGTTGGTTTGGCTGAGGTGTCTGTTATTAAGGCCTTCTTAGACTCAATATATCTTTTATTTATTAGATTATCTTCATAGATAAATCTTCCATAGATGTCTCCTGAGTCTGAATGTGATTGGTATTTCTCAGTCCTTGAGAGAAACCAAGCCATTTTTCAGGGAGACTGTTCACAAAACCAACATTGATTTCATGCTTAGATAGTTTCACCCTGTCATTTGAAAGCTCATTGAGCAAGGTCTTATATCTGGTATATGTCTGAGGAAGTGTTTTAGATGGTTTGGCCCTGAAAGTGTTATATTCTAACTTCAGGTCCATAATTCGATTTTCCTTAGTGTCGGATGGTCCTTCGAAACTATGAACAAGATCTGCCCAAGTTTCTTTGGCCGTCTCACACTCGATGACAGCCTCCATAATATCTTCAGGAAGACAAGATATTAGGATGCTTTTGAGACGTTGGTCTTGGTTAACCACTCTCCTTTCATCGCCAGACCATTGGTTTTCAGGTTTGTCATCACCTGCTGCTGTTTTTGGTTTGAATGGACCATTCTTAATACAAGTAATGTAATAAGGTTCCATTCCCATCATATAACCTAGCATTCTTTTCTTCCATTTATTAAATCTTTCAACTTCCAACTTAGGAGCGTTAACAGAGTAACTTGCTCCATTTTTGTTGACAAGTTGAGGTACATTACTTTCAGCCATAATGGATCAAGGTTTTAAAAACTTTGAGATGGTAGTTAAAAAGTTTTATAATCCTACTGCTCTAATACCACTTGTTGGTCCCTTGTAATCAGGGCTATACTTAAGAATACTAAGTATAGACCTAACTCATGGTAAAGTAATGTAAAAACACAAGACAATGTAAAGTAAATAACGCAAAAGGTTTTCAACGTTTAACTCTTAAATTTATTAAAGAATTATACCCTATTGTATGCGAAGCTACAATAGGGATTGAATAGACAATGTGTGTTTGGTGATCTCCTCACTAACAAGCTAAACCAATCCTAACGATTTCTAAGCTTGACGATTCTATCAACAAGAGTTTAGAATTCAAGTGCGTTTGATCGTATTTGGAAGAGAGAACTTTGTTTGTGAATGTCTAAAGCATTTAGTGCACAAACTTATTTCTCTCATTTTACAACCATCATATTTATAGAAGCAAAGGTAGATACAAGACAAAGAATTGCTCATGTGCAATTCTTGTCTTATTGGTATAATGTACAATCTTGTCTTAGCCTATTCTAAGTATTAGGACATAAGTCCTTTTACACTGTCAGTACCCTATCTATCCCATAAGGGTAAGTCACGCTAATTGTGTGATGTACTACATCTTATCACAATTCAACTTATCCCGCCTTTACTTCAGTCTTTGAGGATGCTTGTTTCTTCAGGGATATCGTATAGGGTTCAGTGAGTCTATTGCCACAACTCACTGAACCCATCACCTTCTTATTTGTCTTAGATACATCATTCATTGAACTTCGCCTCTCTGAATGCTCAAGTCTTTCTTTTAGACCCAGTCTAGGAACTCCAAGGTAACTCACTGAGTGACTGTTCACTCAGTGACTTCATTATGTTAAAGGATAATATTTCACTTAGGCTGATTGTTATTCAAATCCATCAGTGAGATCATTAGGCACTAAATTGACCTAACAATAGGAGACAATGTCCATCAACTAGTCTGTGCGCGACTCATTAAATAGCCCGACAGTTCCTTATCACTAAGGAACCGCAGGCACCGCGCCTTCTATTGTCCATTCCTTTTTGTCATTTACTGGAGAAATTTCATTCTGATGAAGTTTTACCTCAAAAGGAATATCCTTTGGCTATTTGAAATATCCAAAATTCAAAATTCTTTTTTCAATTTTAATAAAACATTTTATTAAAAAGAAAGTTTATTAAAATATTTTGTCACATTTGATTAAATGTGAGTTTTAAGGTTAATAACTTTTAATGATCACTAAACATGTTATGTTTGACAAATTGTTTTGCAAAAAACATCCCTTGAGAATGTAAATTATTAGACTTGTACCCTCCATAACTAAAAATAGTTTTTGACATGAATGATTGGGGTTAACATGAAAAAAACATAAAGAAAAAATTTCACGTTTGGTCCCTATCGTTTACCCCAAACATCAAGTTTGGTCCCTATCTCAAACTAAGTGCATAGATCGTCCCTATCGTTTACACTTTGGATCAAGAATGGTCCCTATCTTGGATGGGGGTTAGTTTTGGCTGTTAAGTCTATTTATTGGAGGGTCAATTTCGTCTTTTCATTTATGTTACCTAATACATCACTTGTTTTGGATCCATGTTCATCTTTGATTCTCATCTCTTTCACTCTCTCACATCTCTCTCTCTCACACCCATCTCTCTCTCCTACAACCACATATAAAACCCAGATCTATTACCACCTCAATCTCTGCCTCATTTGATGCCCATGTTCATAAACCTTTCTTGATAAGCCACCACCATGAATCACCCTCACCAAAAATCTTTGATAAACCTCTTGATTTACCACCACTGTTTGGAAACCACATCCACCGATGGGCACCAAATCCTTGTTTCTGGTTGAGCCATCCAGGACCACTTGCTCTACTGTTGCTTTTCTTTCAAAACTGTACGAGCATAAACCTTTGGACAGAAGTACCTCACGTGCCCCTTTTTTTTCCAGAATTATCTATCACATGTACCTCTTTCAAATCCCTTACTTTGTACATGAATCGATTAGGGAATTGGCTATTGGGTTGGAAAGAAGTGAAAAAAGGTTTCTTTGGGTGGTTCGTGCAGCAGATGTAGGTAAGGTGGTTGGGTTTGGAGATGGATTGGTCGAGTTACCAGATGGGTTCGAAGAGAGAGTTAAAGGTAGGGGATTGGTTGAGCGAGGATGGGCGCCACAATTGGAGATTTTGGGCCATTTTACGACTGGTGGTTTTATGAGCCATTGTGGATGGAATTCGTGTATGGAGAGTATATCGATGGGAGTGCCAATGGCCACATGGCCAATGCACTCTGATCAGCCAAGAAATGCAGTTTTGATCACCGAAGTTATTGGAATAGGTGTGGTGGTAAGGGATTGGGAACATAGGGACGTGTTAGTAAGGGATGTGGTGGTGAAAGAGGCTGTTGAAAAGCTTAGGGGTTCAAAGGAAGGGGAGGAGATGCGAATAACAGCAGCCAAGCTAGGTGATAATGTCAAGAAATCGATGATGGAAGGTGGTGTAAGCCGTTTAGAGATGGATTCGTTTATATCCTATATAAATAGATAATGTAACTTCATACAATCATTATCGTCAGTAGCCAATATTGAACAGTAAGAAAAAAGATGCATAACACCAGAGATGAGCGATAATGATTTGGTTTATCAATATTGGCTTTATCAAAGCTCATCAACGTCACTTCATTCAGCCCCGAAACATGTGAATAACAGTAGCCAAGCTAGGTGATAATGTCACTTCATTCGTGGGACCACATGGAGTCACGAGAGAGGGATTTTTAGGAGTGGGATTGGTTTAGTGAAAGTTTAATTTAAGATCTGGAGTGAATGGGTCAAAACCCCTTTGAAATGAGTGTGATTAGGATTAGGGTTCATGTTCATATGTGTGTGTTTTAGTGTGTGTAATGATCTGGGTTTAAGGGGTGTTTAGAGAGAGTCAGAGAGAGAGATAGATATAATAGGTGGTGGGTGGATAAGGGGTGGGTGGGTGTATGCATTAAAAGAAGTCAAAACAAGTAAAAGACCGAAATACCCTTTCAGCCATAAGAGTTAACGGATAAAACTAACCCCATCCAAGATAGGGACCATTCTTGATCCAAAGTGTAAACGATAGGGACGATCTGTGCACTTAGTTTGAGATAGGGACCAAACTTGATGTTTGGGGTAAACGATAGGTACCAAACGTAAAATTTTTTCAAACATAAATAACTTAAAAAAACAGAAACAAAAACCCTAAACACCAACCATTGTCTGCCCCCATTTCACCACTCCGCTAAAACCTCCCACCGATCCCTGCCGTCACTCACCTCTTTTCTTCCCGTAAGTTAATTCCTGATTCAATTTTATGAATCTTAAAAACCCTTTGATTTTTTACTTATATCTTGCTAGGGTATTGCTTATTTTTTTCTGCTTATTTTTAGGTCTAATAAGCAGGTTTGGGTATGCTTATTTCATTGTTTTACTATTGTTTATGAAAGTACTAATTGTTAAGAAGAAAAAAATTAGCAATCCCAAACACCCTTTACTACATACAAGAAAGATATGTTCTTTTTATCAGCTTATTTTTAGGTGTAATAAGCTGGTTTGGATATGCTTATTTCCTAGCTTTATGATTGTTTTTTAAAAGTACTTATTGTTAAGATGAAAATCCCAAATACCCTTTAGTACATAGAAGAAGATATATATTTTTTTAATTGTAGAAGTTTAATCTTGGATTTTTAATGTTTAGATATGCCTTTTCAAAGTCTTTTTAGTATTTTTTGCATCTTTTTAATCTTGGATTGTTCAGAAAACCAAAATACCCTTTAGTACATACAAGAAATATATGTTTTTTTTATATCTTGTAGAAGTTTCATTTTTGGATTTTTGATGTTTGGATAGGTGGGAGTTGAAGACAGTGTTACAAAATGCAGAACGACGAGGTTATATGGCAGGTTCTCAGGCATAAGCACTGCAGCTATATGTCTAAGTGAGTCTTTTTTACTTATGCTCATTCTTTAAGCTTATTTTTGGGCTTATAGGATTTCTGATTATATTTCGTAAGCTCAAAATTTCCAGCTTAATTTGGAAACTATGGTCTTGAGTGATTTTATTATATCTTAATAAGGTGTTTGTTTTGGGGCTTATGGCTTCTGTGGTTTTTGGCATATGTTTCATAAGCTAACTTGAAACATAAGTGAACTTGTGGCTTGTTTTGAAACTTTTCTGGCTTATATAAACTTATTATGACATGAGACGCCTTAAAAGTAAGCTTATGAAAAGTCGAAAACCAAGTAAGCCATAAGCCCACTATATAAGCCGAAACAAGCACCTTAAAGTTTCAAAATAAAGCCGAAATTTAAGCTTACAAAATACATTTCGAAAACAGATAAGCTCATAAGGTTACAAATTAGGTTAAAGAAAGACCCCCTAAGTAGTAGTTATCAGGAAGATGCATGAATTTGACTCTCCTATTAGTAGTCCATATGTTGATAATATATGATGTTTGGGTGTGTGTTTTTATTATAGTGTTAATGCTTTATGTGATGACAGAATTACAGCTGGAATATTTTGCCGGAATCCTTACAATTTGACTGGTGTTTGTAACCGGAGCTCATGCCCACTTGCCAATAGTCGTTATGCTACCATCCGTGACCATGAAGGTATTTTACTATTTTTATTTAAATAGTTTTAGATTCTTGTTTTGTTTTTTTATTTCTTATTATGTACTTGCTATACTGAATTTGTATGTTGCATGATTTTTCACTGTCATTGTTTTATATTTTGCATGGTTTGTGTTAAGGATGATGTTGTTAATGTGTGATAGGATACCGTTAGCTATCTTTGTTTCCTTTTTCATCAATACCTTTTGTTGTTGTTGTTGTTGCAGGAGTCTTCTATTTGTATATGAAAACTATTGAAAGAGCTCACATGCCAAACAAGCTGTGGGAAAGAATTAAGTTGCCTCGCAATTATGAAAAGGCACTTGAAATCATCGACCAAAATCTGGTATACTAATACAACATCCGTAGCTACTTTAAACCTATGTGAATATTTTTAATATATTATTGGAATTCTGTTCCAATTTCAAATTTTAATCAGTAATCACTCTCTTTTAAATAGATGTATTGGCCTAAGTTCCTCGTGCACAAAGCAAAGCAACGGTTGACCAAAATGACACAGATGCGGATACGCATGAGGAAGCTTGCCCTTAAAACAAGGTTGATGATTGCTTTATTTAATAATAGTATCGTCTATCTTATTATATTGTTTTTTCTTATCATTTTCTGGCTGTGTTTGATTTCATAGGGAGAAGGTAATGACAAAACCTAGAAAAGAAATTAAGAGGGAATCTAGAAGAGAGGAAAAGGCACAAACTGCAGCACAACTGGAAAAGGTCACATTTTAAACCATTTTGTTCCGGTCTTATTTCTTTGAAGTCCAAGTATGATTAGACATCTCTAACAAGAACTATTATTGTACAGAACATTGAGAAGGAGTTGGTTGAGCGGGTGATGAAAGGAACGTATGGAGATATATATAATTATCATTTGGACTCATTCAATAAGTTTATTGAACAGTACGAGAAGGAGGAGGAAATAGAACATGAGGTTGGCCATTTATCTATATAAACATCTTATAGAAGCACTTAAATATCCTTTTTTTTTTAAATTGAAGTTTACTTTCTGGGAACCCTATCCCTTTTTGTGTTAAACAGTTTGAGAAGGAATATGTTGAAGCTTCTGACGAGGAAGCTGAAGACGATGATGAAATTGAGGATTTCCTTGGTGAAGAAGCTCATTTAGATGGTGATGATAGTAAGATTCTTTTTGGCGTCTCTATTATTTATACATATCTAACAAAACCCATCTAGCAAAAAGCGGTATTCTCCATCTTGCGCATAGCCTCTCAGTTTTCCTTGCAGCAGATGAAGAAAACACATTTTAATCTTTAATTGCAGTGGACAAATGAAAATGTTGAATGTTACTTGGAGGTGTTTAATTTTTTGGATAATAACATATTATAATGGCAGTTGGCAGTGATGACGAAGATGATCATAGTGAGGATGATGGTGAGCCAGCTGTGGTGCATCGCAAGAGGGGACGTCCAGATTCTAAATTTAATCTGAAGAAAAAGGAGAAAGATGCTAAAAAGAAAGGAAAAGTACTTGTTGAGGTACGACAAACCAGTGTCATTTTAGTTTATGTGATTACAGTAGCTGAGTCTATAAATTCTGATAAAGCACATTCATTATATTTGATGTCAAATGTGATCTGAACCCATGATGTTGCAAACTGGTCAAAATGGGTAATTTTGGAACGGGTTCGGCTGATACATTTTTTGAGATTTTTAAGTTAACTAGTAACAGTTACACATTATACGATTACCAAAACTTTGTTATTACAAATTTTGTCACTTCATAAATATAAGCAACTTAGGAGGTCATATCATGTATGGATTAGAACACTTGAGACAGTTTTCAACTCTTGACTCATTTCGTGTTCCATACTTTTTGCTCTTAATTTTCCTTGTTTGAGATGAAACATTCCTTAATCGACCGATTTCTTATATCCATAATGGTAACATCTAAACCTGTTGATTTGTTAGGTTGAACATGAAGGTGCAGGCAAAAGACAAAGAGCAACTCTATGAATCTGAGATGTTAGCTTCGCAAGATTTCATGAATCAAAGCCAAAATCGTGTTCTAGGGAAGTCCTTTAAACGGATGCTTTTTATGCATGTGGAGTACCTGTGTTGTAAAAGTTTTGATCTTTTACCTTTCTGTTTGTTTTTGCAACTAATTATTAGGATCATCTGTAAGTTTCTACAAGCACTAGTGGTGTTTGCAATGGCGGAATTTTGTTTTTTAATTCAAGTATCAAGCTATATCATCAGTAATAGTCGATTAAGTTTGTTCATTTATACCTGTTATAACTTCTGTTGGAGTAATGTTCTGTTAACATTTGCTAGACTCACAGGTGCTAAAGGTCATAAGAAAGTGACACGGCAAGTATTTTGTTGACTAGTTTATATAGTACTATTTTGTGGTGGGTAAACCGTTATTTTTTCAAAACTGGATTTGTTCATAAACCGGTTTGATTTTGGTCAACTAGACAACGAACCGGTTTGAAACTGGGTTTTTGTTAGATTTTATGTGGCTTTTAAACCGGGTCGATTTTAACTGGGTCGGTACCGGTTTGTAAACCAGTCATGGCATTAAATCGGTTCATAACTGACGGATCGGTTTGAAAAACCGATTTAAAAAAAAACCATTTTCCAAAACTGGTTTTAGTTTTTTTGGTTTGAATCATGAATCGGTTCTTTTACTACTAGCAGCCTATCCGCGCAATGCGGCGGCGGGTACCTTCTAACTATATTTTGCGACGACAAACGTATTATCAATGGAGAGATTCTATGTTTCTTTGTTTTGTACTTTTGTGGGTGAAAAATATATAGTATGTCATTAGTTTTAGTGTTACTTAATGGTCTTTTATAATAATTAATGTTGTCTGGGCTGTTATAAAATTGACTACACATTAAGACATTTTAATTTTTAGTTATAACTTTTAGTTATATGTGTATGGTTTTGTAGCAAAATTAATACATATCTTTCCTAAAGAAGAAATGTTTAAGGCTTAAACTTTTTAAGACTTCTAAAAATAAAAAGGTCTAAATGCTTTATAAAGTACTAGCATGGACCCGCGCAATGCGGCGGCGAGTACTCATAATCATTTTTGAGGCTAACAAATATTATCTCTTATCCATTAAGTTTGTATTGTTAAAATTGTAAAAAAATCGAAAAAAAACTTCTAAATTTTTAAAAAATTATCAGTTAATAAAAATATAGCAAAATGGATATTGAATTAAAGAGCATAAAATTTTAGAGAATATGGTGAAATTAGATTATAAAAATAATAAATTAATAAAAAGATTTTTCAATTTAAAAGAAAAAATGTTATTTAAGTAGGTTGTTACAAAAGTTTGTTACAAAAGGTTGTTAGAAAAAGTTATAGTATATAATGTTGATGAAAATATCAACAACTTGCTTTATTTAGTAGGAAAAAAGGCTGAATTTTCAGCCTTGCTATTTTAAGAAGGTCCCAAATGCTTTATATAGTAGTATAGATTAAGATAAGATATCCTCATCAAAATTTCCTATTTACCATTCCAAATTACTTACCAGTCCAATTTGACTGATTCATTTCGATTATTTGAGAAGTTATGAATTATAGAATGACAAGTACTGAACATTAAAGAGGTGTTGTAACCATTCTTTGATTGTGTGAATTGACTCTTCGGCTATTGAGATCTGGCCGAGTTTTGTTTTCTTTTCGAATTTTCGCAAATAAAATGTGTTTATAATATATATTTGCAACGTAACTTTATTTTTATATATTATATTTTAATAAATGGTTTTAGGATCAATACATGATTTTTTTTATCATCGCAAATATATTTTTTACCTGTTTGGTCGGAAAAAACGGTAATATAATCGAATCAATAACTCAATTTGATCAATTAGTGGCTTGATTTTCAAAATATTATAAAAAGAAGCGCTAAAGTAATCCTTGTGCTATGTCAAAAAATCATATTACATCATTCGTTAGTTTTTTGAACATCAACCATCCATTCGTTAGTGAACGATGCATTGTACAGTTCTATGGACGGATGGTGCAAATTTTTCTCGTTAAAATGAACAAGGTCTAAAAGAAAAGATATTCTTGTCATTGTTCTTTTACAGGTATATATGGTAATCCTTTTCATTTTTTTTAAATAGTTTTTTTCAAAAAGTGTTTTAATTTAAAAAATAACTTTTTTCGAAAAAAAAGTTTAATTTTTATCGAAAAGATTTTTTTTAAGTTAAGAAATTTATATCTTTTAAGGTTTTTCTTCCCAAAAATTTAAAATATTTTGAACGTTTTCTAAAAAAATTATTTTTTTAGAAAAGATTAGTTATCTTAAATTTTTTTTTAAAATTAGAAGAAAAACATAAAAAAAATTAATTTTTGAATTATTTTTTACTTTTTATTTTAATAAAACATATAAATTTTTAATAAGGGTATAATTTTTTTTTAAAAAATTAAACCTTTTTTTCTAGAAGAAAAATTAAACCCGTTTTTTCCCTAAAAAAATAGAATTCTTAGAACATTTTTAAAAAGTAAAAAGTTAAAAATAATTGAATTTTCGTCCATTTTTTTAAAATTTCTTTAGAATTTTTGGAAGAATAAAGTTTAGTTATGTTTAAATTTCTAATACATTGTTTTTGGTAAATAAAAACTTTAAAAGATTTAAATTTCTTGATTTTAAATGTTTTTATTTTTTTCAAAAAAAGTAACTTTTTAAAATTTTTTTTTTTTCTTTTCGAAACAAAAAAGTCATGTGATTGACCATGTCCAAACTACTAGAGGTCAAAGTCAAACTATCTGACTAATTCAACTGATTTCACAAGTACAAAAACTGTCCCTCCATTGAACTCTCTGTATCTAACAAAAATGGCGGATATTATCAAAGTCAACGATGAAGTAAACGAAGAAGTTATAGAGATACTTGAGAAATCATCAGTAGAGATGATAAATAAAGTTGATCTTTCTGGTCATCAGTTGAAGTTTCTTCCTGAAGCATTTGGAAAGCTTGCTTCTTTAACTCATCTTAATCTTTCCAATAATCATTTACAGGTTTTCATCTTACTGTTTCATGCCTTTTTTATGTTTTTATTATATGATTGTTGGTTGGTTTTATGTGTTTAAGGTTAATTTGTTATCAGGGGGCCGTCTGATAGTTTTCGGTGGTCCCAGACAAAAGCAACAGAGAGGCCCTATTACACTTGGAACTAACAACAAAAATCTGAACTATATCGCTCATAGATGTTAAAACTATACGAACTTACAGGCCCCTTTTTTAAGTGGAGGCCATTTGCGACCGCACCTACTATTCCGCGCCCCTCTGTTTGTTATATTGTTCAAGAGGGTATTTTGCTTATAAATAAGCACTTACTATAAGTTTTGCTTAAGCACTTTAAGAGTTAGTTATTTTATTGGTTTACCATGGTTTATACTTTTTGCCCGACTAATCAACGGGATTCGAGCATGGGAAAGTGACGTGCACACCACAAAATCACATGTGTGATTGTGTGAAGTACAACACCACATATGCATTTTTGTGTTGTGCATATCACTTCCCTAGATTAAAACCAGGTACAATCTTCCTATTTTCGGGAAGGTTGGCCTGACCATGTTTTTTCAGGAATCGAACTTTTAAGACCTCTCACATTTTTGTGCTGATTGTTAGAAATTTTCATCCAAATTCATTTGTAAAAGGTTTTGGGTTAAAATTAATAATTTCATGTCTAATAAGCACTTATAAATCAGTAGTACTCCACTTGCTTATCAGAATATGCTTAGCAGATAAGCACCAGCAGTTTGGATAACACAATCGAAAGATTACTTACCGTATATATGAGCAGAAAAAAATAAACAATCCCAAACACCCCCAACAATGGCGGAACTTGAACATTTATTTGGCGCGGGGGGTTGATCCTCCCCGAAAAACAGTAACCGAGCAAAAACAGTGGCTTTATAACGATCTGACGTTTCTTTATTCAAATAAAAGAAATGAGACCAGGGTCAACCTTTTAACGAAACAAAAAGCATGGAGAAAGCAAGTTGCCCTCAGAAATTTCTGTCTCTTGGCAACCTCTGAAGGGTCACCTTCTCCTGCTCCTTATTAGAAAGCTAATACAAACTTTGAGTGTTCTGGGAAAAAAAGTGAAATTATATTGAATGAAAACCAACTCTAACAAAGTTGAAGAAAGACACTGGTATAGAGTTTATATTTTTTAGGGTGATAATTGTTGCATTTTTTAAGTACTATGATGCAATATCAACATGGTTTTTGTTCTTGTTGCCAAACAGGTACTTCCTGATGCAATTGCAGGGCTAGTGAAACTCGAAGAACTTGATGTCTCATCCAATCTTTTAGAAACATTGCCTGATTCTATCGGCTTGTTGACCACTCTTAAAATCCTGAACGTGTCCAGCAACAAGCTTAACAGCCTTCCTGAAAGCATCGCCTTTTGCAAGTACGTAATACTTTCTCATCTTTCGTTATGTGATAGTTATGTATCTCAAGTTCTAACATTGATTTTTCACCTACAGAGCGTTGGTAGAATTGCATGCAAGCTTCAATAACCTAACATTCTTGCCAACAAACTTCGGTTATGGACTAGTAAACCTGAAGATACTCACAATCAGTCTTAACGAAATCCGTTTCTTACCAACCACCATCAGTGAACTCGAATCTTTGAGGTACTTAGATGCTCATTTCAATAAGCTTCATGGCCTTCCATCTTCGATTGGAAAGTTGGCGAATCTTGAAGTTTTGAACTTGAGTAGTAACTTCAGCAATTTGACTGAATTACCCAACACGATTACTGATCTTGCAAACTTAAAGGAGCTTGATCTTAGTAACAACCAAATCCAGGCTCTTCCTGAATCGTTTGGTGAGCTTCAAAATCTTAAGAAACTTAATTTGGATCAGAACCCGCTTGTAGTTCCTCCTATGGAGATTGTAATGGAAGGAACCGAAGCCATAAAGGGTTTCATGATCAAGTGGCGGCTTGCGAGTATAGCCGCTGAGGAACAGAAGCGCATGGTAGAAGCGAATAATCAAAATCAACATGGATGGCTCGCTTGGGGGACAAATATGCTTACTTCTTATCTCGGCGAAGGTAAAACTTCTAGTTCTAAAGATTCATATCTGGATCAGTTATTGTAATATATTAAAGTAAAAAGTTGGGTTACCTTATAACATGTGAAAATGTGTGTATGATGTGAAATTTACAATGGAACATGATACTTGCTGTAATAAATTTTGTAATCCATAATATGAAAACATTAGTTTTGTTATCTTGCGATATAATAAAAGGCCACACTCAAGAAGTGAAACTGTTATCATCTGGCTAGATAAGAGTATGGAAAACTCAGTTCAAAACTTTAACACTAGCAAATGGAGACCTGTTATATACAGCCGGCTACTAGAACCATGTTCAGGTAGTTCATGTGTTACTAATATGAGTGATTAGCTAATATATGAAACTCGCTCTGGAACGTCATCTTCACAATAGCATCAAACTGGTCTAGCACTCAGTTAAATAGTTAAACCTACCTGAATAATAAAAGGGGAAGCTAAGTCAGTTAAATAGTTACAATTAAACCCTAAATCGACAACTTATGAGCATCAGAACAAAATACTAATTATGTTCATTAGATAGCAATATTGATAGCTGTCATTAAAAAGAAAAATAACATTACTGTATAGACAGATCGAATTGATACATACCAATATCATGCATGCGTCTTGATCTCTCCCAGTGAGCTTTTACGAAACGTCGGTCGGATATCAAAGAATCCCACGACTTACACACGCCCTTGCATCTAAGGAGATTCCTCACGCCCAACCTTACGAGTATTCTTACGATTGGTGTATTCTCGTAGTTGTCATCAGGTATGAGCTTTACCATAGAACCAATAAAGGGTTTGTAGGACGATCCATAATGATTGCACTTGACTAACGATGAACTTAAATTATCTTACACGAATATTTACTCCCAAATTCTTGTCGAGTTTGGTTATAGTTTCTGATCAATCAACCAATCACAACCACTCATTTTTATCATGTAACAAAAAAACTCATTTTTTAAAAATTAAATATCTCACAAACCGTTCATCGTTACGTAAAACAAGAACTTTTTTTTCGACTTTTTTTCTTAAGTCACGTCTGAGAGAATCATATATGATTCGTCAAGAAACATATATGATTTTCAGAAAATCATATATGATTCATATCACGAATCATATATGATTTTCTGAAAATCATATATGATTCGTGACAAATCATATATGATTCTCTCATACGTGACTTAAGAAAAAAAAGTTGGAAAAAAAGTTCGTCGAAAGTATATATATGTGCTCCTCGATAGAAAGATGATTTAATTCTCGTTGCAATGGTGTATTTTTTTTCGTTTGACGATTTACCGTTTGTGAGATATTTAAATTTTAAAAAAGTAGCGGAAAGTGAGTTTTTTAAAAAATGGATGATTATAATTGGTTGAATAGGTATATGCTAATTTAAGGGTCTACATATATCTTAACTCTAGGTTATATTATATACAGTCTCTCCGTCACAAGTTAATACTTTTTGTTTTCTTTTTTAATGTCTCAAATTAATCGTTTAATGCTAAAAAAAAGTAAAAAAAAAATTGATCAAATTTATTATATCATTTTTACTTGAAACTTTTATTACGAATTTAAACATAACTTTAATCAATTAGCTAAAAGTAAAAATGTTCTTAAAAGTAAGAAAGAAAACGATTATAAATACGTTTTTCTTAAACCGTGTATTTTTTATCGAGGACAATAATTTTGAGACAACAAAAATATTAGATTGACATTAATGTGGCTTAATTCCGCATTGTGGGCTTAAGGTCCATTTTAGGGTTTTATTACCAATAAGCACTTATTTAATAGTATCTTGTGGGATTTTCAAGTTTTTACATTCTATAAGAGAGCTTTATGTAACGCCCGTCTATTTTCACTAGGTTATCGGGAGTCCAGATGGTTTTACACTTCAGTAGAAGACTTGATGGAATTCTATAGAAGGTGGAATAAGGTCTTGGAAGCCTTTCGAAGATTAATGGAAGGATATGAAAGCCCTTAAAAACCCTAAATGAAAGAGTGTAAAATATGGGCATTCATTGGAGTTGTAAATATGTAGCCAAAAAAAGCATTTCCCCTTTCACTTGTGTTCCTTTCTTTGAAGCTTTCTTAATTTCCTAGAACGTTGAGTATTCAAGCAAGGCTGACTTAGTAGAGACTAAGTGCGATACGGAAGACCTTTGTAGAGACAAGTCCGTGGCAAGTGGTATCAGAACGAGATCGATTCGAGGCGATAGCGAACGAAACTGAGAAGAATGGTGCTAGTGGAAGTGTTATGGATGAGAACCGGGGCCAAGAAGATACACATCAAAATCCCAAGAAGAGAGGATCGTCAAAGGACGTTGTGGCAAGTTTGGATAAAAGAGTGGATGGTGTTGTGACATCCGTGGCGGCGGTGAAGAACCAAGTTGAGAGCTTGGAATCTGACTTTACGAGTATGGGGGTCGACTTTAAGGAAGTCTTAAATGCTCTTATTAAAGGATGATATTACGAAGATAAAGGAGGAGTTTGGGGAAGAGGTATCCACACTTTGTGAAATCAATGAAGACTTGCAAGCGGATGTTGCGTTGTGCAAGCGATCCCTGACTAGTGGAGGCAACACTAGTAATCATGGGCCAATAGTGGATGTTCCTAAACCATCATCGTTCGTGGGCAAGCGAGAGGATAAAGCGGTCGATGATTTCTTATGGGAGATGAAACGTTACTTGAAAGGTGTCAACGTGGTGGATGACGCTACCAAGATCGAGACGGCTACTCATTACTTGAAGGATAACACGACGTTATGATGGACATGTCGTCATGGAGATATTGAACGAGGTATGATTACTATCGATACTCGGGTTAATTTTGTGGCGGATTTCAAGAAGCATTTCTATCGGAGAATGCTAGGAATGAGGAGAGTCGGCTTCGTAAACTTAAGAAAATCAGAGCGATTTGAGAGTATGTGAAAGAGTTCACTACACTAGTCTTAGAGATTTCAGAACCTTTCGACAAAGACTCTCTCTTCTACTTTCTTGATGGTTGGCAAGGATGGGTTAAGACGGAGGTGGAGCGGCATGGAGTCCAAGACCTCACTACAGCTTTTGCTCACGTCGAGGCCTTGATTGACTTTAGTTGAGGAGGGAACCGTCCAAGCCGAAAGATCAGAGGGTAAGCCATGAGAAAGGTGGGGGAGAAAAGAACGCCCAACTGAAGTTCGACTATGCGAAGAAACCTCCCACCGGAAAGGATAAAAACTTGAAGACGACTTACAAGAGTGGTGGATGCTTCATATGTGATGGACCTCATAGAGCTCGAGATTGTCCGAAGAAAGTAAGCCTCAATGGGATGTCGGCTAATGAAGATGAAGGCACGAGTGATGGCGAAATCATGGCTTCGATGAGGACCTTGAATGCAGTCGAGGCGAAGAAGGAGGTGCCAAAGGTTGTAGGGAAGGGCCTACAATATGTCGAAGCAAGTATCAATGGAGTAAATGTTCGTGCTCTAGTTAATTCAGGTGCGACTCATAACTTTGTAGCGGTTGATAAAGCTAAGCGGCCAGGTATTAACGCTACAAAGGTAAGTGGAACCATAAAAGGCGGTAAACTCGGAGGCTAAGGCGATTCATGGAGTGGCTAAGGATGTGCGAGCGAAGATCGGAGATTGAGAGGGGACGATTGATTTGTCGATGGTCCCAATGGATGATTTTAAAGTAGTTATTGGGTTGGAGGTTCTCGATAAGGTACGGGATTTTCCTATGCCATTTGCTAATTCATTGTGTATCTTAGATGGTGGAAAGCCTTGCATGGTGAGCACGTAGCGGGATTCTAAGAGTGGAGCGAAGACCCTTTCGGCCATGCAATTCAAGAAGGGATTCAACAAGAACGAGCCTTTCTATTTGGCGGTAACAAGGCTAGTGACGGATGGGGAGTCAAGCAAAGAGGAGGTACCAGAGGTAATCGAGAGGGTTCTTGAAGAGTTCAAGGATGTGATGTCCAATGAGTTACCCAAGAAGCTACCACCTAAGAGAGAGGTGGATCATACCATCGAGTTGGAGACGAGTTCCAAATCCCCCGCCAAAGCCCCTTACCGAATGCCACCACCCGAATTGGAAGAGTTAAGGAAACAACTCAAGGAGTTAATGGATACGGGCTACATTCGACCCTCAAAAGCCTCATATGGTGCACCGGTGCTATTTCAAAGGAATAAGGATAGATCCTTGCGGATGTGCATAGACTACCGGGCACTCAATAAGGTAACGATTAAGAATAAGTACCTTATCCCTCTCATTGCGGACTTGCTTGTTCAAATTGGAAAGGTAAGATACTTCACCAAGTTGGATTTGAGATCGGGGTACCACCAAGTATAGATAACGGATGGAGACGAAGCCAAGATGACGTGTGTTATGAGGTATGGTTCTTAAGAGTTCTTAGTCATGCTATTCAGTCTGACAAATGCTCCAGCGATATTTTACACCCTTATGATTAAGTTGTTTCAGCAGTTCCTTGATAAATTTGTGGTGGTATACTTGGACGATATCGTTGTTTATAGTCATACTTTGGAGG
Organism: Glebionis coronaria; assembly: GCA_025667525.1. Taxonomy (NCBI): domain Eukaryota; kingdom Viridiplantae; phylum Streptophyta; class Magnoliopsida; order Asterales; family Asteraceae; genus Glebionis; species Glebionis coronaria. The sequence continues at coordinate 403,096,236 of CM046880.1, forward strand.
AGCATGTCTTGCATTTGAAACAAGTGTTCCAGGTGTTACGAGACAACGAACTTTATGCGAAGTTGGAGAAGTGCTCCTTCACCCAAGATGAGGTCGAGTTATTGGGTCTCAAGATCAAGGATGGAGGATTGATGATGGACGGTGCAAAGATAAAGGCTATCCAAGAGTGGGAACACCAACCAAGGTGACGGAGTTAAGATCCTTTCTTGGATTGGTGAACTATTATCGAATATTCATCATGGGTTATTCGGCGATAGCATCTCATTTGACGGATCTATTGAAGAAGAACAAAGCTTGGGAACGGAGTGAAGATTTTCAAGCGGCATTCGAGAGTTTAAAGAAGGCGGTGATGGAAGAACCAGTGTTGAGACTACTGGATGTGACCATGCCTTTCGAGTTACATACGAATGCATCATAGTTTGCTATTGGAGGAGTTATAATGCAAGATGGACACCCGATCACATTCGAGAGTTGGAAGTTAAATGAGACGGAGATGAAGTACACAGTCTAAGAGAAAGAGATGACGACGGTTGTCCATTGCTTGAGGATTTGGAGGCATTATTTGTTGGGTTCGAGATTCGTGATCAAGACGGATGACTTAGTAGAGACTAAATGCCGCACGAAAGACCTTTGTAAAGACAAGTCCGTGACATTAAGATCCACTAATATTTTTTTTTCTTTTCTCTATTTTTTCTCGCTTTATTGTATTTAATGGGTTAGATTTATTTTTTATACCAAACTCGTAAACCATATTCGAGCTAGGTTCGTTATGTCACACCCTCAATTTGGCCCACGTGTACAATTACACGAGGATGTGACTATCATGACAACCAAGAGACATAGATACACGAATAACTAAGAAAAGTCATTTTTCATTCATAAAACATAAAAATAGAATTGTTCCAATAAAATTGTCTTACAACTCATGATAACATAATTTGAGTTTCCAAATGTCATACATCAAAATCAAGTCTCGAAGTTAAATCATGATAATTTTATTAATCTCCATAGCACAACCACGTCACTCCTCCGCCTTGACACCTAAGAAAAACATTGCTAAAAACGTCAACACAAAGGTCGGTGAGTTTATAGGTTTGAGTATAAGTAGTGTGATGAACCATAAGATTTTAGTTAGGCAACCGACAAATAATCTTATGAAAAATACAAGATTATTATCAAAATAGCATACGTTCATGATATCCTACGTCTAAGATCATGACACCAAAGCGTTAACCGTACTAGCAACATAATATGAGAGCCCAAGCAAATACTACCCCAAAGTATTCGTAACAAACTCAAATGTATTTGTACCCAATTTGGTCACACAACCAACATTAGATAAGGAGGCCAATCCCAATAGATCTATCCATAACATTCGCTCTTACATAAAGTAATTAACGGTTCATGATAGTGGGCTAGAGCATCTAGGGGTATCGCTACTTAGACATCATGTAGGCAAATATGAGTTTTAAGGTACTTATGTTCATCCGTAAAAACAAGCAATGTTCTCACCCTAAAGAGTTAAAAGCAATTAAAAGTGGGGCTATAAACTCACCTCGTAAGTTAGGCAAATGGATGAAAATGCAAAGAATCTTGAGAATACGACCACGTTATCCACGACCTAATTAATATATTGACCGTGTTACTAAACAAAGAGTTCATAAATAAAATGCATAATGACCTAAGTGTGCTTGACTTCACATTTTATTTATGATAACACGAAAATACTAAACGGTTATTAACGGGCTTTTAGTTTTACCAAGTCATTAGTATAATTCTCGTGTGGGCTTTATGGCCCGAGTCTTAAACAACCAGTCCACTCAATGGCCCAACTTTATTAAACACTCATGGGCTCGGCCCATGTGTTCTATGTTTAACCCGACCCATTTGTGAGGCGATAGTAACAAGAGAGAAAAGGGGGAAGAGTTATTAACTCTTTTGTCTCTCTGTTTGTCATTTGACTCGACACAACCACACACATTACCTCTCCCACCGCCTCTATATTATCTCTCTCTCTGGGTTTATCATGGTTCATATCTCCTTCATCTATTATCAATATCTTAACAAATCAATCCCATATGCAGTTAAATCCGTTTTATAAACATCAAGTGGAGGTGTTTTTGATTCTACTGTGATTCGTATGACCTGGGTTTCACCTCCATACATGTTTGATTCGATTCTAGGTGTGGGTTTCGTATGATTCCTAGATGACTTCTCAAAAAGATAAGTTTGATTTCCATCTTAGTTTTCTCAAAACAAGATCTTGTGTTTTCTTAATAATCTTTCGAAAATAAGGGGTTTTCTCTTGGCTAAAACACTTGATTCGATCTTACTTAGATGTTTCAAGTTTGGATTTGAACAAATCAAAATTAGGGTTTCATATAATTTGGGGGTTTTGATAGATCTTGCGTTTATATATGATTAATTAGCGTTTTCGTTCATATAAACAAGTGACTTCTTATTAATTGAACCGATTAAACAAATTATGGTTCCGGTCAGATTAGGGTTTCATATAAATTGGGGCTTTTGTTAAATCTAGTGTTTATTCACAATTAATTAGCGTTTCTATGTATAAAAACATGTCAATTTCATTATAAGATCCGATTAAAACAATTAGGGTTTCGACTATATTTGGGGATTTGTTCATCCTTTGGTTTTAATCTAATTAACCTGTTTTTCTATGCGTGGATGATAGGTGTGTAAACACCCATCCTTTTACCACTTAATTCGGGCTAAAACGAGACCAAAACACGTATTTAATATCATTTGTTTGGAATTATGCGTGGTTTTTGTGTTTATTGTGTTTTCAGATGGATGAATATTAAAGAAAACATGGGATTGCACGGGTTTTATCAAGGAAAAAGACTCAAGACGAAGTCTATTGTCCAAGAGATGCAAAAGATTTGAAGTCAATGGGCCTATTTGAAGATTTATCGAAGAAAAGGACCAAAGATGGAAGATTTTCATATATCGAAGAAATTCAAGTCTATTAAACAAAGAAATTAAAAGACAAGTTGAATTTAATCGACGACAAATCCCGAATCAGAATCGAAAACGTCAACTTTTCTGAAAAGACGAGAAGACAAGAAGAAAGGGAGAAAGCCCACTCACCAACCAACCACTAGGACTATATATAGTTTCTCCCTTCACATTTTAGGGAGTTAGCTTTCATTTTCTTTTTCCCAGTTTTCTTAGGATCAGTTCATCACCAACACCATTAGGGTGTTTGGTGATTTTTTTTAATTTTCTTTCAATCTTGTAAGTGTCTTAATCATTACTCTTGTTACTTTTACATTAATCTTTCAATTCCATCTTTTCATTCATCTTGTTCTTCATCATCTCTTTATTGCAAGTTCTTAAGTTTTTTTATTTGATTCAAGTTTGATCCTAAAAAGTTGTTGATTTAGTGTTTTTATTGTTGGGATTTGTTACTTATGGTATTTAAAAGATTATTGATTAGTTTGGTAAAAACTTTTTGAGTATTCGAGTTGATTTGGATTTAAAACCGTGTCCCCTGTTCTTGCGCGTCTGCTGCTGTTCTTCATTCCAGACTTTCCGAACAGAGCTTATTTTCCGAATAGACGATTTCTCATTTCCCTTATTCGGAATATTGGATATTCCGAATAGGGGTGTTAATTTTCTCTTACTCGGAATATCTTATATATTCCGCATAGGCAAGATTTTCCGAATAGACCAATTTATTCCGAATGGCCAGTTTTTCTGCATAGTGATTTTATTCGGAATAGCTTGATTTTTCCGCATAGGCAATATTATTCCGCTTAGGCAAATTTTCCGAATAGGGTTTTGTTTTCCGAATAGAAACCTTTTTCCGAGTAGTATTATTTTTCCGCATAGATGTTTTTATTCCGCATAGGATTTTATTCTGCATAAGCCCACTTATTCCGAATAGGATGTTTTTCCGCATGGGTCAATTTTCCGAATAGAGCAGTTTTTCCGCATAGTGATTTTATTCCGAATTGGATCTTCTTTCCGCATAGCACATGTTTTTCCGAGTAGCCAGTTTTTCCGAATAGCCCTTTTCTTCAGTAAGAGCATTTCTCTGTTTTATCATTTTACCTTTTATATTTACTGCAAGTTTAATTTCATTACTTCATTTATTTATCCTGTCAATAGCATAGAAAACTAAACCCACTTTTTGTCACCAAAAACAAATCATTCCACTTTAAACTGAGATCAATTCGAGAGGATATCGAGAGAATTATTTTGAACCCATTGCAAAAAGCTTGTATCAAATGGCGCCGCTGCCGGCTCTTCTCGTTAAGATCAAAAGTTTTTTGTGAGAACTTGGATTTTGGGATCCGTTCCCCGTGAACGTTAATTTTTCATAAAAATTTTCAAAAAACAACTAAAAAATATAAAATTTTCAAAAATACAAAAACATAAAAAAAAACATAAAAACCAAAAATATTTTTGCTTTGTTTTCCTTTGTTCGTTCTTTTGCAGGTGTATGCGCACTCGATCCACGTCTTATCAAGAGCCCGAGCCTCTCGATCACTTAGACATGGCCGGTGTCCCACCTCCAAACAATAATAACAACAACAACCCACCTTTCAACAACATGAACAATAACAACAACAATGAGCCCCTTCCGGATAATCGCCCGATGATTGAACTGCTGCAAGCTCATGTAGATGACAACACGGATCCAATTGTCATACCTCCAATTGCCGCCAACAATTTCGAGCTAAAATCAGGCTTTATCCAGATGGTCTCCGCTCAACCATTCTTGGGACGTACCATTGATGACCCACACGACCACATCAAGAGATTTCTACAACTCACCAACACGGTCAAGTTCAATGGTGTTCCACAAGAGGTTATCAGGTTACAACTTTTTCCCTTTTCTTTAGAGGGACAAGCCCGACATTGGCTTGCTAAGGAACCGCCACAGAGTATTCTTTCGTGGACGGATTTGGAAACAAAGTTTATCAATTACTTTTTTCCACCCTCTCGTACTACCGCTTTGCGGAATGAGATCATAAATTTTGAACAAAAGTACGATGAGTCATTCAGTGAATCTTGGGATCGTTTCAAAGATCTTTTAAGAAAATGCCCACAACATGGTTTTACCAAAGTACATCAAATTAATACTTTTTACAATGGTTTAAGCATGAGTGACCAAGATTCACTGAACAGTGCCTCGGGGGGTAATTTATTGGCTAAGACTTCCAATGCTGCTTGGGACATCATTGAGAATAAATCTCGTGTGCAAACCAAGAGTGTTCGGACCAATGTCGCTAGTGCTAGCACTAGTGACAGCGACAAGCGATTAGACAAAATCACTACGCTTCTTGAATCGCTTGTCACCCACACCGTCAGCAACAACAACAACAACAACGCTAAAAACGCTCAAGTGAACGCTGTCAGCCAACCTTGTGAGATATGCGGTGGTCCTCACTCTTACACAACTTGTACCGCCACCCAAGACTACCCTGCTGAGAATGTGAATGCGGCATATGGCACCTATCCTCAACTTGCTTATCAAGCTAAACCTCAAGGTGACCGTAACTTGCTTAGCTACCGCAGCAACAACTATCTTTCACCACCTGGTTTCCCTCCTACCAACCTAAACCAACAACAAAACCTCAATCGTCCTCCTCAACAACAACAACAACCTCGACAACCATACATCCCTCCTCACAAGCAGCAACAACCGCCTCAACGTAACAATCAAGTCTACCAACAACCTGCTTACCAACCACCTGCATACAATGCTCCTTCCAACCAAACCACCACTGCATTACACCAAGAGGTTGCAACCTACATGAGAACCAATGATGTGATCGTGGAAAACCTCCAACAGGAAGTGCGAAACTTGAAGGCAGACTTGGTAAAGCAAGGAAATGATTTGAGAGCCGACATGAGAAATACGTTGGATAGCCAAACTATTGATCTGAGGAACATGATGGCTAGTTTCTTCCAGGGTAATCAACCCTCTTCTTCGGGTACTCTTCCGAGTAACACCGTTGCGAACCCAAGAGGGGAGATGAAAGCAATCACCACTCGAAGTGGCAAAGGTACCAAGGAACCCGAGCTTCCTATACCTCCACCGGTGGTTGTGACTAAGGAGAACGAGTCACCTGCTCCTATTCCTCCTCCTTCTCCTTCCCCAATTTCTCCACCTCTTCCTTCTACCCCTCCTCCACCCGTGGCTGTGAGTGATCCTGTTCTCCCAAAGCCTTCCTCTTCTTCCAATATACCTTATCCATCTAGGTTGAGGAAAGAGAAGCAAAAGAGCAAGGATGATATTCAGGTTTCGAACTTCCTAAAAATGTTCAAACAACTGAATTTCAATATCTCCTTCGCTGAGGCTCTCGCTCACATGCCCAAGTATGCAAAAATGTTTAAAGATCTTCTGAGCGACAAGGAAAAGCTCCTCGATATTGCCAACACCCAACTTAATGAGAACTGCTCTGCAGTGCTCTTAAGGAAATTGCCAACCAAGCTTGGTGATCTGGGTCGTTTCCTTATCCCTTGCAATTTCCCGGGAGTAGAGAATTGCATGGCCCTAGCCGATCTAGGTGCTAGTATTAATCTCATGCCTCTAAGTGTTTGGAAGCAATTATCTCTCCCAGAGCTAGTCCCCACCAAAATGACTTTGGAATTGGCCAACCGTACGGTTGCTTATCCAGTGGGGATAGCCGAAGACGTCATTGTAGGAGTCGACAAATTTACCTTCCCTGCTGATTTTGTTGTCGTCGACTACGAGATGGACCCCCGTGTGCCACTCATTGTTGGTCGTCCATTCTTGAGGACCGGTCGCACTCTCATTGATGTTGAAGCCGGTGAGCTTATCATGAGAGTGGGTGACGATAAAGTAGTCTTCAACATGGGCAAGCTTTCTAAACAGCCTTATTCTTACGAGAGTGTTAATTGTATTGACGTTCTTGATGAGGCTTGTGAAGAACATTTCAAAGATGCTTGTAAAAATATTCCTACCTCTCTTCCGAATGTTGAGACCGTTTCCTCTATCGACTCATCACTATCTCTATTTGGAGAAAGTGATTTCCTTTGGAAAGATTTGGAAGCCACCATGGGAGATGTGCATTTAGACAATGACGATTCTACCACCAATTGGGATGAAGATCTCAGTTTCATTGCAAACCTCCTCAAAGAAGACAATCCTTCCCCTCCATCTCCCACTGTCATTGCTATCGATACTCCGACTTCGAATACGTCTCCCGTCGAAAATCCTCCGGATTTGGAACTTAAGGAGTTGCCACCCCATCTCGAGTATGTATTTCTTGAAGAAGAGAAGAAGTCGCCAGTTATCATTGCTAAGGATTTGAAGGATGAAGAGAAAGCTCGACTTGTCGCTGTGTTGAAGGATCATAAGAAGGCTATTGCTTGGAAGATTTCGGATATTCGTGGAATTGATCCTCACTTCTGCACACACAAAATTCTCATGGAGGACGACTTTAAGCCCACAATTCAAAGCCAACGAAGGGTGAATCCAAAAATCCATGAAGTCATCAAAACAGAAGTTCTCAAACTTCTTGATGCGGGTATGATTTACCCTATTTCGGATTCACCATGGGTTAGTCCAATCCATTGTGTGCCCAAGAAGGGCGGAATAACCGTTGTTCCCAATGAACACAACGAGTTGATTCCCACTCGTCTCGTTACTGGGTGGAGAGTTTGTATAGACTACCGCAAACTCAATGATGCCACGAGAAAGGATCATTTCCCTCTACCTTTTATGGACCAAATGCTTGAACGTTTAGCCGGTAATGAATATTACTGCTTTCTTGATGGTTTCTCGGGTTATTTTCAAATACCCATCGATCCCCAAGATCAAGAGAAGACTACATTCACTTGTCCCTATGGCACTTTCGCTTACAAAAGAATGCCTTTTGGCTTATGCAATGCCCCCGGGACTTTCCAAAGGTGTATGTTAGCTATCTTCCATGACATGGTTGAACAAACCATGGAAGTCTTCATGGATGATTTCTCGGTCTTCGGGGATTCCTTCTCTTCTTGCCTTGCCAATTTGGAACGTATGCTTAAGCGGTGCGAAGACACTCGCCTTGTTCTGAATTGGGAAAAATGCCATTTTATGGTAAAAGAAGGCATCGTGCTTGGACATAAGATCTCGAAAGCCGGTCTTGAAGTAGACCGTGCTAAAGTCGATGTTATCGCAAAGTTGCCTCCACCTTCCACCGTGAAGGGTGTGAGAAGTTTCCCGGGTCATGCGGGCTTCTACCGTCGATTCATCAAAGGTTTTTCTCAAATCGCTCGCCCGATGACCCACCTCTTGGAAAAAGATACTCCTTTTCTCTTTTCCAACGAGTGCCTTGAAGCCTTCAACTCGCTTAAGGATAAGCTAACTAAGGCACCCGTCTTGGTTACCCCTAATTGGGAGCTTCCCTTTGAGTTGATGTGCGATGCTAGTGATTTTGCTATTGGAGCGGTTCTGGGACAAAGAGTGAACAAACACTTCCAACCGATCCATTACGCTAGCAAGACAATGACGGGGGCACAATTGCATTATACGACAACCGAAAAAGAGCTTTTAGCTGTTGTCTATGCCTTTGAAAAATTTCGCCCCTATCTTGTCCTTTCTACCACTATTGTGTATACCGATCATTCCGCGCTGAAGTACTTGTTGACAAAGCAAGATTCCAAACCAAGACTTCTTCGCTGGGTTTTGCTGCTCCAGGAATTTAAAATCGAAATTCGCGATAAAAAAGGAGCAAAAAACTTAGCCGCGGATCACCTCAGCAGACTTGAGGATCCATACCAAGGGGATCATCCGAACAAAGAAATCAATGATTCTTTTCCCTTGGAGACCTTAATGTCTATAAACTCGAAGTCGAATGAAACCCCGTGGTTTGCGGACTTTGCAAACTACTTGGCGGGTGGAATTCTCAAGGAAGGGTTGACGTCCCAACAAAAGAAGAAGTTCTTCACCGACATCAAGACTTACTTTTGGGACGACCCTTACCTATTCAAACAATGTGCCGACCTGATTATTCGCCGATGTGTTGACGGACCGGCAGCGTCGGAAATCCTTGATGCTTGCCACAAAGGACCCACCGGTGGTCAGTTTGGTCCCAACTACACCGCCAAAAAAGTGTTTGATTCGAGATTTTATTGGCCCTCCATCTATCGTGATGCTCACAATTTGGTTAAAAAATGTGATGTTTGCCAAAAACAAGGCACGATCACACATAAAGACGATATGCCTCAGAATTTCATACAGGAATGTGAAATTTTTGATGTGTGGGGTATCGACTTTATGGGGCCATTCCCTTCATCTAAAGGAAACAAATACATCCTTGTAGCCGTTGACTACGTTTCAAAGTGGGTTGAAGCCAAAGCTTTACCTACTAATAACGCAAGGGTGGTTTGTAACTTTTTGAAAGCTTTATTCGCTAGATTCGGTGTGCCTCGTGCCATTATTAGTGATCGTGGGACTCACTTCTGCAATGACCAATTTGCTAGAGTCATGGCTAAGTACGGTGTAAATCATCGTCTTTCCACAGCCTACCACCCACAAACTAATGGCCAGGCCTGAAATATCCAACCGAGGACTAAAGCGAATTCTAGAAAGAACCGTGGGAGAGCATCGTGCCGCATGGGTTGATAAACTTGATGATGCTTTGTGGGCTTTCCGTACTGCTTACAAGACCCCGATCGGCTGTACGCCTTATCGTCTTGTGTACGGGAAAGCATGCCACCTCCCCATTGAGTTGGAGCACAAGGCTTATTGGGCCTTGAAGTGGGCTAATTTTGATATAAACAAAGCCGGTGACCTACGCAAGATCCAACTCAATGAGCTGAATGAACTCCGTAATGAGGCTTATGAAAATTCTTTAATCTATAAGGAAAGGACTAAGCTCATTCACGACTCTAAGATTAAAAACCGAGAGTTCCATGTTGGAGACAAAGTCTTACTTTTTAACTCTCGGTTGAAAATCTTCTCGGGCAAGCTCAAATCTCGTTGGTCCGGCCCATTCACCATTGCCCAAATTTTTCCATATGGTACTCTCGAGCTAGCTCAACCTAATGGACCTAATTTTAAGGTGAATGGCCAACGAGTGAAGTTGTACTTTGGTGAGGACACCTCTCATGTCACACCCCACCATGGCGGAATATGGGGCGCGACGTATGGATATCATCACAACAACAGCGTGTCTATAGAGAGAACTAAATGAAATTGAAATATCATAGATGGCGACACAAATGTCGTGACAATATCTCAACAATGCAGGCGTCTAGGTAAGTAGGTAACAGGCCTACCTCTTACCAAAGACATACAAATAAACAAACATCAAGCATATAGGTACCACAAAGTTCACTTAATCAAAACACAAAGTAAAATCTAAGAGGAAAGGGATTCCTCTGAATGCAATCCTAGCAGCCTCTATACTCTAGCCACTTCTAACATCATCTTGCACAACTACCTCACCTGAAAATGACACTAAAATCTGTCAACATAAAGTTGGTGAGAACATAGGTTTAAGTTATCTAGAACATCATAAGAAACCTTGACATCCGCTGTAAATAAGTTGAAGAAAAACAATTTATAGTAATGGACCATAATGTGATAATCATGCTACATGCATCCACAACAAAACTCAAGCCAAGTACCAATCACATCTATAATTCACAAAGCACATTATAACAATCAAGAAGTATCCCGTCACACGCACAAGAACACACACCACACTATCCGGATCTTTCCCACACCACCTGTGGAAGATGAACTATATCCCCGTCGAGATATCTTGCCTCCGAAGAGACGATGCACAAGTACTCAGGACGGATCGTGCCCCACGCTCCACACACATCACAATTGGTCCCATAGACGCCCATACATCTATGTACCAAATCCAATCACAATCCAAACAAGATTCACATAGCAGAACACGTACCAAAGCACATATGAGAACACATAAGCACGCAAGTCACACAATAACACATTTATGTCCACACATTTTAAAACATAGTACTAAATCATGTTAAAGAACATTTCAAGTTTCATCTCCATCCCATACTGGAAAAAAACATTTAAAAACGTAGTAAAATGGGACTATGAACTCACCTGATTGCTTCTCCAAAGTCCTTGCTCTAGCCCCAAGCTAATAATCCAAAAACACATAAATCAATACATGAACCAACCTCTAAAATGGTTCATCAACCTATGATGGACATCTAACCTCCTCTCATATAAATACCCCATTTATAACTCTAAACACCCCATTACCCTTCCCTAACAAGTCCTTAACTTGGTTAAGTTTAATAGCTATCCCGTTAACAATTTTACACAAAACAGTCCCAGTTTTAGGTCTCAAAACTTTAAGTCAAACATCCACTTAAACATACCCATGGTTTCTGTAAAAGGAATATTCATACCCTTACATATGTTGGCTAACACCTCCCACTTGCCCTAACCTTAAAGCTACTGTTAAGGCCCTGATATATATATATATACGTTTGTCATTCAGTTTTCCTGATTTTAAATGTATGAAAAGTTCATTACCATTAGAGGGTCTTACCCTAAACCACAATCTTAGCCCAAGTGCAGATCCTTATTACAATATATAAACCATCTCTCGTGTTCGTTAGAAGATCCCAATGCAACCCTAAGTACCCCAAACAACCCAAAACTTAAAAAGAAAACAGGCTGAATTCAAAACTGTTTTGACCTCCGACTGTTGTAACCTGTTTTTGACCCACTTCCCGACCTCCAATTTAGTTCTAGTTTCTTGCATTGGAAAGCCACTTCAAATACCTTTTCAGGGCTAGTTTGATCGCATCTTGAATGTTCCTAGAACTCTAGATATGATCAAAACAATAGACTCAAAATTCTGCCCAGTTTTTAAAAACGGGTTTAAACAAATTAACCTAATTAATTACCCATAACCCCATTAATTACAAGCCCTAATTTATATGATTATCATATTATCATTAATATAACATTAATTTACTGTTTTTAAATAAACCCTAACCTAAATCCATCATAAGATGATTAAAGAAAACATTAAAAACAATTAAGTTAAAAGGGATTATGAAGATTTACCTTTGATTTATGAAAACCCCCAATTTTATGAGAACCCTAATTTATTATGAAACTCACGAATTCTCTCTTTGCTCCAGGGATTATGATGTGTTTTGGTCCAATTAAAAACATATATGGTTAAACAAAAGAATCCTTACCCAATTATAAAAGCCTTGTTTCCTTTTTTATTTTTTTCCTTTTTCTTCTCCTTTTCTTGCGTCCAAACCGACCCAACACCCCCTAATTTCGTTTTTTTTCTCTTTTTATTATTAATATATGTATTAATAATATTACCTTAATTTTCCTTAATTTATTTCAGCTCCTAAAGCCTCCAAAACCTCAAAACCGTAAAACTAGTCAAATTTACGCGTTTTACCATAAAAGACGTAAAATATACACTTTTAAAAAAAATCTCAAATTTTGAAATAAACTTTATAAATAAGTCCTAAATGACTTAAAACCATCCCGAAAAATATTCATATGACTAATTACCTCATCCGAGACCTCTAAATGCTAAACCGTAAATCGTAAAAATACGATTTTTTATAATACTTATACGTATACGTAAACACCACAATATCACCATTTTCATTTCATAGTCACCACTTGTGAGCTCATGAACATGAAATAACCGTTCCTCGATTTACTTATGAGTACTCTATACTCATAAACGATAACCACACCAACCTCGTTCACACAAAATAAACACGTAAACACACAATTCAAGTAAGCACACATAAAATAACCTAAAAGTAAGACCAAGTGACCAACCCAAAACCACGGTTGTCACATCACTCCCTCCTAATAGAAATCTCGTCCCGAGATTCACTTCCAAACTCAAACTTATTCTCAGCAAACAAACGAGGATGCATATCCCTGATAAAACCTTCACGTTCAAACGTGAACTCAGTTTACACGAAAATAATCTCAACCAACAACACATGAGCCTTAACCGTCCGCGAGGAAACTTATCAAAACCATAAAGTTATGTAACCAACCTAACTTAATCTCGCAACTCATCAGACAAGAACTGTCTTGAAACCAAGTTAGGAGCCGTCACATAACTCAACGGGTTTAACACTGTCACCCCGATTTCAGTCTTACTCATAAGTACCATAAATCAAAACTCATCAAAATATAACCACGTATAATAAGGTCTAAAGAACTCTCAAATTCCTTCCCAACTCATCTCTATGTTAACCCTCCAAGTGTTCATTACCGCAAAATACCCAAAACACGAGTTTAAACCATATTGTCCAAAAATTAACCTTGAACTCAACACTTGTACAATTAATTCGACCAAGCTACTGACTTCCAATTATGAAACTTTCTGAATATTTGAAAAGTATGTTCCGAGTACATAATTTTAGGCTTTTGAATCACCCAAAAACCTTTAAAAACGAATAAGTTATGACCAAAACGATTTTTCTCAAAATCTGCCTAGGCATTAGCGACAGTTTATGACAGTTAGCGACATATTTTGACAGTTTAGCGATAGTTTCTGCCTACTCCGATTTATACAAAAAAAACGATTTTTAAACCCCAAAAAAAAAACCGTTATTAATTACAAAATTCAAGGTCTAATTTATTTTAATTCTAGAAAATTAAAACTCTATTAATTACATGATTTTAACATATTTCACTAAATAAGAACAAAATTTTTAACTTGAGAACAATAACTTTAGGTGATCAAAACCAAAATATTTTAAAATAACCGAGTCATGCTTATATGTTAAAGATTTTATATTCCACCTTATTTGAAACATGATCCCGACACTTCCTTATTTCATCGACTACCAACAACATTTTTTTCAATTTGCAAGTTCTTTTTTTTACCATGTATAACTCAAAACAAAAGACATCGTTACCCCAAAAAGAAATCCCCACCATCTCAAAAGCCTTCATGCCAAAAGTACCGTACAAAAGAACACAAGAAATGAGAACTCGATAAATGTACTACTACGGAAGTTAAACATCTCGAAGAGGAACGAGCTAGCAAAACATCACAAGAATACAACCGATAAGTAGAAGGGAATTATACATATATAGACATATGCATACATACACTCAAATCCATCCAATATATACTCTACAAGCATGTATCAACTCTCTTTCATGCAATCATACTTGAAAGTCCAGTGGTGTTGTGGCACATGTATAATTATGTAGGCCTCCATAATTATACCTGTTCCCTTTCACCAATGTACTCCCTCCTATGATGACACTTATAAGAAATTAATACTACACATAAGACATAATCCAACAACTCACAAGCACATAACCACACAAGATAAGATCCAAAACCCCAGGTATTAAAATAACATAGCCAGTGCATGAAACACATAAACTCGTAGTCCAGTTGAACCAACGTAGACAAAATTCAAAATGTATAAAGAACATGAAAACATAATTAAACGAAATCCAACAATGACTAGCGTATACGACCATGGTCCAACCCGCACTAGTCAAAACTCGTAAAGAAAATAACATGTAGTTAAGTATGAACCATACTAGTTCATAACTTAACAAATATCGCAAAAATAAAATCAAACACATCAACTATTATAAAATGCACACATACCCCTATGACGCCTATATGCAGGGACCCTTAAGCTATAGACTAGGCTACACGACTAGGCAACCTAATTCTCTATAACCATTGTCTCTGATACCATTCTGTCACACCCCACCATGGCGGAATATGGGGCGCGACGTATGGATATCATCACAACAACAGCGTGTCTATAGAGAGAACTAAATGAAATTGAAATATCATAGATGGCGACACAAATGTCGTGACAATATCTCAACAATGCAGGCGTCTAGGTAAGTAGGTAACAGGCCTACCTCTTACCAAAGACATACAAATAAACAAACATCAAACATATAGGTACCACAAAGTTCACTTAATCAAAACACAAAGTAAAATCTAAGAGGAAAGGGATTCCTCCGAATGCAATCCTAGCAGCCTCTATACTCTAGCCACTTCTAACATCATCTTGCACAACTACCTCACCTGAAAGTGACACTAAAATCTGTCAACATAAAGTTGGTGAGAACATAGGTTTAAGTTATCTAGAACATCATAAGAAACCTTGACATCCGCTGTAAATAAGTTGAAGAAAAACAATTTATAGTAATGGACCATAATGTGATAATCATGCTACATGCATCCACAACAAAACTCAAGCCAAGTACCAATCACATCTACAATTCACAAAGCACATTATAACAATCAAGAAGTATCCCGTCACACGCACAAGAACACACACCACACTATCCGGATCTTTCCCACACCACCTGTAGAAGATGAACTATATCCCCGTCGAGATATCTTGCCTCCGAAGAGACGATGCACAAGTACTCAGGACGGATCGTGCCCCACGCTCCACACACATCACAACTGGTCCCATAGACGCCCATACATCTATGTACCAAAGCCAATCACAATCCAAACAAGATTCACATAGCAGAACACGTACCAAAGCACATATGAGAACACATAAGCACGCAAGTCACACAATAACACATTTATGTCCACACATTTTAAAACATAGTACTAAATCATGTTAAAGAACATTTCAAGTGTCATCTCCATCCCATACTGGAAAAAAACATTTAAAAACGTAGTAAAATGGGACTATGAACTCACCTGATTGCTTCTCCAAAGTCCTTGCTCTAGCCCCAAGCTAATAATCCAAAAACACATAAATCAATACATGAACCAACCTCTAAAATGGTTCATCAACCTATG
The DNA here is from genome assembly GCA_025667525.1 of Glebionis coronaria. Lineage (NCBI taxonomy): Eukaryota > Viridiplantae > Streptophyta > Magnoliopsida > Asterales > Asteraceae > Glebionis > Glebionis coronaria. The sequence goes on from CM046880.1 coordinate 403,112,015, forward strand.
ATGGACATCTAACCTCCTCTCATATAAATACCCCATTTATAACTCTAAACACCCCATTACCCTTCCCTAACAAGTCCTTAACTTGGTTAAGTTTAATAGCTATCCCGTTAACAATTTTACACAAAACAGTCCAAGTTTTAGGTCTCAAAACTTTAAGTCAAACGTCCACTTAAACATACCCATGGTTTCTGTAAAAGGAATATTCATACCCTTACATATGTTGGCTAACACCTCCCACTTGCCCTAACCTTAAAGCTACTGTTAAGGCCCTGATATATATATATATATATATATATATATATATACTTTTGTCATTCCAGTTTTCCTGATTTTAAACGTATGAAAAGTTCATTACCATTAGAGGGTCTTACCCTAAACCACAATCTTAGCCCAAGTGCAGATCCTTATTACAATATATAAACCATCTCTCATGGTCGTTAGAAGATCCCAATGCAACCCTAAGTACCCCAAACAACCCAAAACTTAAAAAGAAAACAGGCTGAATTCAAAACTGTTTTGACCTCCGACTGTTGTAACCTGTTTTTGACCCACTTCCCGACCTCCAATTTAGTTCTAGTTTCTTGCATTGGAAAGCCACTTCAAATACCTTTTCAGGGCTAGTTTGATCGCATCTTGAATGTTCCTAGAACTCTAGATATGATCAAAACAATAGACTCAAAATTCTGCCCAGTTTTTAAAAACGGGTTTAAACAAATTAACCTAATTAATTACCCATAACCCCATTAATTACAAGCCCTAATTTATATGATTATCATATTATCATTAATATAACATTAATTTACTGTTTTTAAATTAAACCCTAACCTAAATCCATCATAAGATGATTAAAGAAAACATTAAAAACAATTAAGTTAAAAGGGATTATTGAAGATTTACCTTTGATTTATGAAAACCCCCAAATTTTATGAAGAACCCTAATTTATTATGAAACTCACGAATTCTCTCTTTGCTCCAGGGATTATGATGTGTTTTGGTCCAATTAAAAACATTATATGGTTAAACAAAAGAATCCTTACCCAATTATAAAAGCCTTGTTTCCTTTTTTATTTTTTTCCTTTTTCTTCTCCTTTTCTTGCGTCCAAACCGACCCAACACCCCCTAATTTCGTTTTTTTTCTCTTTTTATTATTAATATATGTATTAATAATATTACCTTAATTTTCCTTAATTTATTTCAGCTCCTAAAGCCTCCAAAACCTCAAAACCGTAAAACTAGTCAAATTTACGCGTTTTACCATAAAAGACGTAAAATATACACTTTTAAAAAAAATCTCAAATTTTGAAATAAACTTTATAAATAAGTCCTAAATGACTTAAAACCATCCCGAAAAATATTCATATGACTAATTACCTCATCCGAGACCTCTAAATGCTAAACCGTAAATTGTAAAAATACGATTTTCTATAATACTTATACGTATACGTAAACACCACAATATCACCATTTTCATTTCATAGTCACCACTTGTGAGCTCATGAACATGAAATAACCGTTCCTCGATTTACTTATGAGTACTCTATACTCATAAACGATAACCACACCAACCTCGTTCACACAAAATAAACACGTAAACACACAATTCAAGTAAGCACACATAAAATAACCTAAAAGTAAGACCAAGTGACCAACCCAAAACCACGGTTGTCACATCTCACGAGGTGATTCCATCCCTCACCACTTTCCCATGAACTAATTTTGGGTCGAGTCAGGCTCGTGACTCGGTTATCAAAAACAAGCGCTCCTCGGGAGGCAACCCGAGTATCTATCCCTTTAACCCCCTAAGTGTAGGGGAGGACCTATTACAGGGATAACTACACTCTTGGAATCTTTGAAGAACCGTGCTCTCGTGTTATCCGAAATCCGGTTCTATCTCTCAACTATCGTGATTCAATTTTCTTCATACTCACATTTGAAATTGATCACTTTAGTCGTCTCTTCCTTAACTCGAGTTAACCAACGTGCACAATGTCATAAGTGTAGGGGAGATTTTTCCCACATGCTTAAACATTGAGGACAATGTTAATCTTAAGTGTAGGGGGGACTTCTATCGAAGTTTTAAGTGGACTTTTCCATGAAAATGCCTTCATTTAACCGGAAAATCCTATTTTTCAACATTTTTCAAATTTTTTATTAACTTTGGCCATTTAGTTGTAATTTTTAAATTTTTATCGTTGTTTTCATATGTATATATCCCGCAATAAAGTCAAAAATATTAATAAAGTGGTGTAGCTAGTTTAGAAGTCTTTGACATATTAGGCCCGTTGCGTTTATTTTGACTCAACCCGAATAGACTTATCCAAGTTTATTCTAGCTAGTATCCTTAACCATGTAGACCTTAATTGGTTTATTAGGCTAAGTGTCCACGAGTCTCATTACTTGAGATTTTAAATTGTGGAGGGCGAGAAATGATAGAGTCAATTATAAGTCGGTATTCTTGCACAAGCTCACTTGGTGTAATTATTTGTCTATTCTCCCATCACTTGTTAATAACTTATCTGCAATAAGTAAGGTCGTACGATTTGAAAAGTTACTTAGCTTCTAGCCCAAGATCGTTTAAAAGTTGCTCGGTAATGACGAGAGTTCATAGCCAAGGCATAACTTATGAAGCGGGGCGCGAAGATTGGCGAGTCCGAAAAGGCCCTAACAAGGCATGAGGATTCCATTTTATTGCTGAAGATCCAAAGTGATGTGAAAAGCATTATTCCTAAAGTCAATATGAAGGATCAAGACTCACGACGAAAAGCAATCAACTCCCATAAAGATCATGGAGAAGTCTATCCGAAAAGACCCTAACAAGGTATAAGGATAAATAGATCCAAGTCCGAAAAGGAGGCGGATCGTTGTATCTCAAAATCCCAATTAGAGATTGAAGAAATAATCATGAAGTCGTGGTCAACAAAGTTGGAGTACCCCTCAAAAGTCTCCAAGTGAAGAAACTCTATTATGATGAGAAGACCATTATCTCAAGAACGTCTCTCGAAGATATGAAGTATGAAGTACATGCCAAATATCGGCCCGAGAAAGGTCTCAAATCGCGAACCGAGTTATGCCAAGATATGAACTTTTTGATATCCCGAGAAGCAGTTTTAAGAGATATTGTCCTTTAGCTAACTATTGATCAAATCGTCCTACTTTGCTTTCAGCCTAAATAAACTATCAAAATAAGTCCAAAAATGCATCTTCATGATCATTCTAAGACAAAAATAAAATATAAGAGATACACCTAGGAATAAGGGAGTTTAAGCATTTAATTAAGCCATGTGTGTAAGTGTTTGAATTGCTAACTTATAATAACAATGATCTCGTTTTTAAGCTTAGTTTGGGGAACGTGAAACTTGAGGGTGATAAATCTTCGCAACACCAAAGCCCTAATGTAAGTCCTTGATTTCTTTACAAGTTATTTCCATCCTTTTGTTTATCTTAAAGTTTTAATTTCTCTTAGTATTTTGATTCTTATTTAGTAGTATTTGAATAAGGCCAAGGTTGATTGATTATGAGAAAAGTGTAAAATTGCTTTATCACTAAGCATTGCATGAGGGCATGGCAATGGTTAAGTGTAGGGGATTTGATAGGTGTGTAAACACCCATCCTTTTACCACTTAATTCGGGCTAAAACGAGACCAAAACACGTATTTAATATCATTTGTTTGGAATTATGCGTGGTTTTTGTGTTTATTGTGTTTTCAGAGCTAACCGGATGAATATTAAAGAAAACATGGGATTGCACGGGTTTTATCAAGGAAAAAGACTCAAGATGAAGTCTATTGTCCAAGAGATGCAAAAGATTTGAAGTCAATGGGCCTATTTGAAGATTTATCGAAGAAAAGGACCAAAGATGGAAGATTTTCATATATCGAAGAAATTCAAGTCTATTAAACGAAGAAATTAAAAGACAAGTTGAATTTAATCGACGACAAATCCCGAATCAGAATCGAAAACGTCAACTTTTCTGAAAAGACGAGAAGACAAGAAGAAAGGGAGAAAGCCCACTCACCAACCAACCACTAGGACTATATATAGTTTCTCCCTTCACATTTTAGGGAGTTAGCTTTCATTTTCTTTTTCCTAGTTTTCTTAGGATCGGTTCATCACCAACACCATTAGGGTGTTTGGTGATTTTTTTTAATTTTCTTTCAATCTTGTAAGTGTCTTAATCATTACTCTTGTTACTTTTACATTAATCTTCCAATTCCATCTTTTCATTCATCTTGTTCTTCATCATCTCTTTATTGCAAGTTCTTAAGTTTTTTATTTGATTCAAGTTTGATCCTAAAAAGTTGTTGATTTAGTGTTTTTATTGTTGGGATTTGTTACTTATGGTATTTAAAAGATTATTGATTAGTTTGGTAAAAACTTTTTGAGTATTCGAGTTGATTTGGATTTAAAACCGTGTCCCCTGTTCTTGCGCGTCTGCTGCTGTTCTTCATTCCAGACTTTTCGAACAGAGCTTATTTTCCGAATAGACGATTTCTCATTTCCCTTATTCGGAATATTGGATATTCCGAATAGGGGTGTTAATTTTCTCTTACTCGGAATATCTTATATATTCCGCATAGGCAAGATTTTCCGAATAGACCAATTTATTCCGAATGGCCAGTTTTTCCGCATAGTGATTTTATTCGGAATAGCTTGATTTTTCCGCATAGGCAATATTATTCCGCTTAGGCAAATTTTCCGAATAGGGTTTTGTTTTCCGAATAGAAACCTTTTTCCGAGTAGTATTATTTTTCCGCATAGATGTTTTTATTCCACATAGGATTTTATTCCGCATAAGCCCACTTATTCCGAATAGGATGTTTTTCCGCATGGGTCAATTTTCCGAATAGAGCAGTTTTTCCGCATAGTGATTTTATTCCGAATTGGATCTTCTTTCCGCATAGCACATGTTTTTCCGAGTAGCCAGTTTTTCCGAATAGCCCTTTTCTTCAGTAAGAGCATTTCTCTGTTTTATCATTTTACCTTTTATATTTACTGCAAGTTTAATTTCATTACTTCATTTATTTATCCTGTCAATAGCATAGAAAACTAAACCCACTTTTTGTCACCAAAAACAAATCATTCCACTTTAAACTGAGATCAATTCGAGAGGATATCGAGAGAATTATTTTGAACCCATTGCAAAAAGCTTGTATCAGTGGATTAAGTTTAATTAACGATTAGAACAAGTTTCTAAAGATTAGGGTTTTGACAAATTGGGGGTTTTTATATCCGGTGGGTAATTTAGGTTTAATATATGTTTTTGTAATGTAAATGTATAAGTTCTTATGTGTTCACTGATTTCTTGGGGTTTTATGGTTCGGCCGATTGGTGCGGTTCATATTCGGTTGGCTAATTGTCTCCTAATGGTGTACACTATTTAATCTATCATGTTTCATATCAGTTTTAATTTAAAAGATAACATAAAGGTTCGGCTATATGTTCTAACACTTACATTCTCGTTTTCCTAGGTCTTTGGTCAAGCACAATCTAGTGATATGGACATGGATGAAAAGAAGAAGATAGAAAGACTCACAATGGAGAGTTTTGGGGTTTCGGCTTTGTTGGATTCGGACACAATGGGACTCTTGGCTCGGTTGGATTAAAGCTTGATGGTGGTTTAAGGGTCTTGCTCAAAACTCCTTTGGTTTTCCCAGATTGTTGTAATGATGTTGTTTTGTTTTTGTGTTTGAGGTTTGGAGACCTGGACTATACTTAAGTTTGTATCTTTGGCATAGGGTTAATCCCTATCCGAATTTGGAGGTCTTGTGACATACCCAAATAGGATAGTTTCAGCATGTGTGTTGGCTTATTGTGTTAAGTGGGTTATTAAACTATGATTTCCAGACTTTTGGGTTGACTGTGGTTGACTAAGTTTTGTTCCAGATTTTGAAATGGAAATTTGAAATCCTTAGGTTTTCTTTAGCTCCTTTGTTTTCAATTCATACATACTCGACCCAATTCAAGGTTGGTGTGGGCAAGTTCGGCCCGACTAGTTTGACAATCCAACATGTACTCGACCCATCAAGGGTTTTGATAAAAATGTAAATGTGTTTAAGACGCCTAGATTAAAAGGACTCGGACGACATGTTCGTTATACAAGTTATGTCACACGACTTTGGCACATGCACGAACTCAAATATGTGACTTAAGTAGTTGTGGATACGGGTATTCTCAAAAGCTTAAATAATATACGCGAACGGCACAAACCGTTAACAAGAGAAACGTCTTATAAACGGGCACGTCTTATTATAATAAACGTGAAAATTTCAAGTTGTTACATTCGCTCTCCCTAAAGAGGGCTTTGTCCGCAAATCAAAACAAACGATACATTTTAAGTCGACACTTCATTAGTAAACAAATGAGGATACTTCGCTTTGAATTGATCCTCGCGTTCCCAAGTAAATTCGGGTCCTCTCCGTGCGTTCCAACGCACTTTGACAATAGGTATGCGACTTTGTTTAAGTCGTTTAACTTCTCGTTCCATAATCTCGACGGGTTCTTCAACGAACACGAGTTTGTCGTTGAGTTGGATTTCGTTCATAGGTATGACGAGTGTTTCCTCGGATAAGCATTTCTTTAGGTTGCAAATGTGGAAAACATTATGCACGCGACTAAGTTCTTGAGTTAAATCCAAACGATAGGCAATGTCACCTATGCGTTGAATGATTTCGAATAGTCCAATATATCGTGGGTTTAGCTTCCCTCGTTTGCCAAAATGAATTACACCTTTCGATGGTGCAACTTTCAACATCACTCGATCTCCGACTTTAAATTCCAAAGGTTTCCGTCTCTTGTCGGCATAACACTTTTGTCGGGCACGAGCCGCTTGCATACGACTCTTGATTTGTACGATTTTCTCCATTGTTTCGTGAATAATTTTCGGACCGGTAAGTTATGCATCACCAACTTCCGCCCAACAAACGGGTGAACGACACTTTCGACCGTAAAGCGCTTCAAACGGTGCCACTTTAATGCTAGTGTGGTAGCTATTGTTGTACGAAAATTCTACTAACGGTAAGTGTCGATCCCATCTATTTCCAAAGTCGATCACGCATGCGCGAAGCATATCTTCTAACGTTTGGATGGTTCTTTCGCTTTGGCCATCCGTTTGAGGATGATAAGCCGTACTCATGTCCAATTGCGTTCCTAAAGCTTCTTGGAGAGATTGCCAAAATCTTGAGCAATATCGACCGTCTCGGTCCGATATGATAGAAATTGGTACGCCGTGCTTAGCAACGATTTCCTTCACGTATAATCGTGCCAATTTATCCATCTTGTCATTTTCCTTCATCGGGAGGAAGTGTGCGGACTTCGTTAAACGATCAACGATGACCCAAATGGTGTCGTAACCCGCAGACGTTTTAGGAAGTTTGGTAATAAAGTCCATAGTAATTCTCTCCCATTTCCATTCCGGGATCCTAGGTTGGACTAGTAATCCGGAAGGCTTTTGGTGTTCAACCTTAAATTTGGCGCAAGTTAGGCATTTACCAACATAAGTCGCGATGTCGGCTTTCATGTTTGGCCACCAATGGAACATTTTCATGTCATGGTACATTTTGTCCGATCCGGGGTGGATCGAATACTTGGACTTGTGCGATTCATGCATGATTAGAGCTCGAACATTACCGTAACGAGGTAACCAACTTCTATTGTCAAGACACAATGTTCCATCGGCACGTGCAACGAGGTTCTTGGTGATCATTCCACCGGCTTCTTCTTTATCGATGTTTTCTATCGTAATAGCTTCTCGTTGGGCTTCTAAGATTTTTGCGGGTATGTTTAAGCCAATAGTCATCACTAAGGTTCGAACCCTTAGAGGTCGTTCACGAGGTTTTCTACTCAAAGCATCGGCTACAACGTTAGCTTTTCCCGGGGTATAACGAATGTCACAATCGTAATCTACAAGTAGTTCCAACCAACGTCGTTGTCTCATGTTGAGTTCTTTTTGGTCCAAGATATGTTGAAGACTTTTGTGATCGGTGTAAACAACATACTTAGTTCCATAGAGGTAGTGTCTCCAAATTTTTAGAGCAAAGACAACCGCACCTAGCTCCAAGTCGTGAGTAGTGTAGTTTTATTCGTTCGGTTTTAGTTGTCGAGAAGCATAAGCAATGACCTTTTTCCTTTGCATGAGAACCGCGCCTAGGCCTTTAATCGAAGCATCACAATATACTTCAAAGTCTTCACTACCCTCGGGTAGTGCGAGAATGGGCGCGTCACAAAGTTTTTGTTTGAGAGTTTGGAAAGAAGTTTCTTGGTCGTCTCCCCAAATAAACTTCTTGTTCTTTTGAGTCAATTCCGTCATAGACTTAGCGATTTTCGAAAATCCTTTGATAAATCGTCTATAGTAACCGCCAAGTCCAAGGAATTGGTGAATCTCCGTAGGGGGTAGGAGTCGCCCAATCCTTTACCGCTTCGATCTTAGCGGGATCCACATGGATACCACTACTATCGATCACATGTCCAAGGAATTGTACCATGTGAATCCAAAATTCACACTTTGAAAATTTGGCGTATAGTTGTTCTTGTTTCAACAATTCCAAAATTTTCTTTAGATGTTCCTCGTGTTCTTCCTTACTACGAGAGTAGATAAGGATATCGTCAATAAACACGATCACGAACTTGTCTAAATAAGGTTTATACACGCGGTTCATAAGGTCCATGAATACCGCGGGTGCATTGGTTAACCCAAATGGCATAACTTGAAATTCAAAATGACCGTATCGGGTTCGAAACACCGTCTTGGAAATGTCTTCTTCTCGGACTCTAAGTTGATGATAACCCGACCTAAGGTCAATCTTGGAATAAATGCTCGAACCTTGAAGTTGATCAAACAAATCATCGATCCTTGGTAAAGGGTAACGATTCTTTATAGTGAGTTTGTTCAATTCGCGATAATCGATGCACATGCGGAACAATCAGTATTTCTTTTTCACAAATAAAACCGGGGCTCCCCAAGGTGAGGAACTCGGTCTTATGAATCCTTTGTCGGTAAGCTCTTTTAGTTTATCGGCTAATTCCTTCATTTCGACGGGCGCTAGTCGATAAGGTGCTCTTGCAACGGGTGCGGCTCCGGGAGTTAGTTCGATGTGAAATTCTACTTGACGAAGTGGAGGTAATCTGGGTAAGTCTTCGGGAAAAACTTCGGGAAAATCACACACAATTGGGACGTCTCCAATTTTCTTCTCCTTCGGTTCGACTTCGTTTTTACTAGTAACCTGAATAAGGAAAATAGGACGACCTTCTTCGATGTACTTTTGGTTTTTAGTACATGAGATGACATTTAAACTAGCCCGGCTTTTCGCACCGTTCTTTTCACCAAGTATGGTTAAACTTCGGATTCCGTAGGGAACACGGACTTGTTTTTCGTGGCAAATTATCTCTGCATGGTACTTGGATAGCCAATCCATACCAACGATAACGTCAAAGCTTCCAAGTTCGATAGGTAAAAGGTCGATGATGAAAGGGATATTTTCGAGACTTAAGGTGCAACTCTTAAGTACGGTGTTTGTAGTGATCGATTTACCATTGGCTAATTCCACATTATAGTCGACATCTAACGGAGTGGGGTTCACATTTAATAGTTCGCTAAAGGCAATGGATGTAAAACTTCTATCTGCATCGGAATCAAATAATACAGAAGCATAAATGTTATTGATAAGGAACGTACCAGTGACCATGTTGTTGTCTTGGATGGCCGCTTCGGCATATAAAGCGTACACACGTCCCGGTGCTCCCGTTTGATTCCCATTGTTCTGACCATTAGGATTTCCATGATTTTGACGAGGTTGTTGACGAGCTTGGTTGTTGTTGTTGTTGCCTCGGATTTGGATTCCTCGGCCTTGAGTGGTAGCTTTAGGACACCTATTCTTAAAGTGACCTTTTTTGCCACAACCATAGCAAGTGACATCCGCGTATTGAGCATTTGGAGCGATAGGAGTCCATTGGTTCGTGGGCTTCGGTGCACTACGACAATCCTTGGCGAAGTGACCGGGTTTCCCACAATTGTGACACGTGCCTCCACATGCACCATTGTGGTGTTTGCCACACTTACCACAAAAGGATAGCTTTCCTTGGTAACCGGATCCACCATTCACATTGAACACTTTTACCACATCTTGGCATTTGTTAGGGTGGTCACCATGATTGGGGCCATGGTTTCCTTCCCATTTCCGTTTATTATCACCACTTTCCAAGGTGACGGAGTCCATCAAACCATCCGCCATTTCAATGGCTTCGTTCAAATCATTGGGTTTTGAAGAGATGACATCTCCTCGGATCGAAGGTGGTAGTCAAACGATGAATTTTCCACGGCTCGTGTCTCATTTGGTATCATTTCGGGACACATCAATCTCAACTCTTGGAATCGTTGAGTGTAAGCCATCAAGTTAACTCCATGTACACGGAGGTTCCACAACTCGGCTTCCAATCTTTTCATTTCATTCCTAGGGCAATACTTTTTGAGAAGCATTCCCTTGAAATGAGCCCAAGGAGTAGCACTGGCCGCTTCCAAACCGATGGCTTTCACATGAATATTCCACCAAGTCAATGCACCATCAATCAAAGTGCTTGAGCTAAACTTCACTTTGTCACCTTCGGCGACTTAGCTCATGCTAAATTGAGATTCGAGTCTCTCAATCCATCGTGCAAGACCCACGGCACCTTCGGTGCCATTAAAGGTGCTAGTGAAGCATGAGCGAAACTCCTTGTACGAGCACGCACGAGTAGGAGGTACCGGAATTGGCACTTGATTAGTTTCCTCTTGTGTGCTTGGATTAGTCTCGTTGGCGGCAAGGGCGGCAGCAACTCCATCGGCTATCATTTAGCTCAACACCGATGGGTCGATAGTGATGGGTGCGGCCGGAGTCGGGTCGGCTCTATTCTTGCGGGTTTTTGGTGCCATAGTCCTAATTTCACAACAGAGTTTATGGAAAGGTTAGCATTACGAGTTCATGGCTAAAGAGGACAAGCATGTCACAAAACACGATATAGCATCCAAAGAAGTGATAATCAACAAGTTATGTAGTGCACAAATAATTCATTCCACGATTAAAAGGGAAATACAAAGAGTTAACACATAATTTTAGAATTTTTAGGGATTACAACACATGGAGGGAAAATTTGGAATGAAAGTGTACACAAATGAACTAAACATAAATCTACTAGAAACGGTTCTCAAGAGCCGCAATCCTCTCGGATAAATCAATCAAGGCCCTATGTAAAAGAGTGCGTAAAGCTCCGATCTCGTAGTGTTGGTCCTCGACTCTCCTAGCTAGTCCCGCGAAATGGTCGGGTGGGGGTGGAGCATTCCTACCCAAATCCGTGATGAGCGCCTCGTAACAAGTCTCGAGTTGAACCAATGACTCATGAGACAAACCACCCAAATTACAAAGCACGTGGGTCACCTTGCCTCATAATGTAGCAAGCCTAGCAAAACGATGAGGGGGCATTCCACGAGCCTCGGCGGCCGCGGAGAATTCGGCTCCATTAAGGCCGCAAGGTGGGGGTGACATGGGCATAGTGGGTCTAAAAGAGGCATTGTGCCTTGGGGGCACTCTCACGGATGGTGACTTCGAAGACTTGCGGGTAGTGCGGGTAGAGCTCACATGTCTTGGGGCCAACTTCTTCCCAATCTTAGAACCTCTCACGGACATCCTCGCGATACGGTTTTGGCGAGGGGCCTTAGGGGCATGAGATGATGAAGTGGATGGAGGAATCATGGGCGCCTTGCCACACCTTGTGTAGCAAATGAGTGGCGGTGGCGAAGAGAGAGTAGGTGCACGAGCAATTGGCTCTCCTCGAGTGGATGATAAGGGCGAAGCACCACTAGTAGAGGATCCGCGTCGTGCTCCATCCATAGATGAGCTCAAGTAGTATAACGAATCTTTGGACGAGATAGACATGTCACTGCCAAATCAAGAAAGGCATGTGTAAGAACAAATCAGTTTTGCAATATGTTGTAGTTTTAGTTTGTCATGGCACACACCATTTAGCACAAAAAATAAATTTTAGACATGTTGATACAAGATCAATATTTTATTCGCATGGCACAAACCATTTAACGTATGGTTTTCAAGAAATGTCAAAATAGTATCAATTTTGCATTCACGTAACATGGCACAAACCATTTAGCATAGGGTTCTTAGTAGTGTCGAAATAAAATTCAATTTTGTATTCGTATAGTATGGCACAAACCATTAAGCCTATAGTTTCAAGTTGTGTCGAAATAAAATTCGATTTTGTATTCGTATAGCATGGCACAAACCATTAAGCATAGAGTTTCACATAGTGTCGAAATAAACATCGATTTTGTATTCACGTAGCATGGCACAAACCATTTAGCATATAGTCATAAATTACGTTACTTGATACTTTAGCAATTTACTTAGTAGGGTACCAAGAGCAATGAAATGATACAACTTTTTTTAAAGTTACAACTTACTTATCGAAGGCGCGAAGTGATGTGGTCTATGGAGATAGAGGTAGTTATAGTCTAGTATTACTCTTTTTCAAAAATTTCATTTTTGACCAAAACCTTTGTAAAAATGATTTTTATAAAAGTAACCTAGTTCTCTATAACCATGTCTCTGATACCAATCTGTCACACCCTCAATTTGGCCCACGTGTACAATTACACGAGGATGTGACTATCATCACAACCAAGAGACATAGATACAAGAATAACTAAGAAAAGTCATTTTTCATTCATAAAACATAAAAATAGAATTGTTCCAAGAAAATTGTCTTACAACTCATGATAACATAATTTGAGTTTCCAAATGTCATACATCAAAATCAAGTCTCGAAGTTAAATCATGATAATTTTATTAATCTCCATAGCACAACCACGTCACTCCTCCGCCTTGACACCTGAGAAAAACATTGCTAAAAACGTCAACACAAAAGTCGGTGAGTTTATAGGTTTAAGTATAAGTAGTGTGATGAACCATAAGATTTTAGTTAGGCAACCGTCAAATAATCTTATGACAAATACAAGATTATTATCAAAATAGCATACGTTCATGATATCGTACGTCTAAGCTCATGACACCGAAGCGTTAACCGTACTAGCAAAATAATATGAGAGCCCAAGCAAATACTACCCCAAAGTAACCGTAACAACCTCAAATGTATTTGTACCCAATTTGGTCACACAACCAACATTAGATAGGGAGGCCAATCCCAATAGATCTATCCATAACATTCGCGCTTACACAAAGTATTTAACGGTTCATGATAGTGGGCTAGAGCATCTAGGGGTATCGCTACTTAGACATCATGTAGGCACGTATGAGTTTTAAGGTACTTTTGTTCATCCGTAAAAACAAGCAATGTTCTCACCCCAAAGAGTTAAAAGCAATTAAAAGTGGGGCTATAAACTCACCTCGTAAGTTTGGCAAATGGATGAAAACGCAAAGAAGCTTGAGAATACGACCACGTTATCTACGACCTAATTAATATATTGACCGTGTTACTAAAAAAGAGTTCATAAATAAAATGCATAATGACCTAAGTGTGCTTGACTTCACGTTTTATTTATGATAACGCGAAAATACTACACGGTTCTTAACGGGCTTTTAGTTTTACCAAGTCATTAGTATAATTCTCGTGTGGGCTTTATGGCCCGAGTCTTAAACAACCAGTCCACTCAATGGCCCAACTTTATTAAACAGTCATGGGCTCGGCCCATGTGTTCTATGTTTAACCCGACCCATTTGTGAGGCGATAATAACCAGAGAGAAAAGGGGGGGGGGGGGGGCAGAGTTATTAACTCTTTTGTCTCTCTGTTTGTCATTTGACTCGACACAACCACACACATAACCTCTCCCACCGCCTCTATATTATCTCTATCTCTTTGGGTTTATCATGGTTCATATCTCTTTCATCTATTATCAATATCTTAACAAATCAATCCCATATGCAGTTAAATCCGTTTTATAAACATCAAGTTGAGGTGTTTTTTATTCTACTGTGATTCGTATGACCTGGGTTTCACCTCCATACATGTTTGATTCGATTCTAGGTGTGGGTTTCGTATGATTCCTAGATGACTTCTCAAAAGGATAAGTTTGATTTCCATCTTAGTTTTCTCAAAACAAGATCTTGCGTTTTCTTAATAATATTTCGAAAATAAGGGGTTTTCTCTTGGCTAAAACACTTGATTCGATCTTAATTAGATGTTTCAAGTTTGGATTTGAACAAATCAAAATTAGGGTTTCATATAATTTGGGGGTTTTGATAGATCTTGCGTTTATATATGATTAATTAGCGTTTTCGTTCATAAAAACAAGTGACTCCTTATTAATTGAACCGATTAAACAAATTAGGGTTCCGGTCAGATTAGGGTTTCATATAAATTGGGGCTTTTGTTAAATCTAGTGTTTATTCACAATTAATTAGCGTTTCTATGTATAAAAAAAACATGTCAATTTCATTATAAGATCCGATTATAACAATTAGGGTTTCAGTTATATTTGGGAATTTTTTCATCCTTTGGTTTTAATCTAATTAACCTGTTTTTCTATGCGTAAATTAAGTTTAATTAACGATTAGAACAAGTTTCTAAAGATTAGGGTTTTGACAAATTGGGGGTTTTTATATCCGGTTGTTAATTTAGGTTTAATATATGTTTTTGTAATGTAAATGTATAAGTTCCTATGTGTTCACTGATTTCTTGGGGTTTTATGGTTCGGCTGATTGGTGTGGTTCATATTCGGTTGGCTAATTGTCTCCTAATGGTGTTTATATTTAATCTATCATGTTTCATATCAGTTTTAATTTAAAAGATAACATAAAGGTTCGGCTATATGTTCTAACACTTACATTCTCGTTTTCCTAGGTCTTTGGTCAAGCACAATCTAGTGATATGGACATGGATGAAAAGAAGAAGATAGAAAGACTCACAATGGAGAGTTTTGGGGTTTCGGCTTTGTTGGATTCGGACACAATGGGACTCTTGGCTCGGCTGGATTGAAGCTTGATGGTGGTTTAAGGGTCTTGCTCAAAACTCCTTTGGTTTTCCCAGATTGTTGTAATGATGTTGTTTTGTTTTTGTGTTTGAGGTTTGGAGACCTGGACTATACTTAAGTTTGTATCTTTGGCATAGGGTTAACCTATCCGAATTTGGAGGTCTTGTGACATACCCAAATAGGGTAGTTTCGGCATGTGTGTTGGCTTATTGTGTTATTAAACTATGATTTCCAGACTTTTGGGTTGACTATGGTTGACTAAGTTTTGTTCCAGATTTTGAAATGGAAATTTGAAATCCTTAGGTTTTCTTTAGCTCCTTTGTTTTCAATTCATACATACTCGACCCAATTCAAGGTTGGTGTGCGCAAGTTTGGCCCGACTAGCTTGACAATCCAACATGTACTCGGCCCATCAAGGGTTTTGATAAAAATGTAAATGTGTTTAAGACGCGTAGATTAAAAGGACTCGGACGACATGTTCGTTATACAAGTTATGTCACACGACTTTGGCACATGCACGAACTCAAATATGTGACTTAAGTAGTTGTGGATACGGGTATTCTCAAAAGCTTAAATAATATACGCGAACGGCACAAACCGTTAACAAGAGAAACGTCTTATAAACGGGCACGTCTTATTATAATAAACGTGAAAATTTCAAGTTGTTACACGTTAAGCTAAAGGGGAACAAAATGACTGTTTGATCGTGCCGTTTATTGTTTTTTTTAAAGGCAATATATTGACTAAAGAAAAAACAACAAAATACAACCATAGCATCCACTTTATCAACAAGTTAGTTAAAGAAGTGGACCCATAAAAAGGAAAATAATCAAAAACTAACCAAATTACTAGTACATTACAACAAGACACATAAAAAAAGGAAAGACCTGCCAAAAAGGAATCAACCACTTGCACCTCAAAACAGAAGGAAGGCACACTGGTAAAATGAGAGGCAAACTGGTAAAATGCAGACACATTCCAAACATACAGCAAAAATCAAATGCAGCCTCTCAATCGATAACGCAGACTTGCAACAACAAATTATAGCATTAAAACGGTGCAACCAAACGAAGAAAAATACAACCCGACTCAAACACAACAAACTCTCAAACATCGCCCGTAGCCACGAACCAGACAAAGACTGAACCAAACATCGTACTTAGATACTTAACACCTAGAAAAATTATATATGGCTCCGACTGTAGACCAATTATGTAGATATCAGAAACTAAGAACCACAGAGATCAAAATAGCCACTAGCCCACTGTACACCACATAGTATCCACCAAAAAACTTAATCACCAAGGACACTCAAACTCGACATTTTTCAGGATTGAAGAGCCACTGTTGCCAGTTCATTTCACTTTTCTTTCCGGATCTTCTCACTATCCATTCAAAACTTTTAAGTTGAATATCTTACACTATTTAATTTAAAATTGAAGCTTTCTCTCTAAAGACACGCGCATTTTTTTCTTTCCAAATGAAGTATCCGGCGGTCCAAATTAACACTTGCCATATTCTAGATGGATGACTAGGAGTGTTAACGTTTCCATTAGAGGCGAATAAATCTTCAATGGAAAAAACATTAGCAGCCCCAAGCTTCCATCAACTATATATTTTTTCCACACGCTCATAGCAAAGTTACAAAAGACCAAACAATGTGCACACGATTCCACCATGTCACCACATGAAGGACACAACAAAGAATTTAAATCGACGCCCCTCTTATCTAACTCTATACGAACCGGAAGCCGCCTTAAAAGCGCCCTCCACACGAAGATGCTGAATTTTTTGGCACCCGATTGTTCCATATTGTCGCCTCGCTTCCACCTACTCCATTAAGAGTCTTTTCTTCTACCAATTTTGTTAAATCTTTAATCGTGAAGTCCCCATTTTCTTGCAGCGTCCACGTCCAACGATCCCTACAATCAAACTTGATAACAACATTTTGTAATAATTCTTGTAACTCGTCAAAATCCTTATAAACCCTCCCTCTTAGACATCTAACCCAATCCCATTCCCAACACCAATTGTTATCTACCCATCTCCCTTTTCCCGCTACCCTACCCTCTTTACATCTATCGAGGTGATAAAGCCTCGAAAATTTATCACATAGCCTAACCCTACCCACCCATTTATCAATCCAAAATCTAATATCATTACCATTCCCCACTTCCCCCACAAATGAAGAAGTGAACTCGACCCCTATTCCTTCCAGCTCATCACCCACCCCAATGATGTCACGCCAAACCCCACCCCCGACGACCGACGACCGACCCTCCCATCCCTCTAATATCACCAAGGCCACCACTTTCTCCGTGTATACTTTTTATGACTCTAACCCACAAAGCCCCGCCCCCCTTTTGGCTCCAGCCTAGCTGAAGGCATATGTGAAATATGTGTTATAAAATGTGAAAGTTGTTCGAATAAAAATACTGATTGAAAAAAGGAATAAGTTTCATATTTTATTTGTTCATTTTACCTTTTTAAAAAGGTTTTAGTTAAACAACACTAGAAAGAATAAAGCGGATAGCTCTGCTTTTCTAAAGAAGAAGTTACTTAATTAGCTTCGCGCTGATCAACTTCTTTCAAGACCACTTTAGATTCAAATGTGACCGTATAATATTTTTCTAACTCGTATTCGAAACGAATATAAAATTTTATTGGTTTCTTTTAAATGTAATTACCAGCTAAATGGTTAAATGTCAAGTTTACAACTAAGATACAATGAGAATGATATTCAAGTAATCCACCTATAGGTATTTCACACACTACAAAGTTTATGATACTTGCTTACTAAATTAAATGTGATAAAAGTAAATAATAAAGGAAGGGGGCTAAAAGTATTTTTTATTAATTTATATTAAAAAGAGTTATTAAAAGTTATTAAGAAAAATAGAAAGTAATAGACGGGAGTACTAAAAGCCTATTCTTACTAAAAAAGAGTAAGCAAAAATGTAAAAATTTCAATAATTTTTTTAGTAGGCAAAAAAGTAAGCAAAAATTGTGGTTTGTTTTCGTATTTTTTATATTTATTGTGTTGTAGTAAGAAAAAATTATAATGACTTAAAGAGTTGTAAATCTTATTAGTAAGCAAAACTTCTATAAAAAACGGTGTACACTTTTATTATAAAATCGAATTTACAATAAAATAACAGAAATTAAATTGACATAATCTAAATGACAGAAAGTAATTAACAGTAATGAAGAAAGTAGTAAAACAAAGACGAGGCACGTGTTTAACACGCTTCCCTTAAAACAGATTCGCCGTCTGTTTCCCAGGGTAAAACGTCCAAAGCTGTTGTACAGCCGGACTAAACAAACTTGTCTGAAAGATCACGGAAGCCTTGCGTGTTTCTGATCGACGAGCTGCTGGAAAAAGAACTGGTAATGGAGTAAAGAAAAAGCTGCGTTTTTCTGATGATAAAAACTGAATGAGAATGGTTTATTTTATAGCTCATTCATGTCTTGGTCACCAAGACGGAATATATGCTTCTAAAATAATCAGACATACAAATCTGTTAAAAATAAACACGATTTGCATATATTTCACAAACACAAGAAAATTCTGTCATGACTTAATAAGAAAGTCTATATCTATTCCTTAAATAGATGTACAGAATTTTCTGGAAACAAAAATCGAATTTGCAGCAAAAAAGATACCAAAATCTGCCCGCACCCAAGCCAGTTTTCGGAGCTGCATTCGTGTGTCTCGCGCTCGTGCACAAGTTCAGTAGCTTCGAACCCGTTTTTGGCCTAGAAATCCCACTTTCTGCACCCCACCTGCGCGTGCGTAGGCGTGGGAGTAAAAACCCACAAATGAATATTGTAGGGTAGAAACTAGGATTTCCTTATAAACATGTTTTCACTTCATGTTTCAAGCGATGTGGGACAAATAATTTTCCAAATATTGTGTTTCACGAGACTCACTTTGAGACACAATATCTCATTCATATTAACTCCATATTGGACATACTTTAGCTCGTTGCGAAGCTCTCTTCGAGGAGAACGCAAAGGTACTAAGTACTACGAATATATATAACATATACATATATAAAATTATGTCCAAAGTATTGCAAAAACCATATTTTGCTAAACATTTTCCAACAATCCCCCACATGAACGGGAATCGGTCGAAAACACACGAAAGTTTCGGCAAAATTTCTGCGGTTAAGTCCTGCATAGGATAGGTAGGTGTAACCCTTTGAACCTTCCCTTGTGAGATGCACTTAGTCTCCTAGATCTGAGTAGACGCGATGTCCTTGAACTCAGCCTCTCTTTACGTAGACGACAATACACACTCACACAAGACTCTCCCTGACCTTGTCAAGTCCTCATAGTCGTGTTCGTTATGGTCATGAACACTCGCCTGGTTCTGCAAGAGCTCTTAGAAATTGCGCCCCCATAATTTCCTTCGAAGCGACCCACTTCTCTCTCACATAGGCGATTTCATCTTGAATCATTAAAAACATATGTTTTATGATTTCATCTTGAATCATTATGCTTTATGATTTCATCCTGAATCATTAAGCCATATGTTTAACCTCTCAACATGTCACATTGTTCTAGGAATGGACTAGGAAAGTTACTGTATTAAGTAACCCCCCCCCCCACATTGACTTGACTTCCCCCACATTTCTATGATTAGGTTGTCCTATTGAACCCAGATCTTGGGATCTCCAGTCAACTGGGTTAGGTTTTCCTTCATAGAAACTCATTCCTTTAAGGGCTTTAGTCCCATTCCTTTAGACGACTTACTAACTAACTCTCTGCTTAAGCCTTTCGTAAGCGGATCCGCGATGTTATCCTTTGACTTCACATAGTCAATTGAGATAACTCCTGTTGAGAGTAGTTGTCGTACCTAATTATGTCGACGACAGATATGTCTAGACTTTCCATTATACATTGTGCTATGAGCTCTGCCAATTGCCGTTTGACTATCACAATGTATACTAATGGCCGTTACCGGTTTAGGCCACCTGGGTATGTTCTCTACGAATTGAAGTAGCCATTCCGCCTCTTCTCCGCAATTATCTAACGCGATAAATTCTTATTCCATCGTGGACTTAGCTATTACAGTTTGCTTGGAAGACTTCCAAGATATAGCGGCCCCTCCCAGTGTAAACACATATCCACTGGTCGATCTAGAATCCTTTATATCAGATATCCAATTTGCATCACTGTATCCTTCAATAACAGATGGATATCTAGCATAATTCAGTCCATAATCACGACTATATCTCAAATAATGAAGTACCCTAGTCATACCTTTCCAATGTGCATCACTTGGATTACTAGTATATCTACTCAGCCTGCTAACAACATATGCTAAGCCAGGTCGGGTACATGTCATCAAATACATTAACATAATAATTCTTGATTACTCTAATTGGGCAACACCTACGCCTCTATTTTTAGATAGATGCAAACTGGTGTCTATTGGAGTTCTAGCTAGGCCGAAATCCCCCGCATTATGAGTATTAAGAATTTTGTCCACGTAATGTGCTTGACTTAATGCAAGTCCATTCTGAATTCGTATGATCTTTATTCCAAGGATCACATCAGCCAAACCCATATCTTTCATGTCAAACTTTGATTTCAACTTGTCTTTAGTAGACTTGATCATCTTGTCGTTACTGCCAACGATAAGCATATCGTCGACATAAAGACACAAGATTACATATCCACTATTTGTGTCTTTGACATAAACACAATTGTCGCATTCATTAATTTTGAATCCACCCTCTAGCATGGCGTGATCAAACTTCTGATGCCATTGTTTTGGAGCTTGCTTTAAGCCATACAATGACTTAACAAGCCTACAAACTTTGCTCTCTTGTCCAGGAGCCATGAAACCCTCGGGTTGGTTCATGTATATTTCTTCTTCTAAATCTCCATTTAGAAAAGCCGAACATCCATTTGGTGAACTTCTAAATTTCTTAATGCGGAAATAACAAGAATCATCCTAATAGAAGTTATTCGCGTAACAGGCGAATAAGTATCAAATTAATCTAGACCTTCGCGTTGTCTAAAACCTTTGATCACCAATCTTGCTTTGTACTTATCAATGGTGCCATCAGCTTTCATCTTCTTCTTGAAGATCCATTTATAGGCTAGTGGTTTAAACCAGGAGGTAAATCCACGAGCTCTCAAGTATGATTTTGTAAATTATACTCTATTTCACTATTAATCGCTTCTTTCCATCGAGGCTCTTCCGAGGAATTTACAGCTTCTTGATAAGAAGTGGGTTCATTTTCTACCATAAAAGAGACAAAATCGGGTCCAAATGATTTCTCGGTTCTCGCCCGTTTGCTTCTTCTAGGTTCAACCTCTTCTTCCTCGGGTTGATCTTGTCTCTCATCTTGGAGATCATTATCATCGCGTTGTCTCTTATCTTGGACAACTGCATCATCTATTCTAGATGTGCTTCTATTTTCCTTCTTTAAACAAGGAAATATGTTTTCAAAGAAGGACGCATTCCTTGATTCCATAACTGTGTTCTTGTGTATATCTGGATTTTTCGAATCATGTACAATGAAACGATACGCACTACTATTCTTAGCATATCCAATAAATATACAATCCACAGATTTAGGTCCAATCGTTTGGGTCTTAGGTGTCGGCACAGCTACCTTGGCTAGACACCCCCACACTCGTAAGTACTGGTATGATGGTTTTCTTCCCATCCACAGTTCATATGGGGTTTCCTCTTTATCCTTACGAGGTATCTTGTTTAAAAGATAAGTAGCCGTTAGAATGGCTTCCCCCCACATGTCCCGGCTCAAACCAGAACTTAACAACATGGCATTAACCATCTCTTTCAAGGTACGGTTCTTCCTTTCGGCAATACCGTTTTGCTGAGGTGAATAAGGAGCAGTAAACTCATGTCTAATTCCATGTTTCGCACATAGATCAGCAAAAGGAGATACATATTCACCTCCTCTATCACTTCGTACAACCTTGATTTTCCTACCAAGTTGATTCTCAACTTCGGTTTTGTATAGAACAAACTTGTCTATAGCTTCATCTTTACTTTTCAACAAGTAAACGTAGCAGTACTTTGTGCAATCATCAATAAACGTGACGAAGTACTTATTGCCACCTTTTGTGGGTAGTGATTTCAAATCACATATGTCTGTGTGTATCATATCAAGTGGTTCGGTTTTTCGTTCAACCGATTTGAAAGATGATCTTGTAAGTTTGGCTTCGACATAAGTTTCACACTTATAATTTGAATCAATATGAAAATTTGGTATGCCATTAAATTTAATCAAACGACGCACTGAATTAAAATTAACATGTCCAAGATGGCCATGCCACACATTAGAAGACTCAATCAAGTAAGCAGAAGAATTCATTTTATTGATATCATTCTTAACAACTATTACATTGAGTTTAAACATACCATTCAGGGCATACCCCTTACCAACATACATTTGATTCTTAGAAAGTACAACTTTATCAGACTAAAAAATAAGACGAAAACCAAACTTATTCAAAAGCCATCCGGACACAAGATTCTTGCGAATCTCCGGAACATACACGACTTTAGTCAACTTGAGCTCTTTCTCGGATGTCATCTTCAAAATAACATCTCCTTCGCCCTTGATATCAGCAGTTGCAGAGTTTCCCATGTACAGCTTCTCTCCATTGTCAACCGCTCTAAAAGAGTGAAACATACTCTTGTCAGCACACACATGACGGGTTGCCCCAGTATCAACCCACCAATCATTATTATTAGAACCTACCAGGTTAACTTCAGAGATCATGGTAACGACATCAGACACCATAGCAATCATGTCCACATTATCATTCACCATATTAGCCTCGCGTGGAGTCACCCGCTTTGGCGCTTTGCAATTAGCAGCACGATGACCTGGCTTGTCACAGTTGAAGCAATTTCCTTGGAACTTCTGCTTCGTAATTCCAGCCTTAGGAGCAAGGTACTCAGACTTCCCTTTGCTCTTCTTGTCATTCTTCCCTTTTCCAAAGCTCTTGCCTTTAGAATTTGAAGAAGACGAACCATGCTCAACCATATTTGCCTTGGCAGAATCAGGTGTATAAGTGTTTTTTATGAGCCAGCTTGTTGTCCTCTTCAATACGAAGACGAACAACCAAGTCTTCAACAATCATCTCCTTTCGCTTATGCTTCAAGTAGTTTTTAAATTCTACCCAGCTTGGAGGTAACTTTTCAATTATAGCAGCAACTTGAAAAGTTTCACTCAAAGTCATACCCTCAGCATGAATGTCGTGTAGCAAAACCTGCAGATCTTGAACCTGAGTTATCACACTCTTTGAATCAACCATCTTGTAATCCAAAAAGCGAGCTACCACGAACTTCTTTGTACCAGCATCCTCAGTTTTGTACTTGCGTTCCAACGACTCCCATAATTCTTTGGCAGTCTTAGTCTTGCAGTCCACATTGTACAAAGAGTCCACCATACCATTCAGAATATAGTTGTGACACAAGAAGTCTGAATGTTTCCATGCTTCAACAGCTTGCACGGCTTGTTGATTTTCGGGTACACCTTCTTTAGGAGGTTCCACCTGAGGTACAGTCTCCTTTAAGAACTTCGCAAGGTTTAAAGTAGTGAGATAGAAGAACATCTTCTACTGCCACCTCTTAAAATTATGTCCATTGAATTTTTCTGGTTTTTCAGCATGATTAGCAACTGTGTGGGTAACTGGCCAGCAGTTACTTTCACAGTAGTAGTTGCAGGAATTTCAGGAGTGCTAGTAGACATTTTGAAAGATCAAACAAGATCAAAACACTAACATTTAGACAACTGTTATAAATCTGTATATAAGAAATTCAATCGTGATCTCTATATACTTATTGTAGATCTGCTTCAAAGAAACTCAATCTTGGTTTCAATGAATCAGATGCAATTATCCAAAATATCAGTTTAACAGAAACACAACCTTGGTTTCAATAAACTGATTAGAAAAACTGCTAAAAAAAACGTTAACTGTTAATAAAAATCTGTAAATTAAAACTGATTTCCAGTGAAACTCAATCTTGGTTTCGACAGAAACAATTTATAAATAAATATGATAAAATTATTAATCCGATTTTAATAAAAGTTTTAATTCTATTAAACAGAATCTGTTTTAAGATTGTAAGAAACGGTGTACACTTTTATTATAAAATCGAATTTACAATAAAATAACAGAAATTAAATTGACATAATTTAAATGACAGAAAGTAATTAACAGTAATGAAGAAATCAGTAAAACAAAGACGAGGCACGTGTTTAACACGCTTCCCTTAAAACAGATTCACCGTCTGTTTCCCAGGGTACAACGTCCAAAGCTGTTGTACAGCCGGACTAAACAAACTTGTTTGAAAGATCACGGAAGCCTTGCGTGTTTCTGATTGACGAGCTGCTGGAAAAAGAACTGGTAATGGAGTAAAGAAAAAACTGCGTTTTTCTGATGATAAAAACTGAATGAGAGTGGTTTATTTTATAGCTAATTCATGTCTTGGTCACCAAGACAGAATATATGCTTCTAAAATAATCAGACATACAAATCTGTTAAAAATAAACACGATTTGCATATATTTCACAAACACAAGAAAATTCTGTCATGACTTAATAAGAAAGTCTATATCTATTCCTTAAATAGATGTACAAAATTTTCTGGAAACAAAAATCGAATTTGCAGCAAAAAAGATACCGAAATCTGCCCGCACCCAAGCTAGTTTTCGGAGCTGCATTCGTGTCCGCAGGTCGCGCGCTCGTGCACAAGTTCAGTAGCTTCGAACCCGTTTTTGGCCTAGAAATCCCACTTTCTGCACCCCACCTGCGCGCGCGTAGGCGTGGTAGTAAAAACCAACAAATGAATATTGTAGGATAGAAACTAGGATTTCCTTATAAACATGTTTTCACTTCATGTTTCAAGCGATGTGGGACAAATATTTTTCCAAATATTGTGTTTCACGTGACTCACTTTAAGACACGATATCTCATTCATATTAACTCCATATTGGACATACTTTAGCTCGTTGCGAAGCTCTCTTCGAGGAGAACGCAAAGATACTAAGTACTACGAATATATATAACATATACATATATAAAATTATTTCCAAAGTATTGCAAAAACCATATTTGGCAAAACATTTTCCAACAACTTCTAGTAAGCAAATATAATTTATTTTGTAGCGACAATTCCATCATGCAAAAATAAAATGGTTGCTTTTTACAAACATTAATAAACTCGAATCGTTTCAGCAGTACACAGCCACATACTATACAAAAAGAGAGTATAGGGAGCAAATAAAACAAGCTTATATACTTATGATTAATCTATCGGGTCTAATAAATCGCCAAATCTTAAGCTTGATAACAGCATTTTCTGATTTTCATAATACAGTGTATTCTGTATTCACATGCGAGTGCATGCATTCACATGTTTACGTAGAACAAACTGAGTACATTGCATATATGTGACAGAAAAATATCGTGGTATTTGTTTTTTACAGCTTGTAACACAAGTTTGGTTATAAAATTCCAAACTAAGATGGCAATGTTGGTTCAATCTTTCTAAGCCCCATTTCAAAAGCTCAATATGTTTGCATAGTTTTAGGTACCTAATTAGAAACGTTATACAAGAAATGACTTGACAGCTAAAAGATTCAAACTTTACATTATTCCATCGATGATTTAATGGTTTCCCACCGACCAATTAAACCATTGGATGAATTTTAAGCACTTTAAGATTCCCAACCCACCATGGACGACCTCCTTTCCTTGTTTGTCATGTTAACTGTTACCTTATCTTTCATACATCAATTCCTAAATGGGTTATATTACAAAGCCTTTTATTTTAATTGGGTATCAATCATAATCTGTCAAGATCAACTATATCAAAAGTAAAAGTATTATCTTTGTTATTCAACTTTTTGATCATTTTTTTTTGCCTTTTTCATGTTGCATTTTGATATTTATACTTTTATAGTATGAGTCGTAAACATTTGGAGTTTGTTTTTAATATGTTTTTGTGTCAGTTTTGAGAATTTGGCAGTACCGAGTTTGACTTTATAAGGTCATGGAGGGTTTTGATGTTTTTATGTTCCTATGTGTGTAGCTGGAGTGGACAAGAGAGAATCCATTAGTAAAGAGAATAAGATTGTGGAGGTGGTTTGATAGTTTAAATAAAATGCCAAGGAACGATTACGTGTTTAATGATTACAAGAGTTTGCCACGGGTTTTGCTGTTTGAGCCTGGAGGCTCTTCTGCTGAGGTATAACCATTTATCGTCACACTTAAGAATTCTATATGTTTTTGTTTCAATATTTAGGATGTTTGGTGTTGCGATTTGAGGGTAATTGTATGACATGGAGTAATTAGGATAACTTTATTATATGCAGTCTGCAACATAAATGGCTGCATGAGTTATTGTTTGGTCTTAAGGTAGACGAGAAAGAAATTATGAAGGTTTTCGTATCATCTTCCGACGCATACAATAAGTCTTTATATAGTTTCTGCTATTTTGTTAGGATCTGCCAAAATTTAGAAGTATGGTTAAAGCATTTAAATTCCCTAGTTAAGATTGTCACTTGAGAGAAGTTATAGTAAAAAGTTAAACTGGATGAATGATGGTCTCTTGTGATTCGGTGGAGGCATACAGCCTATCGATAACTTTGGTGTTGGTCGCAAGCTTGGAACTCGACTCAGAAAAAAGCATAATATTTGTTTAAAATAGACTCGCATGCTACTTTTTTACACGTGAACACTACCTCCGATCCTTTGTCTATCTTGTGGAAGCTTATTTTCAGGTGCTTCTCTATGGTGGGAAAGTTGTGTCATGGAAGGACAGCCAAGGCCAAGAATTGCTTTTTATGAGCAGAAAGGTAGGCCTTTTGACCCGGTTACAGACTCCTACACACAAAGACACGAGTGTACGGGTTTTAATCTGTATCATAATAAACTTGTAATTAAGATCGATAACATTAAACATGAATTTTTGTCTTTATAGGTTGGTGGAAGATCACCAAAAGGTGGGATATCTCTTTGCTTTCCGCAGGTAAGCCATATTAAGCATACCACATATCCAATAGCTGTAGCAGTTTCATCTCATCACGTATCAAGAAACTGGCTAAAACGGAAACGTGTTATGTTTCATCTCTAGTGGGTCAACTGGGTAAAATTTTATCTTTGTAATCATACTTGACAGTAATTATCATAAAAATAGATTTGGACAAGAAAGTATCCTTTAAGCTGTGCACATAATTACCATCTAGATACAATACTAAACACCATTTATATTGAAACAAAAAGATATAGAAAACTTAAGTGTCTTTTAATGTATAAGAATACGAATAAACTATGGGTGACTTTAAATCAATTTGACCCATCCTGTCCGGACCCAAAGAAACAAGCTAAGAGTAAGATGGGTCAAATTGGCTAGGAGTCATCCTAGTGTAAACGAATACGTGCAGTGTACCCAACCCGATCCCTTTTTAACTATGATCGTACTTACTACGTAGCTTGTATTTATTTAAAATATGGACAAAAAGCGTTGGCAGGTCTACCTCTAGTTGTATTTCTTTGTTTTGGTTGGTTTTTCGGATTATCATTTTTTTCAATCTTTGCCTTGCAGTTAAGTAACATGGGGATAATGAAGGAGGTTTGTTCATCAAAGAACTACGTGAAGTCATTAGATAACATCCCCTTGCGTCTCATTCCTACCGGGAATCCAGCATCCGTAGACCTAACCTTTAAAGCAACAGCAAACGACTTTAATATGTGGCCACGTAGGTAATAATATGTCCCCTAAAACTTGGGTTCCATCCCTTTCT
This sequence comes from Glebionis coronaria, assembly GCA_025667525.1. Lineage (NCBI taxonomy): Eukaryota > Viridiplantae > Streptophyta > Magnoliopsida > Asterales > Asteraceae > Glebionis > Glebionis coronaria. The sequence goes on from CM046880.1 coordinate 403,139,786, forward strand.
ATCATTTAACATTTCTGTTTTCTGTTCTATTCAGCTTCGAATTGCGCCTTCGTGTTTCTTTGGGTCCAGACAGGATGACAATCATTTCTTATATCAAGAATACTGATAACATGTCATTTTCGTTCACATTGGCTTTTCAAAATTACTTCGCAGTATCTGATATAAGGTGTGTTTAGTGAACTTTTAGAGAAGTTTGAACTTTATGTGTTTAGATTAGATATATGACATGAATTTTTTTTTTCCAGTGAAGTGAGAGTTGAAGGATTAGAGACACTCGATTTTCTTGATAATTTGAATCATGGGAAAAGATTCACCGAGCAACCAGACGCCATCACGTTTGATGGTGAGGTAGTTCTCTCTCTCTCTCTCTCTCGGGATACAAGCACATTTTATATCAGTAAAAAGAAAATTTGAACGAGCATATGACTATATGTGATGAATTCTTTGATAGGTTGATCGTGTTTATACAAAAACCTCTGGTAACATAGCCATCATAGACCATAAAAAGAAGAGAACGATGGTGATCCGTAATGAAGCTCTCCCGGATGCTGGTACTCTTTAAAAGCTGAAATTTATATATTTTCCTAATCATGTTCTTGAGCTATTTAACTTCAAAATTTTACAAAAACAGATCTATGGACTCCATGGGACAACGCAGTAAAAGCAAATCATTACGGTTTTGGAGGTAATGATTACCAAATGATGTTATCAGTGGATTCTGGTGTTCTTGAGAAACCGATCATCCTAAAGCCATTAGAAGAGTGGAAGGGGTATCAAGAACTTTCGCTTATCTCATCGAGTTATTCTAGTGGTCAATTGGATCCTAAGACAGTTGCTTTCTATGCAAAACCCTTAAAGCAGACATCAGGTAACATTTAGACCCTTGCTTCTTGATATTTCTTTGTTCGAAAAGTTAACTTATATGGTTTGCTATGTTTTCAGGCTTGATGTAATTCTCACGCTTTCGGATTAATTATGCGACTAGTCGGTGTTTAGCTTTTATATGATTTCTTCTTCATGCTTATTTTGTTCAGCAAAACTTCAGTAATATATACACTTGCCGCGTGTAATATAAATAATTTCACTGTTAACGTTAAATGGCGAATAGAAAAGACTTCATCAAACCTAAGAGTGTGATCAGTGGTGTCTGACTTTCATTTTATGTTTTGAAGTCTTCAAAGATGAGGTAAGATAGGCTGCTCATGTTTTGTGTTACTCACACATAACAGTTACAAAAGTGCGTAAACTGTTTGTTTCTTGTGAATATTCATCACTATGTTTTTTCGTGGGTTAGGGGTGGCAATTATCGACATGACACGACAAACGACACGAATTCGACATGAAGTTAAATATGTTTGGGTCAAAAACAAGTCAACCTGTATAACCTGTTTAGTATATAGGTCCTGTTTGAGTTGAGTAAATATTAAATAGATCGACACGTGACTCGTTTAATCTGGTGGGGCCAACATACTTAAATGTCTTATGGATAGTCTGTTCTGTGATGTAGGATGTCCTATAGGTCATAGTACTAGTGGGTCAATCAAAAGAGTAAGGAGGGGTCATGTCTTTGGCCCTTTTCTGAACTGTCATATGTACCGCTTTTGTATTGGCGTTACTTCCAACACTACTTGGTTTTTGCCCTTTTGATACCTATATTTGAACCGGTCTTGCTTTCTGAGCACAAAACTTGTCTTTATAAACCTTAGTAATAAAACAAGTTCTTCAAAGGAGTTTGAGACTTAGGATTATTCTGTTTTGGACTAGCGGTACTAGATTTTGGTCTAGCGGTACGTGCAGACACTTGTCTCATGGTACTTGCAGGGGTTGTCCTCAACGGTGCTAAGCCAATTCTCATGAGTACTGCTCTAGGAAAAAAGTCTCTATTAGCATGAGGGTGACAATATTTATTGGTCTCATTTTGTTTATTCATCCTTTTTGCATAACTCCACTTAGGTTCGACTTCCCTTTGTTCCATTTGCCCTTTACCCTACACTTTTGCCATGTGCACCTTTACCATCTGCACCCTTTTTATTGTTTCCCACATCAACCTTTTTAGCAGCTTGTTGTCTAGCAATTCTTACCTCATGAAAAATACAGTCCCTAATAAAGTGACTTAAGCTATGACACACAAAACATCCTCTTCTTTTTATAACAGAACCAAAAGGCAAATCAGTCATAGTATTTTCAAAACCTAGACCACCATTTTTAGTATTAGCATGATGATTTGGGTCTTTATTCAATGTCTTCCTAGGAGTTTTTATATGCTTAGGAGCAAAACTAGGTGATGACACATAATCTTCAGGAACAAAACTACTCATTAAAGGTGGATAGATGACCTTTTTGGTCACAATAGGTTCTGGTTGGGTAAGTACACTAGAGTCAAAGGTACATGAAGTGTAATTACTAGAGTCAAAGTCTCAGTCACTTGAAACTGTTGTATGTTTGCCATAAACAGCTTTTGACTCATCTAACTCAACAGAGTTGTTAGAGGGCCTGTATAATCTTGACAAGGGTGGGGGAACTGCCTTCATTCCCCTTAGCATATCTATCATTCTCAGGAACATTCTCATTATTACCATCTGATCAGCGTCGAAGTATCGGTAAAAAATAAATCTAATTACCTTATACTAGATAGGGTAAGCGGGTATCGAATCCACGTGGAGTATGTGGTTTTAATTTAAGTTTTAGGTGATCACTAATCAATAAAAGTTATGATTTTAAAAATCTAAATAACTAAATACTAATAATAATTAAAATACTGATTAAACTAATGGTTAAACAAATGATTGAACAAGGAAAATATAAATGAAGATGTAAACAATAAAATAAAAATGCAATCCCTTCCAGCTCCCAATATCTATGGTTGATCACGCTTATGGATTATCAAAACATTTCGAACCAATTACAAAGATTACTTTGACTTAATATAAATGAATTAATCTCGTCACCTATTATGTTTATCAATAACTCGTGATAATAAGTCTTATACTAATCCAACTAATAATTATGCTTTAATAATTTATTTGGGTACAACTTATATCGATTAGACAACCATCTTTTTCATTAGCTAAATAGAATAAGCATGAATTGTTAACTAACAAAAATGTGTCTTGCACAAATCATTAAACATAATATTAAATCAAACAATATAATTTATAAATAAATCATAGATCAGTGTAAAATAAATATGATAATACGAAAGTAACGATCAAACTGTAAATACGGTTACCGAAAGGAATTACAACAAAATTAGCCGGACATCGCGATGTATCCAACCCACTTAATATTAACCATCATCGTTATTTTTTTCTTTCAAACCTTGCTGCTACGTCGCACGTCAATTAACAAAACAAATGATGGAACTTTTTCTTTGATGTTATACTTTCCTCGACGAGCGTGCAAGACTTCTAATCTTTAATTCTTTATATATCAAAAGGTGCGGCTGTGAGGTCCCCTAATCTCTCTTTTACATACAATATATAAACAAAGGGTGAAACCCTTTTTTCCTTCTACTTCACGCCAAGACCAACCCACATATAATACATGGGCTTTCTTTTTCCTTGTCGCGTCCAACTCCAGCCCACAAGGATGAATTCTGTTCTTTTGTTTTCTTTCTTTTAAATTAGTAGTATTAACTTGGCCGATTTTATTTAAAATAGTCGCACGTCATGAATTGCTCAAACAAAGTCTGGACGAATAAAAGATGGCCAAAAATATTACTACGTTGTCAAATCTTTCTTCGATATTTTTCTTCATTTATCATCACTCGTCATATCGTTTCTCCAAAAACTAATAAAGCGGCCTTTTTATTATATTTCACGCATAACCTACATAATTACAAAACACACTCAATGTACATGTATAACGATAAATAAAGATACAATTATGCTAAATCAACATGCTATGAGGTGTAGGGGTGTTATCGGGTCGGGTTATAGGGTTATCGGGTCTTGTCGGGTCGGGTTGAGTCGGGTTTTGACTTTTAGAAACTCACCCGCAACCCGACCCTATAAGAAATCGGGTTGTCGAGTTCGGGTTGTATTCGGGTCAGGTTTTGTCGGGTCGGGTGATTCGGGTTATCGGGTAATTCATGAGCAGTACATGGAAAAGATGAACACACACCAACAATTTTTTGAATGGTGTTAAGCCGTTAACAAAAACTAACCATAGCTTATTGCTAAATCATTTTCTCAGTATATATGTGCACATATACTGATACGCTCATGAATAAAGCTACTATCACGAAGATGCTTTTATATCATACATTTTAGAAAACCAGATGATACTATTAAGCCATCATAGACGTAAATCATTTTAGATGGAATGAAGTCAAATAGAAATGTAAGAAAATCTTTGAATTTTATGACGAACAATTACCACTGTGATATTGCAGACTAGTAAATAGCATTGGGATTTTAAAATATTATTGCTTAAAAAAAACATTTTGATAATCGGGTCTTATCGGGTTGACCCGATAAAAAATATTATGTAACCCGTAATCCGACCCTATAAGACTATCGGGTTATCGGGTCGGGTCAAAGCAACCCGACTATTTTTCTAACCCGATTTAACCCGACCCGATAAGCCTAATCGGGTTCGGGTCGGGTTAACCCGACCCTAATGACACCCCTAATGAGGTGTATGCAAAATATATCCATCAAACCCCCTCAACTTAACCTTTACTTGTCTCAAGTAAAAAATCTACAAGCATGTTAAATTTATAATTTTTAATCATATTATTAAAATTTCATCAAAAAGATTAAATTTAACCTAATACATTAATAACCATCATACATGACAAATGATTACCAATATTTTTGTTCTTCTTAAACACTTAGCATAACCGCTCCCATTGGTTCTATTTACTTTAGATTTCATATAATTAAGCATGTGTCCGACGTACTTAATACACACCTATAATCAATCTAAACATTAGTCGAAAACAAGAGGTGAGAATATCTTATACCTTTTATAACAGAGTTTTTATACCATAGGAGCGCATCATAAGCCATCATACTTTAGCTCATACTTTCACTTTATTTTATTTTTTTTAACTTCTTTATTTTATTTTTATTTTTATTTTTTTTATTTTTTTTCTTTTTTTTCACATCACACATAAACTCCTTTTTAGCCATCCAGGACCGTTTCTTATACATGTCATCCCGAATGCTTTATACACTCCTTTTAAGGTTGATATAAAGACCAGTTATTTAGAAAAATGAATATATATCCTATAGGTGCATGCTAAGACACATTGGCACATAGGAACCGGTTAATTTAATTCGTTTTAATTAAATGGGAATAGCTATGCTTCTGCCTATTGATACATCATATGATGGAGTTATCTACCATATAGTATAATAATCAATGCACTAAATCAAACCGACCTTCCTAATTTCATTACAACAATACAAGGATTGGGTTATTTCACTTAAAATTGTCTCAACTATGTGCAATGCTATCCGTCATAAGGATTGACGTCTGAATCATTCTAACAACTAAAGTATCACCTTGCACGGGTGACGAATCAAATAGGCAAACCGAGTATATGACTACCACCAATAATCATGAGAGTTCTATAACTCTTTTCTAAGGTCACGTGTGCGGGCGGCGAGTCAAATATGATCAATTACATGTGTCCTAACCCAACTACTACATTAGTATATTTCATATTATATTGTTCAAACTTTCTACTCAATCTAAGCAAAAGTAAGTAGAGGGAATTCAATCGGGCATGGTTTGATCATCTACTCATTATACATATGCATAACTACATGCAAATAATCAAATAAATTTTATAATCAAATTATATAATGGAATCGGGTGCACCTTATAATCATGGTCAAATCATCTAGCTTGCTCCAATAAGTCATCCACAATGTTAGAAATTCACTTTATGTGACGACATTTAAGAATTCCCATTAGTTATCATAGTCACACACGCTTAGACTAGACTAGGTACGTTGTATAGTTTAAGTAGCGTGTGTGACTATGTGACAACCCTGGTTTTGAGGTTCGTCACTTAGTTTTATTTTGTGATAGTTACGTGTCTTTACGTGTTTATGTGCTAATTGGTGTGTATAGATTGTGGTTTAGATATCGTTTTCGGTACGGGGTACCTTGTGAGTGAAACAATGTGTGATGATTTCATGTTCATGAGCTCACATGGTGGTGACTATGAAATAAGATGGTGATATTTAGTGGTTTTACGTATACGTATATGTATTATAGAAAATCGTATTTTTACGATATACGGTTTAGCATTTAGAGGTATCGGATAAGGTAATTAGTCATATGGATATTTTTCGGGATGGTTTTAAGTCATTTAGGACTTAGTTATAAATTTTATTTCAAAATTTGAGATTTTTTATAAAAGTGTATATTTTACGACTTTTACGGTAAAACGCGTAAATTTGACTAGTTTTACGGTTTTGAGGTTTTGGAGGCTTTAGGAGCTGAAATAAATTAAGGTAAATGAAGGTAATATTAACAACATAATATTAAATAATAAAAATAAAAAAAACGAATTTGAGAGGGGTTAGGTCGGTTTTGGCCGATTAAAGAAAAGAAAAAAAGGAAAAAAAGAGAAAAAGGAAAGTTGTATTGGGCTTGGACTGGTGCAGTGTATTAAAACAATATTGGTAAAAAAACATACGATTCATCATAAAAAAAAGAAACGCAGCCATGGTGGAAAGAAAAAGAGAAGAAGAAAAATTAGTGTTTTCAAAATCTTGATTTTTGATCAATTGAAGGTACAATCTTGTTTAATGTTTGTTCTTATTTAATTAAATATGTATACATCAACATATGGTGGATTTAGGTTAGGGTTTATATTAAAGTCTGTATTCTAATGATATATTAATGATTACATAAATTAGGGCTTGTAATTAGTGGGATTAGGGTTAATTAATTAAGTTAATTTGATTAAACCCGTTTTTAAAAACTGGGCAGAACTTTTGGGTCATTGTTTTGATCATATAGGGAGTTCTACAAACTCTTATTTTACGATCCAAGTATCTCTGAAAAGGTCATTGAAGTGGCTTTCCAATTCAAGAAACAAGAACTAAATTGGAGGTAGGGAAGTGGGTCAAAAACAGGTTACAACAGTCGGAGGTCAAAATAGTTTTGTAATTAGCATGTTTTCTTTTTAAGTTTTGGGTTGTTTGGGTACTTAGAGTTGCATTGGGATATTCTCACGAACATGAGAGATGGTTTATATATTGTAGTAAGTATCTGTACTTGGGCTAAGGTTGTGTTTTAGGGTAAGACCCCTTAATTGTAACAAACTTTTAGTATGTTTAAAATCAGGAAATCTGGAATGACAGAAGTATATATATATATATATATATATATATATATATATATATATATATATATATATATATATATATATATATATATATATATATCGGGGCCTTAACAGTAGCTTTAAGGTTAGGTCAAGTGGAAGGTGTTAGCTAACATATGTAAGGGTATGAATATTCATTTTACAGAAACCATGGGTATGTTTAAGTGGACGTTTGACTTAAAGTTTGGAGACCTAAAATTGGGATTGTTTTGTGTAAAATATGAACGGGATAGTTATTAAACTTAACCAAGTTAAGGACTTGTTAGGGAAGGGTAATGGGGTGTTTAGAGCTTATCAACGAGGTATTTATATGGGAGTAGGCTAGATGTCCATCATAGGTTGATGAGCCATCTTAGTGGTTGGTTTATGTATTGATTGCGTGTTTTTGGTTTGTTAGCTTGTTGCCAGTGCGAGGACTTTTGGAGAAGCAATCAGGTGAGTTTCATAGTCCCATGTTTATTATTGATTTTGACTTCCAGATGGGATGGAAGAGACACTGTGTTGAGTTATTTTCTAAATTGATGCTGTGAATGTGTTTGTGATTTGAGATGGACTTGTGTGTACATTATGTGATTAACTGCTATGTGGTTCTTGGTTGTGTATGACAAGGTAGTGGCCTTGGGATAGGTACATAGCGTGATCGTCTATGGGACCAATGGTTAATGACAAGGTAGTGGCCTTGGGATAGGTACATAGTGTGATCATCTATGGTACCATGATGTTGGTAAGGCTGAGGGCCTTGGATTTGGTTTGAAATATTTGATCTTGAATTGTTAGTTGTTAATGCATACTTGTAACACATTGTCCATATGTTATTGTGTTGATGGTTTTTATTCACAGCTTATAACTGATTTGGCGTTGGAGTCTAAACCTATGACTCTCACCAACTTTATGTTGACGTGTTTTAGTGTCTCTTTCAGGTGATATTATGGTTAAGCTTAAGAACATAAGTGACTAGGATTTGGAGAGCGTAGGATATGCATTTAGAAGGAGATCCCCGTTCCTTCTTAGCTTTGTTTGTTCATTTATCTAGTGATACTGTTGGCACCTATATGTTTGTTTGTTTGTGTTATTTGTTTGTCTTGGGTAAGAGGTAGGGCTGTTACCTACTTACCTAGACTCCTGCATTGTTGAGATATTGTCATGACATTTGTGTCACCATTTTGTGACATTTCTTATATCATTTAGTTATCTCTATAGACACGCTATTGTTGTGATGATATCCATACGTCGTGCCCCATATTCCGCCATGGTGGGGTGTGACAGAATGGTATCAGAGACAATAGTTATAGAGAATTAGGTTGCCTAGTTGTGTAGCCTAGTCTATAGCTTAAGGGTCCCTGCATATAGGCGTCATAGGAGTATGTGTGCATTTTATAATAATTGATGTGTTTGGATGTTATTTATTGCGACGTTTTGACTAGTATGAATTGAACCGTAGTAAGTTCATACTTAGTCACATGTTATTTTCTTTTCGGGTTTGTGACTAGTGCGGGTTGAACCATAATCGTCCACGCTAGTCACTGTTGTATTTTGCATAAATTGTACATTATAGTACATAATTTAGTAAAAGGTAGTTTCTATCTTTTGTCGAGTTATTTTACATACCTGGGGTATGTTATTTTTCTTTTGATGTTTAAGTCATGTTCCCTAAGAATCATGTGGTGATTCGAGTTACTAGGAGTACATGGGTAGGAAGGATTTTAAGCTGTTTCCACTCTTACGGGCGACATGACTTATAACTGATTATGTTTTCGTTTTGGATTTAGTCTATGCTGTTTTAGCTAGACTATGGATTTTTGTATTCCAAGAGTATTACTATGTTATTTTAATAGATGGAGTTTTGGAATTTATTGTTTATGTGGTTATGAGCTTATGTGAGTAGATGGATTATGTGTTATATGTTGTATTGATTCTTATAAGTGTCATCATAGGAGGGAGTGCATTAGGGGAAGGGTAATTGTATAAGTATGGTGGCCAACATAGTTATACAAGTACCACAACTTCAATGAGTTCTCAAGTATGATTGCATGAAAGAGGGTTAGTACATGCTTGTATATGATGAGATGTAGAATTTGGGTATACGTATAATATATGGGTTTTGTGCCTTGTTATGGCATGGTGAGATGGTGAGATGGTGACTACTCGTATGGAAAAACGAGTGTATGACGCGATCGACTTGATATGTATGATAACGAGTATGTTTTGGGAGATTTAATAGGTATATATATGCGGATGTATATATACTACTACGTGTTAGGTTATGGTATATGGTCGTTCACTAGTTATTATAACTTGAGCGTACCTTGTGTTTGTTCGTGTCTTATGGTGCCAGAGTTTGTTGGAGTTCCAACGATGTTTGAATATTTTGAAGTGTGTCTTGTAGTGTATTCTTTGAGTTTCGTATTTCACGTGTACGTTTTAAAATGGTGTTTTTGGTTTCAAGTCTATTGAAATAACTTGGGATTTCTTTTGAGATAATGAAATCCTTTGTGTTGGGTCTTGCATTTCTTTTGGTCGGTATATATTGAGTTAGATGGTTGGTTGTATTCGGTAAAATAAGGGTAGGGTGTTGGAGTCGTGTTTGAAACAAGGTGCAACATAAGATGTCTTTTTAATCAACACTTATATATTTCAAATTCTAAAAGACTTTCTTTGAAATAAAGCGAAGTAAAAATTTCTTTCTACCTACATAGTTTATATAATTGAATTTGACCGATTTATGTCATTTATAATTATTTATACAAGGTTAAATTGAGTTTATGAAGATTACACATACAATTACATTTTTCATTTAAAAGGATTGCATTAATCACTAAGTTTATTCTTTAGTTTAAAACAACTAGTATAAAATTGTTTTGGCCATAACTTGTTCATTTTTAGAGCTTTTTGAGTGATTCAAAAGCTAAAAATTATGTACTCGGAACGTACTTTTCAAATATTGAGAAAGTATAGTCATGGGTGGTCAGTATCTTGGCCGAAATTATTGTAAAAGTGTCGGGTTAAAGGTTGAGTTTGAATAGTAGTTTATTTTTATGATTTAGGATACACGGGATACCTAGTCTTTGGGTTGAGTTTTGAGATCGCCTAGAAGGTTGTTTGTAGATGGTTTGAGTCACATAGATGTGGGTAGGTAAAAAAAATAATAATAAATAAAAGTATATTCTTTTGGAAAGGTCGATCTTTTGCACAGTTTAAATAATATGTCGCGGGGCGTAATATGTTTGGGTTGCTATTGGGTGTTTCTGGGATAATTTTTCGTTGTCATGGGTCATCTTGAATTGATACATGTTCTGGGTTTGAGTTTTCTTTTGAGTCTCGTGGTTTTTGACTTGTTTTAATTGGTGCACGTGAAATGTCGTTAGTTATCCGTTGGTTTGATTCGTTGATCGTATCTGATGGATTCAGGAGGTAGTTTTGGTTTCGTATTGTTCGGGAGCGTTGAGGTAGTCATATGAAAGACTTGGTCGCGCCTACACGCTTAAGTAGGTGACCATGAGAGAACGGTCGAAATACCCTTAGTGGGGAGGAAAGAAGTTCGTAGACGAACTAACGTGGTCATGAGGTCTCTTAGGAGTACCAAGGAGATGAATAGAGATTTGTGGGATACCAGCACAAGAAACGTGTCATAGAGAGTGTTGAAAGGGGATATTGTTCGTAAGGCATGTATGTTTTCTATAAACTTCCTGAAATTTAGTAGGTTTGCCTATTATTTTGAGGTAGAACCATAAATAGAGCAAGTAGGAGAAGTGAGAGGAGTTGCAGTTAGTGTCTTTCCAAGGCAAACGTTGATGGAGTGATTTAAAAACAAGAGCTGTTAGAAATTGCAACGGATGCAAGGTAAAAGTTGAGTTGCTTAGTAGTAGATTGGATGTGGAAAGCGGTTGAGTGGTCTGATGAGAGGAAGCATTGGTATTTTAAAATACGTGTAGAATTTTGCAAGTAGAACGAGGTAAGAATTTATTCGTATTGCCGCTGAGAGAGGGTGCAAGGAGGACATAGTTGAAACTGCTAAGGATGTTGTATGAACGCTTTGGGTTTACGGTTATGCATTTGGCTTCGCCAAAGCACTAGCGGTTTTCATGGTGTCAATGAACCAAGTGTGCTTGAACGTGAATAAACGAGTTGTCATCGGGAGCATCGACGACATCTTGATCTACTCAAATCTGAGAAGGAGAGTGAGGCAAATTATGTGTTGGTTTTGGAGTGGAGTTATACGTGAGATTTTCAAGTGTGAGTTTTAGTATTAAATTTACTATGGTGAGTAGTTAGAGATGATGGCATATCATGGAACCAGCAAGGGGCGAAGTGAAGAAGGATGAGGAAGCATTTTGGAGGCTGAAGAGGTGGATTGGATAATGAGCCGATCTTGGCATTATCGGAAGGACTGGATGAATTCGCGAAGCATGACGATACGTGGAGCAAGGATTTGGATGTGTACGAGAAAGAAAAGAAAGGCGATTGCTTATACGTTGCAGGAACTGAAGATTTGGAAGAACTGGATAGACTTAGTTAGTGGAGCTGGACTGTTATATCTGCCTAGAATGCTAGAGGCATTTGGTGTACGAGACGTGGAGAATGATCTATACGGATCATGAACGTCTCCAACACACATTCAATCATCTTGATTGAACATTTGGCAAAGGTGATGGGTGGAGTTAATTGATGAAAGAAAATTGCAAGGCCAAGTACCATCTGGGAAAGGCAAGCATGGTCGACGAGACATGGAATAAGAAGGATGAGGTGAAACTGAGACGAACTTGAACTATAGGGATGCCGTATTAGGGCGGTTTCGATAAAGGATATAGGTTGCACGAGTTGAGTTGTTTAAAGCAGAGAACGCGTCATGTTGCGTGGCTTGGACAATCGTATGGAGAAAAGGGACGTAGACTATACTTCCTACATAGATATGAGTAGCTTAGAAAGGGTGATGTAAGTACGAAGTTGGTGGAAGAGATACATAATGCGGTGGAGGATTAAGTAAGACGAGAGTTGGGTGATAGTCGATAGACTGACTAATTCATCTCATATTTCAAGAGGAATGAGAAGTCACGTAGTTGAGAAGTTGGAAGGATTGCGTACGGATGTGATAGAATGGTACGGAAGAACTAATGGATGTGTGAAAGACCGTCATTGGTCACTTTGTAAGGAAATGGGAATTTTTAAGTAGTTTGGGGTACGGACTAAAGGGAGATGATGAACATGATTGGATATGAGTATATCCAGCTAACTGGAAAAGGATGGGCAATTGAGATATTTATACAACCTTAGAAGTTACATTGAGGGCATGAGTGATTGATTTAGAGGGAGTTAGGAAACTCGTTAGCGATGGCTGAGTTTTCATATAATGATAGTTATCATGCTAGAAGTCGATAAATGCCATTTGAGGCACTATATGAAAGGATAGGGTGAGTTGTCCCCATTGTGGACTAGAATTGGTAAAAGAGGCTACTAATGTGGTAATGGTGTTTGTGGACAGAATGAGAGCAACAAGGGATGCTATGTAGAAAAGGAGGAAACCACTAGATTTAGTGACAAAGTTATGTAGGGAGTTTCACCCATAGTAACGGGTGGTATGTTTTGGTAAAATGGAAGAGTTGATGTAGAGTTTTGTAGGTCCATTTATGATCTTTGGAAAGATCGGACCATTAGCTTATGAGCATAGAATTACCTGGGGGAAATGAGTTGCATACATAATACATTTCATGTATTGAGATTGGTAAAGGTTGTTTGAGAATGCATTTTGCATGTACGGTTATTCAGGACTTGTGTTAATAAGAGTCTTTGTTTTATCAAAGAGTCATTTGTGAGATTTATTGACTGTTAGGTCTAGACTTTGGCAACGAGTTTAATTATTTTTGGTTTGTATGTGTGGTATTTTGAAACTTGAACTAAAGTTCACGTGGAAATGGGAGGAGTTCGTTTAGAACAAGTATCCTCAGGTGATTTGTTGTTTGTGTGTTTGATCCTAATGAGTAAATCTTGGGACGAGATTTCTATTAGGGGGAGTGATGTGACAACCCTGGTTTTGAGGTTCGTCACTTAGTTTTATTTTGTGATAGTTACGTGTCTTTACGTGTTTATGTGCTAATTGGTGTGTATAGATTGTGGTTTGGATATCGTTTCCGGTACGGGGTACCTTGTGAGTGAAACAATGTGTGATGATTTCATGTTCATGAGCTCACATGGTGGTGACTATGAAATAAGATGGTGATATTTAGTGGTTTTACGTATACGTATATGTATTATAGAAAATCGTATTTTTACGATTTACGGTTTAGCATTTAGAGATCTCGGATAAGGTAATTAGTCATATGGATATTTTTCGGGATGGTTTTAAGTCATTTAGGACTTAGTTATAAAGTTTATTTTAAAATTTGAGATTTTTTATAAAAGTGTATATTTTACGACTTTTACGGTAAAACGCGTAAATTTGACTAGTTTTACGGTTTTGAGGTTTTGGAGGCTTTAGGAGCTGAAATAAATTAAGGTAAATGAAGGTAATATTAATAACATAATATTAAATAATAATAAAAAACCGAATTTGAGGGGGGTTAGGTCGGTTTTGGCCGATTAAAGAAAAGAAAAAAAGGAAAAAAAAGAGAAAAAGGAAAGTTGTATTGGGCTTGGACTGGTGCAGTGTATTAAAAAAATATTGGTAAAAAAACATACGATTCATCATAAAAAAAAAGAAACGCAGCCATGGTGGAAAGAAAAAGAGAAGAAGAAAAATTAGGGTTTTCAAAATCTTGATTTTTGATCAATTGAAGGTACAATCTTGTTTAATGTTTGTTCTTATTTAATTAAACATGTATACATCAACATATGGTGTATTTAGGTTAGGGTTTATATTAAAGTCTGTATTCTAATGATATATTAATGATTACATAAATTAGGGCTTGTAATTAGTGGGATTAGGGTTAATTAATTAAGTTAATTTGATTAAACCCGTTTTTAAAAACTGGGCAGAATTTTTGGGTCATTGTTTTGAACATATAGGGAGTTTTACAAAGTCTTATTTTACGATCCAAGTATCCCTGAAAAGGTAATTGAAGTGTCTTTCCAATGAAAGAAACGAGAACTAAATTGGAGGTCGGGAAGTGGGTCAAAAACAGGTTACAACAGTCGAAGGTCAAAACAGTTTTGTAATCAGCCTGTTTTCTTTTTAAGTTTTGGGTTGTTTGGGGTACTTAGAGTTGCACTGGGATCTTCTCACGAACATGAGAGATGGTTTATATATTTTAGTAAGTATCTGCACTTGGGCTAAGGTTGTGGCTTAGGGTAAGACCCCTTAATTGTAACAAACTTTTAGTATGTTTAAAATCAGGAAATATGGAATGACAGAAGTATATATATATATATATCGGGGCCTTAACAGTAGCTTTAAGGTTAGGGCAAGTGGGAGGTGTTAGCTAACATATGTAAGGGTATGAATATTCCTTTTACAGAAACCATGGGCATGTTTAAGTGGACGTTTGACTTAAAGTTTGGAGACCTAAAATTGGGACTGTTTTGTGTAAAATATGAACGGGTTAGTTATTAAACTTAACCAAGTTAAGGACTTGTTAGGGAAGGGTAATGGGGTGTTTAGAGATTATCAACGAGGTATTTATATGGGAGTAGGCTAGATGTCCATCATAGGTTGATGAGCCATCTTAGTGGTTGGTTTATGTATTGATTGCGTGTTTTTGGTTTGTTAGCTTGTTGCCAGTGCGAGGACTTTTGGAGAAGCAATCAGGTGAGTTTCATAGTCCCATGTTTATTATTGATTTTGACTTCCAGATGGGATGGAAGAGACACTGTGTTGAGTTATTTTCTAAATTGATGCTGTGAATGTGTTTGTGATTTGAGATGGACTTGTGTGTACATTATGTGATTAACTGCTATGTGGTTCTTGGTTGTGTATGACAAGGTAGTGGCCTTGGGATAGGTACATAGCGTGATCGTCTATGGGACCAATGGTTAATGACAAGGTAGTGGCCTTGGGATAGGTACATAGTGTGATCATCTATGGTACCATGATGTTGGTAAAGCTGAGGGCCTTGGATTTGGTTTGAAATGTTTGATCTTGAATTGTTAGTTGTTAATGCATACTTGTAACACATTGTCCATATGTTATTGTGTTGATGGTTTTTATTCACAGCTTATAACTGATTTGGCGTTGGAGTCTAAACCTATGACTCTCACCAACTTTATGTTGACGTGTTTTAGTGTCTCTTTCAGGTGATATTATGGTTAAGCTTGAGAACATAAGTGGCTAGGATTTGGAGAGCGTAGGATATGCATTTAGAAGGAGATCCCCGTTCCTTCTTAGCTTTGTTTGTTCATTTATCTAGTGATACTGTTGGCACCTATATGTTTGTTTGTTTGTGTTAATTGTTTGTCTTTGGTAAGAGGTAGGACTGTTACCTACTTACCTAGACTCCTGCATTGTTGAGATATTGTCATGACATTTGTGTCACCATTTTATGACATTTCTTATATCATTTAGTTATCTCTATAGACACGCTATTGTTGTGATGATATCCATATGTCCTGCCCCATATTCCACCATGGTGGGGTGTGACAGACTATATATACCCCTCCTAGGCTTCCAAGGAGGGGTGTTGCTTGTGTTTCTTTTTCATTCAATTTATTACATTTTTTCCTTTCTTTCATCTTACACACACAACCACTCTCTGTCTCTAAGCTCAACAATGGCTACCACCACCATCTTCCACCATGTTAGACCACCGGATCTATAATAGCAAATCCACAATTGGCATCAGAGCCTCGGTTCCATCCTTGGATCGTTCTTATTTTCGATTTAGGTGGTCTATAAAAAAAAATTGGTCCGTTTGTATCATTTCTTTGTCACGGTTTGTGTTTTCTTTCAATATTCACAAGTTTTTGTCATGTTCACATGTTCTTATATCCATTCTTATCATGGTCAAGTTGTTACATTTATCCTTGTCAAAGGGTTTTGTCACAGTCCTCATCTAGTTTTCATAACCCACTGGTCCAATCTATCAAACTTTTCCTGGTCAAAAGAAGTCAAACCTGCCATATTTTCTTAAATCTGGTATTTTTGGTGACTGGGTTTTGATAAAGTTTCATTCTTTCTGGTAATTTTTTTTTATTCACATGATGAAGATGACCCAGAAAAGTAAGATCCTGAAAAACGGAAAAAAGTACAGATTTGGATAAGATTCTGCTTCATGGTACATCGCATTGAGTGTGATGGTACCACTACGATGGGTCCATCTTGACTGCGATGGACTCAAAGTTTTGGGCTTTGATTGTATGTTGCTTAAACAGACTGCGATGGCTCCATTGCGATGGGTACCATCGCAATGGGACATCTTGATACGATGGACTTAAGCTTTGACTACGATGGGTTAACTAGTCTTAGACTGCGATGGACTTTTCTTTTGACTGCGATGGGTCTAAAGTTTTAGACTGCGATGGCCATTTTGTTGTTAGACTGCGATGGACATAATATTTTTTGACTGTGATGGAAATCTTGTTTAGACTACGATGGGGTTTAAAGTTTGATTGCGATGGGGTTCAAAGTTTGACTGCGATGCCTATACTTTTTGACTACGATGCAGTTTCAAAAATTCATGACCATGAAGTTTAGTCTTAACACTAAAACAGAATCCATCGCAATCGAGTCAACTCGGTAATTACCGAGTTGACTCAGTTTACTCACTGAGTCTGACTCAACTGCCAACCTTATATCACCACAACACCATCCATCTAATCCTAATTCCCTTCGTCACTTAATCCCCATCTAGACTCAAACAAACAGAAAAGTAAATATGATCTCAGATTTTTTCGTTTTGCATGTATAAATCATGAAGTTCAAATACACGAAACACTAAAATCATCACAGATCTATTTTTTGAAGGAAAACCCTCATTTAATTTTCGAAATGAAACAAGATTTATAACAAAATAGTTATTATCTATTTGTTTCTTTCATTGATTATCAACATGTAATCTTACCCGAGATCATCAAATTGATCTTGAAGATACGACTTTCGTTCGTCATGGATTAATCATATGGATTGATATGATTTAATTGGAGATGTTGTTTTGGGATTAAAGATGGTGATGTTAGATGAGGAGATGAAGTGATATGATGGGGGACGGATTTTACGATGGTGGGTGAGGAGATGAAGGAGTTTGGGGGCGGATGTGTTTTTTAGATGTGGAGTTGTTGGCGGAGGAAACATTGTAACTGATTAGGGTTAAAACTTGAGTTTGTTTAGGGTTGGGTGGGTATTTAATACCCCTAATCTTAATTGGACCGGGTATTACTAAGTAGTGTTGGCCACGAATTTTTTTTGGGCCACATTCATTTGGTGACCTATATTGGGCCGTGTGACTTGCTTTTATACACACAAGTTTTTTAAAACAAATTTGTATTTTTTCTAAATTTTGAGTGTATTAAGTTATACTTCGGTCATCATCGGGACGAGACAACAAGTGACGTGACAAATGTGACGAGAATTTATTTTGATGAGACCAAAAAGAAAATTTGGCGATTTTTTGGTGGCTACAGATTTTGTTTGATCGGGTATAAATTATGTGAAGTTGGAGACGGATTTTTTGAAGGCGTGTATTTATTTTATCTTTCAAAGATAACTTGCTCGTGCTTAATCTTAGAATGACGACTTGGTTATCTAGTTTCCGGGTTCGGGGTGGTTGGTTGATGACTCGGATAATTATCACTTAAAGGGGTTACATTGTTGTACTCAGTGTCACGCGCTTAGTCGACGTGGATAATTTCAAGAGGTGTTGTGCTTATAGACTTATTCAGTGATGCATTGAGTACTTAGAGATTTCTCCACTGTTCTTCATTCAACAATTGTGCAAGCTTAAGTCACAAGATCGAAGGATTCTTATTCAGTTTCACGTTTGATGTATCTGGTTCATTCAATCAGTGGTCACTTCAAATTGCTTTCACGTGGGTTGGTAAAGGTGGCCATGGAGAGTTTATGAGAAGAGATTTTCGATCAACAGCTGATTCTCACAAACTATATAATTCAGCTTATTTATTATTCTCACGAGATTTCAGGTTCATGTGCGTACGATTTATTGGTGGTTCCGAATTTCGAAACCATCAAGGGGGAAGAAGAAGACACATTGAACGCACAACGAGTACACGTGATGAACTTCATACCTTCTTTTGATTTGAAGATATTCCGGGATGACATTTGTCATAGCCGCAGAGAAAATCAGTGTTTTAACTCGTGGCGTTATCAATCTCTAAACGGTACACTACTGATTCGATGTTTAATTGTTTGGTTGTTGCAATTATTCATCATCATTATCCTATATGCATTCCCGGGACTTAATTGACTCTGGTGCATCTCCGGAAGAAGATATGTGCATTTCCGGGACTTAATTGACTCTGGTGTTACGATGTCAACTTCATGAATGGGATAAAGTGTCTACTACAGTATTTGAGCTTCATACTTGGGATTGATTTACTTTCTTCAACTATGTGGGGGAAGAAATGTCTTGATTCTTTTTGGTATGCATAACTTGAACTATCAGGGGGAAGAAAAATTCAGAAGAATTATTCAAGCGTGAGAAGAGAAGTTGTTGATCTACTTGGTGTGCCCCAATCTTTCAATCTCTCTTAGCAACGTTATCATGTTATATGATAGGATTTGCTTGTTAGATTCCGCTGTGCGCTTAATCATTCTAAGCTTTATTAAAAGCTTTGAAGTTGCTTACGAGGATTGTCGGTTTAGGGGGAAGCTATTTAAAAGCTTATACATCAAGTTTATGTGGCATGAATTAGGGGGAAGTTAATTCAGAAGCTTCTCCTTAACCAGAAGTGTATGGGTTACTTAGCTCGTGCCGTTACAGTATTTCTTCTACAAGTTACTTTAAAGATGAGTCGTTTTGAAGACGAAGGCCTCAGAAGACATCATCAGCATTGGACGCTTCATGAAAGCTCTTGTTCTTATTATTATGTACTTGTTAGGAAAAATATTGTACGGAATTCTACACATCGTCCCATGGGGGAAGATTGTTAGAAATTCACTTTATGTGACGACATTTAAGAATTCCCATTAGTTATCATAGTCACACACGCTTAGACTAGACTAGGTACGTTGTATAGTTTAAGTAGCGTGTGTGACTATATATACCCCTCCTAGGCTTCCAAGGAGGGGTGTTGCTTGTGTTTCTTTTTCATTCAATTTATCATATTTTTCCTTTCTTTCATCTTTACACACAAAACCACTCTCTCTCTAAGCTCAACAATGGCTACCACCACCATATTCCACCATGTTAGACCACCTGATCTATTTTAGCAAATCCACACACAAGCTAATCTTCAGAATTTGCAAACACTCAACAAACATATATGTAGAAGAAACTTCCACATCCAATTAGCACAAGACTCTTATAATGTGATTCATTTTTTTTCGGTTTTTCCAAAAATCATTTTTTAACCATCTTTGACCAAAATTTTACACAAAAAACATGTAAGACATGTGCCACCCCCTCAACTTAAAGCATTGCATTGTCCCTAATGCAAAAACATTAAGTTGAAATTTTGGTTAAAAATCAATTTGACAAACTCACACAAAAACAAAAATCTAACTCACTTTCGTAACGGTTGCATTTAGCGTATGCAACAAGCCTTTAAACCACTCGGTAGCCCGAGTGGACGAGTTATAGTCTCGTGAGGGTTTGTAGTGAACACACCCACAAAGTTTTAAAAACATACAAAAATAAGACAATAATTACAAAAGAAAATACACACACTACAAACCACAAACCACAGGTTGCCACCCGCGAAGCGGTAAGTTTACCGTCTTCAGCCAGACATAAATCATATGAGCCATAAAGACGAATGGAGTGGTTCCAAGTAAACCACATCAACCGTTTTGGTATTCTCACTCTCCAACTCAACATATGGCTTCAACCGATGTCTATTAAATTTAAAAGGCTATCCACCCGCCATATATTCTATTTCAATGGCTCCATATGGAAAGAATTGAGTCACAATGTATGGACTCATCCATTTACTTCTTAACTTTCCCGGAAAAAGCTTGTCTAGCATTGAATAACCAAACTTTTTTACCCACCAAGAACGATTTCTTGGTAATGTGTCGCTCATGAAAGCTTTGGGTTTCTCCTTATAAATCCTAGAACTTTTATAAGCATCACTTCTAATCTCATCTAACTCAAATAATTAAAGTTTCCTAGATTTACCTGCATTCTCTAAATCCATTTTAACTTGCTTAATCGCCCATTCAGCCCTATGCTCTATCTCAACTGGTAAATGACACGCCTTGCCATATACCAATCTATATGGTGACATACCAATAAGAGTGTTAAAAGTCGTCCTATATGCTTACAAGGCATCATCTAACCTAAAGGACCAGTCTTTCCTATCACTACGAACAGTCTTTTCTAAAATTTTCTTAATCTCCCTATTAGATACTTCCACTTGTCCACTAGTCTTTGGATGATAAGGGGTAGCTATCCTATGATTAACTCCATAGTGTTTTAATAATTTTCCAAATTTGAAGTTCTTAAACTGGGAACCCCCATCACTAATGATAGCCTTAGGAATTCCAT
Organism: Glebionis coronaria; assembly: GCA_025667525.1. Taxonomy (NCBI): domain Eukaryota; kingdom Viridiplantae; phylum Streptophyta; class Magnoliopsida; order Asterales; family Asteraceae; genus Glebionis; species Glebionis coronaria. The sequence goes on from CM046880.1 coordinate 403,160,720, forward strand.
GTCTAACAAAAAATTTCTTCTTAACAAACTTAGGAACTACACTATGGTCATTGGTTTTAGTATCGCGGCCTCTACCCACTTAGACACATAATCAACTGCCACTAAAATGTACACATTGCCATGGGAGGTAGGGAATGGTCCCATGAAATCAATACCCCACACGTCAAAGATCTCAACAACAAGTATGGGATTCATAGGCATTTGATCACGCCTTGAAATCCCACCAACTTGTTGGCAACGAGTACACGCTTTAACAAAAGACTAGGCATCCTTGAATATAGTCGGCCAAAAGAAACCGCTTTGTAGGACTTTATGCCCAGTTTTTGTAGCACCAAAGTGTCCACCGCACGCATAGGAATGACAATGAGTCAATATGTCCATATTGTAGATTTGTGATAATCTTGTGAATCAATAAGGTGGGTTGATGTTTCTAGAGAGAGAAAGTAGTGAGAGAAAGTGAGAGAAAATGTGTGATTTATTAATCAAAAAGTGAAACAACCAACACCCCTTTCCATGGTGGAAAGGGGTTTATATACCCAAGTCCTTAATGGACTTGGGCCTCCGACCCATGACAAGCCCATGGGCCGGGTTAAACATTAAAATAACTTAACCATTAACTACGAGCTACTAAACGTATTACAATATTGTTGGAGTGACCGATACTTCTAATATACGTTAAAACGTATTTCCAACAATCTCCCCCTAAGGGAGGTCACTCCAAATTACAAAGTCCTAAACCTAGCATACTATACTAAGTCTTCGTTCTTCAGCTCGTAGTCCTTTCTCTTTTATCTTTTCTTTTCATTGTGAATATGTTGATGTTGATCTTTTAGGCTTTGGCTTTAGAGCATTGTTCTTTTGACCCTTCACGTGCGCTCTTTGCCTTCTTGTGATTCTTGCCTCCTCGTTACTCCATGTTCCACACACTTATGTTTTTGTTGAATTCTTGAAAGCTTCAGAGTTTGGTACAGCGGAAGACTTCATCTTGAACTTTCTTGAATTTTGTTGAAATTTGATGCAGAAAGACATAAGCATGTGGAAACGACTTCATCTGGTACACCGCAACGCCACCGTCTTCGCAGCAACATAATAAGACACGAATGAAATGGCTTAGAACATTTCATTCTAAATCGGTAGCTTTTTACCTCCGGTCGGTGAAGACCGTTGGACGATATTAGATATCGTACCTATGACGGATAGTTTCAATTAAGTAACTTCCTGACAGGATTTCACGGGTAAACCCGTTCTCTTTAATCGACGATCACTAAGCTTGACTGCGAACATAAAGAGTGAATCACTTGGATAAATTATCCTTGTGATTGAAGCCGTCAATTCATGAAACCTGGAACAAGTGAATTTCAATTAAGATTTTCACCATCGTTGCTTTCCAGTTATCACGAGCTTGATTCATAAAGAATCTTGCACGTCACCTACCAAGTGTTGTTTGATGTTAACACTAGAAGGATTTCCACTCGTCACTGTGAACACTAAAGAGTGTCACTCTGAGTGTTCTGGCAAGATCATACGATAATGCGTAGAGGCCTGGAACGAGTTTAATTTCAATTAAGAATTAAACTACAGTCTCTTTCCAGTTTTCACAAGATTGGTTCTTAAAGAACCGCACGTGTCACCTACCATGAGCTTGTTTGATGTTGGCTCAAGCAGGATTTCCATCTTCATTGTAATACTTGCGTATCACTCGGATGTTCTGGCAATATTACAAGAATACTGCGTAGGAATCATAAAGATCTCTTACTTTTCACAGTGTGTGAGAAAGCAAGGAATAAATGGAAAGTGTCCTAATGAGACTTTTGATGATCTCGTGGCTCTGGACTCGATAGTGCGTTTTGATTTAGTGAGCGATGGCTGGAGAGGAGTGCCACCTATTCAATATCAGTCTATTCGGAGTGAATAAACCAATAGGTAACGTGTTGATCTCCGTGTGATTAAAACAAATACCTTTTGAGAGATATTTGAGTTAGCTGGGAAGGGTTGTGCATTGCATCACTGGGTCCATGATGTCTTTCTTCAATATCGAGAATCATTAACAAATGATCTCAATAGCATATGTATTGACCCGGTTTCTGCCTAAAGTTGTAAGTAGGGCTTCTTTCTTTACACCCTTTATCTTTACAATTCTTTTTCATTCTTCAACCCTTTCAATGCTTACCAATACGTCATCACTAGCACCTTGTTGTGATTGTTCCAGTGCTAGCTTAAGTACTTGGTCGGCATTCAGCTTCGTTCACAATAATTCTCCATCTTTCCTAGGACTTCTAATTCTATCTAGGGAATTGTCCTTGGGAAGATTTCATCGGTTCTGATGAATCATTGGACTAATACCTATACCTACCACCCTTTTGTCACCACATCCGTCGTGAAATAAGTGTGGTGTGGGTAAGTATTGTCACCATGAAAAATCCTTATCACTTAAGGCACTTGTGATATTATAATCAAAGTTTTTGTGCCTTAAGTGTTTTGTTCATCAAAATCGCTCCCCCTTAACACATGCATTACACATATTAAGTTGGATTATCTTTAAGTCCTTTTCATCATTAGCCAAATATCGTTAGGTCTCCTTAATCCCATTTTCTCCCCTTATCCAAAATGTTAACCATTAATATTTGGGATATTGAATGGATTAACCGGTCTTTGGGTAAAAAATGAAATCAATGTATGGCCATAGAACATACTCATAATTGGACCACGCACAGCATCATGCCCAGTTGTTTTAGGTGTAAGACACCGACTGAGGATACCGATGATAGCTCTCCAAGGTTGACCCACTTTGGCTGTGGTGAACTCGGACACTATTCGTAGGTCAGGACATCCAAGAGTAAGGAACATCTCCATGAGTTCGTCTTTGGTATGGTTCTTTGAAAATGAACTACCCTTGGGTGTATCCCGAAATCCAAATATCTTGCGAAAGTCTGAAACGGTGAGTGTCTGTTGCTTGTTGTCGAGGAAGAAGGTGATCTTGTTTGAAGTCCTTTCCATGGTAGCCCTGACTTCGTACATGTAATCAAATGGCACCGAAGCAGTACTCCTTAATGCATTCTTGAAGTGAGATTGATCAAGGATTGCTGAGGCGACTTTGAATCCAAGGTGAGTGGAATGAGAGACTTCCTTCAACCGGTAATTATTCGGTATGAGCTTAAGTTCTTTTGCCTCGGCAATTGCGGCTGCTCTAGCATCTTGGAGTTCTTGCACGGTTGGATTAGTCATGGTTTCTGCTTAAGATAAGACATAAAAGGTTGATACACGGATATATATATACCATTATGTTGTTACTTCTAAGCATGACACAATTCATCAAGTAATTATAACAAGCAAACAATTATCAATCCAACAATCCTTCATTCGGAATAAATTCATTCGGAAACCCTTCATTCGGAATGCCTTCATTCGGAATGCCTTCATCTGGAATGCCTCTATCCGGAATGCCTTCATCCGGAATGCCTTCATCCGGAATGCCTTCATCCGGAATAACCTTCATCCGGAATAACCTTCATCCAGAATAACCTTCATCCGGAATAACCTTCATCCGGAATAACCTTCATCCGGAATAACCTTCATCCGGAATAACCTTCATCCGGAATAACCTTCTTCCGGAATAATCTTCATCCGGAATAAACTTCATCCGGAATAACCTTCATCCGGAATAACCTTCATCGGGAATAACCTTCATCCGGAATAACCTTCATCCGAAATAACCTTCATCCGGAATAACCTTCATCCGGAATATTGTTCATCCAGAATATTGTTCATCCGGAATATTGTTCATCCGGAATATTGTTCATCCGGAATAATGTTCATCCGGAATAATGTTCATCCGGAATATTGTTCATTCGGAATATTGTTCATCCGGAAGAATGTTCATCCGGAATATTGTTCATCCGGAATAATGTTCATTCGGAATAATGTTCATCCGGAATATTGTTCATCCGGAATAATGTTCATTCGGAATAATGTTCATTCGGAATATTGTTCATCCGGAATATCGTTCATCCGGAATATGGTTCATCCGGAATATGGTTCATCCGGAATAAGGTTCATTCGGAATAAGGTTCATTCGGAATATTCACTTGGAAAAGTTCACTCATGCGGAATAATTCTTTTTCTTGGACAAATAAGTTCATTCGAAAAACTAAGTTTAATCCTAAAAACGCACCCTATTCCTATACGCATGTGTGTTTTAAGGAAATCTAAGGCAACAAATGTTGTTCTAATCCTAATCCGAGCCAAACCCACTTATAAACCCTAATTTAATTGAACCTAATTAATTCGCAACCTCCTAATTTGATGAATTAATTAAAACAAGGCAATTAACTGGATTTAAAGAATGAATTAGGCGAATTAAATCAAAGAATTGATGTTTGTACCTTTTTGATCGAATGAAACGGATTGAATGATTAAAACGAGAGTTTTGTGAGCTTGAGTGTGTTTTTGTGTGTTAATGGCGGCCAGGAAAAGAAAAGAGAAAAAGAAGAAAGAAAGACGGCTTGGGTATTTGACTTAGGTCAATCTTTGGCCAAGTTACACTCATTTTCAGTTCTAGTCCCTCTAATTTTATTTTCTTCCATTTCTTTTTTGTTACTAACAAGATTAGGGTAACATCCGTTAAATAAGTTAACAAGCGTTAGACCTATCCCATCGTATTAACTATTCTTTGCCACACACAACCTAAACATTTTATCCTAATAGCGAAAAATCACGAGCAATCACAAGTCGTATACCAAAGAAACTCCAGATATTAACCATTTGACAGATTAATTTTTCACGAAAGCTTTTGAAGATCGTTTTAATGATGAAGATGATTTAATATTTTCTCCCCCTTAAACGATGACCCGTTTTCTATTTAAAGAGCTGTAGTCATTGTTTAACGAGTAAAATATTGATGAAAGAATTTTCCAATTAATGTCTTAGAAAAATTGATTCGTGGTGGCAATAAGATTTCTCTTATTTAAACAAAATAATGCACTGAGACGTACACTAATTCGTGTTAGACCAAGTTATAAAGTAAACTTGATCTCTTTGCATGATTTGGCTTGTAAATCATACCCGAGAAAATTAATTCCCGTTGTGAGCCAATGTTTTCCAAGGAAATACGTGACTTTAATGCGAAAAACGGGTTGCAGTCTGAAATAACTACAAGCCATAACGGGCATGTTTTAAAAATGTACAACTTTTATACGGACTCTATTTATGGCGCCGTGTCAATATTAATCGACATTTCTAAAGCCGTAAATATTACCGTACCAAAAGACATGCCCGATTAAAAAAGACGAAAATATTTTTGGGTTTTCTTGGTTTTATATTTTTATGGTTTTTGTAGGTTTTATATTTTTTATGGTTTTTGTAGGTTTTACATTTTTATGGTTTTTGTAGGTTTTATATTTTTGTATTTTTCTTTTTGTGGTTTATATATATACGATAATATACATGATCACGATCAAAGGATACGCATGAATAGTTTACCACCACTATTCTGCTGATTCTTCTGCCAACTCTTTGAGAGTCGCTGGAGAGAAGGATTTCATGCCAAGCTTGTCGATCAAAAACTCGATTCGTCCTTGATCTAAGGCTTTTGTGAACATATCTGCCAGCTGATACTCAGTGGTGACAAAATACAGCTTGATCACTCCATTTTCCACTTGCTCTTTAATGAAATGGTAGCGAATGTCAATGTGCTTTGCCCAGGAGTGTTGAACGTAGTTGCAGAAAAGGGCAATGGCGCTCTTGTTGTCACAATACATCGGGATTTTGTTGAATCCAAGACCGTAGTCAGTTAGTTATGATCTCATCCAAAGAACTTGAGCACAACAACCGGACATGGCAATGTATTCAGCCTCCGTGCTTGAAATTGCAGCGCTTTTCTACCTTTTGAAGACCAACTAATCAATCTGTCTCCAAGGAGTTGCACAGAACCAGAAGTGCTACGCCTAGTGTCTTGACACCCAGCATGATCAGCATCTACATATGATATTAAAGCAATAGAGGAATCTTTCGGATACCATAGACCACGATGAAGTGTTCCTTTGAGATACCGAAAGATCCTTTTAACAGCATGTAGGTGCTTTTCGGTTGGCCGAGCCTGATACCGGGCACACATGCATACGACAAATTGCAGATCAGGCATGCTGGCAGTCAGATAGAGAAGGGTGCCGATCATCCCACGGTAGAGTTTCGGATCGACAACAATCCTATTCCTATCTTCATCTAACTTGGATTTCTCCACCATTGGAGTATCCACGGGGTCACAATTTTCAAAGTTATATTTCTTTAATGATTCTAGAGCATATTTGGATTGATTAATAAAGATGCCTCTGGGATTCTGAGAAATTTGTAATCCTAAGAAAAATGAAAATTTTCCCATCATTGACATCTGAAAGCGTGTGGACATTATTTTCTCAAAGCGATTTGAAAATTCTATGTTAGAGGCAGCAAATATTATATCATCAACATAAATTTGTACCATTATCATGTCGTTGTCTTCCTTGAGAGTGAATAGAGTGGGGTCCACCTTGCCTTTGGAGAAGCCTTCCGACATGAGATATATTGAAAGGAGATCATACCACGCGCGTGGAGCTTGTTTCAACCCATAGAGAGACTTCTTAAGCTTGTACACATGATTAGGAAACTCCGTGCTAACGAACCCATTCGGCTGACTAACATAGACTTCTTCCCTTAGTTCACCATTCAAGAATGTCGTCTTCACATCCATTTGATAGACGATCATGTTCATATGAGCAACATACACAAGGAATAGTCTAATAGCCTCCAATCTTGCAACAGGAGCAAAAGATTCTTCAAAGTCGATACCCAAGGCTTGTTTGTATCCTCTAGCAACCAATCTAGCCTTATTCTTCAAAACTCCACCCATCTCATCGAGTTTAACCTTATAAACCCACAACAAAGTAAGGATGTTAACCTTGTCAGGGAGAGGAACTAATTCCCATACTTCAAGTCTTTGGAATTCATTTAGTTCCTCTTGCATGGCTTCAATCCAAGATGATTGAGTCATAGCATGTTGCCAGTTTTTAGGTTCAACTTCGGAGAGAAATGCATCAAAGTAGCAATAGAGTGCACTCTCTTGTAATTGATGGCGTGTCGAGACTGGTCGATTGAGACCTCCAATAATATTCCTAATTGGGTGATCTTTTGTCCATTTGGTGCTGTGATTTTTAATCCGTGGTGGTCTGGAGTGAACGATTGTAGGAGCTTCTTCTGAGGTAGACGCGGCTGAAGGATTTTCAGGTATCGGTATACCAAAGAATGGAAGCTCTTGTTGGTGAGCATATTCCAAATCGTGATCAACAGAATCCTCTTCATCATCATTAGGCACAACTAAGGGTGAAGTTCGGGTGTAGTTTGAGAATTACTTGGTGGAGGTGCATCCGGTTCAATGATAATTGAAGATGCATTTGATGAAGCTTCATTAGCTTGAGCAACAACTTCAGGGATTGGAGCTATCACTACAGGTGCTGGAACTTCATCACTTGGGGGATCAAAGAATTCATCAAACAAAGGTTGAGATAGTTTATCCCACTGAGGCCTTGTAGGTGGTATAAATGATGTAGAAGTAGGATTATTGGGAACTAATCCGGAACTAATAGCACCGGTTCCCATCTCGTGAAGCGCGGGTTCAGAGCTGCGTTGCTTAGAAGCTATCGCTGTCAGCTCATCAAAATCTGCGTCCATAGTTTCTACTATCTTACCAAGACGACGGTTGTAAATTCAGTATGCTTTCTTTGAGGGTGAGTAACCAATGAAAATACCTATATCGGCTTTCGGTTGAAGTTTGCCCAAATTCTCACTATTAATGTTTGGATAACAAAGAGCACCAAACACATGAAAGAATGAAACATCGGGTTTACGATCATGTAGAAGCTCGTAAGGTGTTTTTCCATGGCGTTTCCAAATGATAGAGTGGTTTTGGGTGTAACATGCAGTAGATACAACTTCTGCCCATAAGAATAATGGAGCGTTCGCATAAATCAGCATAGTCCTAGCAGCTTCCATAAGCGTACGATTCCGTCTTTCAACGACACCGTTTTGTTGTGGAGTACGTGCAGCGGATGTTTCATGTGAGATACCAACTTCTTCATAGTAATCACGAAGAGTCTGGTTGACGAACTCTGTTCCATTATCAGTACGAATACGGCGGACAGTAGTATTTACACGTACCTGAATGAATTTCAGGAAATTGATGATAGCCTTCGGTGCTTCATCCTTTGTACGTAGAAATTTAACCCATGTAAACTTGGAGAAATCATCCACAATAACAAGGATGAATTTCTTACCACTCACACTTTCGGTTCTCATTGGCCCACAAAGATCCATATGCAAAAGATGAAGTTTTTCTTGATTGGTGTCTTCAGCTTTGGGCTTGTATGATTTCTTGGTGCTTTTCCCCCTTGAACACGCGGAACATAAATGATCCTTGTGAAATTTGAGCTTTGGAAGACCACGAACTAATTCGTTTTTAGCCAAATGATTAATAGCATCAAAGTTAAGATGAGATCATCTGTGATGCCATAACCATGACTTGGTCTTAGATGCTTTGGAGAGAAGACATACTGGAGAGGCGGCCATCATGTCTTGTAGGGACAAAGTGTAAAGATTTGCACCACGAGACCCTTTCAACAAGTCTTTTTCTTCCAAGTTGCGGATGAAACAAGTGTGTTGTCGAAAAGCAACCTCTAGGTTGGAATCACAGAACTGTCCTACTGAAAATAAATTATGACCAAGACCTTCTACATAGTATACCCTTGAAATCGTGACATTGCCAATCTGATATTCACCATACCCCATTATCTTTGCAATATGATCATTATCGAATTTAACCGTTCCAAGAAACTTGCTGACAAAATTTCGGAGCATCGAGCGATCTCCGGTCATATGCTTTGAGCAACCGGAGTCCAAATACCAGAGGATGATTTGGACCACCAGAAAATATCACCAGACGAGGACAATGTATAGGTTTTGGAATCTGAATGTTCCTTGTTATGAGCAGGTACAGATTTAATGATCTTAGATTTGCTAACTTTAGGTTTCTTAAATTTCCTAGCCTTCTTCCTAGTTGGTGGTGTAGATTCAAGTTGGCTTAAATCCTAAGGTATTTCTTCACTGATAGGCACTATAGTGGGGGCTGACCTAATTAAAGGGCGCGGTTTCCATACTTTAGTGCTAGTGTGCCTAATTAAATGACATTGAGACCTAACCTCAATGCATGCATTCCTAGTTAAAGGGCACATTTTCCCATCTAATGTAAAGGTCCTACCAGTGGGACGCCATTGCCATCCAACTTGGGTACGAGTTCTCCCAGTTGGCTTCCATTCAAGATCATTCCTAATGGCATACATTTCATTCACATGATCAATAAGACACAAATCATGACGCTGAGAAAACATGCATTCATTACAATTCCAACATTTCAAATTAGAATTCACAAATCGCTTAGGCTTCTGCACAGGCGCAGAGCTTTTAGTCTTAGCTACATGATTCCTTTTATTTAAATCTGAAATAACATCCCTAGGGTGAGCTTCTACTTTCTTCTTGATGGTACTACTAGTGGAGGGCTTGATCCTATCTTTCTTGACTTCTGATCCTTTAGCCTTAGTAGACTCTTTTACTCCTGTAGAAGGCAGAGTGGGAACATTAGCAACAGATTTTAAAGGTGCCTTAGTTGATGGTGTCAATGACGGTTTTGCTCCTGGGGTCTTGTTGAATGGAGTTACAGCAATGGGTCGATTAGTGAGTAGTGCAGAACCCGGTTTTCCTATGTATTGCAAGTATGCTAAGCAATATTGAACTCGCTGAATATATGCATGAGTTGAATAATAGTAACTGCTTGAGGGATCTAAGGCATACAAATCATCTAAAATATCCCTAACAAGATCCACGTGCTTAATTGCATTCATCATATAAACATCGTAAGTATCCGGATTTTGCTTATGGTGCGGGTTCTTATAGATCACCACTGAATTGGTTGATGGAGCACTAGAGGACGGTGCAGAGTTGGTAGCTAAGTTATTAACAACTTCTTATCGGGTGAGAAGAAGTGTCTCCTTTAACTCGGCCAAGACCATGTTTTTGTCAATGAGCTGGATATTTAAGTCAGAGATTTCCTCACACTTTTGGTTCAATTGTTCAACATAAGATTGTTGCTGTGCCGCATTAAAAGCGAAGCGTTCTTCTAGTGAACCATAAAGAGTGGACATTCCCTGTCTTGCACGATCCATCTCCCCTAGAATAGACGAAACTCTAGTTTCTAAGTACTGGTTTTTAGACTCTGCAGCCTCTAGTTCCAAATTTAGTGTTTCGTTCGATGATAAGTCTCTCTTTAATCTCATAATCTCTTCCTCTAATGCCTTAACTATCTCAATCATCTTGTCACTCGTTTCAACACTGTTTTCACAACCATTTGTTACCAAAAGATCCTCATTTTGAGTTTGGTGTTTTAATTCTAAAGATATACAATGTTGTTCAAGTTGATTAAAACGTTTTGCAAGTGATTGTAAGAATCTTGAAGCTTTAAAAATTCAGCGTTAGACTCGTGACAAGAGTGATTATCTACGTCATTTACAGTCGCAGCAATATTTACAGAGAGATCATGCACATCATCACATATATTCACATCATCACATTTATTCATAGCGGATGTAAGCTCATTCGAATAATTAACATTCACAGTAGTAAGCACATCGCACGATATTACTTGAGACAAGAATCGGTCATATTCGGATAAAATCTTTTCCTTTTCAATTAATTGTAGTTCGTAAGCGGTTTCCATTTCATAAAACACTTTTTGAACTTCTTTAATTTCAAAATCGAGATTTTCCGAAAGAGATGCAAAACTTCCTTTTAGATTTTCGACAAAAGGGTTGATCTCATTCTTAAACACCTCGTTCATGTGTTCGAAAGCCTGTTCTCTGGCGTTTAGACCATTTGAAGTCATACATTCCCGGATGACCTTGTCAAAACTAGCAAAGTATTGATTAATCTCTTGCAAGTTTATCCATACAGTGCTAACAGGTGGAAGATCCTTTGGAATTTCCTTAGGTCCTTCCATTTTGACAAGTGTAGGAAGTGTACTAGGGTTTTCTTCATTTAACATGTAGGTTGGTGTTGTGATGAGATCTTTATCAATATGGAAGCGAATTCTAAAGTCCTTTTTTGCAAACTCCCGATTCATTTTAAAATAATCACACTGAGGATATTTTGCAAAGTTGTATGACCGACTCTCATCAACTAGAGCCTTATTCTTGCGATCCTCGAAAATAACAATCGGATCTAAGACCAATCCTAATTTGGTTGCATCATAAAGTCTTGGATTATGGATAAAAGCTTGTCTTGCATACCGTGGGTTAGGGGGAAGGTCTGTTTGACGCGATAAGTTAAAATCTCTAAACGATGAGTCAAATAAGTGCACTAGTTGAGAGGCAGCGTATTGTCTTAAAAGCAAATAATCTAAACTTCTAATCCTATTAGCCGCATTAATTTCCATTTCATTCTTTTTAGACTCGAGTAGTTCAAAATCCGTTTGAAGTTTGTGAAAATTAGTGACCACTAACTCTTTTTCTTTAAGTTTGTTGGAAAGATTTGCTCTTAAGGTTTCAATTTCTTGCAAATGACCCATTTGTTTGTTTCAAAAATGATCATATTCGAGATTTGTTAGAACATTGGACGAAGGAGTTAATTCCAAAGTTTGAACTTTTTCGTTGCACAAGGAAAGCTCAGCAGACAGATTCTTATTCGTAGCTAGGGTTTCTAAGAGTGCAGTATTCATATGGCTAAGTAACTTTGCAGGAACCATGACCAAATCTTGTTGAGCAGGAATATGCGTATGCGAAATGACTCCCGGTTTTGATTCACTCAAAGTCTGGGGACTTGCATTGATATTACTATCATTGATTGTCTCCTCATTTGAAATACTCACCATTGAAGACTCATTCGGATCAGCACCCTCTTGCCCAACTTGATGTGGTTGAATACTAGTATCAGTAGTATTAGTAAGTACCTCAGATATTTGATCTGACCCAAAGCTAGAGATAGTTGCCATAAGAGCTGCCTGAGCAGATTGAAGATCATCACAGTCTGAATCGTAAGCATCCAGATCATCTGCTTGGTATGATGCATTCTGTGTAGTGAGAACTTCTTGTTCTGCAATCCCTGGATCAGCAAGAAATGCTAACTCCTCTTCATCAAGTTCCTGTCCATGTGCTTGAGCATTCACCAGATAAATCTTCTCTGCAAACCATTGACCATCCCTTCTCCTTTTGGGTTTTGTGCAATCCCTAGACATGTGACCTTCTTCCTTACAGTTATAGCATGTGATCATTCTCAACTTGCCTGTAGAATTAGCCCGTGGAGCAGTGTTGACCATTGGAGCATGATTGACCATGCGTGCATTTGTGGTTGATGTAGTGGGTCTCCCCTGATAAGGTTGAATAGGTTGAACCATTACTCTGCCATTCTCAATGGTAGCTTGTTGTCGAGAATTAGATGAGTTCCTCAACTGATTGTTAGTAGGAGCTGGTCCTCTAAATCCTCGTCTGCTCAATGTCCTTTTGAGGTAAGCAGACATAGTGGCTAACACTTCAGCTGGGTCAGTTCCTTGTTTGAATTCAGGAATGGGAACTTCATCATTATCACAATACATTGCTTGGTCTTGTTGAGCGGCATAAGCACTAGAAGGAGTACTTATATGGTCAGAATATGCTGCATTTTCTTGATATGGAGAGTATGATGACTGAGCATAGGGTTCAATGCTTGCTGGTAAATATGGGTGAGGTTGTGGAGCATATTGTGATGCTTGTGGTTCTCTCTGAGACAAATGTGCATTAAACCGATATTGTTGCTGATGTGAGGTAGGTGGTTGAGGTAGAATCGAATATTGGGGGAAGCTTGGAGTCATGTACGGAGATGGATGATAAGCTTGGTGTCCCATGATATAAGGAGTGTTGTTATATGACAAGCTTGGTTGATTTGCCATCAAAGCTAAAGGTTCAGGGTACATACCTCGAGGCATAAGGTGCATGATCACGTGTTTCTCATGCTGTTGGAGAAAAGCATAGAGTTGATCCAAATTGGACTTATGCAAATCCCTAGTTAACTTAACATCAGTAATATACTCATCCCATTCAGCTTGAGGTAAAGTATTCAAAAACTTGGTGTTAACCTGGAATGGAGCAATCACGAGATTGTACACATTCAAATCATTCATGAGAGTAGTGAATCTGAAGTAGTAGTCGTGAAGCGTTTCCCCGGGACTGTATGTGAACCTATCAAACAGGTCATACAACTGACATTCACGTTCCTGTTTAGTAAGAGACATACCTTGTAGCAAAACCTGTAGACGTTCCCATAACTCCTTTGCGACCGTATATTGACTTACCATTCGATAGATGTCATGTGGAAGAAATTGGAGAATGGTTTGAAGAGCCTTTTCATCTGCATCGGCAATAAGTTGTTGAGGTGGCGTAAGTTCTTCAAATTCCCGTGGTCGAGTCACATTGTTAACAACGATGGTACCATAATCAACTGGACCATTCAGAATTGACTTGACCATAAGCCTCCCATATGTCGGTTTTCCCTTAATGTATGACATCATACGGCCTTGCCATGCTTCAAAGACTTCTTTAATGAGCATTGGAGGGCGATTATCCGTTCCCGTTATGACGGAAATATCCGTAAGTGATGTCATTTGAGGCATTAATGAACTCGGATTCATTTTGATCACTTTAAAGAATCAAAGATTATCGGTTGATCGAGCAGTGAAGTAAGGTTGTGAGTTGTGTTGTGTTGTTGAAATGAAATGTGTGTAAGAAACCAAGATTAAATCCTCTAAAAATCGTCGAAAAAACTCGTAAAATATCCCTTGGTTCGGAATAATATCCCTTGACTCGGAATAATTAAGTCGATTCGGAATAAAGCTACCTTTATGTGGAAAAAGACCTTGGTTCGGAATAATTACCTTGATTCAGAAAAATCTCTTGATTCGGAATAAGCTTGGTTCAGAATACCTTGGTTCGGAATATCACTGATCCGGAATAAGTGTTGATTCGGAAAAGCTTGATTCGGAATGCCTTGGTTTGGAATATCACTGATTCAGAATAAGTTGTTGAGCTTGATTCGGAATACCTTGGTTCGGAATATCACTGATCCGGAATAAGTGTTGATTCGGAAAAGCTTGATTCGGAATGCCTTGGTTCAGAATATCACTGATCCGGAATAAGTGTTGATTCAGAATGCCTTGGTTCGGAATATCACTGATCCGAAATAACCTGGTTCGGAATATCACTTTATTCGGAATAACTTGTTTATCCGGAATAACTTGTTTATCCGGAATAACTTGTTGATTCGGAATAAACTGGAAAACTATTTCGTGTAATAAACAGTCGACTATGAATAATAAGAACAAACCCAGATTTTTACCAAATTACACAAAAAGTTTTGTGATTTCTACCAAAATAAGTAAAACGCAATACTTATCTACTAATCCCAACAACAAAATCACCAAAAACTTCAAGATTCAAGATAGATTTTCCTAAAAAACACTAATACAATCAAAAACTAAAAAGCAACACAAATCATTACCTTAAATCACCCCATGGCTCTTGATACCAATTGTAGATTTGTGATAATCTTGTGAATCAATAAGGTGGGTTGATGTTTCTAGAGAGAGAAAGTAGTGAGAGAAAGTGAGAGAAAATGTGTGATTTATTAATCAAAAAGTGAAACAACCAACACCCTTTCCATGGTGGAAAGGGGTTTATATACCCAAGTCCTTAATGGACTTGGGCCTCCGACCCATGACAAGCCCATGGGTCGGGTTAAACATTAAAATAACTTAACCATTAACTACGAGCTACTAAACGTATTACAATATTGTTGGAGTGACTGATACTTCTAATATACGTTAAAACGTATTTCCAACACATATGCTCGTGGTCAGGAACACATCTCCTAACAACTTGGTCAGCACACACTTTATATAACTCCGGATCCTCCCAAAAATAATGTTTCAATTAAGAGAAGAAGTATTTCCTTTGTTGTTTAGACCAATAATCCGGAAGCTTTTTAACCGCAAGATAATTAACGATGTTTACGTACCAAGGAACCTTAGAAACCTCTAATAAACTTTCATCTGGAAAGCTTTCCTTAATCACATCAGAAGGGTTGAACAGTGGAGGGATAATTCTAGAAAAATGGTCGGCAACCATATTTTCTGACCCTTTTTTATCCCGAATTTCTAGATTAAATTCATGTAAAAGCAAAATCTACCTAAACAACTTGGGTTTTGTCTCTTTCTTAGTCAACGAATGTCTTAAGGCACTATGATCTGAAAATACTATCACCTTATAAAGCTCCCAAATATATGACCTAAACTTATCAAGAGCAAAAACCACGGCTAGCAACTCTTTTTTAGTAGTGGTGTAATTCGTTTGAGCTTCTGAAAAAATCTTACTAGCATAATAGATTACAACGGGTTTCTTATCGACCCGTTGTCCCAGAACTTCCCCAGCGGCATAATCATTCGTATCACACATGATCTCGAAAGGCTTCGACCAATCAGGTGACTACAAAATCGGGGCTTCTACAAGCTTTTGATTAAGCATATTGAATGCTTTAAGACATGATTCATTAAAGTCAAATCCTGCATCTTTTAAGAGTAAATTACAAAGAGGTTTGGATATAGCACTAAAATCTTTAAAAAAATCGCCTATAGAACCCGGCATGACCAAGAAAAGATCGCACACCTTTGATGGTAGTGTGAGGAGGAAGGGTTGAAATTACTTGCACTTTGGCACGGTCAACCTCAAATCCTTTTTCAGACACAACGTGCCTTAATACAATTCCATCTCGAACCATGAAATGACTCTTCTCCCAACTAAGCACCAGATTAGTTTCGGTGCATCTTTTTAACACGCTTTCAAGCTGATCCAGGCAACTTTCAAAGGACTGACCAAAGATGGAGAAATCATCCATAAATATCTTAACAGATCCTCTAACCATGTCAGAAAAGATACTCATCATGCACCGCTGAAAGGTAGCGGGTGCATTACACAGGCCAAAAGGCATTCTTCGAAATGCAAATGTCCCATAAGGACATGTAAACGTAGTTTTGGCCTGGTCATCAGGATGGATAGGTATTTGATTATAACCGGAGTACCCATCCAGGAAGCAATAGCAATTCTTACCAGAAAGCTTCTAAACTATTTGATCAATGAAAGGTAGTGGGAAATGATCTTAAGATGTGGCACTAAGTAGCTTACGGTAATCTATACACACTCTCCACCTAGTAACTGGTCGGATGGTAAGTTTTTCCCCACTTTGGGTTTCCATAATGGTGATTTCGGCCCTTTTAAGCACCGTTTGTGTGGGACTCACCCAGCAACTAACCATTTAAGAACTTCCGTCTTCACTACCTCTTTGATATTAGGATTCAGACGCCTTTTCGCATCTCTTGATGGCTTAATATCTCGATCCGTAACAATTCGATGCATACATAATGAAGGACTGATTCCTTCAAGTATGCAATTTTCCATCCCATTGTTGCTTTTTACTTGGATAACACTTTCAAAAGTGCTTCCTCTTGTGACCTAGAAAGATCAGAAGCAACAATAACGGATAAAGTATTGTTAGGACCTAGAAAAGCATATTTGAGGTTAGATGGCAAAGGTTTTAGCCTAAGAGTTGGAGGCACCTCTTGTGACGGCTTCTTGGTCGTGTCAAAACTAGTAGGAAGGACTCTACTTTATAAGACGAAGGTGGTTTTTGATGGTCCAAGGAATTGACCAAACACTCTTGAATCTCTTGAACTTCAGCAACATCAAAAATCTCCTTATTCTCACCAGTTAAATACAATTCCAAAGCATCATCCTTAAGCATACGGGGTGCATGCTTTTGGACTTCCTCGTCAATCACATCCACATGGTAGCATTCATTCAAAGTAGGAGAATTCACAGCATTGAACACATTCAATCTAAGTTTCTTATTACCGAATGTAATATCCATGGTGCCAGTTCGACAATAAATCCTAACATCTATCGTAGCTAGGAATGGTCGCCCAAGGATAATAGTTGGTTGAACATATGTGTATTGTGACTCGGTGTCCATAACAAAGAAGGCAACTGGGTTATAGAAGTCATCAACTTTCACAATAACATCCTCTAAGATACCTCTTGGAACCTTGGTAGATCGACCGGCTAAGAAAATAATGGTGAGCGCCTTCTTAATGGAAATATTTCCCACCACAACTGAAATCAACGATTCTCAGGATCTTTGAATTTAGGAGGAAGAGAGCTAGATAAGACCGCACTTACATGCTCAGTTAGGTCGATCTTTTTAGGTAAAGACGCCTTCATCTTCCTCTTTTGAGTACACAAGTCCTTTAAAAACATGGCATATGCAGGAATTTACTTGATAGCATCAATAAGGGGGAGATTGATCTTAACTTGCTTGAAAGTCTCCCACATATCCTCAGCATATGGACCCTTTTTAGCTAACCTTGTAGATGCAGATTTTTCCAAAGATGTAGGGTATGGTGTGTTGGACACACCACCCTCCCCAACTTCGGGAGATTCAATAGATTTAGGATTCTGTATTGTTGGTTTAGGAAGATCTTTTAACAAATCATTTATCAACTTAGAATCGAACTTAACATTATCAGAATTTTTACCTTCAACAACAATTTCGTCATCAGTAACGAAATCATCGACATCATGAGAATAATTAAAAGCATTTGGAATTCCGATGTCATTGTTGTAGGTTTTACCGTTTCGAAGAGATGTCACCATATTCACATGCTCAGGACCACCTGGCTTATGCTTTGGATTGAGGGTGGGATAGCTTGGACGCTTACCATCTTCTCGTTTGTGCACCTCTTCGGCCAACTGCCCCATCTATCTTTCAAGATTCAAAACGGATTTCGAGAGGGACTCGAACTTTAGGTTAGCACCTTGATTAGACTTGGCCAACTCACTTAGGATCAAGTCAAACTTTTGGTCAACACTGGATTGTTGAACACTGCTTGAACCTTGCCTATGATTTGGGTATTGTTGTAGCCTTTGTTGGTAAGGATTTTGTTGAAAATTAGATGAATCGCCACCCTCATACCTTGGTTTGCAACCATAGTGTTGTTTTGGGCATTATTAGGGCGATTATTTTCATCTTTCCAACGGAAGTTGGGGTGATTGCGCCATCCAGGATCGTAACTTTCGGAGAATGGGTCATTTCAAGGACGACCTCCAAAAACCCCATTCACCTCCTCATTTGATGGCGCCCCCAACATTGACAATTATCGACTGAATGAATCGGATCAACACACATTGAGAATTCACTATGACCACACATTTGAAACACCTTTTCTTAGATTTCTCAACAAAAGATCAACTTCCTTACTTAACTCGCTAATTTCAAAATTTGTGCCATGTTTGTTAGACACAGAATTGGCGGAAGATGTGTGGTTGTTTCGATCCACTAAAGCTTAGGTCTTGGAACCTTTGCTTAGTTTTTCAAAAAACTCCCAATCTTCCTCCATATGTCGCGAGAAAAACATACCCCCACTAGTTACCATCACAAATTGTGGGTTGTTATAATCCAACCCATCATAGAAGACTTTGACAAGCTCTCATTTTGGAACATCATGATGAGGGCATGTTCTTAATAACTCTTTAAGTCTACTAACGCTTCATGAAACTGCTCGCCTAGGATTTGATGAAAGGATTTAATCTTATTTCTAATGGTAGCAGTTTTACTTATTGAATAAAATTCATCAAGAAAAGCAGATTGCTTTTCAGACCATGAATTAATACTACCTGGCTTAAGGGATGAGAACCAGTCTTTAGCTTGATATTTAAGAGAAAAGGAAAAAAAAAGGCGAAGTCTTACCTCATCATTGGTAATGTTATTAACCTGATATGTGTCAGCAATGGAGAAGAACTCTCGCAGGTGTGCGTATGGCTCCTCACGACCTCTAAACACTGGCAAGATTGCTATGAGGTTCGGCTGGATCTTGAAGTTACTTGTAACCCATTTAGCCGGAATCGGTGGACGATAAGCGAGGTATCCTCGAAGATCCCCAACCTATAATAGGAATCCACACCCCATGGTGAGGATTATCCCCCGTTGGCATCGTCTTCAGCTGACATTTCAGTGAAAAGGTCTTCTAAACATGTAAAATCAAGATTAGTAGAAAACAGTCGAAATGCTTTCCTCCTCAACCTTGCACTTTTCTCACCCTCGTGGTCGTAAGCTAACGGTGATGTACGCCTCGATCTACGTGTGCGCATAAATTAACCTGCACACTCGCAAGAAACAAAGCAAACAAACAAACAAGAAAAAAGAAAATCGTTTTGTATTTTTATTTTATTATTACTACTTTTTTTAAAAAAAACTATTAACAAAAACTTAAAGCAAAAGCTCACTACTCCCCGACAGCGACGCCAAAATTTGATCGACGTCGAAGTGCCGATAAAAAATAAACCTAATTACCTTATAGCAGATAAGGTAAGCGGGCATCGAATCCACGAGGAGTATGTGGTTTTAATTTAAGTTTTGGGTGATCACTGATCAATAAAAGTTTTGGTTTTAAAAACTAAATAACTAAATACCAATGTTGCGAAAATCACGAGTCGCTAGCCGCCCGGCCGACCACCTTGTAGCTTGTAATCGTTCTAGGCGGGATTACTCGGTGATTAGTCGGATCGGCATTTTTAGCAAATTTTGGGTATTTCCGGCAAGTTTTGGATTTTTCTAACGAGGTTTAGGTATTTTGGACATTATTATTCCTAAAATCCAACTTATCATACTTATAATTAGTTATTATAAGTAATAAACATAAGTTTTTAGTGAGTTTTTGGAATTTTCAGTAAGATTTGTTGGTTTCCGGCAAGTTTGACCTCTTTTGACCGCTATTGATCCTATTTGACTTCTATTAATCGCTTTTACATTAATCGGCAAGGTAGATGGCCTTTTAGCGATTAAAAAAAGATTAATCGGCCTTGTAAACCTTGTTTTGCAACATTGCTAAATACTGATAATAATTAAAATACTGATTATACTAATGATTAAATAAATGACTGAACAAGGAAAATATAAATGAAGATGTGAACAATAAAATAAAAATGCAATCCCTTCCAGCTCCCAATATCTATGGTTGATCACGCTTATGGATTATGAAAAATTTTCGAACCAATTACAAAGATTACTTTGACTTGATATGAATGAATTAATCTCGGCACCTATAAGTTTATCAATGACTCGCGATAACAAGTCTTATACTAATCCAACCAATAGTTATGTTTTAATAATTTATTTGGGTACAACTTATGTCGATTAGACAACCATCTTTTTTCTTAGATAAATAGAATAAGCATGAATTGTTAACTAACAATAAGATGTCTTGCACAAATCATTAAACATAATATTAAATCAAACAATATAATTTATAAATAAATCATAAATCAGTGTAAAATAAATATTATAATCCAAAAGTAATGATCAAACCATAAATACGGTTACCGGAAGGAATTACAACAAAATTAGCCGGACATCGCGATGTATCCGACCCACTTAATATCAACCATCATCGTCATTTTTTTCTTTCAAACCTTGTTGTTGCGTCACACGTCAATTAACAAAACAAATGATGGAACTTTTTCTTTGGTGTTATACTTGCCTCGACGAGCGTGCAGGACCTCTAATCTTTAATTCTTTAAATATCAAAAGTGCGTCTGTGAGATCCCCTAATCTTTCTTTTTCATACAATATATAAGCAAAGGGTGAAACCCTTTTTTTCCTTCTACTTTACGCCAAGACCAACCCGCAAATAATACATGGGCTTTCTTTTTCCTTGTTGCGTCCAACTTCAGCCCACAAGGACGAATTTTGTTCTTTTGTTTTCTTTCTTTTAAATTAGTAGTATTAACTTGGCCCATTTTATTTAAAATAGCCGCACATCACGAATTGCTCAAACGAAGTCTGGACGAATAAAAGATGACCAAAAATATTACTACGTTCTCAAATCTTTCTTCGATATTTTTCTTCATTTATCATCACTCTTCATATCGTTTCTCCAAAAACTAATAAAGCGGCCTTTTTATTCCATTTCGCGCATAACCTATATAATCATAAAACACACTCAAAGTACATGTATAACGACAAATAAAGATACAATTATGCTAAATTAACATGCTATGAGGTGTATACAAAATACACCCATCACTATCAGAACTGTCAAAAATCCCTTTTGACAGGTCTTTATCAGTTAGTATTTGCCCAGGTTGTTCATCCATATACCCCAAACCAGTTTTGTCATAATAACCCATCTAAAAATTCAACAGCTTCCCAATACCCTTTAAAGAGTTTTGCCAATTTTTAATTGTTTATTTTTCATTAGATAAATTAGTTTTAAAACTTCATTTTCTGTTAAAACTTTTAAGTTGTCTTTTAAAGGCTTTGATTGTTGTCTCTTTGTTTTTAAGTTGAAGAGACAAAATTCTAATTTTCTCTGCATAGTTCATCTAAGCCTTTTGATACAAAACTATGTTAGATTCTAATCTATTAACACCTTGTTTATAAGCATTTATTTTTACAATACATGTGTTAACTTTTTTATATTGTTCCTCTAGTTCTACCTTAAGACTGTTAAATTTAAGCACACAATATTTTGAACAAGGATGTACCTCACTGTCTCTTTGAGAAAGAGCCATTAGACCAAGTTCTTCGTCCTCCTATGATAGAGCCCAATTGATTGTGCCATCAACAGAGATCATGGCTTTGGCATCTTTTGTATTCTATCGATTCTTGTTGGATACTTTTGGAACACTCTCCTTGGTACTGTTGTGTTACTGTTGGTATTCTGGTTGCTTCCTCCAGCTTTCTCTTGTTTGCATTCCCAAGCAAAGTTTCCATTCCTTCCACAGTTTTAGTATTCCACATTTGATTTGTCATATCCTAGAGGCCCCCTTGGATCAACTATCATCACTCTTCCAGTTTTCTTATAGAGTCTGTTTGACCTAACAGACACCATAGCTGCTTGCCATTTGAGTTCCATCTCTTCTATGTCAGCATCATCCATCTAGAACAGATCATCCATGGTTATTCTTGGTCTAGTGTCTTGATTAGCAAAGAAGGAGAATATTATTCATCACTAAATGATGATTGAGGTCTTCCCTGTGGAGTAGAAATTGACTCACTGGTGGTACTTTGGTAGTATGTACAGCTATGTTGTTCTGAAACAAAGCTAGATTGGGCTTTGGTGAAGGAGCCACTGCTTGATTGGTTTCTCTTACATCAATCTCATAGACCTTGAGATTATTATAGAGATGATCAAAAGGTATGACATCAAAGATTATCTCTTGTAATGAAGTGCATAGCCATAGCCTTCTATTTTGGTGGAAGTCCTCTTAAGAATTAAAAAATTTGCTACATCATGAGGAATAACAAGGCCATTAGTTGCCAACTGAACAAGCAACTTATTGAACCTTCCAAAGCCTTTATGAATCCCTTCTGCACTAAAGATTGCAAAACTATCAAATTCTTGTTTCAACATTGTTTTCTTCATGTTCTTAGATATATCGTTTCCTCCAAATCTAAGCTTGATGGCATTGTACATAATTTTTGCATCTTTGTAATGATGAAAACTTGGTAGAATATCTTCTTAAAGAGCCAAAGTGAGAGTGGTTCTAGCCTTTCTTTCTCTAATATCAGCCTGAATTTTTGCAGCAGTTATTGCCTGCTGAATTTGGAATGTACCATCAGCTAAGAAGGTAACTTGCTTTGGTGTATTCCCATTCTTAATGATATCCCACAGAGTATAATCTGTGTGATTCAAAAAGTGTTCCATCTGCATAGCCCAAGTTTCATAATTGTCGTGTTTAAGAATTGGGAGCTTGAAAGCAGATAGAGTATGTGGGGTAGGTGTAGCAGTTTGAGTTGCTACTACTGTTTGTACAGCTGGTGCAGTTTGCACAGCTCGTGGAATTGGTTCACCCGTTTGAGGTAGATCACCATTCTAAATGACATCTTCAATGTGAGGGTTTTCATCATCAAGTTGAGACATGATAATATTGTTTGGGTGAGTGAGGTTGTAGGTTTAGGGTTAGTTCTTCTTATTCGGAGTTTCTCAACAAGCTCTGATACCACTTGTTGATCCTTTTGAATAGATCGAGATCCTGTTAAGGATTGCACTAATAGCTTGTAAACAAACTAGAGCACGAGATAGACTCTTACTCAACCTAGATAAGTTATGTGGGATCTGTAAAACCCGCATAAAATACCTAAGAACATTAAATACATGAAAACACGGATTAATTAAAACTTTATAATTAATTAAAACACGACATGTATCATGAATATTTAATGTACGTATTACGTATGTTAATTGATTACTACAAGTATTACGTATGTAAATTATTACACGATAAGTATTTACGTATAATACTTAAAGCATGACAAGAATTAAAACAAGTTAAAAACACGAACTTAAGACATGAATAATAATACACTGGATTTAATAGGTCACGAAAAACGAAAACTATATATAAAAGGAGTGTATGGGACGGCACAAAAACGAAAAGAAAACAAAAGGGCTTATGGCCCGGCCCATTAAACCATTTAACTAGTAAAATATCTCCAGGAAATATCATTATTCACTTTTACAGAAAATAAACAAAACCCTACTCTCTTTGTCCTCCTTGGCCAACGGTTTCATCAAGCAAAAAAGAAGGGGAAAATTGTTTTGATCTTGATTAATTACGAGTATTGTTCGTGTTATTAATTCCTAATCATTATACGCATACGGTATCCCTTAAACCTTAATCTTTTGTTATTGTTTTTATTTGATCATGTACTAGTAAAATAATTATGATCACATGATTATAGATGTAACACCTGGTAATTTTCCCTACTTTGTAAAATGACTATTTTACCCTTTGACTTTTTATTTAGTCAACTATGTGATTTAACTGTGTTGGAACCGGGAGGTTATCTCGCGTTTTCTGAAAAACTGTTTGCTGACGAGTAATGGCCTGACTCTGAGCTCAGTCATTATTTTGAACATTTTCTGTGAACCTGACCAAAGTGCTGAGACGGTCAATGAATTGACGATAATCTATGAGATTATTCGTTATCTGTGAATTATGTGCTTAACTGTTTAGTTTTTAACAGCGTGATCGTATTTTCTTGAGCAGCGTATTTAAATATTTCTGTATATGTTTATATATGCCTGTATTTTAGTATTTTTGCTATTTATAGTAATAAATCGTATTTATTGTGAATATTTAACTAACGTATCACGTTTTCGTATTTTACGTCGTTTTTACGTTTAACCGTCGTTAACATGCATAAAATACTTTGCCAACTATAAAATGTCAGTTTTCGTCGAAAAATCGTAAATTTAATATATTTCGTCAAATTTTTAAGTTTTACGTAATTTTTAACTTAACTATATACTTTTTGATATTTACCTAAAACTAACTAACCTTTTTACCTTAAACCTTTTAACTAATTACCATAGTAAAAATTTTGAATAATTTACCCCCATTTGGGACCCCCATAACCGGCCAAAACATGCACCATGTGCATGGCCTTACACTTTGCCATTCTAAGCTTAAGGTTATAAACCTTACACCCTTTAACTTATTAACTAAAAACCCTTCCATTATTTCACTTACACACTTCATTTCACCTCAAACAAAAAACACACATCTCTTCCTTTCTCTCTCAAAACACACGGCACAAACACACCTACACATTCCACCATTGTTGATTTTAAAAGCTTCATTTTACCAAGAATTAACACAAAACAAAATCACCCTAGAGCTTGTATAAGCATAAAGAAGAATGGTCTTTCTTGGTTTGACGATTTGAGTAGTTTTTGGGTTGAAGTTTTTGAGTAGAGTTCTTGTTGATTATTAGTGGGTTATATTGTAGATCGGGTCGTTGTGGTTACGTAGAATCGTTACACAAGGTTACTTCTTAAACCTTTTTCATCTTTTCATTTTCCATGCATAATCTTTGTAGATCTATGCATGCATGTTACTCATCAAGTATTTTCTTGAAATAAAATGATAAAAACTATTTTTGGTCATGAAATATTTTAAGATTTGTGGAAATTAAGTGTGGATCTATTAGATCCATACATGAAAATGGGTTAATTGAAAGATTTGTGAAAAATATAAGTATGTATATTTTGGATTTGTGGACTTGAAGAAAAATCTTTGATTTTGTTGATGTTTATGAAAAATTAGAGGGAACTAGTAGTGTTACTACTAGTGGTTACGCTTAAAAATGGTCGAAAACGGGTTTTTACGGAAAGCATACAATCTGTCCGACTTTTGTAAGAGGCGTAGAGAGTCGTAAAAATTGTTTTGACACTAGTTTACTACGACATTATGAAAATATAAGTTAATACCTTCGTTTCGATATATTATGGGCTAAAAACAGAGCTAAAATGAGTAAGTTGTGGTCGTTTAAACTTCGTTGTCGGAAAACTTAATTTTTGGAGAACAACACTTTGCTGTCCAGATTTTTAAAGTGGTCGAAACGACATTTTCGAGTTAAACGGAGTTGTTTTAAGTGTCGAAATGGTTACTAAATGGTATGTATGAATGTTGGACTTGTTTTGTAAAAGCGTATTAGCTCGAAATGTGAATACTTGTTGAATTGAAAGTTTGAACGTTGGAAGTGGAAATTGTTGCTATTGTGAAAAAATGACTTGTTGAATTGTTGGCGATTGAGAAATTGTTGAAAATAGGGGTTTTAGGACGAGATTTGAGTATTTACTAAAAATGGCAAATTTTATGTGACGCCGAAAGGCTGCCGAATTTTCGTTAGAGATCGTATAGGAAATTAAGATAAATTTTGGTAAATCAAAATTTACGCCGAAGGCTGTCGAAATTTCGTCGAGTCAAAAATAAATATTTTTGCCTAAGTATATATATACTATAATGTTTATAACGATATAACATTTACAAGTCACGATTTTAACAACAAAATATATACTTGATTGATGAGTAACGTACGTGATGAACTTTTGTGACTTATTTGCTAGCGCCTAAACTATAGTATTATATTTAGGTTGTTGCTAGAGTTGCTCGCTACTATTTGATCTTACTTGTGCGGTTTGAATCGTTGCTTGAGGTGAGTTTATAGATCCCTATTAAACTGCTTTCTATGTTTAATGTTTTGGGATGTGATAAATGCTTTGACGACTTGCTTCTGGACGCAAGTAAAACTTGATTTCTGTGAACGCTTTGTGAACACTATTTATGAGATAGCTTAAGTTGCTTTAGCCATAGTCCCCACTATCGTGAATCGTTAGTTACTCTGCTGGAGTAAGCTCTTATGTTACAGATAGATCTATTGAGGGTTGACAACCTCCACTCGGGCATTCTGACGCCGGACTAGTGTGTACCATTTGTATGAACGGAGTCATCTTGGCTAGGTACTCCATTGGGGCAAAATTTACGTATGCAATCTATTGTACGCACTGGATCACTAGTTTCAATGTCACGAGCTTAGCTATCATAAATATTGTGAACACCCAATTTATCCTACACTTGGCACTATATCTCCTATAGTTGCACGTGTACATGAAATGAAATATGAAATTGAATCACTATGAACTTTTACTTGAAACCTATATTCTTACCAACTTTATGTTGACCCAATTTAGCATTTATATCAGGTAACTGATGATGAGTTGTATCTGTTGTGTGAAGTACTTGGAGTCCGCATGCATTTCTTGGCTATCTTCGGACATTTGTTACTTATGCTTTTGAACTATTATGTGAGACCCCCAAAATCTGACATGGAACAACTAGGCAACGAGGGGTAACACGTCATAGTACAAGAAACAATGAATTATAGTTGACACAAAGCTGGCGTAATAAAAGCATATATATCACATCATAAATGATCAGAGTTTTAATCATAGGTCCCAGAGCTTTATATGCGGAAAGATATATTATTTCATCATGATTTATAACATAAAGTTGCCCAAAAGATATAATAAATTTCTGACAGTTTGTACTAAAACCAGTCTTTTAAAAGCATCACAGAAATCTCCAAGCTGCGATAATATCCTGCGGGCTCCCATCCAAGAAGAGCTAAGTAATAATACCTGAGATTAAACATGTAAAATCGTCAACACAAAGTTGAGTGAAATTCATAGGTTTAGCAATAAAGGTGTGGAACACAAGCATTCATTTGTAAAACAAGTAAATAGAGAAAATGGTTATGATCATTAACCATAGTCTGAAACCAATATTATTGCTGTTTAGTTCATGAACCGAAGCTTAACTCAAAGTAAGTTCCTCTAGGGAGTATTCAGCCTAAATACTCAAGTATAAACAAATGTAAGTGCGTCAAGGTAATCGAGACGGGGATTGTCAATCCCGATGGATCCACCCACAACATTCGCGCTTAGCGCAAAGCATACGGGACAATTAACGGTTCATGATCAAGAGAGGAAACTTAAGGCTATTAACTATAAGCAATAATATCAATGAAAACTGTTGGAAAGAATACAAGTCTGAATAGCATACAAGTTCTGGATAGTATACAGTTTTAAATGGATGTGTTCCACCATGTAAAATCTCACCCCGCATTTAGAAACATTGTTCAAGTAAAAAGGGGCTATGAACTCACCTTTAGTAAGTAATCACAAGGTAAAAGGGGCTGAGCGAAAAGAAGTCTTCACGGACCTATGCAATGGTGATGCGTAATAAGAATGCGTTCAATGAAGCAATAACGTTTTAGAAGTGGTGGGACATAGTATGACTAGGTAACTTGCGTGCGATGGCGAGACCTAAGCTTAAGTTAAAATTTTGACCCAACACCTTGAACCTACTGTAATAACCTAATATCAACCTTGTATGATGGTCCAAGCATTTATGTGTGGGTTCCGAACACGTTTAAGACTCGGTTTGAAAAACCAAAACAAGGGACTGCATTCAGTTTTCTGAAAAAGGCTGTGAAGATTTGGTCATATCTAAAAATCTATAATTGTACAGGAGGTGAAATTTCTTAACATGTATAGGTATTTCTCTTACCTTTAAAAGTTGGGAAAGAACAACCCTAGAAATATTTTCAATCAACGGGAAATGCACTTTTAGTGACAGACTATCAAAACAGAAAGTTGTAAACGTCTTTCGTACCTTACGGTAGATTAAGCATAAATCCCAATCGGTAAAAGATTTTGACACGAAACCAAAAAGAGAAGTTTTATTATATTTGTAGCTACTGTAAAAAGTCATAAAATCATAAATTAATCCTTTTTACCCAAGTCAATTTACCCACGTTTTAAGCATAACATTCAGATTTGACCTAGTTTAGTAAAACGACCGTTTCGGACTCATCCGGACACTTCCCGTTTCCATCCAACTCAACACATACTAATCACATCAGTGGGTATCCATTTTTCAAATAAAAACAATGTCATATGTTTAAGAAAATTTTGCCATGACCTGTTTGTTTCTGTGGTGATTTCCATACTACAAAAACAACTCCATTTAGCTACCTAACCTCAATCAAGCAACACTTAGGCTATACCAAATCGCCACGCAAGTGTCCTAAGTCCTAATATGCCCTAAGTATCTATAATCTCAGTGGGTTTCACCCAAGGAATTCAAAATTCATGAATAAAAAGAATCAAAGTACTAGTAACATCAAAACTAAAATGCTAGGAGTGACTATACCTTTATAACAAGTAGGAATTAATCCAAACACGCAAATTAAATAATTCCTCCTCCTTGATCCTTAGAAATTTCGTGGCCCTTAGCCACGTGTTAAGTCAATCACGGTACTCAGGAACTGAGTAGAAACAATGTAGTGAGACGATCACCCACGATATGGATGCCCGGGGAAAACACGAAAACCGCAACCTATCACAATAAGGCGCGCGTTAAGACTCGAACTCAATATCGATATATATACCAAATATAACATGACTCAAATGTTTTCAAAGTATACATGTTTCAAAACCATTGACACGAATCAAATGAATTCATACTACCCATTTATCCAACGTTACTCGTTAAAACACTTGAACACTTGAAAATGACTCGTCATACGACGCCAAGTCAACGCAAGTCAAACTATCCTTTACCCTTATTTGGACCAGTAGCTAAGTCATTTATATAATGACTAAGCACTTGAGTAAGTCACCATTTCCGATGGTGAACACTCAAACTCACGCAACACAAGCATTGAACTACGTGTCCAAAATAAAAATCAGCAAGTACACCCCGAATGTACACACCGATCTACCCTATCTAGACTTGTCCGTTTTACATGAAAATTGGCGTCAAGGTCACTTATAACCTGTATAATACCTCACCAAAATTTGAGCCAAAGTTCACACTTTAAAATCCATCAGCTCGACGCTTTACTCGACTCCAAATTTTAGGACAGATTTGTACACTTGTTTTGTTAAACCGTTTGGACCACTTTAAAAGTACTAACCCGACAATCCGTCTTTTGAAACCACTACTAGACTCATCAAACTCAGTTTGTAAACTTTCAAAATCAGTAGTATCAACTATCTAACCAAGCCTAAAGTCCCCGAGAGTCGACCCAAAATCAGCCACAATTTCGGATTGTGCCGACTTGCGTCTCCCGGTACACGAAAACTAAAACTAGTATAACTTTTGACTCGTAACGAGTTATAAGCTCTATCTTATACCAAAACGACCGTCTCGGAAAACTCTACAACAATTTCAAATAATCTCAGTCTTTCATAGACCTTAAACCTACGAAAAAATCTGTTTAAAGCTGCTGTCCCAAATTAGCTTTTTAGAAACATGACAAATCTATTTTTCACTCAAAACCAATCATTCCCATACCCCTAGGATCACTATACTATCATACCCATCAACCAAACACTCCTAAAAACACTTGTATGAAAAATCTAACAAAAATCAAAGATTAAAAACAAGACTTTTAAGGATCAAAACATGATAATCTTACCAAATATAACATATGCAAGATGATTACAACATCATACAATCATGAAATCAAAAGTTCTTGAAATCTTGATGCATGTGGGTGATTTTGTTATCAATAGAATCACCACAAGATTTAGAACATGGGTCTTTAATTTGTTTTAAGAGATTCATGTTAAAAATCAAGGTTTTAGGGGTGTTTATGTGGTGGTGGTGGCGGAGAGAAATGAAGGGGAGGGAGGATGTGTTTTTTTTTTTTTTGTTAAAAATGAAAGTGTATGTTGTAATGGAAGTAAAAAAAATGATTTATATAGTGCTAGTTAAGTGGAGGGTTAGTTTTGCCAACTTTAAAACTTGTGGACTTAAAAACAATTAATAGTTTTAAAGGGTAGAAAATGGTTATTGGTAAATATTGAAAATATTTACGGGGCTCGGGTTTCGTAAAAATACTTTTCAAAAGTTATAATGCATCATAAAAATGATTATACGATTTCTCGACACGACTTAATACGTAATTAAAACGAAATCGTCGAAAATATTAATTATCGAAACAATCGATAAATAAACGTAATATTTTGGGCATCCGTCGGTATCGCGATCACTAGGAATTCTCGTTGTACATTGATTTTGAATAAAATCGTTGTAAAACGCACGCGGGTGATTTTAAATAAAAAAAACTTTGATTTAAATTAAATATGGAAAAATAAAATAAAAATTTTATAATTCCATGCAAAGTATTTATCGATGATCAGAAAAATACTTAAAAAATATATAATTTAAAAATCTCAGGATTTACATATAGCAATACAAGAAAACGTAATACGTTGGAAAAATTCAAGAAGCACGAATAAAAAGAATAAAATAATGTTGGGAAAGTACGGGTTCTCACAGTCTTCCCCCTAAAGGAACTCTGGTCCCCAGAGTTCTCCTGAAAACAGTAGAAGATGCAAAAAAGAGGAGGTACAAAGTGTAGAACAAAATTCATTGCTTCCCAGGTAAACTTCCGTACCATGACGAATCTTAACGGTTAGAATTGACTATGCTTCAGTTTCTTAACTCCTTTTCGTATAACTTTTCAGTCTTGGATTAGGATAACGATCTTTCAATACGGAGATACATTGAGAGATAGAGTTGTTGGAAATACGTGCGATAAACTAACAAGAATGAACACAAGAATCGCTTAAACAGGCAAAGTGCGATAAAATGAACCAAGATTGTAAATCAACAAGGGGTCGCAAATCGTGCAACTGTAAAACGTGAAAATCTTAAAACGTAAGAATCTATTTACAAGAGAAATAGAAGGGAAAAATGAATAACATATGATCGTTTAAAATACAAGTTGTCACAATCAGTTATCTAGGATTTTGGTATTACTTTAAAACTCAGTTTATGTATTTCCTTGATTAAAAGAAAATTTCACAAGGTGTAGTGATTTAAAATCAAACTATCTATATTTAGGGAGTAAGCTGTTGCTATATCTTTTTCTTGATCAGGATTTTTAAAGCAAAAGTAGAACAGTTCAAGATAGTTATCCTGATCGGCTTAAGAACTTTTGGATGACTGTATTAAATTATCGTTAAAACTCGGGTTTATCGTCACCATTAGAGAAAATTCAGATTTTTTTTTCCAAGTTATTTTGAATCATTGTTAGAAATTATAAATTAATTTAAATAATTTCATTAGGTTGACAATAAAGTATGATATAATCAAATACTTTAAAAGATACAGCTTGATATCTTTTGAAACATTAGGTAAATTTACCAAAGAGGATATATAGATCCGATACTTAACTTGAAACAGTTATTTTGGTAATTTAAACATTTGATAAAATGTATAAAATGTTCTTAAAAATTAATAATAATTTTTTTTAGAAATTTAAGAAAGTGTTTAAGATATCAAACGATAAACACGTAACAGTTTCTGGTTTTCAAAAGGTGACAAGACAGCAACGAATGTGAATCATATAAAGGTCAACAATCTGTATGCGAGCAATATACAAAGGAATAAGACGGAAATCGTATCAATTCTTAACAAACGTGGTAGAATAGTCACGTCAATAATAAAAATAATAAGAAACAATGATTATAGCAAGATTAATTCACGAGTGCGGTTGGCGTCACCAATAACGGCTTATTAAGTTCTCGGTGGTCGAAATACGATCGAAAGGGAAAAGCCACACAACGAATTTTCGAATCAAAGAAAATTCTTAAGAAGTCAATTGAGAGAAGTTCCAGTAAGATGAACAACATTAGCAATGAAAGGCGAAATCAACACATGATTCACACGAATGAAATTTCAAGACGATAGTATCTTAACACATATCATGGCAATTACACGTAATCATCGTTCACATCCAGTCATAAATCACTAATCGCATCCAAAGACGTTTCGAAGGTCTACCAAAATAGATAGAGATGGTCAATCGATGTAGGAGCATAGCAACGTTGAAACTTTCAAGTCGGGTATCAATGGTAAGAATTTAGGCAAATGGTAACGAAAATCGTATCATGAGGATGATGAGGTAACAGGTAAAACAAAGGTCGTTGAGTAAGGAAATATGTGCTCGAGGCATGTACTTAGTTCAAGAAAAGATAATGGTTCATATGTGTATGTTGCGAACTGTTGCTACTCGCATAAAATGTAAAAGTTTTCAAAACTTTATTTTATCAAACATTTTAAGTAACATAACTAAAAAGTTGATTCTAGGTTAAATATTTAAGGCGACTACTATTTGGCCTTGCATGGCTCCTTCTAAATTAAGCATAGGTAATCAGGCCATGCATAATTTAGGACTAGCAATGCGATGCTCATCTTCGTCAAACCAGTATTACAGGTCATATTAATTTAAATATGTATATAATGCCATTTGTAAAAACAAAAATCAAAATAGTTTATGAAACTATTTGCTAATAAGTTACTGGCTAACTGTTTTAAATCGACAATTCGTATAGTTACAAGGGTTCTTTATAAGACCGTATTAGAACAATTTGTGAAAATACATTGTAAAATTAATATAAGTTAATTTTATAAGATAGCAGTCAACTATTTAAGAAAGCCCAAATGAAACCTTTGTAAAATGATTCGCAAACAAGACCAGTTTGAGTTGTATGGTAACATGACAATAGTTTATAAAGTAGCGAGTGGGTTACAAGAGGGAAATAAGGAGTAGTTCAAGACAACCAATAAAATGGTTACAAGGTGATTAGGTTTCAAGAGGTTTAGCCGAAATCGTCAGGAGACACGTGTCAAGATGATAACAAACGATATGAAAGAAAGATCTTCAAATCTCGGTCCAAATCAGTGGTACGATAGAAGCAAAGAAAGACAATGGAATGACAAATAAGTCATAAATAAAAGAAGGAATAAGGAATCCGTATGTGCACATCGTAATTTATTTGACAAAAATATACTTTTAAGAAAGTAGGGTATCAGTTAACAAATAGTACAATCACTTCGAAAAGCTTCTATATTAGGAAGTTACCGAATTTCAAAAGGTCAAGATCTAGGTACATGTATGACCGAACTCAAAGTTGCTATTCTATTTTTTTCAAACGCAATCATTGTTTTTAGTTTGCAAAATATCATTAGTTAAAGTTTTACGAGCTCAACGAACTCAAAAACGCTTCAATCCATGTTTTTAACTTTTATTAGTTTTGACCTTTGGGTTTGACTAGACCAATTAACTCACTAAACGATATTCTAGGACTCAAAGTCTAATGCATTTCGATGTAAAACAATGTTTTGAACAACTTTCTAGTTTTACCCGAGACTTGAAACGGAATAAAAAATGGACGAAAATGCCCTAGCATTAAATCTGTTAACAAAATGATATTTTAGCATTATTCAGAAAATAACTTCTTAGATTTTACAATCTCAAATGAGCGTAACTTGCTCGATTTTAAAGTTTACTGGTCAAATTTTATGTCCTAAACGGACGTCTCAACATGTAGAAATATATATATTTTTATGTCTAAAGTTATAAAAATATTTTCTCGACACTGTTAAACTTCCTGTAAAGTTTTTGTACAAAGTATATTTTTCGACACAGCTTGAAATTAAATCCAAATTTCATGATAACTCAAAATTAATGTACACATAGGACTTGTGGATTCCATAAAGACGAAAGAAGGTAAACTGTATAATTAGTCATGTAAAGAAAACACAGTATAGAAATGGTTCAAGAATGCCAACGATAATCAGAGACATAAAAAAAACGAGGCATATCATCCGTGTCTTCGGCTGCAAGATTGCAATGCAGAAAGGTCTCTTGGTGGCATGGTTTCCAAAAATCACAAGATATATCGAGAAAGAAACGGGACAATAACAAGTGGCATTCCTGGAGCAAAGAGGTTCAATGAAAAGGGAGGATACAAGTAGGATCGTATTCCAAACGATCATCACATAATAAATGACGATAATGTGTTCAAGGTACAACGGATGTTCTAAGTTGAAATCGAAACGTAGAATGGTCAATGAAGTAAGATGTAATCCATGTACAAGTGTCGCGTAAAACGGTGGCGTAAGGGTAAATCAAGATTATGAAAACCAACAATATTATTCAGCACTGATTCAACGAATTCTTCGAGATGTGAGACTCACACGATGTCCTTTAGTCTTTCTGGGAGACACATTGAGCTACACAATGGTCTATAGACTAGACATTCAATTATGAATGGTCAGAAAGAAAATCTGCGTATCTAAGTAGATATTTTAAGGGAAATAAACAATGAAAGCAACACACACGGTAGTAGAATGAAAATCAGAAGTTCATCGAAAATAACACTTATTCAATCCCGAACAATGGTATCGCGATAGTATGCACAACACGTATCAACGAGTCAAGAAAAACAGACGGTTCAAACCGAACGAGCATATAAAGTCAGTCGTATCAAGCATAAATGAAATAGCAATAGTACTCAGAAAAATGAGTATGAAAAGTCGGCAGCATACGCGCTCTGAATACAAGTATGTAACGTCATAACGATATAATATCATTGCAATAAGATCAATTCACAAGAACAAGAATTCAAGAATTACAGTATAGGCAGATGTAATCACAGTAACATTCAATGATAATTCATGAAGCACATAGGCTTTGAAAAGACATAGTAATTATCGTCATTAGCGTAAAGTAATATTTCAAAATGTAATCAAGAGATGAAATACTACAACGATAATTAAAAGTAAATAATAAGGATTAGAGAGTTACCCGCGAAGATATCGAGCAGCAATGGAAAATTCTGTGTTTGACACTTAGAAAAAATAAAATATTTGAACTTTCGGTTATAGACTAAGTTTTGAAAAACGACTCAGTTCCCTATAACCATCGCTCTGATACCAATCTGTGAGACCCCCAAAATCTGACATGGAACAACTAGGCAACGAGGGGTAACACGTCATAGTACAAGAAACAATGAATTACAGTTGACACAAAGCTGGCGTAATAAAAGCATATATATCACATCATAAATGATCAGAGTTTTAATCATAGGTCCCAGAGCTTTATATGCGGAAAGATATATTATTTCATCATGATTTATAACATAAAGTTGCCCAAAAGATATAATAAATTTCTGACAGTTTGTACTAAAACCAGTCTTTTAAAAGCATCACAGAAATCTCCAAGCTGCGATAATATCCTGCGGGCTCCCATCCAAGAAGAGCTAAGTAATAATACCTGAGATTAAACATGTAAAATCGTCAACACAAAGTTGAGTGAAATTCATAGGTTTAGCAATAAAGGTGTGGAACACAAGCATTCATTTGTAAAACAAGTAAATAGAGAAAATGGTTATGATCATTAACCATAGTCTGAAACCAATATTATTGCTGTTTAGTTCATGAACCGAAGCTTAACTCAAAGTAAGTTCCTCTAGGGAGTATTCAGCCTAAATACTCAAGTATAAACAAATTGTAAGTGCGTCAAGGTAATCGAGACGGGGATTGTCAATCCCGATGGATCCACCCACAACATTCGCGCTTAGCGCAAAGCATACGAGACAATTAACGGTTCATGATCAAGAGAGGAAACTTAAGGCTATTAACTATAAGCAATAATATCAATGAAAACTGTTGGAAAGCATACAAGTCTGAATAGCATACAAGTTCTGGATAGTATACAGTTTTAAATGGATGTGTTCCACCATGTAAAATCTCACCCCGCATTTAGAAACATTGTTCAAGTAAAAAGGGGCTATGAACTCACCTTTAGTAAGTAATCACAAGGTAAAAGGGGCTGAGCAAAAAGAAGTCTTCACGGACCTATGCAATGGTGACGCGTAATAAGAATGCGTTCAATGAAGCAATAAACTTTTAGAAGTGGTGGGACATAGTATGACTAGGTAACTTGCGTGCGATGGCGAGACCTAAGCTTAAGTTAAAATTTTGACCCAACACCTTGAACCTACTGTAATAACCTAATATCAACCTTGTATGATGGTCCAAGCATTTATGTGTGGGTTCCGAACACGTTTAAGACTCGGTTTGAAAAACCAAAACAAGGGACTGCATTCAGTTTTCTGAAAAAGGCTGTGAAGATTTGGTCATATCTAAAAATCTATAATTGTACAGGAGGTGAAATTTCTTAACATGTATAGGTCTTTCTCTTACCTTTAAAAGTTGGGAAAGAACAGCCCTAGAACTATTTTCAATCAACGGGAAATGCACTTTTAGTGACAGACTATCAAAACAGAAAGTTGTAAACGTATTTCGTACCTTACGGTAGATTAAGCATAAATCCCAATCGGTAAAAGATTTTGACACGAAACAAGAAAGAGAAGTTTTATTATATTTGTAGCTACTGTAAAAAGTCATAAAATCATAAATTAATCCTTTTTACCCAAGTC
Source organism: Glebionis coronaria (assembly GCA_025667525.1). Classification (NCBI taxonomy): domain Eukaryota; kingdom Viridiplantae; phylum Streptophyta; class Magnoliopsida; order Asterales; family Asteraceae; genus Glebionis; species Glebionis coronaria. The sequence continues at coordinate 403,197,519 of CM046880.1, forward strand.
AATTTACCCACGTTTTAAGTATAACATTCAGATTTGACCTAGTTTAGTAAAACGACCGTTTCGGACTCATCCGGACACTTCCCGTTTCCATCCAACTCAACACATACTAATCACATCAGTGGGTATCCATTTTTCAAATAAAAACAATGTCATATGTTTAAGAAAATTTTGCCATGACCTGTTTGTTTCTGTGGTGATTTCCATACTACAAAAACAACTCCATTTAGCTACCTAACCTCAATCAAGCAACACTTAGGCTATACCAAATCGCCACGCAAGTGTCCTAAGTCCTAATATGCCCTAAGTATCTATAATCTCAGTGGGTTTCACCCAAGGAATTCAAAATTCATGAATAAAAAGAATCAAAGTACTAGTAACATCAAAACTAAAATGCTAGGAGTGACTATACCTTTATAACAAGTAGGAATTAATCCAAACACGCAAATTAAATAATTCCTCCTCCTTGATCCTTAGAAATTTCGTGGCCCTTAGCCACGTGTTAAGTCAATCACGGTACTCAGGAACTGAGTAGAAACAATGTAGTGAGACGATCACCGACGATATGGATGCCCGGGGAAAACACGAAAACCGCAACCTATCACAATAAGGCGCGCGTTAAGACTCGAACTCAATATCGATATATATACCAAATATAACATGACTCAAATGTTTTCAAAGTATACACGTTTCAAAACCATTGACACGAATCAAATGAATTCATACTACCCATTTATCCAACGTTACTCGTTAAAACACTTGAACACTTGAAAATGACTCGTCATACGACGCCAAGTCAACGCAAGTCAAACTATCCTTTACCCTTATTTGGACCAGTAGCTAAGTCATTTATATAATGACTAAGCACTTGAGTAAGTCACCATGTCCGATGGTGAACACTCAAACTCACGCAACACAAGCATTGAACTACGTGTCCAAAATAAAAATCAGCAAGTACACTCCGAATGTACACACCGATCTACCCTATCTAGACTTGTCCGTTTTACATGAAAATTGGTGTCAAGGTCACTTATAACCTGTATAATACCTCACCAAAATTTGAGCCAAAGTTCACACTTTAAAATACATCAGCTCGACGCTTTACTCGACTCTAAATTTTAGGACAGATTTGTACACTTGTTTTGTAAAACCGTTTGGACCACTTTAAAAGTACTAACCCGACAATCCGTCTTTTGAAACCACTACTAGACTCATCAAACTCAGTTTTTAACTTTGAAAATCAGTAGTATCAACTATCTAACCAAGCCTAAAGTCCCCGAGAGTCGACCCAAAATCAGCCACAATTTCGGATTGTGCCGACTTGCGTCTCCCGGTACACGAAAACTAAAACTAGCATAACTTTTGACTCGTAATGAGTTATAAGCTCTATCTTATACCAAAACGACCGTCTCGGAAAACTCTACAACAATTTCAAATAATCTCAGTCTTTCACAGACCTTAAACCCACGAAAAAATCTGTTTAAAGCTGCTGTCCCAAATTAGCTTTTTAGAAAACATGACAAATCTATTTTTCACTCAAAACCAATCATTCTCATACCCCTAGGATCACTATACTATCATACCCATCAACCAAACACTCCTAAAAACACTTGTATGAAAAATCTAACAAAAATCAAAGATTAAAAACAAGACTTTTAAGGATCAAAACATGATAATCTTACCAAATATAACATATGCAAGATGATTACAACATCATACAATCATGAAATCAAAAGTTCTTGAAATCTTGATGCATGTGGGTGATTTTGTTATCAATAGAATCACCACAAGATTTAGAACATGGGTCTTTAATTTGTTTTAAGAGATTCATGTTAAAAATCAAGGTTTTAGGGGTGTTTATGTGGTGGTGGTGGCGGAGAGAAATGAAGGGGAGGGAGGATGTGTTTTTTTTTTTTGTTAAAAATGAAAGTGTATGTTGTAATGGAAGTAAAAAAAATGATTTATATAGTGCTAGTTAAGTGGAGGGTTAGTTTTGCCAACTTTGAAACTTGTGGACTTAAAAACAATTAATAGTTTTAAAGGGTAGAAAATGGTTATTGGTAAATATTGAAAATATTTACGGGGCTCGGGTTTCGTAAAAATACTTTTCAAAATTTATAATGCATCATAAAAATGATTATACGATTTCTCGACACGACTTAATACGTAATTAAAACGAAATCGTCGAAAATATTAATTATCGAAACAATCGATAAATAAACGTAATATTTTGGGCATCCGTCGGTATCGCGATCACTAGGAATTCTTGTTGTACATTGATTTTGAATAAAATCGTTGTAAAACGCACGCGGGTGATTTTAAATAAAAAAAACTTTGATTTAAATTAAATATGGAAAAATAAAATAAAAATTTTATAATTCCATGCAAAGTATTTATCGATGATCAGAAAAATACTTAAAAAATATATAATTTAAAAATCTCAGGATTTACATATAGCAATACAAGAAAACGTAATACGTTGGAAAAATTCAAGAAGCACGAATAAAAAGAATAAAATAATGTTGGGAAAGTACGGGTTCTCACATATTATCTCGTTGATGTTTAAAACTTTTACATACCGCTGCACTATCTTTTGAAACTGAGACCGTTTGTACTGTGATGCTTTTAATTTAAATTCAACGAGGTATTTTTATAAAACGTCTCATTTAGAATCGTTCTCTTGTACCTTGAACTATGATACAATGACGTAACAGCCCTCGAGCTTCACCGCTTCCGCATATCACATTTTGGAGTGTTACAGAATTGGTAATCAGAGCCTTGGTTATAGAGAACTAGGTTTGTATCTTAGGCCTAGACTATAACCGATGTGGCTACTTGTTACTCTGTATATATATATGTGTACTACGTAATGTATTACGTAGGATAACACTATAAGTAATATGTAATATATTATGTAATACGTAATATGTATTATATACATATGCATCTTGCTGATTTGCATACTTTAATTTCTATACATGAGTATTTCATGCATACCCTACAACTGCTTTAATACGCATTTTGGTTGTTGCAGGTTATGTCGTCATCTACTGTTTCTTACCAGCCCGACTCTACCGACGAAGAGTGGGAAGACGAGATTGAGATGGTACCAGATCATGTTGAGCCAGAGAATGACCCAGAGGAGGCTGATCCTGAGGAGGAAGGTGTGGAGTATGACCCTGACGAGGATCCGGAGGAGGATGATGAGGGTGAGCCTGATGTGTTGTCTGATACTTCTGATGTTGTTGATGGGATGCCACCTGATGTGCATCGTACTTTGATCGAGTGGGTTAGTGGTAGTGAGGACGATGAGGATGATGAGGATGACGTGGATAGTATTGAGGTAGATCACGAGGATGATGAGGATATGGATGGACATGAGGTAGGTCATCAGGATGATATGGATGGTGTTGAGATAGATCATGAGGGTGATGATGATATGGATAGATATGAGGTAGATCGTGAGGATGATGAGGACATGGATGATGAGATTGAGAGTGATAATAACGTTAGGATGGTTATGGCTAGTAGTGATAGCGAGGGTGCTGAGGCTGATGATGATATTAGGGTTGATGCTTTGACTGTTGTGACCCTTTGAATTTTAATGGTACTGAAGGAGCTTTCGGATTAGCTCGTTGGGTCGAAAAGATGGAAGCTGTGTTCCGTGTTAGTGGATGTGCTGTTGAGAACCAAGTGACTTATTCTACTTGTACTTTAGCTGCTGGAGCATTGACATGGTGGAACACCCATGTGCAGACGGCTGGAGCCGAGGAGGCGTATGGAATGAGTTGGGAGGAACTTAAGAAGTTGTTGACTAAGGAGTACTGTCCTCGTAATGAGATTCAGAAAATGGAAGTCGAATTGTGGATCCTGACTGTGAAGAACAATGATATTGGGACGTACACAAGGAGGTTCCAAGAATTGTGTTTGTTATGTCCTGGAATGGTTCCGGATGAAGAGAAGAAGGTTGAGCGCTATATTTAGGGTTTACCGGGTAGAGTTCAAGGGAATGTGACATCATCTGGACCGACAAAAGTTAGTGATGCTATAAGGATGGCTCACAGTCTGATGGACCAAGTTGTTCGAGAAAATGCTGGGAATGCCGCGGACAACAAGAGAAAGTGGGGTAATAACCAAAGGAACAACCATGGGAACTATCCGAATAAGAGGCAAGACACTGTGAAAGCGTACACTGCTGGTACTGGGGAAAAAGGAGTGTACAATGGGACGTTACCTCTGTGCAATCGATGCAAGCGTCACCATAATGGACAATGCAATGTACAGTGTCACAACTGCAAGAAAACTGGACACATAGCTAGAGATTGTAAGTCACCACCCAACACGAAAGCCAACGTCACTTGCTTTGAATGTCAGCAAAAGGGACACTACAGCAATGAGTGCCCAAAGAAAAAGAACAAGGACCAAGGAAAGAATGCTAAAGCTGGGGAAGCTCGTGGAAGGGTCTATGTGATAGGAGGAGGAGAAGCGCAACAAAACCCCGATGTTGTGACGGGTACGTTTCTTCTCAATGGTCGTTATGCTTCTATTTTATTTGATACTGGAGCCGATAGGAGTTTTGTGTCGACTGCTTTTAGTGTTTTACTTGATGTGACCCCTTCGCCCTTAGACACTAAGTACACTATTGAGTTAGCAAATGGGAAGTTGATAGAGGCCGACACTATACTTCGTGGATGCACTTTAAATCTTCTAGGTCATCCTTTCGTAATAGACCTTATGCCTGTTGAGTTAGGGAGTTTTGACGTGATTGTCGGAATGGATTGGTTGTCGAGATATCGTGCTACGATTGTATGTGACGAGAAGATCGTTCGTTTACCATTTGGTGATGAGGTTTTGGAGGTACAAGGGGATACAAGTGACGGAAAAGGGAAGTCACGACTGAACATTATCTCGCGTGTCAAGGCTCAGAAGTTGTTGTCGGAAGGTTGCCACGTATTTTTAGCCTGTGTTACTGAAAAGCAGACGGAAGAAAAACGGTTGGAAGATGTACCTATCGTACGGGATTTTCCGGAAGCCTTTCCTGAAGATTTGCCTGGATTACCGCCGGCTAGACAAGTTGAATTCCAAATCGATTTAATACCGGGGAGCTGCACCTGTTGCTCGAGCACCTTACCGCTTAGCACCGTCGGAATTGCAAGAACTAGCGACGCAACTACAAGAGTTGACTGATAAAGGATTCATAAGACCGAGTTCTTCACCCTGGGGAGCTCCAGTCTTATTTGTAAAGAAGAAGGATGGGAGTTTTCGGATGTGTATCGACTATCGTGAATTGAACAAACTTACCATCAAGAACCGTTACCCGTTACCTAGGATCGATGATCTGTTTGATCAGTTACAAGGATCGAGCGTTTACTCGAAGATTGACCTTAGGTCTGGTTATCACCAATTGAGAGTCCGTGAGGAAGATGTTGCAAAAACTGCTTTTAGGACTAGGTATGGACACTATGAGTTCCAAGTGATGCCGTTCGGTTTGACGAACGCACCTGCTGTGTTTATGGACCTCATGAACCGGGTGTGTAAACTGTATTTGGACAAGTTTGTCATTGTGTTCATCGATGACATACTGATTTACTCAAGGAATGAGAAAGAACATGAGGAACATCTTAAGATAATATTGGAATTGCTTAAGAAGAAGGAATTGTACGCTAAGTTCTCGAAGTGTGATTTTTGGTTGCCAAGAGTACAATTTCTAGGTCACGTTATAGATAGCAAGGGGATTCATGTTGATCCTGCCAAGATTGAATCAATTAGGGAGTGGACTGCTCCTACGACACCGACTGAAATTCGCCAATTCTTAGGACTCGCCGGATACTACCGAAGATTCATCGAGGGATTCTCGAAGATCGCGAAACCATTGACGAAGTTGACTCAAAAGAAGGTGAAATACGAATGGGGAGATAAGGAGGAATTAGCATTCCAAAAGTTGAAACAAATGTTGTGAAGTGCGCCTATTCTATCGTTACCAGAAGGATCGGAAGACTTTGTGGTCTACTGTGATGCATCAGCAAAAGTATTGGGAGCTGTGTTGATGCAGAGGAAGAAAGTTATCGCCTACGCGTCACGACAACTGAAAACACATGAGAAAAACTACACTACGCATGACTTGGAGTTAGGAGCGGTAGTATTTGCCTTGAAGCTGTGGAGACACTACTTGTATGGAACCAAGTTGGTCGTCTATACCGATCACAAGAGTTTACAACATATTCTTGATAAGAAGGAACTGAACATGAGACAACGTCGATGGATCGAGTTGCTCAGCGATTATGACTGTGAAATCCGTTACCACCCTGGGAAGGCCAATGTAGTGGCGGATGCGCTAAGTAGAAAGGAACAACTGATGACATGTAGAGTTAGATCGTTAGCTATGGTTATCAATCCGAACTTACCTGTGCAAATTCGTGAAGCACAAACCGAAGCTCTTAAGCCTGAACATGTTGAAGCTGAGAAATTAGGAGGAATGGTTACAAAGAAATTGGAGACTAGCACAAATGGAATGCTATGTCTGAATGGTAGAAGTTGGTTACCACGGTTTGGAGGACTAAGGGACGTGATTATGCACGAGTCGCATAAATCTAAGTATTCGATTCACCCAGGATCTGACAAAATGTATCAGGATATGAAGAAGCTGTATTGGTGGCCAAATATGAAAGCTGAAATTGCTACTTATGTAGGGAAGTGTCTGACTTGTGCTAGAGTGAAAACAGAACACCAAAAACCATCTGGATTGTTGGTTCAACCTATAATTCCTATGTGGAAATGGGAAAATATAACCATGGATTTCATAACTAAGCTGCCTAAAACGACAAACGGATACGACACAATTTGGTTAATTGTATCGACTTACGAAATTTGCACACTTTTTAGCTATGAAGGAAGATGATTCGATGGATAAGCTTACGAGACTTTATCTGAAGGAAATAGTCGCAAAACATGGGATACCGATCTCGATAATTTCTGATAGAGATGGTAGATTTACTTCGGAATTTTGGAAATCACTTCAGAAAGCGTTGCGTACGCAATTGGACATGAGTACTGCTTATCACCCGCAGACTGACGGACAGAGTGAGAGAACTATTCAAACGCTGGAGGACATGTTGTGTGCTTGTGTGCTTGACTTTGGAAAGCAATGGGACAGACATTTGCCTCTAATAGAATTCTCTTACAACAATAGTTATCATACCAGTATTAAGGATGCACCGTTTGAAGCGTTGTATGGTCGTAAATGTCGCTCGCCTGTGTGTTGGAGTGAGGTTTGGGATAGTCAACTCACTGGCCCTGAACTCATCCGTGAAACGACTGAGAAGATTTTTCAAATCAAGAGCCGAATTCAAGCAGCCCGTGATCGTCAAAAGAATTACGCCGACGTTCGACGTAAGCCACTCGAATTTCAAGTGGGAGACAAAGTGATGCTAAAAGTATCGCCTTGGAAAGGTGTGGTACGTTTTGGCAAGCGAGGAAAGCTGAACCCCCGTTATATTGGACCTTTCAAAATTCTGGCAAAGGTTGGAACTGTAGCCTATCATCTCGAATTACCGCAAGCGTTGAGCCGCGTGCATAGCACTTTTCATGTGTCGAACTTGAAGAAGTGCTTGTCTGATGAAACACTCGTTATACCATTGGAGGAACTCCGAATCGACGACAAGATGCAATTTGTCGAAAAACCTGTTGAAATCATGGACCGTGAGGTGAAACGATTGAAACAGAGTCGTATTCCTATCATCAAGGTGAGGTGGAATTCTAAACGTGGACCTGAATTCACTTGGGAGCGTGAGGATCAATTTCGCAAGAAATATCCGCAACTCTTTGACAATTCTAGAAACCGTGACACTCCTAAGCTTTGAGGACAAAGCTTCTCTATCAAGGGGATGATGTAACACCTGGTAATTTTCCCTACTTTGTAAAATGACTATTTTACCCTTTGACTTTTTATTTAGTCAACTATGTGATTTAACTGTGTTGGAACCGGGAGGTTATCCCGCGTTTTCTGAAAAACTGTTTGCTGACGAGTAATGGCCTGACTCTGAGCTCAGTCATTATTCTGAACATTTTCTGTGAACCTGACCAAAGTGCTGAGACGGTCAATGAATTGACGATAATCCATGAGATTATTCGTTATCTGTGAATTATGTGCTTAACTGATTAGTTTTTAACAGCGTGATCGTATTTTCTTGAGCAGCGTATTTAAATATTTCTGTATATGTTTATATATGTCTGTATTTTAGTATTTTTGCTATTTATAGTAATAAATCGTATTTACTGTGAATATTTAACTAACGTATCGCGTTTTCGTATTTTACGTCGTTTTTACGTTTAACCGTCGTTAACATGCATAAAATACTTTGCCAACTATAAAATGTCAGTTTTCGTCGAAAAATCGTAAATTTAATATATTTCGTCAAATTTTTAAGTTTTACGTAATTTTTAACTTAACTATATACTTTTTGATATTTACCTAAAACTAACTAACCTTTTTACCTTAAACCTTTTAACTAATTACCATAGTAATTAGTTAAAAGGTTTAAGGTAAAAAGGTTAGTTAGTTTTAGGTAAATATCAAAAAGTATATAGTTAAGTTAAAAATTACGTAAAACTTAAAAATTTGACGAAATATATTAAATTTACGATTTTTCGACGAAAACTGACATTTTATAGTTGGTAAAGTATTTTATGCATGTTAACGACCGTTAAACGTAAAAACGACATAAAATACGAAAATGCGATACGTTAGTTAAATATTCACAGTAAATACGATTTATTACTATAAATAACAAAAATACTAAAATACAGGCATATATAAACATATACAGAAATATTTAAATACGTTGCTCAAGAAAATACGATCACGCTGTTAAAAACTAAACAGTTAAGCACATAATTCACAGATAACGAATAATCTCATGGATTATCGTCAATTCATTGACCGTCTCAGCACTTTGGTCAGGTTCACAGAAAATGTTCAGAATAATGACTGAGCTCAGAGTCAGGCCATTACTCGTCAGCAAACAGTTTTTCAGAAAACGCGGGATAACCTCCTGGTTCCAACACAGTTAAATCACATAGTTGACTAGATAAAAAGTCAAAGGGTAAAATAGTCATTTTACAAAGTAGGGAAAATTACCAGGTGTTACATCATCCCCTTGCTATCTATTGTACGCACTGGATCACTAGTTTCGATGTCACGAGCTTAGCTATCATAAATATTGTGAACACCCAATTTATCCTACACTTGGCACTATATCTCCTATAGTTGCACGTGTACATGAAATGAAATATGAAATTGAATCACTATGAACTTTTACTTGAAACCTATATTCTCACCAACTTTATGTTGACCCAATTTAGCATTTATCTCAGGTAACTGATGATGAGTTGTATCTGCTGTGTGAAGTACTTGGAGTCCGCATGCATTTCTTGGCTATCTTCGGACATTTGTTACTTATGCTTTTGAACGATTATCTCGTTGATGTTTAAAACTTTTACATTCCGCTGCACTATCTTTTGAAACTGAGACCGTTTGTACTGTGATGCTTTTAATTTAAATTCAACGAGGTATTTTTATAAAACGTCTCATTTAGAGTCGTTCTCTTGTACCTTGAACTATGATACAATGACGTAACAGCCCCTGAGCTTTACCGCTTCCGCATATCACATTTTGGGGTGTTACAATAGATGGATTAAAACATGTATTAAAAACACGATTTAATTTGGTTTGGTCCGGGTGTCACGGAAACCGAGACCTTAAAAGTCTCGGTGGTCTTTGTTCTCGGCCATCCACACCCTTAATGGGGTGGTGGTTGTTTTTTTCCAGCCGCAACACCCAAACATCCCAGCGGGGGCTCGTTTGGTTTATCAGTGGCAAACCGTGAGCCTTAAGGCTCTCGGTAGGAACTTTGGTCGAGCAGGGGGGAATCGGCAGCAGCTGGTGGCTGCTTTGGGCAGTCGGCAGCAAGGCCACAACCTTGCGGCTGTGGTGGCTGTTGGTGGTTCGAGCCAAGCCGAGACCCCATGGTCTTGGTGAGGGCTCGGTTTGAGGCTCGGGTACATGGAAAATACACAAGGTGTGTTTGGCTATATTTTGCTAAATACTTTAGATTAAATTGTATTGGTTATATTAATATAAACATGTTTAATAAAATTTAATCAAGACTTAGGTTATGTTAATTTAATTATTTAATCATGAAATTAACATGTCCATTTATTTAAATAAACTATACATTATAATAATTATTAATATAATTATTCATAATATAAGTACATGTCATATTTAGTTAATTTAATTAAGAGCTTAGCTTAATTGATTAATTATATTTTAATCATAGTTTAATTAGATTAATACTATACTTTAGTTTAATTACACAATAATCAGTTAAGGTAAAGTTTTATTAATATTATCATGTTTATTATTAATTAATATCACTTATAAACCATGTATTATATTATTAATTAATAATTATTATGTTATGACTAAAGTATTTATTATTAATAAACTTTAGTATACTATTACATTTAATAAATCACGACTTATAATATATGCTTATTAAACTTTAGCTTATATCATATGCTTATTAATAAGCTTATTATTATTTATGGAAATATGTTAATTATGGAAACATACTAATTATGGAAACATGCTATTTATGGAAACATGCTATTTGTGGAAATATACTATTTATTGAAACATACTAATTATGGAAACTTTCTATTTTTGGAAACTTACTTATTTTGGAAACTTTCTATTTTTGGAAACTTACTATTTATGGAAACTTGCTATTTTTGGAAAGTTATTATACATAGAAACCTGCTATTTTTAAAAAGTTACTTCTTATGAAACATCAAGTATAATAACACATAAGACATGAATTACACTAATCAAGAACACATGAAACACTAAGAAACTACATGATAAAACATGAAATAGTAAAACAAGTCAAGAACATGTAAGACAAGACAAGAACTAGTAAAACAAGTCAAGAACAAGTAAAGTAAACTGATAATCAGTAAAGTATACATTAAACAGATAACTCATTCATGTCCTTTATTATGTAGTGAAGTCGGAGTAGTTCTTCCGCTTTCATCTTCTTTTCATTACTGGACATAAGGTACGGATATTCGGTCCTTCAGTATGGACATTCTCTTTCTATGGTTAGAATCTCTGTTTGTTGCCATATGTTTTCCCCAGTAGTTAACATAAAACTTTTCAGTAATTACTATGCTATTATTTTAAACTGCCTGAGCTATATACATGCATGCCATGTCCACCTAGTTATGGAGGTACCATAACCATAACACTTGAGGCACCGGTGTTATGACTCTTCCACGACGAGAGTGATTGCTCGCGGTGTCCCTTTCAGTTATTGGCCTTTATATTATTATCATGTGGGGCGAATGGGTGCATCCTAGTACATGTTTTGCAAATTACACGGCAATTGTGGTGTGTGCTCTACATCCGTTACATGGAGTTGATCCCTCCACCCAGACTATAATATTTAGAGGCAACCCCTTTAACTGCATGACGAGGTCATCCCTCTATGTATTCATGCACGTTGATACCTTCATGACCTATATGGGCTCTTGGGCATTTAAAATACAGTTTCATGAATTAAACATAAGTCTTTTCAGATATAAACTAGTTTATAAAACATACTCTAGGTTTTCCAGGACTTACACATATTCCGCTGCATTTTCATAGTTTACATATGTTTCAGTTATTCATATCATTGTCATATATATGTTCACTGAGCGTATTGTTCAGCCGTATTTTCTTTTCATGTTCCCATACGACAGGTACTAAAGGGCAGACTTAAGCAATCAAGAGTACGTGCATTAGGATGGAGGCTTCCTTTGACTTCATTTCTTTTATGCATTTATATACTTCTGCTTTGCTAAACATTGTTTTGTCCTTTTTCTACATTCTTTACTTATGAATTGTGTGAGCTTATGTTTGGGACTGATGTTTGATTCCGGTTTCCTTTATGGTCATTTATGTTTTTAAGACATTTACCTTGCATGATTTGATGACACGCCATAATTATCATGTAACGGTCCACTTGTCAAAGTGGGGTATTACAATTATGGTATCAAATCCTGAGTAAGGGTTGATACAAGATCGGCCATACTTAGTCGCATGTGGTTTTCTTCTAATTTTGTTTTGTGGACTGAACCATAGTCGTCCACCTTTGCTAATGTCAAATTTTGTTGGCTATGCCTTCATAAATTCTTCCATGCATCTCTTATGTTTATTCTATGTTTCTAACAGATTAATCATTTACCTTCTTTTGAAACTATCATATGGTTAACACACGCAATGATCAGGAACTTGTTGCAGCTGTCTGAGCAGCTCTGTAGACCATACTCCCTCAGTTCTGAAACGAGATTCGGGCTGAATTCTAGAATAGACCACATCATGCGAATCCTCCTCCTCCCCCACCAGTCACACTCCACACGTGGCTGTAGAGATTCAACAAACAGGAGCCTTGATCTTTCGAGAAGGATGAGGTCCCGTCAGATGCCGAGAACTGGATCTCGCATATGGAGAAGATCTTTGATGCCATGGGTTACGATGGGGTATACAAGGTGAGATTGGCACGCTACAAGTTTAAGGATGGTCGTTGGCATGTTGGAGATATTACAAGCTAAGTAATGGAGGTGATGCATGGATTACCACTTTGACATGGGTGTAGTTCAAGGAACTGTTCTACAATCAGTTCTTCCCTAGAGCTAAGCAAGAACGACTGAGGAGAGATCATCATGCCATCCGGCAGAAGACAGGTGAGAACAACACGAAATTCATGCAACGATTCCTCAGGTTAGCTGGTTTTCTAGGCGTTGCTGCTGGCACAGCTGAGGAGCAAGCGAAGCATTTCCGCTGGGATCTTCACTCCTCGATTACTAATCGTCTGTTATGTGCTACTTTCACCAATTTGTCACAAGTGGCTGACACAACATGCAGTCTGGAGATGCTCCATGAGAGGGATGATTATGAGGAGTAGGCTCGTCCTGAGAAGAGGTATATTTCAATCATCAAGCGTTACCATCTCATTCAAATCAGTATTTTCATTTTTATATCTTGTTTTATTCAATTGTATCTTTCAGGCAGAAAGGTGGAGACCAGTCCCAACCGACCACTCAGCAGAACAACAACAAGGGGCACAGTCAGACTAACGACCGTTATGGATCAGATAGGCGTAGTGGTAGTGATAACTACCGTAACAATGCCAGTTACTCCAACAACAACAGGTCCCTTAAATTTAAACTCTTCTATGTTAAGCTGTTGTATGTCATAAATTCTAGCATCTTAGCATTTTAACAGGAACTCTAGGAATGGGCGTGACTAGAACAATAAGGGTCAGCAGCCTAATCACTCAGCTTCATCTGGTATTATAATCTAAACTTTCAGTGTAGTCATGTTTATGTCCCAATAATCATGTCTCACGCATATCTTTTGAAATAGGCTCTCAGCGCGAGGGTACCCGCTGGAGGGTATACCCATCCTATCTGCACCACCTGCACACGAAGGCATCTTGGACCATGCCTTCGTGCTACCAGTGTTTGCTTTAAGTGTGGGCAAGCAGGCCATCAGATGAAAGACTACAAGAAAGGGGAAACCGTTGGTACATCAGGTATTGCCCCTCCGAAACCAGCAGCATCAACCCGGGTGTACACCACCACCAGAGATCAGGCCAACAAGTCTACAGGTACCATTACTGGTATCTTATTTACTATGGACATGCTGCCTGTGTTTTATTTGATACGGGTGCTAGCCATTCAGCTATATCCACTACTTATGATGCCCGTATTAATAAGACATCTTCACCACTTGAGAATGTATTAAATATATCTACACCAATGAGAGACTCTGTGCGCATTACTCATATGTACAAAGATCTTCCCTTAGAATTTGATGATAAGATTCGTTCTGTCGACGCACTTCCTTTGGACATGTGTGAATTCGATATGATCTTAGGCATGGACTGGTTAGCAAAACACCACGCCACGATAGATTGCCATATATATCGAGTAATATTCGGTGATGTTAAAGATCCAGAGTACATTCATAATGGTGTTATACCAGGAAAGTCTGTACAAATCATTTCTGCCTTAAAAGCCCGTGCTTTACTAGCTCATGGCTGCGAAGGTTTCTTAGTTATAATTCAGGATACTACTGTTGAAGCTCCATCGATTCAGGATCATCCGCTTGTTTCAGAATTCCCTGATGTGTTTCCAGAAGAACTTCTGGGTATACCACCTACCCGCGAAGTGGAGTTTGGCATTGAGCTTATTCAGGGAGGTGAACCTATCTCCAAGGCTTCTTATCGCATGGCTTCCATAGAGCTCAAGGAGTTAAACGACTAGCTGCAGGAGTTACTGGAGCGAGGTTTCATTCTTCCGAGACTGGTACTATTCGTTAAGAATAAGGACGACAGCATGCGTCTGTGCATTGACTATCGTGAGCTAAATAAGATCACGATCAGAAAACGTTATCCATTGCCACGTATCGATGATCTATTTTACTAACTGCAAGGTACCAAGCACTTTTCCAAGATTGATCTACGATCAGGCTATCATCAGCTACGAGTGAAGGAGCAGGATATTACTAAGACTGCTTTTCGCACAAGATATGGTCATTACGAGTTCGTAGTCATGCCTTTCGGACTCACAAACGCTCTAGCGGTATTCATGGATTTGATGAACCGCGTTTTTCATGAGTTTCTGGATAAATTCGTCATCGTATTCATTGATGACATTCTGATCTCAAAATCCAAGAAAGAACACGAGGAACATCTTCGCACAGTACTACAGATTCTTCGCCAGAAGCAACTGTATGTAAAATTTTCCAAGTGTGAATTTTGGTTAAGCAAGGTGGCGTTTCTGGGCCACATTGTCTCCGCAGAAGAGATCACCATGGATCCTGCGAAGGTTGAAGCTATCACTAAATGGCCAAGACCGACATCTGCAACAGAGGTTCGTAGTTTTCTGGGCTTAGTTGGTTATTATCGCAGATTTATGGAGAACTTTTCACGGTTAGCCTTGCCTTTGACTAAGCTGATGCGTAAGGGAGAGAAATTCTTCTGGAATGATGAGAGGGATAATAGCTTTGAAGAACTTAAGAAGCGATTGGTTTCTGCACCTATTCTTACTCTCCCATCTGGCACAAATGGATTTCAGATTTATAGCGATGCTTCGAGAAAGAGGCTTGGTTGTGTACTTATGCAATATGGGAAGGTGATTGCCTATGCATCACGTCAGCTTAAGCCTTATGAAGAAAATTGTCCCAATCATGATCTGGAATTAGCAACATTTGTTTTTGCACTCAAAATCTGGAGGCATTATCTGTACGGTGAGTCATGTGACATCTTCACTGATCACAAGAGCCTCAAGTACATATTCACTCAGCGAGAACTAATATGAGACAGAGACGGTGGTTGGAGCTACTAAAGGATTATGACACCAAAAGTCAGTACCATCTTGGTAAAGCGAATGTGCTGGCCGATGCTCTCAGTAGGAAATCAGGCATGATTGCTGGCATTAAGGTGGAAGAAGAGATCATACGTGATCTAGAGCATTTAGACATTAAATTCTTTGTATGTGGACATCATGGGTACTGGGCTAATCCGAGAGTTGAGCCAGACTTAATCTCTCGGATCAAGGCAGCTTAGAAGGACGATCGTGAGATATGGGCGATTATTTAGAATATCGATCAGCAGACAGAGTTTCGTATGGACGAAGATGGCATCGTACGACAGGGTACCATATGTGTTCCGGACGATCTTACACTCAAAGAAGCCTTACTGACTGAGGCTCACAGCTCTCCATTCTCCATCCATCCAGGTTCTATCAAAATGTATCATGATCTCAAACAACATTTTTGGTGGAGTGGAATGAAACAGGATGTTGCTACCTTCGTGTCCAAATGTCTGACCTGCCAGCATGTTAAGATAGAACATCAGCGAGCTAGTGGTTTACTACAACCATTAGAGATTCCCGAATGGAATTGGGACAAGATCTCCATGGATTTTGTCACCATACTTCCGTAGACCCAAAGGAAGCATGATGCTATATGGGTCATTGTCGATCGTTTAACCAAGTTAATCATCATGGCTGTGATGTTGATAGCTAGGGTTTGATGCAAAATCCTAGATCGATGTTGAGGCTGTTATGTGATGTGAATAAAGAAGCTTTGATATGGTTTTTATGTACGGAAGCAGAAGTCACGTCACATGAATTTGTGAACAAATATACTGTACACGAGGTATATTATGACAGCGGAGTAGTTGTTGTATGACATGGTGTTGCGTATTCATATCCATCACGTGAATCAAGGTACGGATATATATGAAAAATATAGGAGTCAATTTTTGGTATATAAATCTCTGATTTAGAGTAACTCTTTCTGTAAAAACATCCTATATTTTTTGTATATATCTATATGATTCGTGGAGAGGAATATAGTTTATGCTCGTGACTTTTTGGAGATCACTGCTGGTTAACATGATATATTTAGGAACTATGATTGATTCTATCATATCTCCTATATTATAGTTGATACAGTTGTGATTATGTGTTACCCATTGTCTGGCGCTGACAAACTATGTATGAGACGCTGACAGAAGTTAGTGTTGTCCGAGATATAGTTTCTGAACGCTGAGAAGTGTTGTCCGTTATTGGACAACACAGACTGATAATATGTTGGAAAAATAGGGGTATTGGATGACAAAGGAAATGTTGTTGTTTGTATTTTTGGTTGAGTTTTGGCACACAAAATAAGGAGGTTACACACACAGGTACATGGGATCTCTGTTATTATACAGAATATCATTTAGATATTTATGGCTTGGATATTTTTCTTAGAAGAGGTATATGACTAAGGGGAAGAATTCTTATGGTAAATTTGATGCTCGAAGTAGATTTTCGTGAGTTTGTATTCTATCATATCTTAAAGTCGTGGTGTTTCCTTCACACTCACACTTTAAAGATAACTTGGTCGTGCTTACATGGTTAGTGACGAAGACTTTTCAAATCTAGCAAAATGACTATTGCTATCACTTGAAGGAGTTACATTATCGTGCTCAGTGTCTCACAAGAGGATGAGGATTTTGACAATGAGATCGAGGTCTACTTATATTTTCTTCTCTATTTGTATAAGTTTGACGTCACGTGAATAGTACAAGACATGGAAAACAGGTTTGGGTTATTCTACTTCTACATCAAAAGTATTATAGTTATTTTTCTTCAAAATCATTACACAGAGCCTACATTTGGAGAATTTTCAATTGCATACATTATTTCCTTCCCTATTTGATGTGACAAAAAGGGGGAGATATACATGCTTGACTTGAGGGGAAGCAATTTGAAGATGATGTACCACTTACAAGAGATACACAAAGAGTTTTGCCAACATCAAATAGGGGAAGATTGTTGGGTCTAAAAGTTGATGTGGCAGAAACTCAAAATAAAGAAATATCAAGACGTTTATTTAGACACGCTGACACGTGAAAGCTAGACGTTGACACGTGTATTCTAGCCGTTGACAAACATCAAGACGCTGATGGAATTATATTTAGAGGATATATTCAAGATATTGTGGACTGGTATTTAGAATATAGTTTATCTAAATAGAATATTTAGATGTTTATTCATTCTTATCTCTTGTAAACCCTATTCCTTACACTATAAAAGGAACCAAGGGTCATAGGCTTATTTATCAGTTTCATATACAATGTAAACCTAAAGTGTGTGTCGACTAGGCGTGGGATTAAATGTATACACGCCTGGTGGTTGTTTATTATTAATATAATGAGCAATCTTTGGGAGTAATTCATCTTTGTGTTCTTGTGTTTAAACAACTTGCTAACGTTTTTCATTCTCTTCCGCCTTGATTCAAACAAGTGAATGAGAATCGTCCCTAGCAGCCTAAAGATCCGAATCTATTAGGTTTCATCAATCACAAATGAGATGGAAGGTAATGTGTGTTCTTAAGTATGTGTGTGTGTGCGCGCGTTCGTAACTGTGTGTGTATGTGTGCGTGTGCACTTAATTACATAGAAGTTGAGACTTTGATTTCGTTGGAATATTGTCATTGGAAAAAAGTTGTCAGGGTAATTATGGCGGGAATGTTCAGTCGTGAAAGATGAGAAAATGGTTTTGGGGACATGTTTCACACGAAGGGAAAGGTGGAGGAGGGGCTGGCGTGATTGGGATGAATAAAAATGACGAAAATGCCTGCACGTACGTCGCACGTGAGGGAGTTAACTGGACTTAACAACGGAAAGTTACGTTTTAATGTCTCAAGGGTTTTTTCGCATGAAATTGAGAAGTTTGTGGGCAGCTTTGCACCACCTTTGGTCTCAGGTATTTTTTTTCTATTTTTGCGATATTCGATGGACAAGATTTGCAATTTACCCTTTATTTTATCAATATAATACCTATAGGTGGCAAAACGGGCAGGCTAGACGGGCAAATGCATCGATCCAAATGGGTGCGGGTCCAAACGAACGCGGTCCAAACGGGCGACGCCATAAACAAGCTATCATAAAAAAACTCTAAATTACAAAAAAAGGTCCTGAACCAAGCACCGCTTGTTTCTTAAACAATTAGTTTTGCATATATGGTCACTCGTCGATTTATTTTTCATACGTTAGATCTCTCTCCATTCATATGTGCATAAATTTGCTAAGATGAATCGAATATGTAAATTTGACTACATTAAAGTAAATAATTAAATATATGTATCAAATAATTAAATTAATAAAACCCTGAACTGAATTTACAAATAATAAAGCATAAGTTTTATATCAAATATTAATTTTGGTAAAAGATAATATGATACATGTTTAAAACTTGAAGAAAATTGATGAATGAGATATACTAGGGGAGGTGCCCGTGCTTCGCCGCGGGTGTTTTGGGGTCGTTAGTTGGCCGGTACTTTTGGTGTGGACTTGGTCTGAAACAAATGATTCAGTTAGATTCGAAGGCTACCAAGATTCTTGTTGATCAAAACCTACATAAATGTTAACCTAACAATGTGCAACTATCTTCAGCAGACAACGTATTGTGTTAAAAAAGGGTAAGGAAAGCTATCAATTGACACCAAATATTATTATTTTGAAGCTGGACAAAAAACTTGTTTTCAGTGTTCGTTGTGCTAAACTGAAACCCAACTGACCCATTTTGTCTAGTAAAAAACGTCCAGGTTGCTGAATCTCGAGCCTCTGCTGCAACTTCAAACTCTCCACCTGCCGGTACGTTTCCTAAAACTTCAGTCGCTCTAGTCAATTGCCTAACCGATGCCCCTAAATTCTTATCCTTTGACCCCCTGCCATTTCCTAAAACTTCAGTCGCTAAGGGGCAGTTTAAATGAGTTTTCCCAAGACACTTCTTTGCTTTTCGACATCCGACCAACAGTCCACAAATGTGAAAGATCCAGATAAGCTGAAAATTTCAAACTTTCCCTGCAATAACGTAGGATATCAACTAATATCAGTCGTTGGCATACAATATGCCAATCGTGAAGCATAGTGTAATCAGGGCCACTACCTATGTAATATTGCAATATTCTTTTGATGTCGCACCCCTGCATGTGTTGTTAATAAATAATTTAGCATTTGTCCCAAAAGCTGATCTGGAAATGATGAAACCATTAAAGATAGGAGCGAATAAAAATAAGAATGAATACTTATTTAAAAAAGTGAGCTACAACTACACCTTGTTCGTTGTAGTCACAAAGTCCAAGCAGCTTCACTGATCTTCCTTGAGAGGTTGAGCTATATCACGTACTGAAAAACAAAATTTGAAGTTCCTTTTTAGCTTCAAAAACCTCATACCCGATTTCTAATTAGCAGATTCAAGATCAGTGGCCATTGTGCGCACCTACAAACACACTACCCCTTTTAAACTCTATCTATTGTGAATATAAAAAATCATTCACGCACAATCGTACATATTCAAAACACTAAATGCATTAACTAAAGCAAAGTTAGGGACTTTGAGTGCACTCTTACAAACCTAAATGATTGGGCATAATTCTAAAAAAATGCATAACAACACTAAAACCAATCTAAACATCGCAAATCTCTAACAAAAAACAACCCAACTTATTAAAACCAGTAAAAATGAAAATTTACCAACTTATCGCAAAGCTGATATCGTTCAGGGAACGTGGTTCGTAATTAAAAACTTCAAGCCATTGGCCTATTTCGAGCTAAAGGACATATTTCTCCCTACGGCTATCTGAAGTCCAAACATTTTAAAGTAGTTTAAAATAGGCACATAAGCATAATAACATAAGAAATCCTAAAGACCCCCTAATTGATTAGTTAGTTACTTTATAATCAACTCATAATAGTGATTTAAAATACCCAAACTACAATTGATTATTAAAACCGATATTGGAAATCATATGTATCTTATACTCTTAGTGACTACTGTCTGACTCTTACCTCATATGCCAAATGTCGCTCATCGTGTTCAAATGTACGGTCTTCCCACAGAATCAATTATATGGTTCATCGGGTTGGTCCATCACTCATTGCCTTTCCTCGATCAAAGCAGACTGTGATTGCGTCATTATGGTGAAGCTGCAAGCAAAAGTAAAAACTATCAGTCCAACTTACATCTAAAGTACACCTAAAGTACAACCATTGAAATCCAATACCCTTTTTTGCTGTAAAAGGGGTGTTTGGCTCCTGTTTTAACAGCAACCAAACAACCCTTTTGTGGCAGAATGAGTGTTTTGTTCAGCAACCAAAAAACCTTATGCACATCCATTGACTTTCAACATTTTGTTTGGTTGCACAAAACTTAATCAGTTTACAATGTTTAGCATGCTAATAACAGTTGTGTGGTTGTCGATGCTAAAAAGACATGTTCTTTTGTGACCAATTACCTGACAAACAAATTAACATCAACAAAAATTTGAACAACGTCAGGTTGCGTACCTGCCCAGTCAATTATGTAGCTTCTTCCTCCAACTTCATCCTCTCTTCTTCACGACCTATCACAGACGCAAGTGATAGGACACCTGATCAGAAACCTACATTTGCCAAAGAAAGAACAATCTAAAAAAAATAAGGAAATTTTAACCGTTTTCAATATGCAACAAAATAATTGTCCAAATGTGAATAAGATTACCGATTAGTTAGACAAAATAAGTGCAAGCTACATCACCATTAACCCACGCTAAAAAGGTGCGACTAATTTTTTATGCTCCACATGATGATACCTACATCAGGTGTAACCATTGATAATAATAATTCCAATTATTTAACTTAAAAGAACTTACCATACTTTGACTTCGGTTAAGACTTTCAGCAACACGCAGCTTGAAATATTCGCCTCAAACCCATTGCTCAATAACGTATTCCAACGTACGATATCTCATGAGCTTTTTCCTAATGCCAAATAGAAAGGGGAAAGTATTTTATGTGCTATGTTGAGGCTCAGATAAGCGAGCATCGGATATTAGGATATGCGCGCTCTGGCTGCAAACACACAAAGCTTGCCCTTCCAAGAGGCGCACAATCCAAATCATGCTCTAGTCCGCTTACGGACGCGATGTTATCATCATCGCCTTTTAGGAGCATTCAACAGATACATCACCACAGACTTGGATATGTTACCGAAATAGCATACCGCGTATCAAATTATGTTACAAATCTCAAACGTTAGTAGAACCACATATCTGGTGTGGCCTCAAAGAGGCGCCATATATATACCATGAAGCAAAAGTAGGAAACGATATATTTGTTTTGGCCTGAAAGAGGCGCCATATATCCAACACAAAGAAATAGTAGGAAACAATGTATCCGCAACACTCCCACTAAAATCACTTTTAAATATTTGTTTTAATTAAAACATCTTAGCAAACACTTCGTATACGCATGATAACCCTCATTTCAAAATAAAAAGATGTGGGTTGCTTTCACTCACCATGATCAACAGAAAGCGCCCAATTTGATATCATCATCGCCTGTAATTCTCAAAATCATAAGCCTATCTTGTAAGCCTACAGTCTATGAAATAAGATACCATAGTGGAGGAAGGAGATCAATAGAAGGGAAGGTAGGGATGGCAGAGATACGGTGAAAGAGTGTGTTGTGGGAGTTGAGCTACTCCCCATTCAATTGAGATGTGAACCAAATGAGCCAACGGACATTCATTGTTTGTTCCTCTCCCACACATTGTATCTTTAATAATTCTTTTCATTAAGCAAATGACCCAATCCACAACCACAGATTTTGTTCACTAACACAACACACAAATGGGCAGCATCACATATTGTTAAACATCGTGTGATACATGGGAAATCACACAGTTCCAACATGTGTGACCCTACCAGAAAGTCAGTGTTTTGTAACCAAAACATTCAACAACCGAACTCCAACGATAGTCGCAACCACAACCCAAAATCAGTCAACAGATTTGAATTTGTGATAAGGCATGTTTCGATGTAAGACATAGGCTCAGAATGTAATATGCTGAAAGACAAAGGTTGCACCCGCCATGGCTGCAAACGTGATGGTTTACCGCGCCAAGCTGCGAATGAGCTATGTTTTTTCGGATGGTTTCAGATTCATCATAGCCTTTAAAATGGTCGCAGGCATGGCTCGCACGACCACACAGGCCGAGCATACAAACAAATAACAGTACAGGCTTCAAATCGATCGTCGCATACGAAGCACCATTGCCGCACACCATGAACGGTGGCAACAAAGGTGTGGGCAACGAAGCTGTCATGACTCGCACGACGATGCGCTCTAAGCATACAAACAGATAATCGTAGGTCTTTCAAGACTTATCACTTTAATAAAAGTTTACTAAGAAACATAATTGACGACCAAATGGTGTAAACCAAAGAGCTCTTATGAATCCAGAGCCGCAAACCAGTATCCAAAGAGAAGGGTAAACCCGCGATGGCTGCAAACTAAAAGTTTGCCTTGCCAAGATTCGGATAACCTCGACCCTGTGGCGTTAACAATTCCAACATGTGGCAGACACATAATCCCCAAAGGGTAAAGCCGCCATGGCTGCAAACAAATCACTTAAACCTCATAATCATGAAGCAAAACAGGAGGCGCATACGTTTTTTTTAAACTTAATAATCTGGGGAAAACACAACAAAATTAGTGATGGCTTAAATCTAAAGTGAAAACTTACCAGCCTAGAAGAAGAGAACACCATTAAAGAATGAAACCCTAAAAAAAATTAGGGTGTCCAGCAAACTCACAAAAGCAAGCCTTTCAACCAAGTGTTTTGACAATACCACAACATGTAATTACACTCCAACAATTCAACAAGCCTATCTGCACACGACCAAGAAACCAATACAACTCGCAAAACAAAGCATCCAACTAAATCACCCAACTTCACCAACCAATCACCAACGTCGCCAACCATGAACGGCTGCATCGAAGGGATCGGCGACATCGAAAAGGTTGAATCTAGATCGTATAACAAAAAACAATAGAGATCGACTATTTTTTTATATAGAAATGGGTGCGAGGAAGATCAAAAATATTTGTTGTATCTATACCATAAATTACTCCACTTCGCCACCCACCACCAACCGTTCCCAATTAACGGCTGGAAATCGTCCATTCAACCACACGTGTGCTTAGATGAAGGGAAAAGATAAGTAGTCTAGGTTATTACCCAATTGGTATATAATATACCCAATTGGTACCCACTTGCCAATCAACGGTTGTAAAACAGCCCACAAAATCAAGGGGTAGGGTTGTATGTGAGGGTTTACAGATGGACGGCTGGGAAAACAACATTGTGTGTCATCAACGGATGTAAAGTAGGAGGTTACTGTAGATAGATACAATGATTCTCCATTTTTTTTTGTGAGAGAGGGTTATAATGTGAGAGTCATTTGTTTGTGAGAGTGGGAAGTTTAATATTTAAGTATTAGTATGTGAGGGGATCACTGTTTCTAAGGGAACGTGATTCCCCTCTATTATTAAAGATACAATTTCTGTCAAATTAATGATAGAAAGAAAGAAATGTAAAGGTAAGGGATAAAAAAAGTCGAGGCAAAATTTGCCACTATTTACACGGGTACGGGTACGCCTATTTAGTCCATCTAAATTTCTCTCTCTGTTCAAGTTCGGAAAAAAAAAGGTTGGAGCAGAAAACGTTCACTTTTAAAAAACTATCAAATATAAACAAAATTTTGCTAAATAGCAAAATTTGACACCACTATCCAAATAAAAAGATACCAAAGTTTTGCCATTATAGAAAGATTCATGCTATTTGGACAATAAATATTTATTCGTGGCCCAGTCGGCCCAACCCAGATACTTCATAAATGTAGAAATGTTCATATGCTAGAATAGTCCATAAACCCTCTAATGGGTTATGTATAGATATAGACCTATGGGCCTTTGGCATGCTCAAAATTCGCATTCATCTAAGAAAAAAAAAATAGGTGCTAAAGCGATCTTTTAAGATAGTGAAATGAGACTCATTTCTAGATTTCATTATTGTTCATAAGCTTTTTAATGGTATATATAGGTTTGTGACTTGATATTACAAACAGACTAATCTCAGAACGATTACTCTTTTGGATAGTTTGGAGTTATCGCTAAAAATAATCGTGGTCACCTCCAAATATACACACCTAGTAAGATTTGAGGCTTTAACTTTTTTTTTTTATGAAACTAAAGCTTATAAAGAATAAAGACTTATGACCTACAAGTTTTCTTATAAGCTCGCATAAAATACGAGATTTATTTTATAAACCGATTTATTTTAAAAACTTATTCCCTAATAAACCTCTCGCGAGACATACTTTTATATAATGTTTGGCGAAATAAGTTGGAACGGGGCTAGAGCTGGGACTAAAGCTGAAGCTGGAGCTAAGGTTAGGGCAACTATTATTAACCGAAATTGAAATTTATATTTTTGTAAACATGTTTATCCAATGAGTTCGGTTCATCATTCGAAATTACTAGTAAAAAGCACATAATTAAATAAGCTTTAACTATATTTTAAAATTTTGTTTAGTAAATAAATAATTTATAATTCATAACTTGTAGGTTATAGTTTTTAGCTTTTTTTATGAGAATTGGGATTAGAAAAGCTTATATCTATAAACTTTTAAATAAATTTACATGATAAAAAAATTATTTTTATAAACCGATTTATTTTAAAAGCAAAAACATCATGTCCATAAAAAAAACCATAATTGGCGTAGAAAACCACAAGAAATAATTGAAAGAAACATGTTTATATGGACTATGGTATTAACTTTTCTGTAAAAACTTGAAAAGTATACATGTTAAATCTTAATTAGTATTTTGTGAAATAAAAAGTTCCAGATTATGAAAGTACATATATTCTTATAGTTCTACCGTTCTTCATTTTATTTTATTGTCTTTTAACTTTGAATCTTCAAATATAAAATACAAATCGTTTACAGATCCCCCTTTTGTAATCAAGAAGCCATAGTCGTAAACTTTTGTTAAAAACTTCGATTTGTTTTCAATGAATTTTGTGTCGCACGAATACATGTTTTTTTCATTGCGCTTATTATTATGTCAAAAGAAATACATCTATTCCACTTATTTTAATGAAATATAACTTTCAATTCTTTATTTTTTTCTCTTTTATATTTGTTAAAAAACCCGTGAATATAATGTAATGTCTATAAAATCTTACTACTAAAGGGTGTAAGTTCGTAATTTACATGAAATTAAAGGAGTTAAAATGGTAAAAGGACAAAAGTAGAAAGGTCACAATCAAGAAGATTTTGTGTGGGTTTGTTATCTGCAAGTAAACATTCTAGGTTTAATCATGTGCCACGTGTGTATATATTTTGTTTGTATATGAATCGTGACCGTCCAAGGAACAAACAAAACACATACCGTAGATTTTATTAACTACGATACTGTACTATACTTACTTACTGACTCTAGGTATCTATAATTCTAGTTATTACTAGTATATGTCAACAATTGTCGGCCACTCGTGCTCTTGCGGCTATTTCTTTGTTCTGTACACTCGTTGACTTCCTGACTATTCATTCACACGCTTGTAGTATAATAAATACAAACAAATTTATATACTATAATTCAATCCCGTCTTTTTAACAGAAATTATAGCAAACAAATCAGTTTTGCCTTTGTATGTTTTCTGTATAAAGTTTGTGTTTACTGTCAACTTCTGAAAATTAGATAATTTGCATGCCCTATGTGTGTAAACAAAAAAGCTTATGTATTGTGGACTTAAAAAAGAATCGAACTTGAAGAAGTTGGTACTGTGATTCTATATACAAACATTTTATGAGAAGCCATTGGAGATTTGGAGTGTATGTATTAATGCATATCTTTTCCATGTTGCATACGCAAAAAGCCTAATAAAAAAAACCCTAAATAAAGTCGTCGAAGCCATTATTCCGAGAAAAAAAAAATGTTCTAACGAGTGAGTATTGAGCTTGTGCACTCGGGCTATATTTCTATTTGTTTTTAACAAACGAACATTATAATTGAAAAGTTTTTGGCATATAATTTCATGTTTCTTGTTACAAGTACTGTTTAAGGCCTAATTTTTCCTAGAACATAACGAATTAACGATGGTTGGCTAAATAATTCGTGTGTGAATTACACGATAAGTGCAATTATGTTTGACTCGTTTACTAGCTTTATGTGCAAAGATTCATGGGGTAGGAATAGTTTTGTTAGGTGTCTCATTAAAATTAATTCTGATGTTGATTTGGTTGAGATTGTTATTATTGGTGTTCCGTCTCTTACTAGTGATGAGTATACCAAAGAAACAATCCGAGTTGAATATGAATGAAAGCCGTTGAGGTGTGATACATGCAAGATTTTTGGTCATGACATTGATTTGTGCCCAAAGAAGGTTATGACTATTCCTAGTACTTCTATGGTTCATACTAGTGCGCCTGTTGAGACATCTAATGGTGGATTTTAATTAGTGGGTAAGAAGAAAAGTAGGAATAAGAAGTCCTAGTCTAAGTCTACTGGTCCGTCGGTTCAACCGAATGTCAAGTTTGTGCCCAAAACAACTTCTAGTGAACCGAAGAAAGGTGGTACATATGTTGGTAATGCTGCATCTTCCAAGAGGAAGGAACTATATCTTTTTTCATTTGATGGTAATGTGACCACATCTAATTCGTACTCAGCTTTATATGAAAATGAAGAAGAGGTTGCTCTTGTTTATAATGAATCGATTAATCTTTTCAACTCTAAAACAGGTGGATGTTCCTACTCTACTACTGTTGTTGGTTAGTTTGGTTCATTATGTTATGTTCTAGGTGCATTTTATATTTCTAGAAGTGTAAGTGGTTATAGCGTGTCATAAATACTAGATTAGATGGTTTATCAAGCTTGTAAGTTTGAGGTTAATGTGGTATCTCAGTCACATTCCATTTGTACTTCGTTGTTTATTTTGGATAATATATTTACCAGGAAAACCCATTAAAAAAATTACACGATAAGTTTACAACAAAGAATTTCGAGTATTCTTCAAATTAAATCTGATAAGCCATATTGAAGACTTGAATTACGTACATTTAAAGGAGAAGATTTTGTATGAGGAGACTATTGAAATGGAGAGATACGACGGCAAAAGGGAAAAGATTTGTTAAAAAATGAAATGATGATGTCTAATAAGCAGAAGAAAATAGGCGGCGGGTATATGTTATTTAATGTTATTTGTATTACCAGACATCATCATTAATCTTTTCCTTTCCTTTCCTTTCAGTCACCTCTCACATCCTTCCAATCAACTCATTCTTTTCTACCTCATCGATCTACGCAAACAGTTTCCTACATAAAATAATAATACTCATATATTAATACACTTCTTCAACGTTATTTAATTCAGAGCGCAAATGATCTCCTTCTGCATGCAAAAGGTGATACATACTTTAATCAAATTTACACGTACACACATATATAAACCTATGGTTTTATCTAATTCTACATAAAAAGTTAACGTGTACGTGCGTAGAATTTAATAATACCCTGTGTGAAATTTATAGCAAAGCTGGAGCTTTAATAGTGAGTGACATTAATAAGGGGGTTCAAAGAGTCGATATGGAAACAAAAACATGAAATCTAAAAAAGGGAATTGGAAACAGTCAGGCTTTTCAGAGGGAACAACGCATGGAAAGTGAGACAGTGAAAGGTTTCAATCGTCCACGAACTATACTTCTTTGTTGCCACCTTAATTACCATTTGTATTTTGGGACAGAAAGTAATAAGTTGAACATGCATGATATAATAACTCGTCATTTATATAGGCCACGTTACGTACTACGTGATAGGATGCCCACAATGGCTCGCTCGGCATGTGGGTCTCGGGTCTTATTTAATCACAAGAGGAATGTGGGTTTTAGGTTACCACTTACCAGGGAAAAACGAGAAAAAAAGGTCCTAGGGCTGACCGAGTTTTACATCCACAAGCAAATAGAATTGCATATTTTAATTAATGAAAAATAAATTTTGTCGAATATAATGCAGTCATTTAGTAATTTTAATGCTGAAGGGAGTAGGGCAAATAAGTTGGAATAACTTTTTACCTACTCAAAATTATAGGCGGGAATCGAGTCGTGTTCATGTCAACTTATTCAAGTTCGTGGATTAACATGTTATTGTAACTTTAACTCAAACACGACCCATTTATTAATCGTGTCAAAAAACTCAACACAAACCGCACCTGCATTGTTAAGAATAAATAAACGTAATACTAATTGTATTATACAGAATCGTTGATTACAACAATAGATTGAGGCATTCAACAATATGCAGTGTCCTTAAACTGAAATTTGTCCTTAGTACGAACTGTTTAAAGGATACAACAATCAAATCAAGATAAACTTGAATCTGACGAATCTCTATTGTCCTTCTTGATGGATTCTGATGTGGTATATATACTTCATGAAACAACACCAATGAACCATCGTGACTTTTCCAGAAAACAGTTATATCTGTTAAAATTATAACTGTCAAAAAGGAAATGTGGTTGTGTTTGTTTAGTGTAATGAACAGACACAAGGAAAACCCTAATCTAGATTAAAAATTAATTACAGATTTTCTTAATTGAGCCCAAGAGCCCCAAGGCCCAAGGCACATCTTTTGACCTTTTAATATATATATTAGTTATACATATATTAAGCCCAATAAGACTTACCATTCACTATTCATTAGGATGTCCATTAGTATGGATATTAGGTAATTAGTAGGAATAAATCCAAGGTCCTTATAAACATGTTTTAGTTTCCTTTTTCTGACGATGTGGGACAAGAACTTTACATGTTCCAACAAAACTGCACCTGCATAACACGGGGTTACCGGCTATTTAAGTAAATATGTTAAGCGGTTAATAAGGTTGATGCTTTGTCAATCTAACTAATTTATATGCAAAAAATAATACTCATATAAAAGATGTAAAAAATGATAAACATAACAGAAAAGTAGTTATGGGACAATTTCGATGATGTTTTGAATTATAATTGATAATATTAACTACATAACAAAATATATATGATTCAAATCTAACATAAATTTAAGTTAGGGATCCAGTAAGAAGAAAAAATAAAATGAGAAGAATAAGAAGAAATCCTGACCACAAATTCCACAAAGGAAGGAGAATTTTAAGGGGAGATGCATCTGACTTTGTAGGTGCATCTGAAATGTGTGGCTGTGGTTTCTTCTCATTCTTCTCATTTTACTTAATCTTCTTATTTGATCTTAACTCTATATATATATATATATATATATATATATATATATATATATATATATATATATATATATATATATATATATATATATATATATATATATATATATATATATATATATATATATATATATATATATATATATATATATATATATATATATATTTATATATATAATTTTTAGAGGCTTATATTTATTTAAACGGTTTACGTATTGACCTGTTTATTACTTATTTAACCCAAACACAACCCAATTATTAAATAGTTTATATGAGTTGACCTATTTTTTGCCCAAACCTGTTTATCCTCAACCCAAACTTGTTTAACTTCGTATCGGATTCGTGTCATTTATAGTGTCGTGTCAAAAATTACCACCCTACTCAAAACTAACGCGTAAGTTTTTATCCCTACTACCATAACACAGACACGACTTCAACCATAAAAACTATAAACGGTGAGAAAATCACAAGTGAAGAGCGTGTGATAGTGAGCTCGAAATCCTACATTGACAAAAAATGTTGGAAGCTGCATGAACACATAGAAAAAGAAATAACATTGTGTAATGTTTTGTGTAATGTTTGGGTTTATGCTTTCAAAGACAATGTGAATGGTAACGCAAGGAATTTCAGTGATTTTGGAATGTGATAGAAAAAACTAGAGGGCAAAACAGGGGAGTACGAGAAGCAACATACTATATCATAAACGGGGAATGAAAGTTCATATGCACTAACGTGTATCAGATTGTCTTTTTTGGTAAATAGTTTCTCTTGTAAGTTTTATTATTCTGAAAAAAAAAGTTAAGTACGAAAGATGTCTATAAATCATACATCTTCGTCCGTTACATATGCAACCAACTTTTTGTAAAAAAAAATTATAACAATATCATAAATTCACATAAAATATAAGAAATAGTGAAATTTGTTACTTCTATAAAACAGATTTTAAGATTATCAGTTATACCTTAGATATCGCTCGAGATATCATGATCATCATACATATCATCATATAGTTCATAATCATCTAAGGGGTATTTACTTTTCCTTTTATGCCTTTTTGTGGGGAGAGTAGTGGGCCCAAATCTCTTTGATCATCTTATTCCTCACTCACATTAAAACCTTACTCTTCTCACTAAGAGGCTAATTAAAAGCCTCATATGATACCATTTTAAAAAGTAAACAACTCTTAAGTTGGAACCAAATATGACTTGAAGCATAAAATTATTTGAACCTTATAATATAGTAGAGTTCAGTTTTTATAAGTATACTAACTAAATAAAAATAGAAACACATTTCGATTCACCGGGTACATTTTAAGATATATTAAATAGAAAATTAATGCTTTTTTGTTTAAATTAAAACTACTTCAAAAAATCATAAGTGACACGGACATTCACGGAACACCTTCGGACTCCGTCCCTGTTGAGACACATGCATTTCACTCGTCGTGCTCTCACTTTTGGAGATAGTTGATTGTGAGGTGATGTTTGGTTTGGCTTATATAACGTAAGCTCTTTTCAGTTTATATAACTTAAGTCATAATTTTAAGGCTTATTTAGAGACGTATGAGCTTATATAAGTTTATTATATCATGATAAACATATATAATCCTTTAAGTCTCAAAGTAAGTCACAAAATTAAAGCTTATGTTATATAAGTAAAAAATAAGCGATATTTCGGCTTATATTTCATAAACTCTAATTTTTGTGGCTTATTTGGAGACTTATAAGCTTATATAAGTTTATTATATCATAATAAACTTATAAAAACCAATAAGTCTCTAAATAAGCTATAAAATTGAATCTTATGTTATATAAATCAAGATGAGCTTACGTTATAAGCTAAATCAAACATCTTTAAGTGAAATATGTTTGTATAAGTGGGTTTGGTGAACTACCACGAGAGTTTGCTAAATTGTTTTTTCTTTTAGTTCTTATTGTTAAATTTTTAACTGGGAAGTGATTGGGACACATTCAAAATTTATTGGGACACTTATATGTACAAGCATTTAAAGCAGTAAATATTTTCAGTACAAGTATTTGATGCATTATTTGGAGTGTCCCAATCAATTTTGGGAGTGTGCAAATCATCTCCCTTTTTAATTACGTCAATGGCATAAAACCCTGTTTTTTAATTACTACCACCTAGCTACACGTGAATAAGCTTGTGATTTCTCATGCATATTTTTACTATAGTTGCAGTGAAACGCAAAGGGTTACTAGTATTTCAAATACAAATTCATGTAAACATTAAAGATTTATTATTATTTGTGGGGAAAGTAGTAACCGGTGATTTATGGGAAGAATCAAGAATGGAGGAACATGAGAAGAAGACAACACATCTTAGGTTTGGTCTTTTTTGGAAATTCTTTTATTTATTGTCATTATTTATTTCGGTTTATTATAAAATAATGAAAATTCCAATAATAAATCAGTCTCTTCATTGCCTAGCTAGTTGCTCGTAGGAGTAGTACAACATTGCTATAAAGCCACAGGGATAATGCTCTATAAACTCTCGACAACCCCATCACATCTCACAGTCATCCTCACAGATGAATTTATTTCATGCTTCCTGTTTTAATTACACCATAATCTTATTAGAAAACACAAAAATATACTAAGCCACTTGTTTAAATTTGAAGTCATAGTTATTGATTTCAAGTAATAACCACGGCTGGACAAAATAATTTATGATTAAAATTCATAAAGATAAAAGAAAAATTGAAAGGTCCAAGAAAATCTATCATGAACATCATTCTAAATTATGTCAAACTCAATTCTTAAAGAATTTTTGTAATTGAGGTAAAACATATTGTTTTCAAACCCTCCTAGTAGCTTCTTTTCTTTTTCGTAATTATTTTTCTTTAGCTTTTTACCAGTTTAATAAACTTGTGGCTAAAAATAAGTTGCATGGTAAGCAAGGAAATAATCAATGAATAATACTAGTAATCTACTGTAAGTAACAGCTAGACAACATACAGACACTTATTTTCAATACAGCAAGATCGAGCGACCACACATATCACGAAAATAATTTGTTAGCCTCTTATCGAGTTGTCTGAGATCAACAGTGGAGAGTTGTCTATAATATATCACTATACATGCAGGAAAAATTCATCAAACCAAATGTTACCTTCATAATACAAAGTAGAGGAATAATTTTTAACCATAATAAAAAGGTAGGGCCCTAACAGGCCAATATAAAGGTAACTATTGTAACTGTTATATAGAATAATAAAGCTAGTTTCTGAGGACTGTAACAAGTAATTATTTTAGGGACACGTACATTATTTCTGTTTATAGATTACACTACTGCACGAGGAATACATATTCACATTCGTACTCTTTCGTATTTGTAAATTGTAACTTGAATGACTATGTATGGACTTTTGAAATTTAAACTGAGTTACTGACAATGAAATTGGTCGTATAATTTAAGGGTGCGTTTGGTTTGCTGTAATCCATTGTAATTGGATGTAATTGTAATCAAGATTATATTAAATAGGTTGTTTGGTTCACAAATGAAGAGAATTGTAATTCGAATTATATCACGTAGAGTGTTTGGTTTGTATTGTAATTGTAATTTAAACATTACAATTACATTCAAGGAGGGAATTGAGATTACATAGGAAGTTGAATGGAAAGTTTTGAATTACGTCGTAGTATTTTTATATTAAAATATGATTATTTATAAATAATAATAGTAATAAATAATAATAATAATAATAATGATAATATTCCTATTAACATTATATAAATTAAAAAATAATAATAATTAATTTTAATATTAGTATTAATAGTTATATTATTTATTAACATTAATGTTAATAATAATATTATATTATTATTATTATTTTTATTTTTTATTATTATTACTTTTAGTTATTATTCTTATTTTTTATATTAATTTTTTTATAAAAAATAAATATTTTTATAAAAAATTAATATTTTTTATTTTTTATTTTAATAATACAAATAAAAATATTTATAAAAAATAATTTTTTATTATTGTTATTTTTTATTTTTTATTAAAATAAAAATCTTTCTTTATTTTGTAGTTAAAATAAAAAAATTAAAAAAAATTATTCTTTATAAAAATATTAATATAAAAGTAATAAAATAAAAAATATTTTTATTATTAAAATAAAAAATAAAAATATTTTTTGTTACTTTTATTACTATTATTTTTTAATCTTTATTTTTTATATAAATAATAAAAAATATAAATATTTTTTATTATGTTATTTTTTAATTATAATAATTTTTATTATTACTCATTTATAATCTATTATAATATTATATTTTAACTCTTACTTTTTCATTTTTTTAATTTAATATAAAATATGAATTAAATTACATTACAAGTCAACCAAACATATTAACAAATTTAATCAATTACAATTACAACACATTACAATTACAACAAATTACAAACCTTTTAAATTATAATTATATCAAATTACAATTTCTTCCTAAGATTACAATTCATTCAAATGTCCGGAGTTTCTTGTTTGATGGCTCTTTTCTTAGAGCTTTTTTCAACGTATTCGTTTTGTTCTTGCGGGATGGCTAAATAATATCATCTTTTATCAAAAAATCTAAAGGGCTGTTTGGTTGAATGTAATTGGATGTATTTGGCTGCGTTTGAATTTAAATATTGTAAAAAATCGTGTTTGGTATACACAATAAAAGATATTCAAATGTGACGGGCTCACTTAAATACACGGTTTTAAAACTTAGTGGGTGAGTGGTAGTTTTTAATATTGGGACTTTTTAGTGATGAAGTGGACAATATTGACCTCCGTTTGTTTATATTCACATCCTTGTTTTATCTTTTTACCAAAAATCTGCAACTTTTTTGCATCATCTTTTTCTCTTTTTTTTTACTCAATCTATATAGTGTACAATCAATATTCATTTCTTTGCTTGTTGATATTCATTTTTTTTAATGGCTTTTATGGATTTTTTTCAAATCAAATTTTTTTGGTATATATAAAAATATATTCGGGGTTCAAAAACACTTCACCCAGATCTTGTTAATAAAAAATTGAACTTTACAAACAAATAAAATATTATGTTTTTATGTTTTGATTTTAAAAATCCAATATGGAATATAGGATCTTATATAAATCAGTTTTTTTTCTTTTTTTTTTGGAACATATTTGTCTATGAAACAAATTGATAACTTGTATGAAGTGATTTATGCTAATGATTGTATAGTTTTTTTGGTTTTATCTATTCCGATCATAATAGCAAGAAGAAGGAGATGACGCCATTTAGTTTTGTAGTTGAAGAAGGGCAATTATGTAAATTTGACAAATATAATCCGTACTACTAAATACATTTTAAGGGAACCAAACATGAAGACAATTTGTAAAATTCGAGATTGCAATGTCTGGGTTTGTTTATATCTAAAACCCTATTTTTAAAATTTGTGAAGCAAACACCACCTAAGTCTCTCGGTCGCTATTCCTAAATATAACTATAAACTTATACTTTATTTTACGAGTGTACATTTGCGAAAGCTAAAGATGTAACAAATGTACATAACTACATGTTAAAGCCCATTAATACGGTAAACCTCAAAGGTTATGAAAGTTTATGGACTTAAAAATTAATAGTCGTGTGATTGAATCGAACTCAGGATTACGGGATTACACACAATACGTAAAAGGTTAATTTTATTTATTAAATATATTTTTTTATATATTTATTAAATCAAACCAAACTTAACTAAACGATCGTTAAATAAATTAAGAGTTAAGTTAAACGAACGTTATGGAATTATATAGAAGAAAAAGGAAAACGGAAAGTTTCGGAAACACCCCTTAGGGTGTAACCGACCGTTGGCCTACAAGGGGGAAAGGGAAAGATTTTGGCTTTCCTAATTTGTGTTTTACTTGGAAATCAAGTTTTGCCAAGCCTATATAAACACCCAAAGCCTTCATAATTTTCCCCACTCCTTCCTCTTCTCTTCTTTCAATCACCGAACCAAACACACCCTTAGGGTTCTTTGGTTTTCGATTTTGCTAAATTCCACAAGTGTTGAAATTTTGGTTTGCAAGTGCTAGACTCACGGTTATCTTGTTACATTACGCGTGTACAAGAGCGTAATATAGTTTTGCTTTAAATTATATCTTGGTATTATTCTTCACAAACCCTAATTGGTGATTCGTCGGTGATCTTATGGATCTTTGCTAGGATAAAGGTATGTAACCCTAGTCGATTAATTATAATTGTGTTATTATGATCTTGTTAAATCGCTTCCGCTATAACGTGCTTTGATCTTTGTTATAATTATATAATTGTTATGAATGTCATAAACCTTCAGTGGCATCGAGAGCCGTTTTAACATGTTATAATTATCGAGATCTAAAGGTTTTTAACTAATGGTGATTTGAGTTAAAATTACATGTTGTTTTTTAGGTTTTAACAAAAATTAGGGTTTTGTTTTTTTTTTGTTTTTTAAAAATCGCATAGCCGAATTTTTAATTAAAAAAAAGTTTTTTTTGTAAACCCTAAAATTACATGGTAAAAATCTTTTGATGATTGCATTAATTAATTGTTATGTCATGTATGGTTACGATCCGTAGTTTTTAATTGTTAAGAATATGTGGGAGATCCGTGATGAACATGCATGGTTTTTCCCGGATCATGGGATTTTATATGTTATTTGCTTTATTTGATTCAAAGTTTTAAAATTAGGGAAGACTTTTTATGTTTATAAAAACCCTAAATTTTATGTTCTTTGAATAAATTGTTATGCATGTGGCTATTTGATTTAGTTTTTTTTAACTACTTGTTTTCATACGTTTTATATTAATTGTATATTGTAAACAAGGGTAGTTCTTTTTCCAAGAAAAATTAATATGGACTAAATCATATAGAAATTGATGAATTGTTTTGAGATCTAATTTACATATGATATGCGTTTGCTGGAATTGAAATAATAACTTAACGGCCTACTCAATTTTGACAAACTATAAAGTGGGTATAACGCACCGCTGGTTATGTACCCGGTTAAGGAAGGAGGTGTTATGCTTCAGCACTAACCAAATTCCCGGCTTGCCTGTACGTCAAAGTTGGAATTACCTACGGTTATTATTTACATAATTCTTTAAGGTTGATTTAACCGCAAATTCACATCCGAAACACAATGAATAAAGTCATTGCTTTGTGCTTTAGCCAAGTTCTAGGAACGTGTGGCGTGAATTGTTGTGGGTAAAATCTTTAATTGGTTTAACCAATACCTCAACTTGCAAATATGTGGTGAAATTTTTTAGTCTCACCAAATGGTTTACTAAAAGTTTATTAAACTAATTCTATGGAGATGTATGCATGCTTCTCCATACATGATTTTGACACCAAAATCAATACCCTTAAATTTAAGTCTTATGGCATCTAATTGACGAACACTTGAAGTTACAATGTCGTCATGTGAGATCTTGGACGATGTTGTAATGGAGAGAAAACTTCATGACTGAATGAGATTGCACATGAAGGTTTTGCGTTCTTTAGATTAGTCGACTTGATTAAGTTACTCAGTGAGATCTGGAAACTTAAGGCATAAAGTAGGGATAAAACATGTTTACAATACAAAAAGACTTTTGGCAAT
The DNA here is from genome assembly GCA_025667525.1 of Glebionis coronaria. Taxonomy (NCBI): domain Eukaryota; kingdom Viridiplantae; phylum Streptophyta; class Magnoliopsida; order Asterales; family Asteraceae; genus Glebionis; species Glebionis coronaria. Next base: position 403,234,848 of record CM046880.1, read on the forward strand.
GTAAATCCCTAAAAATATCTATAAATTGCAAATTTGTTTGTCAATTATTGTTTGACAAGTTACCATGTTGAGTACATTCATCACTAGCAGATCAACTGATGTGATGAGTTTATGTCAATGTGGATTTTAGTTTCAAGGAAAATACTATGGTTTTATTACCGGGGTAATTTTATTTTCTTGAATGGTATTATCAAAAATACTAATGCTTGAACTTATTTCTGTAGAAATGGCCCAACCCGAAAACAATATGACTGTAAGTTATGCATTCGAAGGTTTCTTTGATCGTCCTGAACTTACTGGACCGAACTTTAATGATTGGTATCGCCCACTAAGAATAGTTCTGAGAGTAGCGGGTACTATCGATATCTTGACTACTCCTTTTCCGGAGGATCTTGCTGATGGAGCATCTGATGCGCAAAGGCATGAACACGCTGCTAATGTTAAGAAGCACTTTGAGGTGGCTGCTTTAATGTTAGGTAAAATGGCTCCTCCACTTCAACAGAAGTATGAGCTATTTTCTCCTAAGCGAATGCTTGATGAGCTCAAGGCTATGTTCGAAACGCCGCAAGCTGTGGAGATCTACGACTTGGTAGATGCTCTGCATAGTTGCAAGCAAACTCCTGGAAAGTCTGTAAGTGCCCATTATATGGAGATGAGGGGTTATATGGAACAACTCATAGCACTAGGACAACCCTATGATCATAATATGGCTATCAACTTAATCAATAGGTCCCTTAACAAGGACTTCAATGATTTTGTTCGTAACTATAATATGCATTGCACGGGGAAGACAGTTAATGATTTGCATGCAATGCTCATTGACTTTGAAAAGGGGTTAAAGGACAAGGCATCTACTTCTACTCCTCCTGTGCTTTATGTACAAAAGGGTGGAGTGGGTAAGGGAAAACCGCACAAGAACAACAAGAAAGGCAAAGGCAAAAGGAAGGGTGATAAGGGCAAACAAGTTGTGACTTATTCTAAACCTAAGCATAACTTTGTCAAGAAGAATCAATCTCAGAAGGATGAGACTTCTTACCATTGCAAAGCAAGTGTTCACTGGAAGAGGAACTGCCCTCTTTATCTCGAGGAGTTGCGAGAAATAAAGAAGAAGGCTGAGCTTAGTGCTGCAGCATCTTCAGGTAACTTATATATGATAGAGTTATTTAATCTTACATAAAAATCAAATTCCTTGTTATATGATATGGGATGTGGTATTAACATTTTATAATACCATGCAGGGATTTGAGTTGGAGATTAAGCTTACCTATGGGGAACAATTTCTGCATGTGGGCTATGGAGCACAAGTAGCTGTTGAAGCTATAGGAACATTTAATCTCACGTCAACCTCTTGAAAAGGGAGGGCTTTACCTGGTTTGAGTCTGTGTGGTGGTGGGCTCAAACCCCGTGGATTAGTCGGCCAATGAGTCGGAAATCACGGTTACCAAAAAAAAAACATTTAGTCTAGTTTTACCTTCGGGTCTAGTACTCAGATTAAATGATTGTCATTTTGCACCTAAAATTGTTAGAGGTGTTATTTCCTTTTCGTGTATGTTGGATCTTGGATTTATTCACACTATTGATAATAATAGAAATTCTGTTTTCAAAGATGGTATATTCTATTTTGATGTAATTTCTATGAATGGTGTTTTTGAAATTAACATGAATGATAATAAATCCAAGAGAAAGATTAATTCCATTTTTAGCATGAATAAGAAGAGAAAGTTAGACAATAACTCTTCTTATCTTTGGCATTGTAGACTTGCCCATATTGGAAAGACTCGCATACAAAATCTTCAACGTGATGGTCTTTTGGAAAATATCAATGATGAATCATTTGATAAATGTGAGTCTTGTATCTCTGGAAAGATGACCAAGAAACCTTTTAATAGCAATATTGAAAGGGCTACTGAACTACTTGGTTTGATACACACTGATGTGTGTGGACCACTTAGACATGTGTCAAGGAAAGGTGCTGGCTACTTCTTAACGTTTACGGATGATTATAGCCCTTATGGTTATATTTATTTACTTAAGCATAAACATGAGGTATTTGAAACATTCAAAGTGTTTAAAGCAGAAGTAGAATTGCAACTAGGAAAGAAGATTAAAGCTCTTTGTTCTGATCGAGGTGGTGAATATTTAAGTCAAGAGTTTAAAGATTATTTAAGTAAGAATGGAATTGTTCAGAAACTTACTTCTCCATATACTCCACAACAAAATGGTGTACCCAAAAGGAGAAATCGTACATTATTATATATGGTGCGTGTTGGGAATAAATTAAGGCCATATCACTTGAGCGCTGACAAGAGTAAAACAAGCGTTGACAAGAGCAAAACAAGCGCTGGCAGCTCAAGCGTTGACAAGATAAAGTCAAGCGTTGACACATTGAAGACAAGCACTGATGGGAAGATATACTCTACGCGTTTATTGTATTCTAGATTACTTCTAGTAAAGATAGGAACAACAATGTATTGTCTATATTTATCTTTACCTAGAATAGCTGATACGTAGATTATTGTACAAGGCTTCTTATGTCTATAAAAGAAGACCTTTAGGTTAATGTTTATTAATAAGTTTTCATTCGTAAACTACTTTCATTGTAAGCAAGTTTGATATCATTAATCAAAGTGAAAGTTTGTTTATATCATTGTGTGTTCTTGTTTAAGTGTTAATTCCGCATAACACTTAGATTATCATAAGCATATACAAAGGTTTCTTTAAGTGTATTACTTGATCTAATCTCGTATACATAAAGCTAAATCGATCTAAGTTTGGGATCAACAAGTGGTATCAGAGCTTGTTGAGGAACTTTTGATCTTAAAGAACACAAGAACCCTAAAAATCACCAAAACCCTAATTTTCTCAAAAACCCTAACAACATCATGTCTGAAGCAATAACCTCCTCCTCCTCATCTTTACCAAACATCAAGATTCCCATGCTTGATGCAACCAACTTTGATTTGTAGAAATTCAACTTTGAGCAATATCTGGGGATCTATGACTACACACTCTGGGAGATCATTGAATATGGAAACACATTCGATAAAGCCCAAAAGATTGCTGATGCTATTACTCAAAGATCAGCTGTTGCTGGATGTTCTGAAGAAGATAAGAAAGAAAAACCTGGAGATGGTAGAGCTGTGTCTGCTGATGACATAGCAAAGAAAAGGGTCGACATGAAAGCCCTAAATATTCTAAAAGTCTCTTTGGGACAAGAGAACCAGCATAAATATAGAGGCTATGAATCTGCTAACAACCTTTGGGAAGCTCTTGAAGTTGCATATGGTGGCAATGCAGACACTAAGGAAGAGAAGAAAAAGCAACTCATGCATGATTATGCTCTCTTCAAAGCTCAACCTAATGAGAAACTGAGTAGTGTGAGAAGCAGATTGCTTGACATTACAAGCAAGTTGTCCTTTATGGGGACACAACTTGTTGATGTTGACATTAATGCTACCTTTCTTAAAAGTCTTGGTGAGGCATGGAAGATTGAGGCAAGATCTATTTTTGCCAATAATACTTACAAGAGTTCCACGTTTGATGACATCTACAACAAACTGAGGTTGTTGGAAGATGAAACTCTTTTAGAGCATAGAAGCAAGTCTACCACCAGTAACATGGCCTTCTTCTCTCATAGTGAAGGTCAATTCAATCAGAAGGACTCTTACATGCATCCAGTTACTGGATCATCATTTGTCAGCGCTGGAAAAAGTCCTGTCAACGTCTCCTATTCAAACGCTGACACATTCAAGAGTGACTCCCCAAGAGTTAAACCTGTTGGTTTAGATTTGGATACTGTATGTGCTTATATTACTTCTTTGCCCAATGGTTCAGTGATTACATATGAGGACCTTGAGCAGATAAGTGATGAGCACTTGGAAGAGATGGACATTAAGTGGAACATGGCTTTGCTAGTATAAGAGCAAATAGGTGGAACAGAAGGTTTAAGAAGAAGATGACCTTCAATGCAAAAGACACAGCTGGATTTGATAAATCCAAAGTTGAATGCTACAACTGTCATCGTATGGGGCACTTTATGAGGGAATGCAGATCTCCTAGAAGATCTGATGCTGGTAAACCCTCAAGTCAAGTTGTTAAAGCTCAGGATTCCAAATCCATAGTTGCAGTTCAAGGAATTGATGGTATGGGATGGGATTGGAGCTTTCTGGCTAAGAATGTTGAAGAGGATAAAGCTTTGGTTGCTGAGGTTGAAGAAGAAGAGCATGTTGAATATGCTCTCATGGCACACTCCTCCTCTTCATCTGATAATGAGGTATAAAATGATGCTTTTTGTAGTAAAGGTTGTAGGTTAAACACTGAGAAACTTAACAAAGAAGTGTTAAGATTAATGAGTGATGTGAGTGCTGAAAAGTGCAAACTGTCTAATTACCAAGTAGCTCTCACTAAAACCGAGAAAACCATTTCTGAATACAAGAAAATGGAATTTGACTTAAAAGATAAAATAAATATCTTAAAACATGAGTTAAATGCTAGTATGGATATTAGAAACATCATGGAAAGGGTTAATGGTGAGTTACAGGCTAAGTTAGATGAGGCCATTAAGAATAAAGATAATGTTAGCCTTAAAATTCAAAGATTTGATAAGGCCACACAAAACCTAGGAGAATGTGTGAGTAAACAAAGAGATTCTAAAGACATGACTGGGATTGGGATGAATGATTACTCTTTGGTTCCACCACCAGCTGGTGACTTCTATGGTGTCCAGCAAAAGGACCTATCTTGGACTGGTTTGCCAGAATTCCAAGAAGATGAATTCATTCCTCCACCAAGAGTTGTCACTCTAGTTGAAGAGTACCAACAAAAGTTGACTGACCTGAATGAATGGAAGAAAGCTAACCCTACTTTGTTTATTAAGGGTGGCTTGCTATGTGAAAGTCCCAATGAGTCAACTCCCATTAAGGTTACAAACCCAATCACTGGTAAAGCAGTTGACCTAGGCTCAAACACTGATAGAAAACCTAGCATTAAATATGCAGAGATGTATAGAAATTCTAGGTCACCCAAGAGCCAAGTTAGCAATAATGGAACAGGCTTCTATTCTTCTAGACCTAAGGTTGTGTCTAGAAAAGCTTGTTAAACTTGTGGTAGCTTTTCACACTTCGCATACAAGTGTGTCAACGCTCCCAAAGCTAGCGCTGACAGGAACAATTTCAGCGCTGACAGGAACAAAGTCAACGTTGTTAGGAAGTCAAACGTTGTCAGACCCAAACCTTGTGTGCAGCAAAGTCCACAAGTGATTAGACCCGCCCCATTCTTTACTAGAGGGTCTAACACTCATGGACAAAGACCATTTCCAAAGACAAACACCTGGTCAAATAGGCAATGGGTTTCTGTAGCAAACCCTAGGTTCAACGCTGACAACGGTAATTTCAGCGTTGATAAGACCAATTCCAACGCTGACAGAAACGTGACCAAACCTAAATATTTGCAACCACAGGGTAAGGGGTCCAAAGCTTCTTCAAGCTTAACATGGAGACCCAAGAAAGATCAAAACCCTAATGATAATGGGATTTCAATGACCTGCAACAGATTTAATTATATTTCAAAGGTCATTACAAAACCTATTGGGGTTAACTGGGTATTTCATCCTAAGAAGGATGAGAATGGGGTTGTTGTGAGAACTAAGTCTGTTCTTATTGAACAACCAGATGAATCCAAGTCTTTTAAGACTTGGGTTCCCAAAGAAAACTAATCTGTTTTCTTTATGTTCAGGGCATTCAAAGACAGGTCAATGATTATAGATATTGGGATAGTGGATGCTCAAGGCACATGACTGGGAAGGAAGACTATTTGACAAACTTCACTCCCATTATAGATGGTGATAAGGTTTACTTTGGAGGCGGATATGGTACTATCACAGGCAAAGGAACCCTTCTCACCAAGAATTTGCGTTTTGAGAACGTCTTTCTGGTAAAAGAACTTGATTACAACCTTTTTAGTGTATCACAAGTTTGTGATAACAAAAATAAAGTTCTGTTTACTGATACTGAGTGTTTGGTGTTAAGCAAGGATTTTAAGGTCCATGATGAGAAATATATTGAATATAGAACACCTAGGCATAAAGACATATACAATGTGAACTTGAATGGAATTAACATGAACAATAATATGTCTTGTTTTTATGCTAAAACCTCAGTAGATGAAAGTAATTTGTGGCACAGGAGACTAGGGCACATAAATTTTAAAAATATAAATAGGCTTGTGAGACTTGGCTTGGTTGATGGTTTGCCTGAGAAGGCCTTCCACAATGACCACTCTTGTATTGCATGTCTTAAAGGCAAGCAGCACAAGGTCTCATTCAAGTCCAAACAGGAGCATACTAGTTCTAGACCTCTTCATATGCTACACATGGATCTCTTTGGTCCAACCAATATAGAAAGTTTGAATGGTAAGTCATATTGCTTTGTCATCACAGATGACTTTTCTAGGTTTACTTGGACATTCTTTCTAGCTATGAAGAGTGACACAGCTGATATTCTAATTGATTTTATCACTCAGATTGAGAAGAGGTCTGGTAATGAAGTTAAAATACTTAGGAGTGATAATGGTGGTGAATTTAGGAATAAGAAGCTAGATGATTTCTGTGCCAGGAAAGGAATTACTAGGCAATTTAGTATTGCTAGAACCCCACAACAAAATAAGGTTTCTGAGAGGAAAAATAGAACCCTAATTGAAGCAGCCAGAACAATGTTGGCTGATGCTCATTTTCCTATAGCCTTTTGGGCTGAGGCTGTTAATACAGCTTGTTATGTTCAAAATAGAGCATTGGTTAACAAAATTCAGAATAAAACACCTTATGAGTTACTTTGGGGTAGAAAACCTAATATTGGCTTTCTCAGACCTTTTGGTTGTCATGTAGTAGTTTTAGATACTAGTGATGCCTTAGGGAAATTTAGTGCAAAAGGTGATGAGGGTTACTTCATGGGGTATTAAGTGCAGAGCAAGGGATATAGGGTTTATCTTAAAGAAGAAAAACGTATACTTGAAAGAGTACATGTTAGGTTTTTAGAAACTAAACCTAGTGATCCTGAAAGTGGTCCTAATTGGTTGTTTGACTTGGAACCTTTGTCTAGAACTTTAAATTATATGCCTGTCACTAATCCAGACATTGTGAAGGTAGCTTCAAATGTTGTGGAAGAACAAGTTTTTGATGTTTCAGGTACACAGGTTCATGAAAAGGTTGGATCACAAGCAGAAAAGACATCTCCTATACAAGAATATGTTACAATTCCCATTTGGACAGATGCTTTTGCTGCTGCTGCTGCTGGTAAAGATAATGGTGGTCTCCAAGTACCACCAGATACAAACATGCATGGTCCTTCAAGCGCTGACAAAGGCAAATCTAGCGCTGACAAGACCAATTCAGACGTTGATGGTTCAGACGTTGACAACAACAGTTCAAGCGTTGTTAGCCCAAGCGCTGACAAACAAAGTTCAGGCGTTGACAACAATTCTGCACATCTTTTCTCTTCCATTTTTGAACAAGGTGAACCTTCCAATATATATGAAGAGGTTCATCCTCATGTTGATGAAAGAGAGTCTGATGAAGAAGATATTGGCAACATGGAGCATGAGGTTGAGGACACCAGACTTTTTGAAGGAGGAGTTCTCACTTCCACAATGAAGAATCACCCCACTTCTCAAATCATTGGTGATATTATGACTCCAGTTCAGACTAGAAGATCTCATCAAGGTCTTGGTGGGTTTATTGTCAATATACACAAGAAGGTTGATACCCCTCTTGTGCAAGCATGTTTGTTTGCCTGTTTTCTGTCACAACAGGAACCCAAGAAAATATTTGATGCTCTCAAAGAACCAAGTTGGGTGGAAGCAATGCAGGATGAGCTTCACCAATTTGCAATTCAGGATGTTTGGGAGCTGGTTGATTGTCCCAGATATGTCAGACCAATAGGGACAAGATGGGTTCTAAGGAACAAGAGAGATGAAAGAGGGATTGTGGTCAGAAACAAGGCAAGGTTAGTGGCTCAGGGATATACACAAGAGGAGGGGATAGACTATGAGGAAGTCTTTGCGCCAGTTGCAAGGATTGAAGCTATAAGGATCTTTTTAGCCTATGCATCTTGCATGGGCTTCACTGTCTATCAAATGGATGTCAAGAGTGCCTTCCTCTATGGAACTATTGTTGAGGAGGTATATGTGATGCAACCTCCAGGTTTTGAGGATCCAGAAAATCCAGACAAAGTGTATAGAGTCAAAAAGGCTATGTATGGCCTTCATCAAGCCCCTAGAGCATGGTATGGTACTTTGTCTACCTACTTGGTGGACAATGGATTCAAGAGGGGCACCATAGACCAGACACTATTTACTAAGAAGAAAGGCAAGGATGTATTGCTTGTCCAGGTCTATGTTGATGATATCATTTTTGGGTCTACTGATCCAAAGATGAGTAAGGATTTCTCCAAGCTTATGACAGACAAATTCAAGATGAGTGCTATGGGCGAGATGAACTTCTTTCTTGGTTTACAAGTTCAGCAGAAAGAAGATGGTATCTTCATCTCCCAGGATAAATATGTGGCTGAGATTTTGAAGAAGTTTGGCTTTTCTCCACATGAAAAGAGGGCTACTACTCCTATGGATAGAGAACACCCTTGGGGAAAGATTGGAGATGGGAAAGATGTTGATGTCAGGCACTATAGATCCATGATTGGATCCTTGATGTATCTTACTACCTCCAGACCTGACATCATGTTTGCTGTGTGTGCTTGTGCACGCCATCAAGTGACTCCCAAAGAATGTCACCTTTATGCTGTGAAGAGGATCTTTAGGTACCTAAGATGCTATCCTGGTCTTGGTTTGTGGTACCCAAAGGATTCACCATTGGAGCTGATTGCATATTCAGATAGTGATTATGGAGGTGATAAATTTGATAGGAAATCCACAACTAGTGGATGTCAGTTTCTTGGGAGCAGGTTGATATCTTGGCAATGCAAGAAACAAACAGTGGTGGCTAATTCTACAACTGAAGCTGAGTATGTGGCTGCAGCTGCTTGTTGTGGACAAGTTTTGTGGATTCAGAATCAGCTGTTGGACTATGGGTATAATTTTATGCATACCAAGATATTTGTTGACAATAACAGCACTTTATGCATCATTAAGAATCCTGTACATCATTCTAAAACTAAACACATAGAAATTAGACACCATTTTATAAGAGATTGCTTTGAAAAAGGTTTAATACAACCAGATAGGGTTGACACTGAGGAAAATGTGTCAGATTTATTAACTAAACCTTTTGATGCTGGTAGGTTTCAATACTTGGTAACAAGTATTGGAATGGTCAATCTCACATAATATGTGTTTTGAAGTCTTTTTGTAAAAGTATGTACAGGATGATGCATTGTTATTAGTCTTATTGACGATTTAGATTTTCCACTATATTTTTCTAACACTGACAAAGGTTGCTTGAACGCTGATAAGTGTTTTTGTAAACGTTGTCAGCAATATAATTGTCTAACGCTGACAAAGCTTCCCTCAACGCTGTCATGTGTTATCGGGGTGTTGTCAGCAACAATGTTAGTTTTGTGGTTTTCAATCTAAATGTGCAGATGGTGTTAGCAGTATACCATTGGATACAGAGTTGCTTATGGATCTTTGAAGCTACTAGGAATGCATCTATTTGGACATGTTTTTGTTTATGGATGATGGTTGAAATTTTCAATTCCTATCTTGACATAAATTTTTATGTTTATGCATATGTTTGGCAACTTATGTATCATAGTTTAAGGGGAGGTTTTAGGAACCTTTAGGATGTTTGGGTATCCATATGATACTCTTATCACAATTCTAGATTGTGTCCACAGGTGAGTATGAGTTAGTTTTACTAAATCATGAGGCACTGTAGCATGCAAAGTTGATATACTATGCATGCTGCCAAGACATTTTTGGCCTAGAATTGGTTGTGGTCTGTTGGGAGACTTGGGAATAATTTTGTTATGGGATTTACCTGGGAGTAACAAGGAATTTTATAAGGTAACTTAGTTGTTAAGAGTTTTGGTTAGCAAAGGACACTAGAGGACTGTTATGTCTATCTTGCTTAAGCAAGTGTGCATAAGTGGACAGTGCTTGCCGCCCTATAATAATTATCAGCTTTTTGGTTATCTTCTCTAGGATAAATTACTCTGTTAAGGTCATTTTTCATTTTTAAACATTTTTATTTTTGGGCGCTGACAAGTATATTTCCAAGCGTTGTTGTGACCAATTTAGACGCTGACATGGCTATAGGCAAACGTTGACAAGATTATAGCCGTTGGGCGTTGATAGGTTATTTTTTACCGTTGACACTCAATGGGACCTACCCAGTTGTTACTTTTTGACATATTTTTAGGCCGTAATTTTGGGAGTTGTTACTTTTCATTTAATGCATGAGATAAACTTATAATTTTTCAATATTTTCATGATTACATTTTGAAAATACTTGCCTCTTTTTGGGCCTATCACATGCATTTTCTTCTCCTATAAATTTGGCTCCTATTTTTCAACAGGGTATCTATACTTCTTGTCTAACACAATTTTCTCTTATCAACTTCATCTTCATTAATCAATTTTAACAGCTTTCAACAATGGCACCAAAGTTTAAACCATCAGAATTGGAATTGGGGTTCAGAACTCAACACAACATGATCGCGTATCTTGAAGCTGATGATACTCTGTTTCCCCAATACACACAAATGGTGGCGTATTCGAACGCATCCCCCTTAAGGTATGCTCTTTCTCATGCACCACTCATTCCAGTCACACATATTAAACAGTTTTGGAACACTGTTAGTTCCTCAACAGTTAATAGAGTGACTACATTAACTTCTATTGTTCATGGGAGATCTTGGGTGGTTACTGAGGCTTTGGTACGCCAAGCCTTGCATCTTGATGATGCTGATGGTATAGCCACCCTTCCCATTAATGAAATAGAACAAGGACTTAGGGCTTTGGGATATCCTTTTCCCGATGAAGGTACTCTAAACAAGTATCATAAGCAGGAATTTCCCCCAGCCTGGAAGTACCTCATACATGTCCTCCTTCAATGTTTGAGTCCCAAATGCACTGCACACAATGAGATCAATAGATCTATTGCTAGTGCTATTGTGTGTATTGCAACTGGGCAAAAATTTAATTATTCAAAAATGATTTTTGAGGGTATGTGTAAAAACAAGGGGAACAAAATGACTTTAGCTTATCCCCGATTTTTGCAAATGGTTTTTGATGTTCAAGGATACTACACAAGGGATCATAATGATTTTTATGAGATCCCTGTGCAAAAGAAAGCTATTTTTATGAAGATGAACTCACTACCCCATCGTGACCTACCCCTAACCCAAGCTATGCTTGCTGTCATAGCAGCAGCTCAACCTCAACCAGACCCCCAACCACAAATTGACCCAATACCTGAACCAATACCTTCACCTGAACATATGCAACTTGACCAAGAACCCTCCAACGCTGACACATTAAATGTTGGCGTTGATGTGCCTATTTCCAACGTTGACACACAACCTTCACAAACCCAAACACCCCTTAACCAACCCACATCCACCCATTCTTCCACACCATCTTCCACACCCCCTGAATATAGGTTGATGAAATGCCAAAGGACTACTGGAGTGTTCTCCTCTGGTGGTCCTAGCCATGTAGCAGAGAGAACCACCACCACAAGTGTGGTTGGTGATATGGATGAGGCTGGGACTATTGGTTCTGGCTTAGATGCTGGCCAAGGCAGTCCCACCATCATTAAGTCCTCATCCATGCCCAATGAATCTGACTTGGGAGGTCAAATCCCCATTTTAGAAGAGGGCAGACTGGAACCAATGACTCTTACGGAATTGACGGCAGTCTGCATAAGCTTGCAAAAGCAAAATGCAGACTTAGTACAAGTTGTCAGCTCACAAGGCCTTGAACTCAAGCAATTGAGGGAGAGGATTGTCGTTTTGGAGACTGCACGTGCAAGGGGAGGTATGGAGGAATCTTCCAAAGGGGAGGAAGATCCAATAAATCTGAGTGATAAGGGCAGCCATGATGGTCAATCTTTGGATGTTGCTGAAGCCCTTACAACATTGAAGAAACAAACAGGTTTTGATACGTCCTTAGTCTCACCTACCAACTTGAATTTATCATTTACAGCTATGATGGAGGAGATTGCAAAAGGCGCTGAGACAGGAAATTTGGGCGTTGACAAGGAGAATTTGGACGCTGACAGAAGAATTTTGGGCGCTGACACAGCTAAATTGGGCGTTGACAGACCTGCACATGAGGGTGATGTATCCCAGTCATCATCTATCATCAAGGAGGTTTCTGCACAAGTATCACCATCTACCTTACCAACAATTGCACCATCAGATAAGGGTAAGGGTATTATGGTAGAAGAGATTGTTCCAAAGGATGCAGCTCAAGTTGAGTTTGATAGAAGATTGGTTGCACAAATCATGGAACAAGATATAAAGAAGGTGAAAGAGTCACCATTTGTTGTTACTTCAGAGGAAGGAAGTGATGGAGCTAGCTCAGACTCAAGTGTGATGATTATAGAACCAGAAAGACTTGAGTATGGAGATGAGTTGGCTGAGGAGAAATTGAGAGAATTGAAATTGCAGGTTGACTTTGACATGCCAGAGGTGGTTCAAATGTACAATGCTTGGGAAGAAAGATGTATAGAGAATCCACACTTGACTACTTCAGATCAGATATGGGGTTTGGAGATTCTCCTCAGAGTTCAGAAAGATTGCCAGGTAATTTTGAAACACAAGGCAAGCAATATTCTCTCAGAATTGAAAAGGGATAGAAGGGAGCTATACTGCATGTTGCTCAGATGTCATGGAGTAGGATGGACTTACCAGAAGTTGAGGGCATTGACATTTGATGAGTTGGAATGCAAGGCTTATCCTATTTGGGTGAGAGTGCAGGAAGCAAACACTCTCAGACTTCTTTCTGATGAAAAAAGGAAGAACTTGCAGAAGAAATGGAGCTCAAGAAAGCTATGTTTGTTCCCAGACCAGTGAAAAAGGGAATTTCTCTTGAGTTTCCCAAAGATATGGATCCACTATATCCAAGCGAAGCTGTTATAAGAAAGAGCCTCAAGCTCTCACCATTAGAAGCTTCAGATATGGTGCAGGTGTTACCATTAGATTCCAGAAATCCAATTGTGAGCTATGAAGAAGATGAATGTGGATTTTGGAAGATTGGCAGATATGGTAAAGAGGTACACACTTTTACCACTCTCATATCTTTGTTTGCAAGTTGTGATAGAGAAGACTTGGTAGACCTATGGAGGTTGCTGGAGACCAAGTATAAGGCTGAAGCACCAACTTCAGCTAATGGAATAAAACTGTGGTCCACATTCAAAAGAATGTGTGGACCAAAAGATGAGGATCCTGCTATTTGGAAGGATCTTGAAGATGACCTCAGTGGTCTTCAATGGAGATTATATTCAGCTGTTGGTGTTTACCATTTGAGTTCTACAAAGTTTGCTGAGTATCTACTTGTGGATGGTCAGTATTTCATATCCAAGGCTATTTTGGAGAAGATGAAGGACACTCAGCTGGAAATTGATTATTCAAGTGACGTGGCAAAGGACTTGATCAGATTTATTCATTACCAATATTAGAAGGTTTGTAAGATTCCTCCTAGTCCTTAATGCTTATTCAGAAACTTGATCATAAGAGTGGATATCAAGTTTAGGGGAGGATTGTTGGGAATAAATTAAGGCCAGATCACTTGAGCGCTGACAAGAGTAAAACAAGCGTTGACAAGAGCAAAACAAGCGCTGACAGCTCAAGCGTTGACAAGATAAAGTCAAGCGTTGACACATTGAAGACAAGCACTGATGGGAAGATATACTCTACGCGTTTATTGTATTCTAGATTACTTCTAGTAAAGATAGGAACAACAATGTATTTTCTATATTTATCTTTACCTAGAATAGTTGATACGTAGATTATTGTACAAGGCTTCTTATGTCTATAAAAGAAGACCTTTAGGTTAATGTTTATTAATAAGTTTTCATTCGTAAACTACTTTCATTGTAAGCAAGTTTGATATCATTAATCAAAGTGAAAGTTTGTTTATATCATTGTGTGTTCTTGTTTAAGTGTTAATTCCGCATAACACTTAGATTATCATAAGCATATACAAAGGTTTCTCTAAGTGTATTACTTGATCTAATCTCGTATACATAAAGCTAAATCGATCTAAGTTTGGGATCAACAGTGCGATCTATGTTTAATCTTACAGCTTTACCTTTATCCTTTTGGGATTATGCTTTAGAATTTGTTGTTCGTATTATGAATATGGTTCCCACAAAGAAGGTTGATAAGACACCATATGAACTATGGCATGGCAAAAAGCCATTTTTGTCTTATTTAAAGATTTGGGGTTATGAGGCGTATGTGAAACGTGACTCTGGAGATAAACTCCAACAACGCTCTGTAAAATGTATCTTTGTAGGTTACCCTAAGGAAACTATGGGTTACTACTTTTATTATCCGCTTGAGAACAAGGTTATTGTTGCTAGGTATGGAGACTTCCTTGAAAATTATCTTGTAAATCAAGAATTCAGTGGGAGAAATTTTGATCTTGAAGAAATTCAAGAAGATACATTGCCTTCTGAAAATACTAGCGAAGAAATTCCAATAGAGCCAGAAAGTCTGGGAGCTCCACCGGAATTAATTCCTCTACATAGGTCTAAAAGAACCGTACGTGCGCCAAGCAAACTATGTCTTAACATAGAGGATGATGAGGAGGAGGTAGGGGATCTTCGTGAACCTGCTAACTATCGATCCATAATGCTTGATCTAGAAAAGTCAAAATGGATAGTTACGATGAATGAGGAAATGAAATCCATGAAAATCAATGATGTTTGGATTCTTGTTGATACACCTAAAAATGCTAAAGTAGTGAAAATAGGTGGATATACAAGAAGAAAACCGACATGGATGGTGAAGTACAATCCTATAAAGCACGTTTAGTAGCTAAAGGTTTTACTCAAACTTTTGGCATAGACTACGAGGAGACGTTTTCTCCTGTAGCAGACTTACGAGCTATTAGGATTCTCATAACTATAGCAGGATACTATGACTATGAGATATGGCAACTGGATGTTAAAACTGCCTTCTTGAACGGTCGCTTAGATGAAGACATCTATATGCAACAACCGGAATGGTATGTTGATCCTAAATATCCAAAACGTGTGTGAAAACTTCAAAGATCTATTTATGATTTTAAGCAAGCATCACGTCAATGGAATAAACGATTTGATGAATAAATCAAAAAGTTCGGATTTATTCAAAATCGTGATGAGCCTTGTGTACATCGCAAAGCTAGTGGGAGTGATGTAGTGTTCCTAATTTTATATATCGATGACATATTAATCATGGGAAGTAACATTCCAAGACTTCAGGAAGTTAAGGATTATCTTGGTAAATGTTTTTCTATGAAGGATTTGGGAGATGCTGCATATATTCCGGGAATTAAAATCTATCGAGATAGGAAAAGACGGTTAATTGGTCTTAGTCAAGATTCTTATATTGATAAGATATTAAAGAAGTATCACATGCATAACTACAAGAAAGGTTTTCAACCTATGGAGGTTAAGCATGAATTAAGTCATGAGATGGATGTATTAACTCCTAAAGAGGAGGCATACATGCAGAAGGTGCCTTATGCTTCGGCTATAGGATCTATTATGTATGCTGTAAAATGCACAAGGCCTGATGTGGCGTTTGCTCAGAACTTGGTCAGTTGATACCAATAGAATCTAGGGTAGCTCCACTGGGTTGCTGTTAAACACTTTATGCAGTATTTGAAGAATACGAAAAGAAATGTTTTGGTATTTAAAGGGTAGCCATACATATAACTAAATGTGGTTTAGATTAGGAAGTTTTATTGGAGATCTTGGGATGATGCTTGCAATAGAAACCTAATAGATATGTATTGGGATAATTATGTCGCAATAATATTTTCCAAAGACCCTAGAGTCATGAAAGGCGTCAGACACTTCAAACGTAGATATCACTACGTTCGAGAACAAGTTGAAGCTCGAGAAATAAAATTAATAAAAGTTCACACAGATGATAACATAGCTGATCCTTTTACTAAGGCTTTGCCTAGACCAAAGGTAGTTAAGCATGCCAAGGCGATTGGGCTGCAACTAGCTAGCGAATTCATGCAATAAATCTGTGATTAGTATCTAGATAAAGGATGTTAAGACATTATTGAATTGATGAAATAAAGATTGAGTTTTGTTTATTTTCTGTTATTTGATTTTGTATCCTATTTTACATGTTTTAATCCATGAATAATTGTTATGTTCTAAATGTCCGTTGTCGATTAATAATATGGGAGTATTATTAAATTAAGACAAATCAAAATAGTGACAGAGTATACTTGAAATTATATTGGTCAATTTTGGATGATATTTGATGGATCAAATATTGGACTTATCCCAACTATATGGTTTTACTTTATGGATCTTCGTCATTAAGTAAATCGTAAATAGTTATCCTTAGACCTGAGATACCAGGAAACTGAATAGAATGTAGTGCATTTATGTGGGATAACCTAACGCTAAACGTAACTGGTAGCTATAAGGGTTAACTTCAGAAGTGTTGCAAAGTTCGTAAGTTTCGCTTGTAGTCAAAATGGGATTTGTTTCCTTCAAATTATTTTGAAGTATAAATAAAGTTGGGCCCCTCGGGGGAGTAGTAAGATGTTTGTGTGGCCACACCCAAATGTGTTTTGGTAATCTTGTTATATCCGTAAACGAGAAACAAAATGGTTAATGAAGGAATGACTGAGATCCATATCCTATTAACGTTGTATTTGAAATGAAAGGATAATAATAAATGATGAATCATTTAAAAGGTTTTTCTAGGAGACCTTACTCGAGTTGTACTAGTGACATTGCTAGTGTAACTAGACGCTAGTCAATGTAATCACGATATTCAATTTTGTCCAAGTGGGAGCTGAATGTTTATGGACTTAAAAATTAATAGTCGTGTGATAGCATCGAACTCGGGATTACGTGATTGCACACAATACGTAAAGGGTTAATTTTATTTATTAAATATATTATATATATATTTATTAAATCAAACCAAACTTAACTAAACGATCGTTAAATAAATTAAGAGTTAAGTTAAACGAACGTTATAGAATTATATAGAAGAAAAAGGAAAACGGAAAGTTACGGAAACACCCCTTAGGGTGTGATGAGACTGCTTTTATACATAATCTCATCATGCAAAATGGGCTTAATTTGCATAAAATATCATAAAATATGCCAAATATATGCTTGTGTTTGTTCCATGTGTATTTTAGGTACGGATATTGAGAAATTCTAAAAAGATCACAAGAATCAAAGAAAAACGAATACGGTAAAAGAGGCCTCACAATGAACCAAGCCCTAGAGTTGATTTTCCAAGAATAACCCTTGAAGAATTAAATATTGTACAAGAAGGGTCCTCCAATATTGAAGAATTTACACTTTAAACCCTTGTTTATTCATAATTACAAGTTTGGTCCTTAAAGTTTGTCAAATGGCAAAAAGGACCCTCCACTTTGAAGAATTGGCAAGAATGGTCCCTAACAAATGAAGACTTGTCATTTTTGGTCCTCCAAGAAGTCAATCATACAAGTCAAGACATTGAAGAATGAAGAAATGCCAAAAAAAACCCTTTAAATATCATCAAATGGCAAGAAATACCCCTGAAACTACTTTGCAAAACTTTTTGGGGCAAAAGTATGAAAACTGAAACTTCAACAACAAAGGGGATTCAGTTTTTCATGTTTATACAAGGAATGAAAGAAAGAAGAAAGAAGAGGGGTTTAAATTGGGCGACAAGGAAACTTACCTAGACTAATCATGGGCTGCCACGTGCCCCACTACCTCTAACCCACCAATCACCACTCACCATTTTGCCAAGTCACCAATCCACCAAGCCGGTTATATAACTAATTATTTAAGTTATATTAATCTCACGCTAACACCTTTTTAAAATCCTAACAAGATCAAAACCATGTTCTTGGTGTTCTTAAT
Organism: Glebionis coronaria; assembly: GCA_025667525.1. Classification (NCBI taxonomy): domain Eukaryota; kingdom Viridiplantae; phylum Streptophyta; class Magnoliopsida; order Asterales; family Asteraceae; genus Glebionis; species Glebionis coronaria. The sequence continues at coordinate 403,252,906 of CM046880.1, forward strand.
CACAATTGGGCATTTCTTAGTTACCAAGAATTAAGTGTTATAACCTTCCAGAATTATGATTAAGAGTACACTTAACATAACCCACACCTTAAACCTCATGCCACATCACCCCAAAGTTCACATGATGAATCCCATGCACACGTTTTTGGGAAGATGCCAAAATTGCCAGAGAAATCCAACGTTCTACATTTTAGCTTGCAACCTAAGCTCATTAGAGGCCTTTGATCAAATTGCCACCAACTTTACACCTCAACAAACGTCCAAACCATCTTCACATGTACTAAAATTTTCAAACCTACAAGGGCATTTCTGGAAGATCAATGCTTAGGGTTTTTAGTTTTTTAGTTCACTAAGACCATGTACACCCTCTATATAAAGGGTATAGGGTCATACATTAGTCTTTGCTCTTGGTTTTTCCTTGTTCAACTTTCTGTAAATCCTACTTTCAGTTTAATGAAATATAGTTTGAATTGTTGAAGAAATCCAAGTGCCATTCTTATTCTATGCTTGTTATTGTTACATGTTTGTGAATTAAAGTTTCAAAACGTGTTTTCAAAGCTTATGCAAGAAATTGCAAAGTTTTCAAAAATCTGATATTTTTCTAAGTCTTTGTTCAAACCCTTGGAATTTTTGGGTCAAAGATTGATCACATCACCCTGATAAGGAGCTTATCAAGGTGAGGTGAGATCTTGGCTTGAGGATAATCAAGGAGTGGGGTAACAAAGCTTGAATTAATCAGCTTTTTCCATTTTTCTTTTTCATATAAACTACTTGTTCTAACCTTGTTGTTCTTAGCAGCCTATTAGAAGCTTGTGCCTTGTTAAGCTAGGCACATAAGATCAAAAATTCCTGAGTGTAGATGTACATTCATGAGGTTTGAGCCTTCTTACCAAAAATCTGTTGAAAATACTTGTTTTAAGTGATTTGGTATTATGTTGGTGTTTGATGTTGTTTGATGCATGCAAATGTGTTCTTAGTTCATGATAATGTTGTATTGAGGCTTGTTTGAGTTTGGTATAACCTGAAATACACTTTTACTTGTTTAAATCTTGGATTGAAAAGTTTAAGGGGTGTTTGGGTCTACTGATTTAAGGTGCTTGTTTGATTTTAAGTTAGGGTATAAGGTTTGTTTAGTGTTTATATCTATTTGCTAAGTGATTGTATGCTTTTGTATGCAAGTTTCATGCTTTGACATCAAATCTGAACATTATGCTATAACTTGTTTGATTTTGCCTGTTTTGACCTAAGATTTTGGAAACACCTAGATTGTATGCATGCTTAGGGATAACAAGTGTTTAAACAAAGTTTGTATAACCTGCTTGAAAGATTTGAGGGTTTGAATTTGGGCTTGTGGTCAAATACATCAGCTACCTCACTTTGTGTTCTTCATTTGTTCATCAGTAACCTTCATTAGCTTGAATCTTTGTCTAATCCTTGAGCCAGTGTGTAAAACAAGTTTATTTGTGTTCATCTGAATTTATTATAGCTTGTGTATGCATTTGCTGAACTTTGGTTGGTTTAATCTTGCTAAAACTGCTTATTTTGTTCAAAACTGCTTATGTTCATGTTTGTGCTAGATCTGTATGCTTTTTGAATTAACTGTATCATTTGGCTGGTTATTTTGTGTTTGTTTGATTTCTATTGACTCCTTATAACCCACTGGTTATAAGGGTGCCTTTGCGTGCTTTGATTCCAACAAAAATCCACAAAAGACAAAAAGTCAAGATAGTCAAGCAGTGGTAACTTTTCCCACAACTGGACACCCAAAACTAGCCACTGCTAGTGTTAATTATCAAACAACTTAGTCATAAGCTATTCTAGCTTATTTTGGACTTGCAACAACTTTGATTTTGTAATCAATCTTCCTTATTTGACCCATTTGACTATTCTGGAGCTTTTTAGGGTTTGACTTTTAGGGTTGACTAGAAAACCAACTAAGTTGACTTTTACATAAAGTGCTTATTGCTTATTCCAGCTTATTCATTGAGCTTTTTGGAAATCTTTTTTATTATTAAGCTTAGTTTTGTCATTTGAAACCTTTTGCAACAAGAATCAGACCTTGAATTGGTCTAGAACTCAAAAACGACTATTTTGTCGTTTTCTATAGAGAGCTTTTGCTTATTTCAAGCTTATTTCTTGGTCTTATTCAAAAATTCTATTTACAAACAACTTAATTAGGTCAAGAGAAGGTTGTGTGTCAAATTTTAGCTTATGGCATCAGCTTATAGCTTAAGGGGTCAAAACGCCCATTAAGAATAAGCTGCTTTGAAATAAGTTGTGATAAGCTCACTTTCAGCTTTTGGGCCTTTGAAATTATGTGTTTAAAATTGAATTTTAAGCTTAACTGGAAGTTTTGGGCCATTTTTGTGAACTTTTTCTTATTGGGCCTTAATTTAGCCCATTAAGGGACTGTTTTTCATTTTGGCCTATTTGGAGGCCCATTAGGGGTATTTTTGGTATTTCAAGTTCATTTCAGTTTTATTTAGGTTAAATTAAACTAGTTTGCAAATTTATAGAATTTTTTATAAATTTTGAATTTTTAATAATATTTTTTTATTATTTTATTATTAAAATTAGTTTTTAATATTTTTGCAACTTTTTCATTTTTCATAGCTTAAATACATTAAGTTAGGAATTTTAAAACTTTAAGATTAATTTTCTTGTCATTTAATTAATTTTAAGAATTATTTTAATATTTTTATAGTTTTTAATCATTTTTAAATAGTTTTAATTAATTTTAAATTTTTCAAAAATAGTTTTTAGTTTAATTAAGTTATTGTAGAGGTTTACAAATTGGAAAATCTCATTTTTGGCTTTTTGTTAATTAAATTGATTTTTTGGTCTTTAATTAGCATTAAAAAAATTATTTAATTAAATAAAAGGGTTGAGTAATTTTTGATTTTATCTAAACTCTAATTACATTTTTTAGGATTATTTTCAATTTTATAGGAATTTTTAGCTTAATTTTTAAATTTCGTCATATTTTACGGTTTTACGTGTACGACTTTTCGTCTTAGTTTAATTTAGAATCGTAACCGTCATCCTTTTCTCTTTTCTTTCTTCATAATCATAATCACAAACATTTAATCATTTCTTACACAGTACACTAGCCTCCTTGAGAACGAACTCACTCATTGGGTCATTTGTGCACGATTTTCCTAAATCGTCGTACTTACCCTAATTACGTTCTTTTCCCAAAAGACGTATTACTACAACTATAATTTTGGCGCCGCTGTCGGGGAGGCGTGTTGTTTTTTGATTTGAACAATTGTTGTTTTTATATTATCCATAAATATAATTGTGTTAGTAGAACTCTACTAATACGTATTATCGGTTTTTCGTTTTTTGTGTGAATATTATTACTATATTGTATACGTAAAACAATAAATTCACAAGTACTCCAAAAGTGTGAAAACACAACCTTGATTCAGGATTTCATTACTCGATCATTGTATTCGAATATCAAACAAATAAAAAAGGCAAAATAGATAATTACTTTCGTGAAGCTTACAAACTATAAGGTGGGTATAAGGCGGGTATTATAAAATATACCCTAAAGAAAAAGGCTCTTAAGTGCTTCGCGCCGCCTCGTTTCTCCGCTTTCTTGTGCGTGTTTAGATAAAAAGGGTTAATCGAGGGTTTGCCAACCAAAGTATTATCTATATATCATATATATTTTCTTGGTTTCAATTGATTAAACCCTATTGAACGTTTTGGTGTTCCACCAACGTTCTAAAGTCATCGAAGGCGTTCTCTTCATGTGATTGTATTCATTCCTTGAGGCTCCTTTAATCAAGAGATTTGATTTGAGGAGAGATTTGTATATTTTTGTCTACGTAATACATCACAAAATCCAAAAAAGGTAAAAACAATCAAAAACAAAAAAATTTGAAAAAGTTAAAAACACCAAAAAAAATCTTCTTTGCTCATCCCCACGTTGTACGTGACGTTTATGAAAACTCACAACCAAGCTAGACATGTACGTAAACGAAAAAACCGAAAGGAGACCACACCTAACCTTTCTAGTGAAGAATCTCCTATTGATGAACCTATCGTAGAAAAAGAAGCAACCATGGCTAATCGTACTATGATGGAGTTACTTCAAGCACCCACCGAGGGTTATGGAGAAGCTATTGTGATTCCCGCCATCCTTGCGGAGAATTTTGAAGTTAAGACGGGTTTGTTGTCGATGATCCAAAACAACAAATTCCGTGGTGATGAAAAGGACAACCCTCACAACCATATCCGCCAATTCAATCGTCTGACCGCCACTTGCAAGTTTAAGGACGTCTCTAACGACTCGATTAAGATGATGCTTTTTCCGTATTTCTTAGCGGGGCCCGCTAAAATTTGGTTAGAGAAAGAGTCACCCAATTCTATATTGACGTGGAAGGATCTCGTTTCGAAGTTTGTGAACCAATTTTTCCCGCCCTCTAAGACTACACATTTGAAAAACGAGATTTCAAAATTTTCACAAGAGTTTAATGAGAGTTTTTCTACGGCTTGGAATCGGTTTAAGGAAATGTTGCATGAGTGTCCTCATCACGGTTTTTCCGACTTGCATCAAATTGACACGTTTTACAATGGATTGAACGATCATGAGAGAGATTATCTTAATGCCGCCGCGAGTGGTAATTTTTTGTGTAAAACGGTCGAGGAAGCGTTGTTGATTATTGAGAATAGGTCTAAGGTCTATAGTCCTCGTAACACATCGAGTGTTCGTGGGGATTCGTCTTCGGATTCACCTTCATTGTCTCATACCATCGATGCTTGCAAAATCGAGGCAAATTTGGAAAACAAAATCTTTGATAAGCTTAAAGGACTTTTGATTGAATTTAAAGTTGGTGAACAATCTACTCCCGCTACGGCTAAAGCGGTTAAGGTTTCATGCATGTATTATGGTGGAGGTCATGATTTCTCCAAGTGCATTACCAACAGTGGTAACACTTCGAGTACCTACACGGCCACGGGAACTTACAACCAAAACGGTCAAGTTACCCACTCTAATCAAATGACTCCACCGGTTTTTGCACCCAATCAAAATGCTAAAAATTATCGAAACAATCAAGTTGGTTTAAAAAAACAATTACAAGGGTAACAACTATGGGAATCAAGGGGCTAATAATCAAGTGCAAAACAAAAATCAAAACAATGATTTTCAAAACAACAACAAGAGTTTGCAAAACTTGAAAGATATTCCAAATGTATTTGTTGAATACACAAATGGAAATGATGCTAGGTTTGATAATATACAAAGGGAGATCATTAGCCTAAGATCCGAGTTTAAGAATGACTTAAAAAAGGAGTTGAAAAACGAGTTAGCAAATGAGCTTAAGATTCATACCAACAAAATGGAGGGTAATGTAACTAGGTTACAACAAAACCAACAAAAGATAGAAAAAGGACAACATGAGATAAAACAAGAGATGCTTAAGGTCGATAAGAGGCAATCTATGTTTGAGGATAAAATTTCATCCATGTTTGAGGCTATAATGTGTAAACCGTCTTTGAGTAGTCTTCCTAGTAACACCATATCAAACCCTAAGGGAGAAATGAAAGTGATTACCACCCGAAGTGGTAAGACACTTAAGGAACCGACTCCTCAACCAATTACTCCAACGGTGGAGGAAATAGAGGAAGAATCCGAGGTGGTGGTCGAAGAGGAGCATATCCCAATCCCACGAAGTACCGCTCAAACCACACCTATAGTTAACCCATTACCATCATTGGAACCCGAGATTCCAAAGGCTATGCCTATGCCTCAACCCACACTACCTTTGACCTACCCATCGAGACTTCGTAAGGATAAACGGCAAGAACGTGATAATTACCAATTCGAGCTTTTTATGAAAATGTTTCGTGATGTGCATTTCAATGTAAGTTTTGCCTACGCTTTGGTCATGATGCCTCGATTTGCCGCTAACTTTAAGAGTATGTTAAACAACCAAGAGAAATTTCAATAATTATCTAGTTGTTCATCGATTTATCTTAACCGCATACCTTAAAAAGTCGGTGATCCCGGTAAATTCTTGATTCCATGTGCTATCCAAGATATGTAAGAATGTTATGCCTTGGCCGATCTTGGTGCTAGTATTAACTTGATGCCTCTTGCAATCTTCAAGTCGCTCAATCTTCCTAATCTTACTGCTTCACTAATGTCTATCGAATTGGCCGATCATTCCACGATTCCCGCATGTGGATTGGCCGAAGACGTTTTTGTGAAAGTGGGAAAGTTCTATTATCCGGTAGACTTTATCGTTGTCGATATTCCCACGGATCCTCAAGTTTCTCTTATTTTAGGTCGTTCGTTTTTGGATACGTCAATGGCGTTGATTGATGTGCATGCTAGAAAAATCACCTTATGTTTCAACGACGAGGAACTTGTTATAAACGCAACAAAGACTCTCCAATTTCTCATGTTTATTCCGTCGCGACCATAAACCTCGTTGATATGATCGACATCGTTTGCGAGGAATTTTCACAAGAAGTTCTAGGTTTTGGCGACGATGAAAATAATGACAATCCCACTATGCTCGATCCTATTCTTGATAATTCGACACCATCCTTCACTCCGTTTGAAGGCAGTGGTTTTACGTTGGAAGAATTTGATGTTCCTCGTACTTGTAACGAAGGCCTCAACAACGATGACGACTTCTCGATTATCAAGGATTTTCTTAACGATTTCCCATTTCCTCCACCCGAGGAGGTTATGAGTATCGAGCCCAAATCTTCAATTGAGGAACCACCAATCCTCGAGTTGAAAGATTTACCTCCTCACCTTGAATACGTATTCTTGGAAGGAGACGATAAGTTGCCGGTTATTATTGTGAAAGATCTTTCGAATAATGAAAAACCGCACTTATCAATGTTCTAAAGGACCACAAAGGGGCAATTGCGTGGAATTTATCCGACATTAAGGGGATCGATCCCAAATTTTGTACCCACAAAATCTTAATGCAGGAGGACTACAAACCCGCAATCCAATGTCAAAGGAGGGTGAACCCCAAAATTCACGATGTCATCAAAAAGGAGATCCTTAAACTCCTTAACGCGGGAATGATTTACCCTATTTTCGGTAGCCCTTGGGTGAGTCCTATTCATTGTGTCCCTAAGAAGGGAGGAATGACCGTTGTGCCAAACGATGCCAACGAGTTAATTCTAACTCGACTCGCGACCGGTTGGAGGGTGTGTATCGACTATCGTAAGTTGAATGACACCACTCAAAAATACCATTTTCCCTTGCCCTTCATGGACCAAATGTTGGAGCGTCTTGCGGGAAACGATTTCTATTGCTTTTTAGATGGTTTCTCTGGTTACTTCCAAATCCCCGTCGATCCTCGTGATCAAGAAAAAACTACGTTTACGTGTCCATATGGAACATTTGCCTATCGTAGAATGCCATTCGGACTTTGCAATGCACCGGGAACTTTTCAACGGTGTATGATGGCTATATTTCATGACATGATCGAGAAGACGATGGAAGTCTTTATGGATTATTTTTCCGTGTTTGTTTTTTCGTTCACTTCATGTTTGTCGAATCTTGAGAGAATATTAAAACGTTGTGAGGAAACCAAACTTGTGCTCAATTGGGAAAAATGTCATTTTATGGTTAAGGAAGGAATCGTTTTAGGGCACAAGGTCTCGAAAGCGGGGATTGAGGTAGACAAAGCTAAGGTAGATGTCATCTCCAAATTACCTCATCCCAAAACCGTTAAGGGAGTTAGGAGTTTGCTAGGCCACGCGGGCTTTTATCTTCGATTCATCAAGGATTTTTCAAACATTTCTCGACCCGTTACACATCTCCTCGAAAAAGATGCTCCTTTTGTCTTTAACGAAGATTGTCTACGAGCCTTTGAAATCCTTAAGAGGAAACATACCGAAGCTCCCATTCTTGTTGCACCCAATTGGAACCTCCCCTTCGAACTCATGTGTGACGCAAGTGATTATGCCATAGGGGTCGTTTTGGGGAAACGTCATGAAAAGCACTTCTTGCCTATCCACTATGCTAGCAAGACGATGACCGAGGCTCAACTTAAGTACACTACAACGAAAAAGGAATTCCTTGCCGTGGTGTATGCATTTCAGAAATTCCGACCTTACCTCGTCTTGACCCAATTCATAGTTTATACGGATCACTCAGCAATTAAGTATCTCATGGATAAAAAAGATGCAAAGTCTAGATTGCTTCGTTGGATTTTCCTCCTATAAGAATTTGATGTCGAAATCCTTGACAAAAAAGGAGCCGAGAATCTAGCGGCCGATCATCTTTCTCGTTTGGAAGATCCTCACCAAAGTGTGTACGAGAACAAGGAAATCACCGAAACATTTCCTCTCGAGACACTTGGTGTAGTGAATTATAAGCTTGACTCATCCACCGCATGGTTTGCGGACATCGCAAATTACCATGCGGGCAACTTCATCATTAAGGGTATGGCGACTCAACAAAAACGAAAATTCTTTCGTGACGTCAAGTTCTACTTTTGGAACGACCCTTATCTCTTTCGGACTTGTGCGGATCAAATTATTCGACGTTGTATTTTTGGCACCGAAGCTTCTAATATCCTTAGAGCTTGTCACGAGGGACCCACGGGTGGTCACCACGGTGCTAATCTCACGGCAAAGAAGGTCTTTGATGCCGGTTTATTTTGGCCTACTATTTACCAAGATGCACATGTACTTGTCAAGTCATGTGACTCTTGCCAACGACAAGGAAAAGCCTCACAAAACGATGAAATGCCATGAAACATCATCCAAGTGTGTGAGATCTTTGATGTTTGGGGAATTGATTTTATGGGGTCGTTCCCATCATCTCGTGGTAATAAGTACATCCTTGTCTTCGTTGACTACCTATCTAAGTGGGTGGAAGCTAAAGCTTTGTCCACGAACGATGCTCGTGTGGTAGTCAAGTTTTTGAAGAGCTTGTTTTCTCGGTTTGGAACCCCTCGTGCGATCATAAGCGATCGTGGAACCCAATTTTTTAAATGACCAATTCGAAAGGGTCCTAAGGAAATATGGGGTTACACATCGGCTTTCTACGGCTTATCACCCACAAACGAGTGGGCAAGTTGAGGTTTCAAACCGAGCGTTGAAGAGGATCTTGGAATGATCGATAGGAGAGAACCGAAAATCATGGTCGGATAAGTTAGACGATGCTTTATGGGCCTTTCGTACCGCTCATAAGACGCCCATTGGGTGCACTCCTTATAAGCTTGTGTATGGGAAGAATTGTCACTTGCCAATTGAACTCGAACACAAAGCTTATTGTGCCCTAAAGCATTGTAATGATGACATTGAGACCGCGGGAAAACACTGGAAAATGCAATTAAATGAATTAGATGAAATGAGGGATATTGCTTATGAAAATTAATTAATTTATAAAGATAAAACCAAAAATTTTCACGATTCTAAAATTAAAAATCGGGTTTTTAACATTGGAGATCAAGTGTTGCTTTTTAACTCACGTTTGAAAATCTTTTCCGGCAAGTTGAAATCCCGTTTGTCTGGTCCATTCACCGTTACCCAAGTTTTTCCATATGGGACCATCGAGCTAGCTCAAAATGATGGCCCCAATTTCAAGATGTACGGACATAGGTTGAAGCACTACTTTGGCGGGGAAGTTCCCTCTTTGAACTACCTCGACCAAGTCACCTTCCCTAATGATAATTAGTATGAGGGGATCGAGTCGAGCTCATGACTCGGTAATAAAAAACGAGTTGCCTCGTGGGGGAGTCCCATGCTTATCCATGTACATATTATCGCTTTCTAATTAGTTAACGTGAGGGGATTTGTGCCCTTCCAACCTTTGTTCCGTGGTTTTTTGTGATATGTGGTTTTTAGATGATCATAATCTTCACGATTGGAGCCTCTCGTGTTCGTTATATGGGAGCACTCAATCGTTTGCTTTGAAGAATTTCTCGATATCCACCATGATATATCCTTATATGTTCTAACCTTAGGTTTATAGCACACTTCATTAACGACTATTGATTTAACGGTTACACCCTTTCCATGCTAGATTAAGCATTCGACTACGTCTCTAATATGGGGGTATCCTACCCTTAGACTCTAAAAATTGAGGACAATGTTTAACTTTAGTATGGGGGGTGAATAGATACTTGCCTTTCCAAACCTTCACGCTTTCCAAAGTTTATCTTTTTGTTTATCGTTTTGTTGCAAAATAAGGTTAAAAATGGCCAAATTTTAAAAAATTTCTCATGTTTTATAAGTGTTTGAAGACACGAATGTAGATTTTCCGATGGCGAGAATAAGAGTAATTTTTGACTCGACCGTGCGTATTGAGCACTTAGCTTCAATTCCTTAACTTTATATTAGGCTAAGTCTCTTAAATGAGGACGATAAATGATAGCGTTAATTATAAGTTACTATGCTAAACGTAGAGTACTCGTATTCTTTCAAAAACTCATGTGTTCTCGTTGTTTGCTTATTCTCCCTTCGCTTGTATATATATTTTGCTTAATAAGTATTGGCTTAGCGGTTTAGTCTTGATTGTTGGTTTCTAGTCTTTTCTAGTAGCTTCCATGTAATTAAATTGGGAAGATATTAAGGTATCGCCAGCGTCACGGTTTTGAAGTATTGGCAACCCGAATAATCGAAAGCTTCACCTAATAATAAAATTTCAAGTTCTCACCTAAATCAAGCAAACAATTTGAAGCTCACAAGGCCGAAAAATCTATGCGAAATTGAAAGTGAATTATTCCTTAATCTTTGAAGCTTTAAAAATCTAAAATTCGCTTTTAGCGTGAGGATATACGTCTTTGGCCATAATAAACACCTCATGGCGAGGTTAAATAAAAGGCAAGGCAAGACGGAAGTCATAATAAAAGCTTCATGGCGAAGTTGAATAAAATATGGAGGTAAACCTATGATAATAAGGCCCATCCGTTAGGGGGCGTATAAAAGTCTTGGTAATAAGTCTCATATTCAAAACCGTTATAAAACCGTGTTTATCGATCCTTCTTGTTGACTTAATTTTTTTGACATCGTTGTCTATTAGTGGGAGTTATTAATTCGATGGTCTTAGTTACGCCGTTATGACTCTATTTTTAGACCTAAATCTCTATCATCGCATAAGTAAAAAATGTATCCTCGTGAACATTCAAGACAAAAATAAAATATAAGAGATACCACTTAGGATAATGGGAGTATAAGTACGTGATTAGGGCATATGAGTAGTGTTAGCATTACTAACTTATAATGACAATGATCTCGTTACACGCTTGGCATGGAATTGGGTGAAAATCGAGGACGACGATATTATTTCTAACGGAGCATTTACGTGTTCTTGTTCTATGAACCTAAACGTCCCATTTTGCGATAAAAATCGTACACTATGTCTAAAACGCAAGTAGTAGTAGTGTAGCAAGTTTATCATTCAATAAAGTGCATAAAAATGAATTTTAGAGATGCTACGATACTTTATTCTAGCATTGCGTGAGGGCACGGCAATGGTTTAGTATGCGGGAGTGATGAGACTGCTTTTATACATAGTCTCATCGTCCAAAATGGGCTTAATTTGCATAAAATATCATTAAAAATGCCAAATATATGCTTGTGTTTGTTCCATGTGTATTTTAGGTAAGGATATTGAGAAAGTCTCAAAAGATCACAAGAATCAAAGAAAAACGAACACGGGAAAAGAAGCCGCACAATGAACCAAGCCCTAGAGTTGATTTTCCAAGAATAACCCTTGAAGAATTGAAGATTGTACAATAAGGATCCTCCAATATTGAATAATTAACACTTTAAACCCTTGTTTATTCATAATTACAAGTTTGGTCCTTAAAGTTTGTCAAATTGCAAAAAGGACCATCCACTTTGAAGAATTGGCAAGAATGGTCCCACTCACAAATGAATACTTGTCATTTTTAGTCCTCCAAGAAGTCAATCATACAAGTCAAGACATTGAATAATGAAGAAATGCCAAAAACAACCCTTCAAATTTCATCAAATAGCAAGAAATACCCCTGAAAATACTTTACAAAACTTTTTGGGGCAAAAGTATGAAAACTGAAACTTCAACAACAAAGGGGATTCAGTTTTTCATGTTTATACAAGGAATGAAAGAAAGAAGAAAGAAGAGGGGTTTTAATTGGGCGACAAGGAATCTTACCTAGACTAATCATGGGCTGCCACGTGCCCCACTACCTCTAACCCACCAATCACCACTCACCATTTTGCCAAGTCACCAATCCACCAAGCTGGTTATATAACTAATTATTTAAGTTATATTAATCTCGCGCTAAACACCTTTTTAAAATCCTAACAAGATCAAAACCATGTTCTTGGTGTTCTTAATCACAATTGGGCATTTCTTAGTTACCAAGAATTAAGTGTTATAACCTTCCAGAATTATGATTAAGGTTACACTTAACATAACCCACACCTTAAACCTCATGCCACATCACCCCAAAGTTCACATGATGAATCCCATGCACACGTTTTTGGGAAGATGCCAAAATTGCCAGAGAAATCCAACGTTCCACATTGTAGCTTGTAACCTATGCTTAATAAAGGCCTTTGATCAAATTGCCACCAACTTTACACCTCAACAAACGTCCAAACCATCTTCACATGTACTCAAATTTTCAAACCTGCAAGGGCATTTCTGGAAGTTCAATGCTTAGGGTTTTCAGTTTTTTAGTTCACTAAGACCATGTACACCCTCTATATAAAGTGTATAGGGTCATACATTAGTCTTTCCTCTTGGTTTTTCCTTGTTCAACTTTCTGTAAATCTTACTTTCAGTTTAATGAAATAGAGTTTGAATTGTTGAAGAAATTCAAGTGCCATTCTTATTCTATGCTTGTTATTGTTACATGTTTGTGAATTTAAAGTTTCAAAACGTGTTGTCAAAGCTTGTGCAATAAATTGCAAAGTTTTCAAAAATTTGATATTTTTTTAAGTCTTTGTTCAAACCCTTGGAATTTTGGGTCAAAGATTGATCACATCACCCTGATAAGGAGCTTATCAAGGTGAGATGAGATCTTGGCTTGGGGATAATCAAGGAGTGGGGTAACAAAGCTTGAATTAATCAGCTTTTTTCATTTTTCTTTTTCATATAAACTGCTTGTTCTAATCTTGTTGTTCTTAGCAGCCTATTGGAAGCTTGTGCCTTGTTAAGCTAGGCACATAAGCTCAAAAATTTGTGAGTGTGGATGTACATTCATGAGGTTTGAGCCTTCTTACCAAACATTTGTTAAAAATACTTGTTTTAAGTGATTTGGTATTCTGCTGGTGTTTGATGTTGTTTGATGCATGCAAATGTGTTCTTAGTTCATGATAATGTTGTATTGAGGCTTGTTTGAGTTTGGTATAACCTGAAATACACTTTTACTTGTTTAAATATTGGATTGAAAAGTTTAAGGGGTGTTTGGGTCTACTAATTTAAGGTGCTTGTTTGATTTTGAGTTAGGGTATAAGGTTTGTTTAGTGTTGATATCTGTTTGCTAAGTGATTGTATGCTTTTGTATGCAAGTTTCATGCTTTGAACATCAAATCTGAACATTGTCCTATAACTTGTTTGATTTTCCCTGTCTTGACCTAAGATTTTGGAAACACCTAGAGTGTATGCTTAGGGATAACAAGTGTTTAAACAAAGTTTGTAAAACATGTTTGAAAGATTTGAGGGTTTGAAATTGGGCTTGTGGTCAAATACGTAAGCAACCTCACTTTGTGTTCTTCATTTGTTCATCAGTAACTTTCATTAGCTTGAATCTTTGTCTAATCCTTGAACCAGTGTGTAAAAAAAGTTTATTTGTGTTCATCTGAATTTATTATAGCTTGTGTATGCATTTGGTGAACTTTGGTTGGCTTAATCTTGCTAAAACTGCTTATTTTGTTCAAAACTGCTTATGTTCATGTCTGTGCTAGATATGTATGCTTTTTGAATTAACTGTATCAATTGGCTGGTTGTTTTGTGTTTGTTTGATTGCTATTGACTCCTTATAACCCATTGGTTATAAGGGTGCCTTTGTGTGCTTTGATTCCAACAAAAATTCACAAAAGACAAAAAGTCAAGATAGTCAAGCAGTGGCAACTTTTCCCACTGCTGGACACCCAATGTGGAATCCTAAGATTCACGGATCTTTTAGCTGCTAGGCATAACCATTGTTCATATGATTAACAATCAAAGCGGAAAAGAACAATAGTTAGGAAACAAGGTGTTTGGGGGACAAGAACACATAAATTAATCAAAGGGTTGCTAATTATATTAATAATCAACAACCACTAGACGTGTATACATTAATCCCACGTCTAGTGCAACACACGCTTTAGGTTTACATTGTGAATGAAAGTTATGAAAAACCTAATAATGTGACTACATTGACTGCTATAGTGCATGGGCTTCAATGGGTGGTTACTGAAGCCTTGGTTCGCCAGGCTTTGCATATTAATGATGCAGATGGTATAACCATCCTACCCATTGGTGAGCTAGAACAAGGACTTCAAGCTTTGGGTTATCATTTCCCTGAAGAGGGAACTTTAAATAAATATTCAAAACAGGAGTTTCCCCCAGCTTGGAAGTACTTGATACATGTCATTCTTCAATGTTTGAGTCCCAAATGTACTACACACAATGAAACTAACAGATCAATTGGGAGTGTCATTGTGTGTATTGCTACTGGGCAAAAATATAATTTTTCTAAAATGATTTTTGATGGCATGTGTCATAACAAGGGTAGCAAGATGACTCTTGCTTACCCAAGATTTTTGCAAATGGTGTTTGATGAACAAATATATTGCACCAGGGATCATGATGATTTTTATATGATCCTTGTGCAAAAAAAAGCAATTTTTAGAAAGATGAATACACCCCCAAACAGAGACTTACCCCTTACCCAAGCCATGCTTGCTGTTATTGCAGCAGCACAACCTCAACCAGACCCACAAACACAAACAGACCCATTACCTGAACCATCACCATCACCCCAGCAGATGGAAATTGAACAAGATCCCTTCTACGCTGACACATTAAATGTTGGCGTTGACACTCCAAATCCAAACGCTGACACTCTCTTACAACAAACCCAAACACCCCTTAACCTCCAAACTGAAACTCAATCCACATCATCCTCTTCACCCCCAGTCTTTAGGATGGAAAACACCAAAGGACTACTGGAGTGTTCTCCTCTAGTGGCCCTAGCCATGTTGCAGAGAGAACCACCACCACAAGTGTGGTTGGTGACATGGGTGGGGCTAGGACTATTGGTACTAGCTTAGATGCAGGCCAAGCCAGTCCTAACATCATTAAGACCCCATCCATGCCCCATGACTCTACTTTGGAAGGTCAAATTCCCATTCTAGAGGAGGGCAGATTGGAACCCTATACATTGTTGGAATTGACGGTTGTCTGCATTAGCTTGCAAAAGCAAAATGCAGACCTTGTACATACTGTCTCTACACAAGGCCTTGAACTCAAGCAATTGAGGGAGAGGATTGTTATTTTAGAAGGTGCTAACCCTAGACGTCGAGTGAAGGATTCTTCCAAAGGGGAGGATGAGCAGATACCTGTGAGTGACAAAGGATCACAAGAAGGAGAATCTTTGGGTATAGCTGAAGCTCTAACAGATTTAAAGAGGCAACCCAGTTTTAATGTTTCATTGGTTACCCCTACAAATTTAAATTTATCTTTTACTGAGATGATGGAGCAGTTCACAAAGGCAAGCGCTGACAAGAGTAAGTTGAGCGTTGACAAGAAGGTTTTTGACGCTGACAAGCCAAGCACTGATAGGAGTAAGTTAGGCGTTGACACACAGGTTTTGGACGTTGATAGACCTGTAGGTATGGTTGATGTATCCCAGTCATCAGTTATCATCAAAGATGTGTCTACACAGGTACCATCATCATCTTTACCCACTATTGATATATTAGATAAGGGTAAAGGAATCATGGTAGAAACAGTAGTTCCCAAGGATGCAACCCAAATAAAATTTGATTCCATATTGGCTGCACAACTTGAGAAAGAATATAGGATGAAGGAGACTGCTATTGAGAGTAAGGAAAGCAGTGATGATGAGAGTACAGATTCAAGTGTAATGATTATTGAAGAACAAAAAAGGCTTGAATATGGTGATGAGTTGGCAAAGGAGAAGCTTGTAGAGTTGAAAAATCAGGTGGATTATGAGATGCCTGAAGTTGCTTAGATGTACTTTGCATGGGAAAATAAGGTAATGGAGAATCGAGACATGACTTTATCAGATCAAATTTGGGGTTTGGAGATTCTACTAAGAGTTCAAAGGGATTGCAAGGTGATTCTGAAATATAAAGCTAGCAAAGTTCTTTCACAGACTAAGAAAGCTAGAAGGGAGCTCTATTACATGTTGCTCAGATGTCATCAAACAGGTTGGACTTTTAGGAAGTTGCAGGGATTGTCCTTTGATGAATTGGAATATAAGGCTTATCCTATATGGGCAAGTGTGCAAGAGCATAATACTATTAGACTTCCTTAAGATGAAAGAAAGGAAGAGCTTGCAGAAGAGATGGAGATCTAAAAGGCTTTGGTTACACCAAGACCATTAAAGAAGGGAGTTTCACTTGAGTTTCCAGAAAATTTGGATAGAGTGAATCCTAGTGAAGCTGTTATTAGAAAAAGTATTAAGCTCTCACCCTTGGAAGTTTCACATATGGTAGAGGTGTTACCTCATGATTCCAGAAACCCTATAGTTAGTTATGAGGAAGATGCAAGTGGGTTTTGGATGGTTGGCAGATATAGGAAGAAGGTTCAAATATCAAGGTATGCAACTTAATTTTATGTGGTGATATGTTTTACAAGAAATCTTACTTTAAGGGGAAGCTTGTTTCATTCGTGAAAGATCAAGATTTGAAGATTGGTTTTGTCATCATCAAATAGGGAAATATTGTTGGGAATTAATTTGATGAGACAAATCAAGAATAATGAAACAAGAAGGACTTATATGCAAATATCAAGGTTTACAAGAATATGGAGCCCTTTCATACAACAAGGAGGACTTAATAGCAAAATATGGAGGGACTTCTAGTGAAATTAGATTTCTTGTAGAAAGGGGTATGTGTAGTATATAAATACATACACCCTACGTGAATTATTAATTCAATTATTCACAATGTAAAACCTAAAGTGTCTTCGTGTTCTAGGCGTGGGATTACCCTTGTTATGACACATGTCATCAAAAATCATTTTAGAAAAATTATATTTTTGCCCAGTAGCAATACACACAATGGCACTCCCAATTGATCTGTTAATTTCATTGTGTGCAGTACATTTGGGACTCAAACATTGAAGAATGACATGTATCAAGTACTTCCAAGCTGGGGGAAACTCCTGCTTTAGGTTTACATTGTGAATGAAAGTTATGAAAAACCTAATAACCCTTGGTTCCTTTTATAGTGTAAGGATTAGGGTTTTACAAGAGATAACTATGAATAACATGTATATCTTATATTTAAATAACTATATAGTAAATATATCAATCTATATATATTCAATATATCCTCTTATTGAAGATTCTATCAGCCCCGTAGACGTCCATCAGCG
Organism: Glebionis coronaria; assembly: GCA_025667525.1. NCBI lineage: Eukaryota > Viridiplantae > Streptophyta > Magnoliopsida > Asterales > Asteraceae > Glebionis > Glebionis coronaria. The sequence goes on from CM046880.1 coordinate 403,270,439, forward strand.
CTCGACATTCTGTCAGCGTCTAAATTACATGTGTTAGCGTTTAACCTTCACATGTCAGCATTGGATAACAAAGGTCAATATATTTCTTCATTTTGAGTTTCTGCCACATCAACTTTTTGACCCTACAATCTTCCCCTAGTTGATGTCGGCAAAACTCTTTGTGTATCTCTTGTAAGTTGTACATCATCTTCAAATTACTTCACCTCAAGTGTAGCATGTATGTCTTCCCCTTTTTGTCACATCAATAGGGAAGGAAAAAAAGTATGCAATCGAAGATTCTCCAAATGTAGGCTCTATGTAATGATCTTGAAGAAAAATAAATAAAGTAATCTTGATGTAGAAGTAGAGTAACCCAAACCTATGTTCCATGTCTTGTACTATCCATGTGACGTCGAACTTATACCATTAGAGAAAAATATAAGTAGACCTCGATCCCATTGTCAAAATCCTCATCCTTTGTGAGACACCGAGCACGATAATGTAACTCCTTCAAGTGATAGCATCATACACTGCTAGATTTGACAAGTCTTCGTCACCAACCATATAAGCACAAACAAGTTATTGTTAAAGTCAATGGCTGATGTCCACCACTTTAACAATATGATGAAACACAAACTCGCGAAAATCTTCTTCAAACATCAAACTTACCATAAGAATTCTTCCCCTTAAGCCAACACCTCTTCATGGCGAATTTTAATGAAATAACATCTTCATACCATATGTAAAAGTCTTAGATTGGATAACTCTTTCACAAGACTATCCCGATTACATAATATAAAATACCCATCAAATTCTTCACAAATTGTTGCTAACTTACTTAAAAATCATTGACCCCTTGTAAAAATAACCGAGCCATAAATATCAAATTGATATTTTGTATAAAAACAGAGATTCCATGTACCTTCGTGTGTAAATACTTCTTTTTGTGTGCCAAAGCCGTATCAATTTTCCAAACAACATCTATTCCTTTTGTTGTCCAATATCTTCCTTTGTCCAAGATATCAACACTGTGTGTTGTCCAATATCGGACAACACTTGTCAGCGTTTGAAAATGTATATATTGGACAACAAGTGTCAGCACTTCCCAATAGTGCTTAACTTATTCATGTCAGCGTCGATTCAAAACTTTGTCAGCAACTTAGCAGACAATTTCTCATGATGTCACCTCTCGTTATAAAATCATGATACTTGAAGTGTATATAACGCGAATCATAAGGAGTAGCAAAAATACCTGATAACTAGGTATTAAATATAGAAGATACATTGCTATCCCTAGAAATCGGCAATTTATGTATATCCCTTTTCATCCAAACGTATAATCCATCTAATTTATCAATGCAATAAATCCCATGTGTAACAGAAACATTATACCGTTCAATATAAAAGATATCTATACCAGATTCTTCATAATTCATTTTAGCGACTTATCAAAAGCCTGTGATCACGTATCAACTTCGCAGTGCATCATACTGGGATCACAGAATCTTATATCCACATGTTCCTGGGCTTAAAAGTCCTAATATTCTACTCCTTGCATGGATAACAGATTATTGTTCAGCCATCGACCTGTAACTAGGGTTAGAAGAAACCTTAACTTTTGCGTGTATCCAACAAGCAAACATGCTGCAACAAACACAATCAGACCTAGGGTGTAGATAACATTATGCACCAAAACCCTAATTAGGGCTTGCAACATATCCTTGGCTCAAATCTTACACCACTAGACAATATAACAGCCACGAACATCTCTTTTTCAGTTTAGGGTTTGGAGAAAACCCTCATTCATGATTGTATGTGAACAAGAGATTTCATACCTCATTATGCAGTCAACTTCGAAGGATTATAAATTGATATCGAAAGCTCCAATCTAAGATCGCTTTAGTGAGATTCTAGACACAAGTGCCAAGAATCTATAGCAAAAATTTCACGATGATCCAACGGTTAACGAAGCAGAAATCGTGTGTTGAATATGGCTGTCCACAGAAAAACTGCATATGATAACTGCTGACTTCGACGCTTAATAACTTTTTCTTGGAGATAAAACTTAAAAATCCCTCTGGTGGATGTCTAGATATATGTGCGTAGAATACACACAATAAATTTCGTGACGATCCAACGGTACAATAAAAAGTTATGACCTTCTGAATACTGCTACGCACACAAAATCGTCCAGAAAAACCCTAGATGGATTTTTCTTTTCTTCTCAAAACACGAACACCTTTCATGGTCCTAGCATCACGAGCCACGAGGCTCTGATACCAACTGTGGAATCCTAAGATTCACGGATCTTTTAGCTGCTAGGCATAACCATTGTTCATATGATTAACAATCAAAGCGGAAAAGAACAATAGTTAGGAAACAAGGTGTTTGGGGCACAAGAACACATAAATTAATCAAAGGGTTGCTAATTATATTAATAATCAACAACTACTAGACGTGTATAGAATAATCCCACGTCTAGTGCAACACACGCTTTAGGTTTACATTGTGAATGAAAGTTATGAAAAACCTAATAACCCTTGGTTCCTTTTATAGTGTAAGGATTAGGGTTTTACAAGAGATAACTATGAATAACATGTATATCTTCTATTTAAATAACTATATACTAAATATATCAATCTTAATATATTCAATATATCCTCTAAATAGAAGATTCTATCAGCCACGTAGACGTCCATCAGCGCTTGACATTCTGTCAGCGTCTTACATGTGTCAGCGTTTAACCTTCACATGTTAGCGTTGGATAAAAACGTCAATATATTTCTTCATTTTGAGTTTCTACCACATCAACTTTTTGACCCAACACCCAAAACTAGCCACTGCTAGTGTTAATTATCAAACAACTTATTGGTAAGCTATTCTAGCTTATTTGGACTTGCAACAACTTTGATTTGGTAATCAATCTTCCTTATTTGACCCATTTGACTATTCTGGAGCTTTTTAGGGTTTAACTTTTAGGGTTGACTAGAAAACCAACTAAGTTGACTTTTACATAAAGTGCATATTGCTTATTCCAGCTTATTCATTGTGCTTTTTGGAAATCTTTTTGATTATTATGCTTAGTTTTTTCATTTGAAATCTTTTGCAACAAGAATTTGCCCTTGAATTGGTCTAAAACTCAAAAACGACTATTTTGTCGTTTTCTATAGAGAGTTTTTGCTTATTTCAGGCTTATTTCTTGGGCTTATTCAAAAATTCTTTTTACAATCAGCTTAATTAGGTCAAGAGAAGATTATGTGTCAAATTTCAGCTTATGGCATCAGCTTATAGCTTAATGGGCCAAAAAGCCCATTAAGAATAAGTTGCTTTGAAATAAGCTGTGATAAGCTCACTTTCAGCTTTTGGCCCTCTGAAATTTTGTGTCAAAATGGAAATTTAAGCTTATCTGGAAGTTATGGGCCGTTTTTGTGAACTTTTTCTTATTGGGCCTTAATTTAGCCCATTAAGGGTCTGTTTTATTTAGGTTAAATAAAACTAGTTTGCAACTTTTTAGAATTTTTTTATAAATTTTGAATTTTCAATAATATTTTATTATTATTTTATTCTTAAAATTAGTTTTTAATATTTTTGCAAATTTTTCATTTTTTACAGCTTAAATACATTAAGTTAGGAATTTTAAAACTTTTAGATTAATTTTCTTGTCATTTAATTAATTTTTTGAATTATTTTAATATTTTTATAGCTTCTAATCATTTTTAAATAGTTTTAATTAATGTTAAATTTTTCAAAAATAGTTTTTACTTTAATTAAGTTATTGTAGAGGTTTACAAATTGAAAAATCTTATTTGGGCTTTTTGTTAATTAAATTGATCTTTTGGGCTTTAAGTAGCATTAAAAAATCATTATTTAATAAAATGAAAGGGTTGAGTGATTTTTGATTTTTTGTAAACTCTAATTACATTTTTTAGGATTATTTTCAATTTTATAGGAATTTTTAGGTTAATTTTTAAATTTCGTCATATTTTACAGTTTTACGTGCACGACTTTTCGTTTAAGTTTAATTTAGAATCGTAACCGTCATCCTTTTCTCTTTTTTTCTTCATAATCAGAATCACAAACATTTAATCATTTTTTACACAATACACTAGCCTCCTTGAGAACGAACTCACTCATTGGGTCATTTGTGCACGATTTTCCTAAATCGTCGTACTTACCCTAGTTACGTTCTTTTTCCTAAAAGACGTATTACTACAACTATCAGGGTGTAACCGACCGTCGGCCTACAAGGGGGAAAGGGAAAGATTTTGGCTTTCTTAATTTGTGTTTTACTTGGAAATCAAGTTTTGTCAAGCCTATATAAACACCCAAAGCCTTCATAATTTTCCCCACTCCTTCCTCTTCTCTTCTTGCGATCGCCGAACCAAACACACCCTTAGGGTTCTTTGGGTTTCGATTTTGCTAAATTACAAAAGTGTTGAAGTTCCGGTTTGCAAGTGCTAGACTCACGGTTAGCCCGTTTCATTACGTGTGTACAAGAGTGTAATATAGTTTTGCTTTAAACTATATCTTGGTATTATTCTTCACAAACCCTAATTGGTGATTCGTCGGTGATCTTGTGGATCTTTGCTAGGATAAAAGGATGTAACCCTAATCGATTAATTATAATTGTGTTATTATGATCTTGTTAAATCGCTTCCGCTATAACGTGCTTTGATCTTTGTTATGATTATATAATTGTTATGAATGTCATAAACCTTCAGTTTATCGAGCTAGGTGTATGTTAAATATGGCTTGCGTTCTTAATCATCAAGATTGGAAAAATCGTGAATCGTTAGTTGGCCGCTCGACCACTTTTAACTTGTAATCGTTTTAGGTGGGATTAATCGGTAATTAATCGGATGGACATTGTTAGCAAATTTTTGGTATTTTCGGCAAGTTTTGGTTATTTCTAACGCGTTTTAAGTATTTTCGGCAATATTATTCTTGAAATACAACTTATCATACGTATATGAATAAATAGTTAGTATAAGTGATAAACACAAGTTTACACGGCATGTCTGACCACCCTTGAACGCCATTTACCACAGTTAACCGCCGTTAATCGCCTTTTTATTAAAAGGCAAGGTTGAGGGCCTTGTAGCGATTAATCAGCATTGTAGACCTTTTTTCGCAACACTTCTAATCACTATAGTAAGAACTCAAGGCAAGAAGCTTACTACATAAATGAATGAGTCTAAGAGAGAAGGGTGTCACAACACACCCAACCCTCTTCATTTGAGCCCCACACCTGCCACATCAGAGTCACACCACACCAACACAACTAACAAAAATACGCCCTCACTCACAACACATACAATCCCTCTTCACTTGGGCCCCACCACTATCTTTTCTTTTTCTTTTTTTTTATTTTTACACAAATTAAAATTCATTTTATTAAATTAAAAATACAAGTATATAAAATAAAATACACTACGAAAATAAAAATATAATCCTAAATTAAAACATTCAAAAAAATTACAAAAATTATAAAAAGTCCTATGTTATAAACACCCACCAGCCAAATGTGAAGAAGAGTTGTCATTTAACAAATACATTTTGTTTCAATGTAAAATACGTACTCGTGATAGTCATTTCACAAATACTCCTTGTTTCTTGTTTCAATGTAAAATACCCACTATCATTAAAAAAATCAAATCAATCATCATATTTATCCCTATATTCTCTCCATCCCTCATCTTTCTCTACATTATCCATCATCACTTCCACATCTTCATTTTTTTCAGCCATTATTTTTTCAGCCTATGATTTCTTCGTCCAAATAAATTCAAGCCATATCCTCGTCCAAATAAATTCAAACAAATATAGAAAAAGAGAAAGAAAAACACAAACTTCCCTCTCTCTCCTCGTTGTTCAGAGTTTGTTTTTCCGAAATCTCCACGGCGACAAGGGTGGTGGGTGTGGCAACGAGAGGCGACGAGACACGGCGATCATGCTACGTCGTTGCGACGATCACACCACAACCGTGACACCCTCCTCTCTAATAACCTTGTGTTTATGTTTAATGTTTTGGTGGTCATAATGTCTACAAGTCTATTTAGTCAATAGCCCTTGCCTTGTATCTTCTAAATCTCAACTACCGTTATCGCGACTAGCCAAATAATATAAAGTTAATAATTTTTGAAGTACAACTACTCATTAGAACTAATTACTCAAACCCTCCTAAAAGGTCTTTTGCATATTTTAAGCAAATAACTTATTAAAAGTGGTGATCAGTAAATCCTTACATTCAAAACAGCTGCCAACCTGCTCCTCGTAAATCCTCTTCTAAAGCTATCAACGGTTAGTTTCTATACATTCTCATATAGGTCAAGGAAATCTTTGAGTAAGTCAAATATTACCAAAACACAAGGGTTTCATAATAGGCATATAGATATCCAAAAAAAATAAAATACATAAACTTAAAAATATCACAACATCAATATTAACATCATAATTAGGTCAGCACCTAAGTGCTTAGCCACTCATAACAATAACACAACAAGAAATCATAATGATTATAAACATTATAAAAATCTTACAAAATTCTTAGAGTTGAATGATTAAGACAAATGATGATAGAATACAAATTCTCTCTTCTAACGATGAAACCAAGTCGAATGCAGTCCTTTTGGTACCTCCAAAACCGACCTAAGAACTAACGGAATGTTTAGTAAAGAAGTGTGTGTCAAACACCATATATTTATATTATTCGAACCATATACGGCATACATGATCTGTGATCTATGGCATAGGCCTTCATTAATAGCTCTTTCCTTTCTGGCGATACAGGACCTACGACGTATAGGAAACAAACACATACGTGATAGGTAAACTTTCTTCATTAAGCCTTGATCTTGTGGCCTATTGTATATTGTTAGAGATTTAACACCTACGTCGTAGACATTTGTGCGGTCTACTTCGAAGGGCATTCTAATATGGAAAGTTTGACGTCGAATTGTCTACGGTGTAGGTCTGAAAACCATCTACAACGTAGACACCTTTTAAAAATTGTGTTTGGCTCCTTTTTGTTCTCAAATTCTATCATTTACCCTCGTTTTTTGTTACTTGCTCAATTTTACTTATAAAACATAAAATGCATGAATCTTTGCAATATTATGAGTTACTTGACCATAAACTTAGTACAATTGAAGAGATATTATTGCAAAAAGAAAATATTTAATTATTTGATGTTATGAGACACAAGCAAACAAACAAACACACAAAACAAACATAACATGTGATAACTATGGATATACAAGTCTCCTTGCACTTATTTTCTTTGTGAAATACCTTTATATGAATTTAAAACGAGGTTTAGATCAAAACAAAGTATGATCACATTGAAAGATGAATAGCATTAATAAACAAGTTTATTACATATAAATCACAAAAGACACAATCCCACGATGCATAAATTAATAGAGTTGTGCTGCCTTACAACAAACAATTTTGTTTATTTTATAAGTCTTGTAGCTAGAATTGGGGTCATCATACCCATACGTTGCTTCCTTTTAATCTTCGTCACTCTCCACTTCTAAAATTCTCCCTTCGTATCTCACAAAGTTAAGCATCAAATTGATCACTTCCTCATTACACACATAATAGAAATTGAGACCAGTAAATCCTGAATAGTTTTTGGCAAGCCTCAATCCGATTCTCCTTATCAATTACCCAAAGGGGTTTTCACTATCATAGAGGTTCATCATATAAGGTATTTTATATTTGAATCTCTCATCCCCGTTGCTAACTTCTACCATTCTTGTTTTCTTTAAAAATTTAATGTCGGTGGTTCCAATAAATGTTTTCCCCAAACTATCTCTCCTAGGGTCGGGTTAATGATACTCCTACTATCTTATACCATCAAAGAATTTCATTCGTATTTGAGGCTCCTTATAAAAGTTCTTAAGCTGTGAACCCTTCCTACAAAGTTGCAAATTTTGTTAGGGTTTGATTGTTCTTTCTTCTCTTTAACTTGTAATGCATGATCTAGCTGTAGCATTTCTTAGACGTTATGTTAAGTGCTTATTCAAAGTCAATGTAACTATTTTCGAAGAGAATGCATTTGATCATACGCCGTATCTTAACCTTTTCCAACCTATCTGATGTGTATTTTCTTTTAAAGAAATTATCCTACAAGTTTTACATTTATAAAACTTGATCTACCTGTAGATGCACTAACTAGCAGAGAATATGATCTTGTGTAATAAATTAATGTTAGTGGTTTCAATACAAAGGTGTTCCCCAACAATCTCTCCCAAGGTCGGGTTAATGATGCTCCTACTATTTTCTACTACCAAAGAGTTTCATTCGTATTTGAAGCTCCGTATGAAAGTTCTTAAGCTCTGAACCCTTCATACGAAGTTGCAAATTTTGTTAGAGTTTTATTGTTTCTTTCTCCTCTCTAACTTGTAATGCATGATTTGGTTGTAGCATTTCTTAAACATTATGTTAAGTGGTTATTCAAAGTCAATTTATGTATTTTCGAAGAGAATGCATTCTATCATACATGGTATCTTAACCTTTTCCAACCTATCCGATGCGTATTTTCTTTAAAATAAATTATCCTACACGTTTTACATTTATAAAACTCGATCTACCTATAAACGCACTAACGAGAAGAGAACCCGATCGTGTGTAATATATTACTTTTAGAAACTAGAAGGGGGGTTGAATAGTTTCCTTAATTAAAATTATGTTCGTCATTAGAAATGACTATTACTTGAAAACTTGTTTCATAATAGTTTGGCTAATTTTCAATGTTTTGAAACATTTCCTAAATCAAGTGATTCTGATGACGGAATGCTCAATGTAAAGACAAGTATAAGTAAAGATTAAGGAAACAAACAACCTAAGCAAACACACCACATATTTGTAGTGGTTCGCAACGAAGCTCTCTCTTTGTTCCTACTCCACTCCTCGAGTACACCTTACTCGAGATTTATACTATATCCACAAGCTCCCTTCTTGGAGGATAAAACCTTACAACATTGCTTACAATGATTACCGACACTAAGCTAAATGTCGAGTTCTAATCCTAGCTAGAACCAATTTTCATCACCCATCTTCTTTACCGACACAATGCTAGGTGCTGAGTTCTAATCTTAGCTAGAACCAATCTTCTTCGCTCATTTTCTTTACCGGTACAAGGCTAGGTGTTGAGCTCTAATCTTAGCTAGAACCAATCTACTCTCAGCTCTCACACTCACATCACTTTCTAGTTAAGTGAGAACTCAAACACTCAAACTCATAATTACATCACTTTGTAGTTTAGTGAGAACTAGCACACAACAACTACATCACTTTAGAGAAAAGTGAGAACTAACACACAAGACTCATCTAAGTATACACATATAAATTGGATCTACACAAGACAAATCCAAGTATATACATATACCTTGGATCTACTCAATACTCAAACAAACAAATATGATGAACATGACTAGATCTAAGAAATGAATGATCTTCATCAAGGATTCATCTTTTATCACATCCCATTTTGTGTGAGTGATCTTCTCTTTGGACATATCAAGAAGAGGATCAAGGAGATAATCATAAGTAAACACACTTAACACATTAAGTGATCATTTACTAATGATTGGAATATAGAAAAGAGATTAGAAGCAGAAAGTTGTCCAAAAAGGTTCACTGGAAAATGGAGAATGATCCACTATTTATAGGGAACAATGTCCAACGGCTATCTGAGTGTGGTTCAATAAAGAGGTCGGTGGTTCCTTATCAATAAGGAACTGCATGTACCTATATTGATCTACGGACTCTAGAGTCTGCTCCTTTTTGTCCTCTAGTGGGGAAACTTCATCTGGTGAAAAACATATCCAAAAAGAATATCCTTTGGCCATTTGGAATATCCTATACTCAAATTTTATTTTCCTTTTTAATAAAACATTTTCTTAAAAAGAAATTTTATTAAAATATTTTGTCACATGTGAATAAATATGAGTTTTAAAGTTAATCACTTTTAAAGATCACTAAACACGTAAAAGATATGTTTGTGTAAGACTTTAATGATTATTACTTAGTGATAGTGTCTATTAAATAATTCGTCTTACGGTTATCTTTAACGATTAATATTTTTACACTTTATTGTGATCAAAACCAAGAAAGATTAGTTATTACAAATAATGTTTTTAGGCATTGGTTGCATTAACAATATCCCCCTTTTTTACGACAAACCATAAACTCATTTATGTAAAAACAAAGGTTTTTGAATAATTAACGAGTTTATCACTACCATTTCTACCAATTTTGTCGAAGCAAAAGGTAGCACAAATCTTTGAAGAAGAAAAGAATCGGCTTTGCTAGAAGCTCCCCCTTGGAGCTTACTCCCCCTTGCTTGGGGCACCAAGTGATCAAACTTTGGTGACAAGCTACATACAAGGGTTAGTAGAAAGAAAAGAAACACTCATGTAGAGGCAATAGTCACAAGCTACATACAACTTAGGAAGTAAATATGATTCACTGGTGCATCTTAGACTTATTAATATGATTGATCCTAAAACTATAGTCTCATCTCCGTAAGCCATATTTTCAGCTTATCCATGTGACAAAATAAGAATATAAGATAAACTAGTCTTGCATTCTAATTTAAAGCAATGAATACAAGAGATCAACCTAATGGTCATAAGAGCGGTCCATCATGAATGATCATCTATAGCCAAGGTAAGGTCATACACTATCTTATATCCCAAATTCAATCAAAACACGAGGATTTCAAACATACAATAAAAATTATAATGATCCAATAAAACTAAGAGAACCACCATGGCAAGAACAATGATAAAACATACGAATAAAATGCATCACAAATTAGATAATAAAAATAATACTTGAATTAAATTGACCTAATAAGTTGAAGTACAATTACAAGTGTTCAAAACTGATTCCCTTGATCATCTAATCGAATACTCGGGCAAATCCCTAAGGGTTCGCCTCTATACACAACTATAAACCTTCGCTTACTCCACTTTTGATTTGTGCGCCCACCAACACAAACTTGAGTGAGGTAAATGGTAGAAACGTGTCTTGTATTTATAGTACATGTCGCGTCTACGACGTAGGTAGATTTACCTCCTACGTCGTAGGTCTTCTTACCAAAATAGTATGATATATTCTTGAATATAACGTCTATGGAGTAGGGCTTTGTCCCCTCTACAACATAGGTCTTCAAATCTTGCAAATATTCGCCCGACAAGCTTGTCTTTTCCATTTTTAGCCTTATTTGAACTTTACGGCGTAGACCTAAATCTTTCTACGTCGTAGGCTATTCGATATTCGTGTTTATCCATATCTTCCTATGGGTCTTTCCACTTTTAGCCAGATTTTGGATTTACGACATATACCAAGATATACCTACGTCGCAGGCTCTTTAGTCATTTCCTTCTCTGGAACCGAATCATATACGGTGTAGACATCAAACCATCTACGTAGTAGGCCTTTTGAAATACTCACATTTGGCGCCTTTTTCCTACGTTTTATATTACTTGCTCATTTTACCTGCAAATACCAATTAAACGTATCTTTGCACTATTTGGTCTTGTTAATCTCATAAACGAACAGAATTGAAGGGATATTAGGGTAAAAAACATTTAAATATTTGATATTATCAAATATCCTCCCACTTGAGTTCTACTTGTCCTCAAGTAGGTCGGTTAAAATTAGTTCCTAAATAAATATCTCCTGAAAAACTCAAAAAATATGAATCTACAAGCGTTCCTTATTAAAGATACCTAAGTCTAGGAAATCCTACTCACTCACTCTCATCCTAGTGTAAGTGTAATGTTAGAGGTGTTCACTCAGTTTGCACAACCATAGAAAGGTATCCGTCATAAGCTTAGAATGTACACAAATCTACGCATACTTAGGGATCTGATATGGCAACGGGTTTACTCACACCGACTAGAGTAGTCATTAACAATTTATATTTCTTAGAAGAGAGCCAAATACAAAAAATGCTCAGTCAAAACGATGAAAGAGACACATGTGACTCCACCGTCCTTAACTCGAAAAATATAAAGGCAAGAGACACTTTTCGGTTTAACAAGGGTATGATAATTCTTAAAGATACACCTAAAAATTGATTTAGATGTAAAAGATACGAAACGGGTAGTCGAGAAATCATCATTACCATTAACCATTACTCCTCCATAAGCTTAAGCTTTAAAGAACGAGAATCTTGATATTTATTTATTATGGGTTTATATAACACCCATTCTTCAATACTCGTTGGTTTATAGTGCATATCAACACTTTATTTCTAAACACATATTTTCCGTTTTTTCTTTCTTTTTTGTTTCAAAATAATAAACATACATCCCCCCCACATGGGATAAATATCGATATTATTAGGGGGGGTCTTTAGAGATCATAATGATAAATTCAATAAGTGCAATCCATGAACCAATCTTCAAAAACAAATGGCTGTCAAATAGCCAATAACTCTTCCTCGCAAAATCGACTACAAAGGGTAGGCATGGTGTAAAGTTGTAATGAAAATTAGTTTAATCCTAAAGGAAAGGCTACTACAGGTTTTACTAGTGGCATACACTTAAAATGAGTGCTATCGGTTTTGTAAACGGAGGTTGAAAGTCAGTGTAACAAGCCAATAGACGGAAACATATATAAGGCGATTTGGTTGTAATCTTAAGGTGATTTCCATCCTTATCACCCAATTCGGTCTCGAAATGATGCTACAAGCCAAGTACTAACATCTACAATACTACCGGCACACTCAATATTTGGTGGATTTATGTAAAGTTTATGAAAATGGAATAATAGCTCACAAGTGGAATAAAGGGTAGTATTTGTGCTCGACATAGATTTCTTCTAGTTTAGTGTGAAAAACATGTCAAAAGAAATTTTTGTATTAGGACATCCCGAAGGATATCAAGTGCCTCGATGGTACCATATTTTGTACAAGTACTAGTACAGTATCATCATTCACTAGTGGAGCGCAATCTGAAGATTAACCGCCAAGAGAATCATGTGTATGAAACACACAAAAATTTAAAATGTGCCAAATAATGACATAAATTTCAGAAAAGACTTAAAAAATCGAAAACAAATTACTCAAGTTTCACCCCCTCACTTGTTTTGTACAAGGTTCCTATTGTACATCTATGGTCTTTAAAAATAAAGGAAATGAGTAGAATTATCACGGAAACACATGGATTTACTCCTCAGGAAGATAACATGCATTAAGCAATGATCCAAATCTGAATCTACAAGGAACAACCATTACTTCAACACACCATCTTGTCAACACATCATCACCTACTATGGAATTCGACTAGCCCCGCTTGAATATCATATTATCAACTTCTATTAGTAACCTCCCACTTTACCAAGTGCCATAACATGTTTAGCTGCAAAAAGACTAATACAAAAGCATATATGGACAAAAGCACTACAACACATATTTACAACATAAATAAAACCTAACTCACTTTCGTAGGAATGACAATTCCATTTAGCATATGTAACAAGCCTTTATACCACTTGGTAGCCCAAGTGGACGAATAAAGTCTCGTGAGGGCTTCCTGGTAACATACCCATAAAGTTCATTTAAAATATACAAGGTTTATGTTTATTCAAAAAGAAAATTTTATAATAATTACTTTTTGCAGGTGATACCTATGACGTAGACTAAGAAGGATCTACGTCGTAGGCAAGTAATTTATGGCCTAGGTGGTGGCATGACCTGCGGCGTAAACAAGCTGTTCTAAATCAATATTTCAAAAACTTGAAAACTGTATACAACTTAAATAGTGGCAACATATAAGCTATAGTGACATTAACATAGCAATAAAATAAAGATCCAAGTTGAAATCGACTCCTTTACTTGTAAAGATACACAAAAATATCCTACTAGCAGAAAAGAAATAAACCTACTAAAAGGATATCACAGGGTGTTTCTCGTGGAGCACTTTTCTTTATCTCCCAAGTCTTTAAATTTAAACTCGATCTATATTCTCTTGGCTTCTTAAACATCTATAAACCATGTCCAATCCTACCATGATCTCCTCAACCTGCACACTAAACAAACCTCGTGCATCAAGTGTATAAAAATAATAACGCTGGGCAACTACAAGAGAGGATTAACATATACTTGATTCTTGAATAACACGATATGAATAAAAGCATTTAAGGTAGCAAAGCTCAATATTAAAACACATATATTATTAGAAATTTTTTTAACGTTCAAGTATTGCTCAAACTATTTTTGTGTCCCAAATTTGATTAACAGACCACCGAGTCATTTCGTATAGGTGTAGGTGACTTATAGTGTTCATTGTTTTTAGGTGTAGGTGTTCTACTTCTAGGCCTTGAGTCATTTCGTACTCTTAAAGGAGTAGATGATTTTCTTGAGTGATCCTTCATTCCCATTGAAGGTTTACTTAAGGGTGTATAAAACTTATTAAGCTTCCTTTTATCAAGAATAGGTAATTTGACATTGTTAATAACAAGATGTTTTTGCCCTTAACCTAAAATAGATTTTTCAGAAATATGAGAATCTTTAATTTTAAGAGTCTTTGTCTGCGGTTCATTATCATGCCCCGCAGTTCCATAATTATATGGAACCGCCGCGTACTTTTGTGAACCACGGGCAACAGGCTTTTTTTCTAAAAACGTGACTTGTTTTGGTTCAATAGTAGATGCTTCATTATTGTTAAAACCCAACCTAAGTATTTCCTTAGAATGAATTTATCTAACATATCCTCAAGAGCACTGGTACCTTTTATGAACTTTTCCAATTTAATGGAGGTACTCTTGAGATCTTCATTATCTTGTCTAAGGATTTCATAACTTAGAAAACCTAAATCAACTTCTTTATTTTTCTCAAGCTTAGCCAATTTTTCTATTAGCTCACTAATCTAATTTTCAAGCTTAGTTCTAGTTTATTTGAGCATTTTATTATTTTCAATGAATTTAAGACAGTTTGCATAGGTTATTATATTGACCTTCTAATTCTAAATCATCTAGAAAAGAACTATCATTACTATAGCATTCGGTTTCATAATGTACCTCTTTAGAAGAATGAGACATGAGACACTTTTCATCTTTAGCATTGTCCTCACATTCTTCACCACTATCGCTCCACGATCCACCAACAAATGTCGTATGATTCTGGTCACGAGATGGTTTGGGACATCCACCGATGAAATGGTTTGGATCACCGCATCTAAATTATTTCCTATCACCTTTGTCATTCTTAACAAATCGGTTCTTGGAGAAAGCTTTCTTGTTGTTGCTTGGTTGTATCACGTATTGACCTGGCATTTTAAAGAACTTATTGAAGTCTATAACCGCCACAGCATATTCCTCGTCATCACTTTCCGAGAAAGATCTTTCATTGTCACTTCGCACTTTCTTGGACTTTAGTGCTAGAGACTTTCTTTCACTCTTGCTTTTCACCATTTCCGAGTCCTTCAAGATTATCATTTCATGAACTTTCAAGTAACCAATAAGCTCATCAAGTGACAATGTAGTGAGGTCCTTTGACTTAGGGGTGTAAAAAAGCCGCGCTTTTAACGAGCTACTCGAGTTCGAGCTCGATTAACTCGAGCTCGAGCCTACATATTTTCAAGCTCGAGTCGAGCTCGAACCAAAAAAGATGCTCGTTTAGTTAAACGAGTCGAGCTTTTAAAAGGCAATATTCGGCTCGGCTCGTTCGGAAGCTCGTTAAGTTACTCGAGCCGATCGACCTTAACGAGCCGAGTGAGCTAATCGAGCCAGACATATAAATTTTTATGAAAATTTATATATTTTAAATTTTAGTAAGTATTGATAATTTAATTTTAATTAAAACCAATACTATGAAGATATTAAACTTTGTTAAGTAAAGAACACTACGAAATCACTCAAAACATAGAGCAAAATGCTAAAACACTTCTTAAACTTTTCGTTGTTTTCGCCTTACGATTTGTGAAACACTTCAACTCCGTAATTTCTTACAACTATCGATGTGACATGAGATATTCAATAAAATATGTTTAAGACATGTATCACAAAACAAATTTAGATATAGTAATACATAAAATCTAAACCCGTTATTGATTAGGCAAATACTCAAATGCAATGAGCAAAATCTGGTTAAATAAGTGAAAAATAACATGTGATAAAAGTACACTTTTACTATGATTACATGTTATTCGAATGTAGATCAAACTTTAAAGAAAGACATAATTTGACTGAATATGATCTTTTAACTAGTATAAGAAGGACACAACTAGTAAATTTATCCCACATTGCTTGTAGTAGAAAACTTTCATAGGAAAAAACTTTATATAAGCAAAGATCTCGTCCTAGTTTTGAACTTAGTTAAGCTTTAGATGTAATTAACATTAGTTTTGTATTCATAAACAAGCGATTTTGAGCTTATAAGTTACATAAGTTTTAGTTTCAACATTATAAAAAATTTATAATTGTAAACGAGCTTTCGAGTTAGCAAACGAGCCTATCAAGTTCGAGCATAAAAGTTAGTTTATTGTAGGAGTACAAAAAATATTATAAATTCTTATACGAGCCTCGAGCTCGAGCTCGAACAACAATAAAAATTTTGATTTCGAGCTCGAGCCTATTTGTAAAACTTTATTCGAGCTCGAGCCTGGCAGTTAATAAACAAGCCTGACTCGTTTAAGCCAAAACTCGACTCGGCTCGGATTGTTTACACCCCTACTTTGACTCTTCAATCGTCGTGACTTTAGCTCTCTACTTTGGATGCAACGCCCGAAGAAACTTCCTAACATTGTTCTTGCTAGAAAAACCCTCATCAAGTGCTTTTAGACTAGTAATAATAGTATTAAATCTAGCAAATGCACCATCAATAGTTTCATCTTCTAAGATGATAAATTGTTCATTTTGTTGAAAGAAATTCTGGTACTAAGTGAAAGTATACATGTTAATTTGATTACATGTGAGTATAATGTGTGAGAATCATTTATCTAAAGTGTTTGTGCAATTTTTTTATAAGTGAGCATTATGTGAGTTTCCTTAGATTTCAGTTATACCAAAATGTTAGGAGTTTGTATGGTTTTGAGCCCAGCCCCCTTTTGTATATGTTTCATTTTTTGAACAACGATTTTATTAAAACTAGTAAGGAGCTAGAGTTACACTACAATAAGATGAGGGTTTTTAGGCCAAGTATCCCAGCTAAACACGGCTTTACATCTAAAGCTACGCCAATAAAAAGAACTTAAAACAATATCATCAAACACCGTCGCCTTAGATGAAGGATTGCTATCGAAAAGAGTCTTGTTACAGAAAACCTAGATATGCCACCACAAAGACTAAATCACTCCTTCTAACATGAGCTTTGTCTTTGCATGAAGACGAAGAGAACTCATCCAGCCCAGCCATTCCTAGTAAGAACTAAAGCTCTCGATAGAGATATCCCACCAGCGAAAGATCTTGTTGTAAAGCTGACAAATCAAAGCATAGTTAAAGAATAAATGAGAAGAAGATTCTACCCCTTGTTGGGACAACGAACACGAGAGAGAGGTAATTCCCATGCCACGATACGAGAGGTTAAACCTTGTTGGAAGACCATTCAGCTTAACTTTCCAGGAAAATACATTCAACTTGATGGACATAAATTTGACCCAACGAGTTTTAGATGAAATATTTAGGGATCTATGGTCATCAATCAGCTTCCGAATCGAGCTCACGGTATATTCACTAGAGCCTTCAAGAGTCCAAGTATGCCTATCCGTCTGAGGCATAAAATTAACACTACTTATAACATCTGTAAAAGCATCATATTGTGACTGTTCAATGCCTCCACGAATAGCACGACGCGAAGAAGAATCCAAGTTATAGTTCTCCAACTTAGTTATGACGCTCACCTTTCTACAAGTATCCAGGGCGTAGACTCTAGGAAATCTGAATTTAAGAACACCTCCCTCACACCAATTATCATCCCAGAACGAGAACATATTCCCGTCACCTAATTTAGGTTTCAAGAATTCAAAAAAATTAACACCATGATCTTTGAGAACCGAAGCTTCATTCACAATATTGAGCCAGCATGAACGACCCCTTATTTTTAAATTTTTACCTACACATCCATCATCGCCATGAATAGCCTTCACGAACCAAGCCCATATCGAATAAGGATAGGAGAAAAATCTTCACAACCATTTTAACATTAGCCATCTATTAAGTGCATAGAGGTCGACGACACCAAGACTCACCTTCTCTTTCGAAGTAATAACATTGCTCTATTTAATCCGTGACATCTTACGGTGATTAGGATCATGTCCATTAAAGAAATGACATCGGATAGATTTAAGCTCTTGAAGAACCGTCTTAGGAAGTTGATAGGTAGACATGTGGAAAATAGGAATCGAACCGATAACGGACTTGAGCAAAGTGAGCCTACCACATATACGTTCTTAGACTAAAAGTTTTATCGTTTTCGATCGGTAGGTTAAGTCGCACGAACCCTTTCTTAGTAATAGTACATATATACGTTCTTAGACTAAAAGTTTTATCGTTTTGGATCACCACCGACTAGGTAAATTATTATTCTCATTTTATACAGTTATATTTTTTACATTATAACCTTTTAAACTATTATTTCTTTAAATATGTTCCAATATAGGTTCTAACTAAGAATTATCATACGTATACTGTGAAAGTTTATGGACTTATATTTAATAGTCGTGTGTTAGGATCGAACTCGAGATTACGGGATTGCACACAATACGTAAAGAGTTAATTATTTAATAAATGTATTTATTATATTTATTAAATTAAATCGTGCTATAACTTAACGATCATTAAATAAATTAAGAGTTAAGTATTAGCGAGCGTTGTGGAATAAATTAGAAGAAGAAAAGAAGATTCTGGAACACCCCTAGGGGGTGTTTCGTCCATCGGTTATAAAGCAAGGGGGAGAAGATTTCTTTCCTAATTGGTTTATAACTTGGACTACGTGAATGTCTAGGCCTATATAAAAACCCCTTGTCTCTCATAATTTTCACCCATTCTCTCTTTTCTTTTTGTGCCGATCGACCAAGAACCCACAAAGGGTTTCGGTTTGGTTTTCTTGGTTTTCGATTTTGCATATAATCTAGTCCTATCCCCTCTCTAGGGTTGTTGGGTAGATTTTTCCACAAGCGTAGAAGCTCGGTTTACACGTGCTAGACTCACGGTTAGCTCGTTGTATTACGTGTGTACAAGAGCGTAATATAGTCTTACTTTAGACTATTTCTTGGTGGTGTTCGTTATAAACCCTAATTGGTGATTCGTTCTTTATCTTATGGAATCACATTAGCTAAAAGGTACGAAAACCCTAATTCGATTAATTATAATTGTGTTATTATGATCTTGTTAAATCGCTTCCACAATATGCGTGCTTTGATCTCATTTAGGGTTTTGTATAATTGTTATGAACTTTATAAACATTAAATCGCATCGAGAACCGTTTTAACATGTTATAATTATCGAAAAATCTAAACTTTTTTAACCAATAATTGTTGTGGGTTAAAAATTCATGTTTTTTAGGTTTTCTTAAAAATTAGGGTATTGTTTTTTACAAATTTTGGTTTTGGCCGTATTTTTCTAATATTTTTTTTTGAAACCCTAAATTCACATGATTATGTTTTAGATTAAAATTACATGATTAATTGTTATGACGTGTACTCTTTTTTGTTATGATCCGTAGAGATTTAATTGTTAAGATTTGTGGGTGGATCCATGATGAACATGCATGTTTTTTCATGGATCATAAAACTGTATGTGTTACATGTTTTTTTGTTTCAATAAATCTAGAATTAGGGAAGTCTTTTTATAATCATAAAAACCCTAGATTTCAATTTATTGAATAAAATTGATTGCATGTGGCTATTTGATTTATTTAATTGCACATGTAATTGTTATTATGTGTTTATGATTTAGGGTTTTTTTATCTAGTTGTTTTCATGCGTTTTTAAGTATGTTGTAAACAAGGGTAATTTAAAAAAATAAATAATATGGACTAAATCATATTAAAATTAAGATTTCTTTTGAGATCTAAATTACATAAAATTGCGTTGATTAGTGATTTACAAATAATAATCTAACGTTCTACTCAAATTTGACAAACTATAAAGTGAGTATAACGCGTTGCTGGTCATGTACCCGGCTAAGGAAGGAGGTTAAGCCATTGTCGCTAACCAAATTCCCGGCTTGCCTGTGAGTCAAAATTGAAATTACCTACAATTATTACTTGTATTACACCTTAAGGTTGATTTACCGCAAATTCACATCCTAAACACAAAGAATAAGGCTATTGCTTTGTGCGTAGCCGAGTTCTAGCAAAAGTACGTTGTGAATCGTTGTGGGTAAATTATTTAATTGGTTTTAACCGATACCTCAACATAATATATGTAGAAATTTAGTCGCGTGAAAAAGTCTATTAAATGTTTTATTAAACTTATGATATGAAGATGTATGCATGCTTCTCCATACATTAATTTTGACATCAAAGTTATACCCTTAAAAAATTTAAGTTGAATACCATCTAATTGACGGACACTTGAAGTCACAATGTCGTCATATGAGATTTGGATGATGTTGTGATGGAGATAAAACTTTTCATAGAATGAGAATTCGTGTAATAAGTTTTACGTTTTTTAGATTAGACGACTTAATTAAGTTACTCAGTGAGATCTGGAAACTTAAGGTATTCGGAAGGGATGAAACATATTTACAATGCAAAACGTTTTTTTGGCAATGTAAATCCCTTAAATATCTAGAAATTGGAAATTGTTTGCCAATTAATTGTTCGACAAGTTACTATGTTGAATAAGTTCATTACTAGCAGATCAACTGATATAATGGATTTATGTCAATATAGGTTCTAGTTTCAAGGAAAATACTATGGTTAATATACCGGGGTTATTTCATTTTCATGAATGTATTTTATCGAAAATACTAATAATTTGAACGTATTTATGTAGAAATGGCTCAAACCCGACAATAAAACTATAAGTTATGTGTTCAAAACATTTTTTGATCGTCCTGAACTTACTGGCCCTAACTTTAATGATTGGTACCGCTCACTAAGAATTGTCTTGAGAGTAGCTGGCACTATTGATATCTTGACCACTCCGTATCCGGAGGATCTTGCTGAAGGAACTTTTGAAGCCGAAAGGCTTGAACACGCTGCTACTATTAAGAAGCACTCGGATGTGGCTTGCTTAATGTTAGGGAAAATGGCCCATCCACTTCAAAAGAAGTATGAGCTATTTTCGCCTAAGCGTATGCTTGATGAACTCAAGGCTATGTTCGAGAAGCCTCAAGTTGTGGAGATCTACGACTTATTAGATGCTTTGCATAGCTGCAAGCAAACTCCTGGAAAGTCTATTAGTGCACATTATATGGAAATGAGGGGTTATATGGAACAACTCATTGCACTAGGACAACCCTATGATCATAATATGGCTATTAACTTGATTAATAGATCCCTGAACAAGGAATTCGATGATTTTGTTAGAAACTATAATATGCATTGCATGGGGAAGACAGTTAATGATTTGCATGCAATGCTCATTGACTACTAAAAGGGGTTAACGGTCAAGGCATCTACCTCTACTCCTCCTGTACTAACCATACAAAAGAGTAGAGTGAGTAATCCAAAATCGAAAGCGAATAAGTTAAAAGGAAAAGGTAAAGCTGATAAGAGCAAGCAAGTTGCGACTTATCAAAATTCGAAAAACTTTGCCAAGAAGAATCAATCCCAAAAGGATGATACTTGCCACTATTGCAAAGCAAATGGTCACTGTAACATGAATTGCCCTATTCATCTCGATGAGTTGCGAGAAATAAAGAAGAAAGTTGAGCAGAGCGCTGCAGCTTCAGGTACTTTATTTATGATCGATTTATTTAATTTGACATACAAATTAAATTCCTGGGTATATGATACGGGATGCGGTATTAACATTTGTAATACGCTGCAGGGATTTAAATTGGAAATGAGGCTATCATATGGGGAACAATTTCTACAAGTGGGCAATGGCGCACAAGCAGCAGTTGAAGCTCTAGGATCATTTAATTTAGTTTTACCTTCGGGTTTAGTACTGATTTTTAATGATTGTCATTATGCACCTACAATTATTATGGGTGTTATTTCCTTTACTTGTTTGTTAAATCTTGGATTTGTTCACACTATTGATAATAATGGAATTTCTGTTTTTTAAAAGATGGTATTTTCTATTTTAATGCAATTGCTGTTAATGGTGTGTTTGAAATAGACATGCATGATAATGAATCCAAGTATAGTAATAATTCTGTTTTTAACATTAATAAGAAGAGAAGGTTAGACAAGAACTCTTCTTATCTTTGGCATTGTAGACTTGCCCATATTGGGATGACTCGCATATAAAAGCTTCAACATGAAGGTCTTTTGGAAAATATCATTGATGAATCATTTTATAAATGTGAGTCTTGTATCTCTGGGAAGATGACCAGGAACCCTTTTAATAACAATATTAAAAGAGCTATTGATCTAGTTGGTTTAATACACATTAATGTGTGTGGATCACTTAGACATGTGTCAAGGAAATGTGTTAGCTACTTCTTAACATTAACAGATGATTATAGCCGTTATGGTTATGTTTATTTACTTAAGCAAAAACATAAGGTATTTGAAACATTCAAAGTGTTTAAAGCAGAAGTAAAATTGCAACTAGGAAAGAAGATTAAAGCTCTTCATTCTGATAGAGGTGGTGAATATTTAAGTCAAGAGTTTAAAGATTATTTTAGTGAGAATGGAATTGTTCAGAATCTTACTTCTCCCTATACTCCACAAAAAAATGGTGTATCCGAAAAGAGAAATCGTACACTATTAGATATGGTTCAATCTATGTTTAATCTTACAACTTTGCCATTATCCTTTTGGGACTATGCTTTAGAATCTGATGTTCGCATTTTAAATATGGTTCCCACAAAGAATGTTGATAAGACACCATATGAACTATGGCATGGCAAGAAGTCATATTTGTCTTATTTAAAGGTCTGGGGTTGCGAGGCGTATGTGAAACATGACTCGGGTGATAAACTCCAACTACAATCTGTGAAATGTATCTTTGTAGGATACCCTAAGGAAACTATGGGTTACTACTTTTATTATCCACCTGAGAACAAAGTAATTGTTGCTAGGTATGAAGATTTCCTTGAAAGTGATCTTGTAAATCAAGAATTCCGTGGGAGAAATTATGATCTTGAAGAGATTCATACATATACATTACCTTCTAATGAAGACACTAGCGAAATAATTCATGTAGAACTAGAAAGTATAGGAGTTCCACCGGAAATAATTCCTCTACGTAGGTCTGAAAGGACTATACGTGCTCCAAGCAAACTATGTCTTAACATAGGGGATGATGATGATGAAGTAGGGGATCTTGGTGAACCTGCTAATTACAAATCCGCCATACTTGATCCTGAAAAGGATAAGTGGATGGTTGCAATGGATGAGAAAATGAAATCCATGAGAATTAATAAAGTTTGGATTCTTGTAGATCAAACACTGAATACTAAAGTAGTGAAACATAAGTGGATATACAAAAAGAAAACTGACATTAATGATGAAGTACAATCCTATAAAGCCTGTTCAGTAGCTAAATGTTTTACACAAACTTTTGGCGTAGACACGAGGAGACATTTTCTCCTGTAGCAGACTTAAGAGCTATTAGGATTCTCATAGCTATAGCAGCATACTATGACTATGAGATATGGCAAATGGATGATAAAACTGCCTTCTTGGACGGCTGCTTAGATGAGGATATCTATATGTAGCAACCAAAAGGGTATGTTAATCCTAAGTATCCAAAACGCGTGTAGAAAGTTCAAAGATCTATTTATGGTCTGAAGCAAGCATCACGTCAATGGAACAAACGATTTGATGAAGAAATTAAAAAGTTTGGATTTATTTAAAATCGTGATGAGCCATGTGTATATCGAAAAGCTAGTGGGAGTGATGTAGTATTCCTAATCTTATATGTAGATGACATATTAATCATGGGAAGTAATATTCCAAGACTTAAGAAAGTTAAGGATTATCTTGGTAAATGTTTTTCTATGAAAAATTTAGGAAACACTACATACATCCTGGGAATCAAAATCTATCGAGATAGGAGTAGACGGTTAATTGGTCTTAGTCAAGATGCTTATATTGACAAAACATTGAAGCAGTATTATATGCATAATTCCAAGAAAGGTTTTAAACCTATGGAAGTTAAGCATAATCTAAGTCATGAGATGGATGCATCTACTCCTGAAGAGGAGGCTTACATGAGAAAGGTGCCTCATGTTTTGGCTGTAGGATCTATTATGTATGTTGTTAGATGCAAAAGGCCTGATGTGGCGTTTGCTCAGAACTTGGTCAGTCGTTACTAATAGAATCCAGGGAAGCTCCACTGGACTGCTGTTAAACATATTCTAAAGTATTTGAGGAGTACGAAAGATATGTTTTTGCTATTTGGAGGGAAACTAGACACAAAACTGAATATTACAGGTTTCTGTGATGCATCCTTACAATGTGATAAAGACGATAGGAAGTCTCAGACGGGTTACGTGTTTGTTATCAATGGAGGAGCAGTTGACTGAAGAGCAAGAAACATACAACGATTTTAATGCTTGTTACTCAATCTAAGTACATGGCTGCTTCAGAAGCTGCAATGGAAGTTGTTTGGATTAGGAAGTTTATTGATGAACTTGGAGTGATGCCATCAATAAAATACACTATTAATATGTATTATGACAATTCTGCTGCAATCATATTCACCAATGATTTTGGAGTCATGAAGGGCGCCAGACACTTTAAACGTAGATATCACTACGTACGAGAACAAGTTGAAGCTCGTGAAATCAAATTATTAAAAGTTCGCACAGATGATAACGTAACAGATCCTTTAACTAAGGCGTTGCCTAAAGGAAAGGTCATTGAACATGCAAAAATCACTAGGCTTCAATTAGCTAGCGATTTTATGCAATAAATCTATGATTAGTATTTGGATAAAGGATGTTAAACGCTATTACTGAAATAAAGATTGGATTTCGTTTATTCTTGCTATTTAATTTTGTATCCTATTTTACATGTTTTAATCCATGAATAAAGTGTTATGCTAAATGTCCGTTGTCAATTAATAATATGGGAGTATTATTAAATTAAGACAATTCAAAATTGCGATAGAGTATACTTGTAAGTATATTGATCGATTTTTGATGATATTCGATGGATCGAATATTAGACTTATCCCAACTATATGACTATACTTTATGGATCTTTGTCATTAAGTATATCATAAATAGTTTTCCTTAAACTTGAGATACCAGAAAACTGTTATGAATCTAGTGCATCTCTGTGGAATAATCTAACGTTAAACGTAACTGGTAGCTATAAGGGTTATTTTCAGAAATGTTGCAAAGTTCATTGGTTTTGCTTGTAGTCAATTTGGAATTTATTTCCTCCAATTCGTTTTGGAGTTATAATACAGCTGAGCCCTCGTAGGATTGGTAAGATGTTTGTGTAGCCACACTCAAATGTGTTTTGGTAATCTTATTAATCTGTGAATGAGAAACAGAATAGTTATTGAAATGAATGACTAAGATTCATATTCTTATTAACGTTGTATTAGAAATAAAAGCATAATAATAATGATGAATCTTTAAAAAGTTTTATCCAGGAGATCTTACTCGAGTTGTACTAGAGACATTTCTAGTGTAACCAGACGCTAGTCAATGTAATCACGATATTCAAAATATGTCCAAGTGGGAGCTGAAAGTTTATGGACTTATATTTAGTAGTCGTGTGTTAGGATCGAACTCGAGATTACGGGATTGCACACAATACGTAAAGAGTTAATTATTTAATAAATGTATTTATTATATTTATTAAATTAAATCGAGTTATAACTTAACGATCGTTAAATTAATTAATAGTTAAGTATTAACGAGCGTTGTGGAATAAATTTAAAGAAGAAAAGAAGATTCCGGAACACCCCTAAGGGGTGTTTCGTCTGTCGGTTATAGGGCAAGGGGGAGAAGATTCTTTCCTAATTGGTTTATAACTTGGACTCCAAACAAATTTACCTTTCGGGATCTAAAATTGGGTGCAGCTCGTGCCACACCCGGCTCTAATGTGGGTACGCTCCTGGTTAGCTCGTTGTATTACGTGTGTATAAGAAAGTAATATAGTCTTACTTTAAATTATATCTTGGTGGTGTTCGTTATAAACCCTAATTGGTGATTCGTTCTTTATCTTGTGAAATCGCATTAGCTAAAAGATACGAGAACCCTAATTCGATTATAATTGTGTTATTATGATCTTGTTAAATCGCTTCCGTTATATGTGTGTTTTGATCTCGCTTAAGGTTTTGTATAATTGTTCATGCTGCGATTATTCTATCTCAAATTGATCTTATCATTCTGATTTTACATAGATAGACTCGCAGTGAGTTCTCGACTTTAATAGTCTCTGTTTATAAGGTGAATATTCGACAAAACTTGTATAAAATGAAACTAAGAGGGGTAATATGTATCGGAAATACTATATTAGAGGGACTAAAACAGTAAAATAAGGTTGAAAGTTGAAACAAATGACCTGACAATAGTATCTGAGGGTTGTCGTTAAAATCTAATTTGTTTCATGACTTTTTTACCACCACCGCCAATTCCTCGATTTTCTTCTCACTTTATATTAACTTCACTTTCAATTGGTGATCGTAGAACCTTGAGACAATGTAAATAATGTACCAATATTTTATATTAAATGCCATGCAAGCTACAAACAGTATTTTAAAATTCGAATACTATGCATCATTTTCTCTTGAAAGCAATCTGAGAATTTAATCAATTTATAACCAGTCAGAAATAATTAACAGAAATGTATTTAATTAGATAAACACATGTGGGAAGTGGGAATGCATGGTGTTAGGGGCAAAAAGACATGTAAGCCCTATAAACCATGAGAGATACGAAGGTTTAGTAGACAAAGCTAGCTGCTTTTTCTGGCCTACAAACACACACATATACACATTGTAACTGTGTGAATTATGTGCATGAGACATAGCCATGTGAATAGTGAAATGACACAAAGGTGCCTCTTCAATGCTCTTCATAATCAATACTACTTCGCCAGGGCTATGTTATTAGTTGGTTCTAGCTTTTGAACCCTAAAACTAAAGTGTTCAGATGTGTTTGGGAATGCTTCTTCAAATTGTGCTTCTATTATGTACTACGTAACACATAATTTTACAATTTAAAGGCGTTACTATAATTTAATATCCTTACAAACTGTTCTAGCCCACGCATGAGGCTGGTTGCATCGGTTGGCAATCTCATTTGCCGACTGATTTCGAACCTCAGTCGGCCTGATGCAACGAGTGGTGAGTCGTTCAAGCCACTTAAATTTTTATATGACCCGTTTTAATTGGTGGCGTAGTTTCATGAGTTTTGCTTGTGAATATTAAAGATTATGTGAACAATCGTACAATGATAAAATATATCGCGATATGTACATACTTAGTGGGTGTTTGGATGTGCTTATTGAAAACAAATTATTCATTTTGAAAAATCATCATTTTGAAAACTCCATTTAAAAAAATAGTGTTTGGATTTGATATTCCAGTTTGAAATCGTAATAATCAAATAATCATTTTTCTGAGAGTTTGACAAATTTGATTATTTGATAATAAACTCCATTTCCAAATCTTACTTTTCTAAAACTCCATTTAAAACTGAAATAAGTAGCTCCCCACTAACTTTTTCAAAACTTCATTTTAGAGCTTTTAAACGCAAATAATCACTTATCTCCATTTATTACCCAAACATTTTTTTTAACTTATCTCCATTTTGAAACTGAGATTTGGAAGATAATCTCCTCCTAACCGCACATCCAAACACCCCTTATTAAATGTGGTGTGTGGTTTCTTTACGACCTATTTCTTAGACGATTCTAATTATGTATATATGTTTTAGGAACATATTACGAATGCGTTAATTAGTTCTAGAAGATGTAGAAATAGCCATAAACTTTTCAGAAATAGACGCATGCATCTGTTGAATTCGAATAACGAGTTTAGTGAAATAATATGATGAATCTAGACGTACGAGACGTTTAAAATAACCAATGTATTTCATTAAAGAAAAAAAAGTCATTTGATAAGAATGTATTTAATGCAAGTATAACAGAGACACCATCATTTCCTTAGTTTTCCAACGTTAGTAAATTGCATTGATCAAGTTTCAAGAAATATTTAACATTCCAATTGGTGCTCAAATTTCACTCCAAATAATTCATGATTTCATTCGTGGGGATTTGGTTTGTGAACCGGCCAATGTGTTAATAAAACAACTAAATACGATGTACTATAATACGTAGCTGAATCAAGTGAGGTTGTATTTCCACTCAAGCCATTGCTTCAGCTACGTGCTTTTCAACTCCTGTTTTCAAATGCGTTAAAAAAAGCGTGAATCATTGAAGAGAACATTTTAATTTTGGATGTTTTTTTTACATCAACTATCTATCTTATAAAGAATAGTTTTAACAATTCTCAAACCGTGAGTAGTCAAAAGCCAAAACTTAAACCCTAACTTTTTGTCTATAAAAATTTTCTATGGATCATTTGAAAATGCCTCTCTTTAGTCATCATGTTCGTTTAGGTGTTTGTGTTTTGCACTTTTGCTATTATCTCAAACATATATAGCCTCGTGTTATCTCGTGGTTGTTTGTTCGACGTTTTCATGGGTTTGCTTGAATTAGTTCTTTAATTTGGATAGTTAGATTAGCGATAACTGATAAAAATAAGGATATTTAACTTGTCAAATTTTAATTTTAACGTTATTAAAAGTTAAGATAATTTCAGTTTTGCCTATATAATGAGCTGAGATATGGGATCCGCCTTTATCCTTTGTACTTTAATGTTTTTTTTTGGCATAATATATATTTTGTCGGGATACATACGATTTTTATAGAACATGGAATGGTAGAGCCGTAGGTTTGGTGTAATAGCCAAAAAGTATGCCATGTCAGCACAATGGTTTATGACACGAGAAATGCCATGACACATTTTTAGTGGAAGTGGTGATTTTTGGTCGCATAGGGGTATTTTTGGTGCCATAGAATATATATACTCCTTAGATTCAACTTTTTTTTAAAAAATAGAACGGTGTGGGCTGGTAGCCACGGCGCGAGGCCCTTGGCGCCAACCCACGAAGTCCTGCGTCGTTCATTTTTCTCGCGCCGTTACTTGGCGCCAGCCTATAAAACCACGACTCCAAATGCTCGTAGCCATAGAGAATGAGTGAGTTTATCGGGGACACACTCAAACACGAATAATATAATATTTAACGTATACATTTTATATTTTAAATATTTAATATAGTTCACATAAGTGTTTATTTGAATAAGGTTAGAGTTCGTTAAATGTTCTAACTAACTAAAGGCGTGATTACTAAAAAAACTAAGGGCTTAAAAGTCGAAAACAAAAACCTCAGGGGCATGTATAAAGGGGGTCAGTTTTTTGAGAGCTTCCAAAGAGATTTAGAAAGGGTTTTTTTTGTGTAAAGTTTAACTTAAAAAAGGACTATAATTGCAAAACTTGGAGTACACTTCAAGTTTAGAAGATAGGGTTTGAGGGATATATAAACACCCATTTCCTCTCTTTTTTGCTCCGTCCAATCTCGCACAAAACACCAAACCCGTGCAAAGTGTTAAATCTTCCAAAAATCGAAACAATGGAACCCTAAACCCGATTTTATAAACGGTTTCCCCTTGTTTGACTTTCCCAAAACCAAAACTTACAAACCTTAATCTCTTTTAGGGTTTGCGGTAAAGCAGGAAGAATAACAAAACCTAGAATATGTATCTAGGGTTTTGGAAACTGAATTGCAAGAAAGACCCTAACTCGATTTGGTTTTTCTTGTTGTTTATGTTCGACAAAGATAAATCCTAACTAGGGTTTCATTCGATTTTCTTGTACCTTGTTTATAAATTGATTCAAACGCAATCCCTATCTAGGATTTCGAATCAAGGGTTTTAAGTTATAAGACTTTACACAGGTTTTTTGAAGGTGAAGTAAACACTAGCATCATGTTTTGCTCGTTTGACTTATCGTGGGAGCAAACGATAGAGACGATAATTTAACCTTTAAAATTCAAGATTAAGATAAAGCTTCATTAATTGATTTATTCAATTAATTAAAGGTTTGTTTTAAATTGTTTTTATTATGTGCTTAGTCGTGTATGTTATACAAGATCTATTTTGTTGCGTACTCATAGTTAATGGTTTAGCTAGATCTAAAACCCCGACAACGGTATCAGAGACATGTTATGATATTCATGGGTTACACATAGAATGAACACGCTAGATCCGCTTAAAAACTATCTTTATTATTTTCTATGGCAATAACATGCATTCTTGTCATAAAGTTTTAATCTTGATCTATATCTAATAAAATTGGGTAGGTTTAAATGGAATCGGTTAATAACATATTATGATTGTTTGTTTATTCGACCAAAAGACTTACGCAATCAAGTTATTTGATGCATGTGGCTGGTAATCAAGAGGGAGTCTTTTGGTTCTTCAATTGGGGAAGAATAAATTAAGATCTCAGATCATATATGCATTGTTTTTATATAAAGTTTGTCTTCACCTCTACCCCTATTTCTGTATGTTTTATGTGCTTATTTATTTTTCATTATGAATTGCAAAATAAAATTATGCAAGACTCTAGTAATCATAAAAACGGATATCTACTTATATCGAGACTAGCTTTAAACATGTCTCATTATTTACACCAATTTTCCTTGTGAATTGGTTATGTTTTATTTGTTAAAAACTGTTTTTTGAACAAAAAATTAATGTGGACATAAAATTATGAAACTTGTTTTTATTATAAGCTAATTGTTTTGAGAAATCATATTGTCACTCGAGTTGGGCTTACGTACCGTAATAATGACGTATAAACCATCCTCTCAACGACGTGATTATATTGACTTCTAATACTTAAATACAATTTTTTTTGCATTTTACTAATGATGGACCTTGCTACTACATTCGTGTACATAGTCAAGCCATATAGGGTTTGAATAATCTATAATCCTTTCTCGTGTGGCATACATGTTTCGACATCAATGTGATAATTATTCCAAGCACTTGTGCCTTCATGCACATGAAGAATAGGATATAGGGTTTGATATTTTTTAATGCTTTCCCTAAGTAAAACACACATAAACTAAAGTTGAAAAAAGTTTTTCTTAACTTGTGCTAAAAAGATAATTGCATGAATCTTTTTACACACTTTTGACATTTGTTTTTAAAACTTATGTGATACATATTTGAATCTTTAAGTCTATGCCATCCAATGTAAGATCACTTGTAGATGGTTTTTATCAACTGGTCAGACATGAGGTAAATTCTAAACACAAGGAGAATTTTGTCATAGGTCGGATCTATGTCAATTTTTGCAAAGCTTTACATTGGTTAGGCCTAAAACTGAGTTCCTGGTCGGATCTTGAACCCGAGGCATAAGATGAGATGAAACATGCTCATGATTTATTAGTGGTAGAACAAGTTCGTTTGAGATATCCATTGGTACTCACAAGAGTTGTGAGGCCATCCCATTCAAACACTTTACAACAATAATTTCATGAATCGTCTCATAATATTAAGAGTTTCACTTGTAATGCAATTAACGATCGATGCTTATCTCTTGTCCCATTTGTTATTAGTTGGTCAAACCTTCTAATAATCAGTGGGGGGAAAGTAGGATCTTATTTTTATTAGTAATTAATTGGATAGTTAATTCTATTGAGAAATTAATTATCGAAAATACTAAATTGAACCTTTTAAATTCTAATTTATTTTCTTATCGCAACATAATTCGTAAAGTAAAATTGTTTTCTTATAGAAGACAAACATAGGCTCTTTTCCCGGTGACAAGAGCGAGACTTACTCGTATCTCTTCTCATTAGTTGACAAGAATACGATAGGATCATAATCGAATCATTATCGATTATATATTCAAATTCACCTTAATATTTCGTTATCCTAATCCAGTTCTGAAATCTTTGAAAGATAATATATATTGTGTATCTAGAGTACTTTTGTCTATATCTACCAAAATGAATGACATCTTACACTTATCACGATGTATGAGTTTAAACCGAAAATAGTAAAGAATTTACTAGCACTTTGCTAGGTATCTTTTTGGACTCTCGTTATTCCTTAAAGTGTTAAATACCCTTATGGCTATGCAGACGATAAAGAAAAAAATTTCATGCTAAATATTCAAGTTAATTGAAAGCATGAATGGCTAGTCCCTCATCTATATAAGTAAGAATTTCATATACTTTGCTCAATACCTATGTACATTCTACTTGTAGACATTTTCAAAGATTAGGAAAGTCAATAAATTGTTATTTTCTTTCAACTTGGGATGTAACATTTTTAATGTTAACAAATCCAGTGTGAGCATTGCGTCTTATTATTTAAATAATATAATGTAAATGTTATCAATTTCAGTGAGAGCTACAAGATTTTTTTTCTTGTTAATCACCCATATTATTTCAAACTTACTTTGAAATAATTTATCACCTTCCAAATATGAACGACTATTGCTTAAAAGAATATGCATTTTATTTTATAAGATAACACGTTGTCCTTCTGATGCCGTTTTCTGAAACGTTATCTATAAAATAATAATCCATAATTCCTTACTAAAAGTTATGGTTTTAAATCTACTTGTATTATCTATGACATTATCATATTGTTTACACAATCAAACACATGTTGTGTTGTTTGTCTTCATAATATGATTGTGTTCCTTACACAAGTGAGAAAGATCTAAAAGTATGTGCAAGGAGCAACATATAATTGGTTTCACTTGCCCTCAAAGTAAAAAAGCTAATAAGTCTCCTAGGACTTGAACACACAATATGTTTGTTGTCCTATTACATTCAAATGTCATGATATAGTGAAACACTACTTCAACTTTTACTACATGCTTGGTAAATATAATTATGGTTAAGTTACACTAAATCATAATTTGGAACTATAAAAAATTAACTTGAAATTATTATTAAACTCGAGAGTTTGCGTTCATGATTACTTTAGTTAGTATAATCATGTGTTCTTCTAAAGAGACAATTATAAAGTCCTTGAATTACTAATTGACTTAGAACATAAAATATGTAGTAAAATAGTTATGTCTTATTGTTAACACATAAACATAAAGTCCTTGAATTATTCAAAGTCATATTATGTATATCTGATATGTTTTTTTTCTTGTAAACACATGAACATATAATTCTTGAACTGTTATGTCTTCTTGTAAATACATGGTTCTTGTATTATTCAAAAAATACACATTATAACATTCACTTGGATTTAAAATATGTATATTGTAATTTGGCACGACACAATTGACAAGTATTTGATCTAAAGAGAATTAAGTTATATATGAAATTCTGATATAGTCTCACAATTCTAATACTCATATAATACCAAATTAATATGGTATGTCAAATGAGTTGAAACTAAGTTAGTGTTTATTTTTGGGAAAAATGTCTTAACAACATCTGAATTAGCCTAATATTTGAATCGGTCAGACATTTGAGGCAAAAATATTGTTTTTTTTTTTGGTTCATTCAGACATGGTGGGACCCAAAAACATCTAGTTGGCCTAGACTTGATAATTGATCTTATTGCCTCTGAATAACATAACGCAACAATACAACAACTTCAACAATCAACGTCTCTTTCCTAAACCACTCCAACCTTTGGCCTCCCACTAGAAATCTGATCACCACTACTTCTATCGACCACCATTTGCCGCTCCACAACCATCACCATCTTCAAGTCATTCATACAATTAAAACTGGGTTTTGTTTAGAATATTGGATAAATATAAGATGGTGGGTATTGATGTTGACGAGGATAAAAATTATGAAGGACATGCTACAGTATTAAATAACAACACCTAAAGCGTTATTAAGGGATTGATTGATTGAAAGAAAATGTTTATAGCTCGAAGAATTGTATGAACAGGTAGTAGAATTTGTTTTCTCAACTTAAATTGTGATTAATATCTTTTCATTTATATTCAAAAAATTGTTGTATTTTAATAGCAACTATTTTGAAAGATTTTTTAAGCCAAATTATGCAAGATAATGTTTTTAAGATTTTAAAAATATTTTAATGCTTAGAACATTAATTTTGTTATAATTGAATTTGGTTTATGTTTAAATTTTAAAAAACAAGGTAAAATAATGGCCCTTAAGATGTATTGCAAAAATAAAAATAAATAATCTTATTTTATTCAAATTCAAACTTTTTCGCTTCTGATTCAGATTTAAATATGCGAATCAGATTTAGATTTAGAGTCTCTTAATAAACAAACAACGCATAACTATATTAAGATTTTTTGATTTATGATAGCTTTAATTACTCTACCTTCAAGATATATTAAGGCAAGAAAATTACGTGTGTCATTGATACACTCAGTATAGTTCAAACCTAGAAGGTATTCAAGAAAACCAACAACATAAACCCATAAACCATTAGGGATTTTGGTTGTTCCACTTAATCCAATTAGATCTTAAAACCTTTTGGGTTTTTTTAATTTTCCTACATTTTCTAGCTTGACGATTGAAGTTTTAGTGTTCCTCTTGAGTATCACAAACTTTTCTTAAAGTTATTGGTTAAATGATGATACAAGAATTAAGGTTTTATTATAAACCAAAGTGTATGTTTTCTCTTATTCATAATCTACAAAGATGCCTCGTCACTTGATTGGTATTTTAATATCAACGTTGAGGAATATAAGTTAGGAGATCATTGTAATATGCTAACCGCTAAGAAAAATTATCATATCTTAAATCTGGTATTGTCTTAAAACTATGAATGATAAGATACAATCCTTAGATCGAAAATCAATCTTTTGAAATTGATTGATATTTTGGCTAATTATAAACCTTTGATTTTGGAATGAGTTTCTTTTGAAGAAAGACTCACAATGACACAATTGTATACACATAATTAAGGCATGGTTAATAATAAGAAGTTTTTAATCATACTCAAGTAATTGACAGCGATTAAAAATTTCTTCCCGATATGCATTAATTAAATAAAGACAATTAATTATCATACATTTTTTCATGTACATGGATTATGACGATTAAGTTTTTTAGCTTTTTCATTTATGATTATTTTTAGCAAAAACGGTGTGTAATCAAAAGGTTTATGAGTCTAAAAAAATCTTTATGTATAAGATAAAATAATGCAAGTATAAATTAAATCATGCATCTTGGAGCATGATTTATAATTTAATTACAATATGATTTTGATTAAATTTAAATAGTTTTGAATACGACTAACATTAATTGGGAGCAATATGTTTTTTTTTTAAATTCGTATGTTGTATAACATAATGAAGATAACATTCGATTTAAACTAGATAATCTTTAAGATTGAAATGAAATTTCACTTGAGAATTTAGGAAATAAAACAAATAACTTTGTAATAAATATTTTTTAAAATAAAGATATGAGGTAATTAAGTCTAAGACAATGCCATATATTATTGAAGTAAACACTTGTTCTTCGGACCAAAAACCATTCACTCCTTATTCGGATACCAAACGTTTAATTCAACAATCTCAAATCTCAAATCTTTTAAACAAAATAACGAATGTAAATAAAACCATTTGCGCAATGTAATAGATATGTATAAGATAAAACAAAAACAAAAAAAAGACCATAAAAAAATTCATCTAAAGTGTTATCTAGGAGGTATATTAGGTACACGTTGAAAAGGAAAACCCTAATTATTAACATCATTTAATTCCACATCTTCAACTTCCTGATTCCGACATTAAATTAAGACATTTGCATAATATGTCTGAATTTCATTTCATTTCTGATCAATAATTTAATATAGCGTACGTCTTCTGTTTAATAATTAAGTTAAAGAATACCGCTTAATACGCTTAACATATACGTGAGTATTCATTCAATTATTCCGTTTGTTGTAATGCATCCAAGATTTTCCTGTAAGTAGAGACAAAATAAAAGATATGTAATCCATCTCTAATCTGACACTATATCCATTTAAACAGAGTTTTTGTTAGATTTACCAAAACACCCGATCTAAATTACGTTGGCACATATCTTGAGACTCGAGTTAAACTGCAAACCGAATTAACCCTAAAAAGTTAAACCCAACTAAACAGCTAGTTAAACCGATTAGACTCTAAACTAGACTATCTCTCAAAACTGATTTATAAGACGTTATTTATAGAATTTCTTCGTCTCCACTCAACTAAAACACGTACAACTATTATGAAATAAAAGTGATGTAATTTATCGAGATATGTCTTTCTTATTAGATGAAAGAATTAGTATCAAAAAAGTATGCGGACTTAAAATAATTCTGTCAAGTACTATCTTTTTATAAATAAAAGTGACCAACACACATAAGACTAAGCTGGGAAGTCTACATTCGATCAGTCCGGTGTTTCTGACACAAATCAAGCGCGTTCCTTCCCATACATGCCACAAAATGCACGCGTTTTTCTCCCGACCTTTGCATCCGATCCATTCAGTCATTCACTATAAAACTTCACTTTATTTATACACTATAAAACCTTACTTTTCTCTTTTATTTTCTTACACATTATATAACGACATCAAAATAATACAGTAAC
Source organism: Glebionis coronaria (assembly GCA_025667525.1). Taxonomy (NCBI): domain Eukaryota; kingdom Viridiplantae; phylum Streptophyta; class Magnoliopsida; order Asterales; family Asteraceae; genus Glebionis; species Glebionis coronaria. Next base: position 403,307,122 of record CM046880.1, read on the forward strand.
GTTTTTAAATTTCATGTTATGTATGTAAAATATAAAATAAAAATGTCTGGTCGATGATCATGTGGTCACTATCACGAGTGATTGGTCTTTGTGTGATCTGTGTGTAGCCTATAAGATAAAAAGTCGAGTTTGCACTAATAATGTGACGAGTCTGTAGAGTCATCACTGGTTTCGGCATAAGTTGCAAATCACCTAACACATACAAGTATATTCTAAACACCATGTATCAACATTTTCATGAAAAAATATAAATTGACGAGAACATCTTGATCTCGAATGTCTTTTGACACCAACCATGTATCAACAAAAAAATATAAATTGAAGAAAACAGTACTCGTGCAAATCACCAAAAACATACAAGTATATTCTAATTACTACAATGTACCAACACATACAAATATACTCGTACAATATACTTGTATTATAATTACAACACCATGCATGCACATTCTTTAATTCCATTCTTATTCTTACCTGAATTCATTTACTACACAATGTACAATCTATCTATCCACACCACACCCTTCTCATTTCCCTATAAATACCACCCTCACCATCTCACTTCTTACACTAACATCCTCCAAAACCATCCCTCAAAAGCTTCTAAAAACTTCAAAAAGCTTTGAAAATGGAAGAAGCAATGAGAAGTCTAGCAGGATTCACACCCTCATCAGAAGTACCAGACTTTTTCTCACTACCACCACCCCAACCTCAAACCACCCAAAAAAGAACCAACACCACCACACCAACTCACTCAGCTGCCAACAAAAGACTAGCACTCAAAGACAACAACACCACAAACAACAATAATACTAGGTACCGTGGTGTGAGACGTCGTCCTTGGGGTCGTTATGCAGCTGAGATTAGGGACCCTATGTCTAAAGAAAGAAGGTGGCTTGGTACATTTGATACTGCTGAAGAAGCTGCATGTGCTTATGATTGTGCTGCTAGAGCCATGCGTGGTGCTAAGGCTAGAACCAACTTTAACTACACTCTTTCACCTTGTGATCTTGATAATCCTTTTAGTTTCCACACCAACAACAAATCTCAGCCCTTGATTGGTTCTTTACCATCTTATGAAAACATGCAAAAGATCAACAATGGTTCTTGTCTTAACTCTTTCTTGCTTCATGACTTTTTTAGCTCCGGTTCAGGCTCTTGTAACCCTAACTCCACCGGTTCGGTGTCAAACGGTTTTGGAAATGTTCAAAAAAGCTTTGTCACACCTGTTTTGAGTCAAGAGAATGAGTTTAAGGAGTTTTTTCCTAGTGAACCGGATCACTCCGGTTTGTTGGATGATGTGTTGAGTGGTTTTTACCCTAAACCGGAAGCTAAAACTAAACCTGGTATGGACCGTTTTCAGCCGGTTCAGGAGGTGAAAAAGAGTGTTGAAGCTAGCCCTTTTGGTTTCTACTTTGAAAACCAAAATGGTTTCTCAGGAAATAATCAAATGAGTCATTTTGATTTTGTTCAAAGCTTAAATGGTGGTGGTGGAAGTAGCTTTAATGGTGGTGGTGGCAGTAGCTTTAATGGTGGTGGTATACCGATTTTAAATGGCGTTTGTTTGCAGCTAGGTTACAAAATGCATGAAGAACCATTACATAATTACTAATGTTGTTGGATGTCAATGATCTTGTTATAAGTACCTTATATAATTATCAGTAGTAGAAGTTATTTTGCTTATTTCCATTATGAATGTTTTTAGTTCTATGTAGAAGGCTTTATGTAACTTTGCTAGTTTTGTATATCGAACTATGATTATTATTATGGTTTTATTATTTCATGATGTACCCTTTAGATAAATGTACTGTGTGTTTCTTCAACTTTCAAATATACTTCAGAAACATACAAATCTTACATGCATATGTTTAATTGGTCAATTATGTGGACCTAATGTTTTTGTACAAGAACATCCAAAAAAACATTCTTTGGTGTTGTATTTTTGCCAAAAACATGTCCAAGAAGTCATATGAATTCCTCTAGCTAATATTGAATTTTTTAAATTTGTTTTTATATGCACATATAGTATGAGAAATTTATATACAGTAAAAGATATACCAAATAGAGTCCTAAGTCCTAACTATAGATTATAGTATTGATGTATTCTTAACTTTGCTAAAACATGGTAAAATATTCTTTTTGAAAAAGAGTTTTTGAGTGGTACATCCTGGATATGGGGAAAATTGATAGTTGGAACTTGTTTTTTTTTTCCTTTTCTTGAGTTGACCTTTTAAAGTTGAGATCATATGTAAAGTTATGGAAGCCTTTTAGATCATCCCTTTTTCACTTTGTAATCTATGATGATGTCCAAATCTATATTCGGGTACATTTTTGGTTCAATCAAAGATCCAAAATATGTACAACTTTCTGAGGGTATGGTTACACTTCAGATCGTATATGTAATGCAATGCTTTTCCAAAAAGTTTCTACCGTTTTGAAAAATCTTTGAATGAATTTCTTGTGTTGCATAAAAGAGCTTGTACAATAGCTTTTTACACACACTTGTGTCTTGCAAGAGTGTTAATGAATTTATTACCAATTTAAAGAAAAGAATTGAAATAGAGAGATTTTTTTTAACAACTACATGGACCCAAGTGCAAGAGACATACAAGTAAAATTATTTTGTCTAATGGCTGTAATGAAGAGTTATCTTAGCCATTAGAGTTTGAAGTAGTGAGGATAGACATGTTTTTAATAAACAAGGCTATTATTCTTATGGAAGTAAATGTTCTTAATAAATTTTGGTTAATAAAAGTTTCATTATTCTAGATAGGAAATTGAGTCATGATTAATGAGTATTGAGTCATGAACTCCAATCTAATCTTATTACTTTCAAGTTCCCAGAATTAGTCCTAACTTGGCCGAACTTCTCAAACGAGCCGACAACAATAATGGTAATTAATTACGTCAAAGAATCGTCGTTAGCTATAAAAGGTAGTAGCCTCTAATCTTAAGGTGTTAAAGCTTGACTATAGCGAAACCAAACTAGTTATCGTAAAGGTCCCTAACGAGGAAACTCAAGATTCAAAGAAAGAGCTCTCCTTAGGCAAGCGTCAATGCGTCATATATATACCTCTTGGAACAAGAAAGTTTTATCTGATCTTAGTCGAAGCAGTGTTATTCATTGACATTGTAAATCTGAAGAACTGAAATGGTGATACTTGTTACTAAAATTCTAAAATGGTAATGGACATTTCCCCCTGGTCACGACGTCTCCATTATTTATATTTCTGTTTAGTTTTTGTTCAAATGTATAAACATCATACTTGAATAACGAAAATTTGCACAAACAAAGTGAAAACAGATATCTTGACCTCGAATCGCATATACATGTTAATAACTGGTTATGGTTTCTGAAATCGAGCTATAATTAGTTGGAACAAAACAAACATTAACAATGACATACGTTTATTGATATTCGGCTTGTTATATATGGACCGATCCAAAAATCGAACAAATGGAGGCCCGTAATAGGAAAAATGGGCTTAATTTACTTCGAGAGCAATGGTCCGATATCTTTAAATCCAAAAAAAAAGACCGATATTATATCTTTAAAAGATTACTATAAACTCATAAGTCCAATAGAATGGTAGAAAGTGGTCATCAACATGTGTTACATAAACTTGTGTATGAACGAGTAATATAACTCCGGCCATAAATTACAGATTGACATTTTTAACAAATTTTAGTTATTTTCGGAAAATTTTGAGTATTTCTAACGAGTTTTAAATATTTTTGATTATCTATTCTTAAAATCCATGATACATATAAATAGTCACGTTTAAAGTGAGTTTTCAATATTTTCGGTATACTTCATATGTTTGTGGAAAGTTTGACCTCTCTTAACCGTTGTTGACCATATTTAACCCCATTAATTCCCTTTACATAAATCGATAAGATTGACGGTCTTTTAATAATTAAATGAAGATTAATCAGCTTTGTAGACTTTTTTTCAATAGTGATATGGTTTAAATTTTTGATATTTAAAATAATAAGTGCAGTTTTATGTTACCCTTCTATTTCTAAATTCTAATAAAAGAACTACCCATAATCGCATCTTCTATTTATTGTATTACACAACTTAAGTACGTAACATGACTAATGTATAATTATTGGGCCGTCGAAACCGTATGTATGTGACATTTGGCATTTACAAAAGGGCATGAAAGTGGATGGAAATGACCCATTGACATTGACTCCATTTTTCATATTCCACGCTTTCACGATCTAAGACAAACAAATATGTTATCTAAACTCTCTAAACGTTTAACGATGACATATGTACAAAAGACACTTGCACATCCTTCTTCTCATGATGTGAAAGTTGTGTGTAAATTTCTACCGGTAGTACTTGAAGTTTACCGAAACAAAAATAGTATCATGTCTTAGATCAAGACTAGTCGTTAACTCGTTATAAATCGATTGCGATATCAATACTATTGATAATATGATAACGGCCAACAAAATCAATACTCAGTTTCGCCACTGGGGTAGGAAAATATGTAGACGAGTTACACCCGAGCTTAGAATAAATGGACTGTTCTCCCAAAAAAAACCTTCGTCAATAGTGTGTCGTTCAAATGTTAACGAAGATTGACGGGAACACTTTAACTCCGGGTGCTTTTTGGCACCAGCCATTGTCTACCCCACAAGGAATAGCTCCGGCAACTCTCCTGGCCTAGAGGAGCAACACCTGGAGTGAGACGAGCCGAGACTCGACCCCTGATCTCTTATTCCACAAAGTCTCTCCAGTGTGCACATAGGTTTTGCGGAATCGGGTACCTATTTGAAACAAATGCAAGGATAAGAATTGAACTTGAGTTATTTGACTCAAACACAAGAGGTCAAGAGCTCCACCCATTGGACTAATGCTCCAATGGTAAATGCTAACAATATACCATTCTTATAAAATCTTGATCAAATAAACTAAGTTATAATCATGTTTATTATTATGTTTTAAAAAACTGTAATAATTGAGTCTACTTTCTATCGGGTTGACCCGGTATAAAATTTCTCATTCAAAAGTCTACCATTCAAGTTGGCATGGTCTACTTGACCCAGTCTTACTCATATCATGGTTCTTAAACTTAAAAAAGTGGCTACCAAGTGATGTTGATTTTTTATAGCTTGAGCTAATTGCTACTTGAACGAAAGTTGGCTCAATAAAGCGGACTTAAGTCTCACTAGTATTATAAACTCTCAAATGATGATGTTTTTTTATTAGAAAGTGAGAGAAGATATCAAAGTGTGTATAATTGTATTAAACCAGCCAATTTACAAATGAAAGTTAACCACTATTTAAACATAAAAGTGGCGTGAAAACTAGAAAGGTACAACTATGCTAAACTAGTATGTATAAGTGCTAAAGCTAAACACTACAATAACTCTTTGGGCTCTTTTACATCATCATAACCATCTTGTGTGATCTCTTTGTATCAGCAACATTACTTGTCGTGTTTTAGTCTTGATAAAGTGTTTGGTTTCTTCTTTTAACTTCATTAACTAAGTGTTTGGGATAACACTCGGTATCTGACTAACTTTGCTAAACAACTGTAATGTATAGGCTTATTTAATAGGTTGGTAGGATTTGACGAGCTTTAATTTTCTCCCTCATAAAGTGACAGTCTATCTCAATATGCTTAGTTCTAGCACGATGAACAAGGTTGAAGGCTAGAGCTATGGATGAGCCATTATCACACATTATATGAATAGGAGTAGGAACATTGAATGTTGAATTCTTAGAGAAGACAGTGTATCCAAGTGACCTCACATGTACTATCAGCTAATGCTCTATATTCAGCCTTTGTGGATGATCTAGAAACCACAATTTGCTTCTTTCATTGCCAAAAAAATAAGGTTGGGACCAAGGAAAAGACCATATCCAGTGACTTTGTTGTGGTTTGACAACTGGTCCAATCAATATCACAATAAGCTGCAACATTGATGTTGTTTGCAGTAGGAAAGAACAGACCTTGTCCTAAGGATAAATTTACATATCTGAGAAAGTTTATGAAGGTTTTCATGTGAGTTGTTCTCGTTGTTACAGAAACTGGTTGAGTGCTTGGGCTGCAAAGGATAGGCCTGATCTAGGAATAGTGAGGCATAAGAGTATAACAACTAAATTTTGTAATAAGATGGATCAGAAAAGGGATTACCGTTAGTTAAGTCAAGCTTCTTAGTTGGATCAAGTGGTGTGGCAGAGGGCTTGGTATCAAGTAGTCCAGGATGTGTGATCAGGTCAATAACATACTTCCTTTGGGTCATAGTGAAGCCTTCTCTGTTTATGAGAAACTCATTAAGTTGTGTCTAACCTCTAAGATTTGTGTAACACTCGTCTGACCTCTAAGATTTGCGTAACACTCATCTAGACCCATAAGAAACTGAATTAACCTTTTTCTTTTTTCCATTTCACCATTTTCTTTATTACAACTACACTTACAAATACATGCATATGGATCCTCAATGGAATCTATCTCATCCCATAACCCTTTAAATTTGTGTAATAAATCTCAATAGTAGAATTTCATTGTTTCAAGTCCACAATATCATTTGATAAACCATATGACTATCAAGTTGACTGTAATGTTCTTGCAATTCAACCCACAAAGAATAAGTTGGTAATCAAAGATGAGATGATTACCAATAACTTAAGACACGGTATTTCGAATCCAAGAAATAAGCATATAATTTGCTTTTTTCCAATAAGCCCTTAAATCAGAATCAACAAATGATTCTTCATAGTATCCATTGATCAACTTGGTCTTATTCTTAGCACTAAGATCAATCAACATGGATCTTTTCCAAGATCCAAAGTTTTCTAAACCAATGAGCCTTTTTGAGTTCAATAGTAACCTTGGGTGATCATTAGGATGAAAGTACAAAGGATGATGGGGAGAATTGATGTCATCTTAAGGCAAAGGAGTTGTTGGATCAGTATTTGGTGAACTTAAGGACACCATTGTTGAGTGAGTTGGTTATGAAGCTGTTAAATGAAAACTGATGAAGTATAGGAGATTTTGACAGTTTAAAGTGATTTGTTATGATTATGGTGTAAGAGATGTGATATATGTTGGGAATAAAATGCACTAAGTCATTCCCACTGCTTCCATAACCATTCCTAATGTTTGTTCATGGTTCTCGTTGTAATGTGTATTGAAGACAGTAGGATGTGTGCCCACTATATGAAGATTGTTCCCTTGCTTGAAGATAACTATGGAAAGAGATATTGACGCGTTTAGTAATGTTTAGAGTTCATCTTTCCAATATTGCATATGTTTGATAGTTATCTTGTACAAGGCTTCGTAATCTATAAAAGAAGACTTTAGGGTTTGTAGAAGGTATCACTTTTTTACTTGTTTTTAATAGCTTTAAGGTTGTGTAAACCCTATTACTATTGAGATTACTCGTATCATTCATTCTGAATATATTTAAACTTGGAATCATTAATCATTGTTCTTGTGTTAAGTATTTGTTTCCGCATAATACTTAGTTTGATTTACACAAAGTTTCTTTTGTGTTAGTTTGGATTTATCCTTGCTAATACTACCTTACAAGCTAATGGAAGTCGATCTAAGTTAGAGATCAACAAGTGGTATAAGAGCTTGTTGTGAGACTTTGATCTATCAAGAACAAAAACCTTCCTCACTTTTCACAAAAACCAACCATGATTACCATAATAGATTTCTCATCTACAAACAATAACAACAACAACAACAGTACACTTGAACTTCTAATTCTTGACCCATACAACTTTGAGATGTGGGAATTCATAATCCAACAATACTTGAAAATGGAACACTATGCTTTATGGGAGGTCACTGAATTTTGTGGCTCCTATACAAAAAAGTTGATGATGTTGACAAAGGAGAAGACAAAGCAGAAGGATCTAGTAATAAGTCATCTACTGTTACTATGGAAGATATAAAGAAAAGGAGGAATGATGTTAGAGCCCACAATTCTTTACTTCTATCTCTGCCTAATCGTCATCAACTAGGAAGCATAAGAATCTCAAAGAATTATAGGAAGCTCTTGTGTCAACTTTTTGGTGGTAACGAGACCACCAAGAAAAAGAAGTAGAGTCAGCTAAGAGATCAATTCTCATCCTTTAAAGTTACACCTGGAGAAATATTTCCTCCTCCTACAACAGAATTCAAGATCTGGTGGCATACCTGAATTTCTAAAGGTAGAAGTTACTTTATAAGAATTGCACTAGAAGTTCTTGAAGAGTCTTGAACTAGAATGGTTTGTATATGCTACTATTTGGCAAAATAGAGATGATATAGACGAGAAGAAGCTAGATGAAATCTTCAAAAATCCCAAGGTGTTTGAACCCATAGTTCAGAAAATGAGGGGTTTAATTCCAACAAATCTTAGTGGAACTTCAACCAACATGGATTATATTTCCCACAACAGTGGGAATACTTCTCATAACAATAGGAATCATTCACAAAACAGTGGTTAGGACTTTCTTCCCTCTATATCGTATCAACATGGTTCCTCTACAACAACCAATAAAGTTCATTCTACTGATGATGCTGTTAAACCTGTCACATTCAGTCTTGACACTGCATGTGCCTACATTGCTTCACAAGAACTAATGTTTCTAAGGCTGTGTATGAAGATTTAGAGCATATAAGCAAGAGGAATGTTGATGAAATGGATATCAAGTTTAACATGGCTATTCTTAACATGAGAGCCAAAAGGTTTTACAAGAAATATGGGAAGAAGACCTCTATTAAGACATTTAATGTTGTTGGTTTTGACAAATCTAATGTTGAGTGCTACAACAGTGGCAAGAGAGGTCACTTTGCAAGGGAGTGCATATCACCAAAAAGAGAAGACAAATGTCACAAAGGGAAGCCGGGGTTGAAGAGTCTGATTCTAAAGCAATGGTGACTATGAATGTGATTGATGATATTGGATGGGATTGGAGCTTCATAGCTGATGAATATTAAGTTCAAAAGAATCATCCACCGGTAGCTGAAGATGCTCCAAATGAGTATGATTCAGAGGTATACTGTAAAACCCGCATTAAAATACCATGAACAGTACACATGAACAGTGAACATCCAAAATACGATAAAATTAAAACTTTCCATTTATAATATATATCACATGTCACGGTATTTAATAACATGTAGCTACGTATATATTATAAATGTGTTAAGAACACGACGTATAAAAATCACGACATTAAAACATGAACGTACACGTAAATAATTAAACTCGGGAAAACTACGGGTTTCCCCGTGGGCTACCTTTAGGTCGCGGTTACACAAGATATTGTTCCCATATTAATTCACTTCACCATGGTTGATTATATGATCAAACAAGAACTAGAGATAGAAAGTAGATGGATTTCTAGAGAGAGAAAGTAGTGAGAGAAAGTAGTGAGAGAAAGTAGAGAGAAGGTGATTAACTAGGAGAAATTAGATTAGAAAAATGAAATGCCTTGCCACCCTCCTAACATGCTAAGAGGGTGCTTATATAGTCCACCCACATGCGGGATTTCTTTTGGACTATATTGTTTTTGGGCCGGGCTTGCATAAATGCTTAGTAGCTTGAAAGATGCCTTTTAAGCTAGCCATCAAGCCCGTAATGTCACGACTATTTTAACTAACTATTACAACGTTCTAATAAAAATTACAATATAAACCTATGAACGAACATTATTGTTTGACTCAATATTTTGAGGCTAACAATCTCCCCCAATGTGAGGTCATTCCTCTTTAATATTTGGAATTCAATGGAGATTACGAATTTCGTCATAAATGAGTCTTGAACGTGTAATACTAGTCTTGTTCCTTCACGTTGTGATCTTTGAGCCTTTGTCATTGTCTTTTGACTTTGTCTTTTATCTTGAGATCTTCAAATTATCCTTGACTTGTCTTTTCCATCTTGCAATCTTGTGTCTTTATCCACATGCTCATACTTTGCACTATCTTGAAACCTTGCTAACAATCTCCTTTGAAGAGAGTTCATTCCTCTACATTAATTGTTAAGGAAGATTTTGATCATCAGAGTTGCGGAAGTCTTTAGCTTTCTTGATTGTTGAATGTCTTTGGGCATGAGTATGTGGTTTTGAATCTTTGACTTTGCTGAGTACACCGTAACGTCACCTTCTTGAGACAAAACATAGACACGGACTGAATGGCTTTGACATTCGTCCTTAATCGGTAGCGTTTTACATCCGGTCGGTGAAGACCGTTACACGATATTTAAATATCGTACCTGTGATTAGGTAGATTCAATTAAGAATCTATTTGACAGGGTTTCGCGGCAGTGCTAGCCGTTCTCTTTACTCGACCGTCTCAAAGCAAGACTGCGACCATAAAGAGTGAATCAATTGGATAAATATCCGCTTGATTAAAGTCGTCAATTCAAATTCCTGGAACAAGTTTGATTCATTAAGAATCTTACCATTTTTGCTTTCCAGTTGACACAAGCTTGATTCATAAGAATCTCGCAAGTTACCTACCGTAGCGCTGTTTGATGTTGACGCTAGAAGGATTTCCATTCGTCACTGTGAATATTAGTGAATATCACTCTGAATGTTCTGGCAAGACCATAAAGATGTTGCGTAGAAACCTAAAACGAGTTTGAATCGATAAAGAAACAAACTACTGTTGCTTTTCAGTTTTACACATGTTCAATTCATAAAGAATCTTACACATGACCTACCGAAGTGCTGTTTGATGTTAAAACTGGAAGGATTTCCACTCATCATTGTGAATACTAAGTAGTATCACTGTGAGCGTTCTAGCAATATCGCATGGATATAGCGTAGGACTCTGTTGATCTTCATCCGTGTGTCCTAACGAGATTTGATTGATCTCTTGGCTCTAGACTCGATGTGTGTACTTTTAGTGGTCGGAGGCTGGAGCAGATTCCACCTATTCAATATCAACTATCTCGGAGTGAGAAAGTCAACAGAAATCGTGTTGATCTCCGTGACAATAAAACAAACTTCTTTTGAGAGAAGCCTGAGTCAGCTAGGGAGGGGTTGTGCATTACATCACTGGGTCCTTGATGTGTTGTGTTCATTATGTGTTGACCCGGTTTCTACCTAAGTTGTATGGAGGGCTAATTTCTTTATACCCTTTATCCTTAAATTTCTTTTTCATTTTTCAACTCCTTCAATGCTTACCAAGACATCATTACTAGCACCTTGTTGTGATAGTTCCAGTGCTAGCATCAGTACTTAGTCGGCATTCAACTTCGTTCACATTCTACTCCATATTTCCTAAGGACTTATAATAATCTATTGGATTGTCCCTGGGAAGATCCCTCCGGTTCTGGTTGGATCATAGGACTTAAACCTAACCACCCTTTTGAAACAAAAAACGTCATGGATTAAAGATGTTGTAGCTAATTGATCGTAACCATGAGTGCTTGAATCTTTAGATCACATTTTAATCACATTTTCTCCCCTATCTCTAATATATAAAATCGTTTGATATTAGAGATACCAAATTTGATTAAAATATATTGTTAAAAATATTCTTGAAAAACTTTCGGGAGAAAAATGTGTCAAATTTAGCATGAATTTGGAACGATCCCCCTCAAAAATTGATCCAATTGAATTGTCATTGTGAGGATGTGATCCACATTTCGCTTTTTGAGGATGGGAGTTGTTGAACACACAATTTTTGAAAGATATTGAATATCATTGAAAAATTCTTGAAAAAATTGTGTTCAACGCTTTTTGAAAAACTCTATTTCTTTTTGGCGAAAAAGTTTTTTTCTAAAGCATAAACTTGAGTTCATAGACTTTGAATGTCTTAACAAATCCACTCAAGTGTAAGAAGATTTCTCTTCTTTTGCTGAGGGTAAGGGCACTAAAGCGTACACTCCCCGTTGAATATAGATCCAGGTTGCAATCTGAAAGTGATTACAAGCCATTGTGTTGAGCTTAAAATGTTGAATGTTTTGTGACAAGATCAACCCAAGATAGATTGCTCTACCCGTTGTTGGAAAAGTTGTCCAAAATAGACATTTTCCTTTATAAAAAGTAGAAATGACATGTTTTGAAAAATATTTACAACTTTCATTCGAGCTTTATGTACACACCCGTGTCGTTATTGAGCGACGTTTCTAGGTACGTCCATAATATCGATACTGAAAGACATGTCGAGAAGAATATTTTTGGATTTTCAAAGATTTTTAATTTTGTATTTTGCTTTTTCATTAATATTTACATGTAGATGTTTGATAGATGACTCATGTAGGCTTCTTTGCCAGAATCTCCAGTTCTGCTGGAGTCAAACATCTCATACCAATTTGCCTAACTAGATACGCAAACCTCTCTTTCGAAAGAGATTTTGTAAACAAGTCAGCTAATTGGTAATCAGTTCCAACAAAGTATAATTCAACGATACCCCTTTCAACTTGTTCCTTAATGAAGTGATATCTGACATCAATGTGCTTCGTGCGGGAATGTTGTACCGGATTGCAGCAGATGGCTATGGTGGACTTTGAGTCACAGTACATAGGTACTTTATCAAAGTGGAAGCCATAATCCGTGAGTTGTGTTCTCATCCATAGAACTTGAGCACAGCACGCAGATAGGGACACATACTCCGCTTCGGCTGATGACAATGTTGTGCAATCCTGCTTCTTGGAAGACCATCCCATAAGTTTATCTTGACCTAGAAACTGTGTACCACCAGAAGTACTTTTACGTGTATCAAGACACCCTGTATGATCAGAATCTGAATAGCCCGTTAGAAAGAAACCGGTTTCCCTCGGATACCAGAGTCCCAAATGAATGGTATTCTTTAGGTACCGAAAGATCCGTTTAACCTCCTTGAGGTGCTTTTCAGTGGGTCGTGCTTGATATCGTGCACAATAACACGTAGCATGTGATATATTTGGTCGGCTTGCTGTTAAGTACATGAGGGAGCCGATCATGGAACGATATTTCGTTTGATCTATGGCATCTCCCTCCAAATCAGCATCTAGGGATATGGTTGATAATGGTGTCCCAACGGGGTCACATAAGGTCATACCGTGCTTTTTGATCATCTCTTGACAATACTTAGCTTGGTTAATAAAGATACCATTTGGGGATTGGTGAACTTGAATTCCTAGAAAGAATTTTAGTTCGCCCAACATTGACATTTCAAATTTGTTGTGCATGACTTTTTCAAAACCATTTTGAAAGTTTTGGGTTTGTAGACCCGAAAATAATGTCATCAACATAAATCTGCACAAGCAAAATGTCATCCCTATATTTATAAGTAAACAAAGTTAGATCAATGGAACCTTTTGAGAAACCTTTGGATACCAGAAATTTTGAGAGCTCATCGTACCACGCCCTTGGAGCTTGCTTAAGTCCATAAAGTGCTTTGTGGAGACGATACACCTTGTCAGGATAATGAGGATTGACAAATACTTCCGACTGCGTGACATAGACTTCTTCCTTCAAAGGACCGTTAAGAAATGTTGTCTTTACGTCCATTTGATAGACAATGAATCCCTTATGTGCAGCATAAGCAACGAAAACCCTGACCGCTTCCATTCGAGCTACTGGTGCAAACGATTCTTCAAAATCAATACCCTCTTTCTGTCCATACCCTTTAGCCACTAGCCTAGCTTTGTTCTTGATGATTGTGTTTTCTTCATCCGTCTTGTTTTTCCAGACCCATCGAAGATTTAATGGAATTACATCGTATGGTCTGTCAACAAGTTCCCAGACTTTAAGACTTTCAAATTGAAGAAGTTCATCTTGCATCGATTCAATCCAAGCATGATCAGCCATGGCTTCTTTGATGTTTTTCGGTTCAGCTGAACTCACGGCGAGTGCAAACATACAAACATCACCATCAGTGTTAAGCTGTCGTCTTGTACGAACAGGCTGTGAAGGGTTTCCAATTACTTGAACCAAAGGATGATCTCGGGTCCAATTATATGTTGACGGATGTCGTTGGTAGTAACGTATGCATATTTGATGGATCAACATGGCAAGTAGAAGACTCTCCAGTTTCGTGTACCGGTGTACCGAATGGGTTGATAAATTCGTCTTCGTCATTTAATGCATTGTCTGCTTGATATGTGTTCTCTGGAGCAATGACAGTAGTTGTGGATGTTAAAGGAGCGGTTGTTGATGTGATATGCTGAGGAGGTAAATCTGCAACAACCCGTGTTGAAGTAGATGAAGTTGTATCCTTTTGTAGACGATGATCGGTATCATCATTCTTATCATGAGTGTCAGCGGAAGACTTCGATACAACATGTTTCTCCCCCGTGAAATATTCATCATACATTGGTCCATATAGCATTTCCAACTCTTCAATTGTCGTGTTTACTGTCATTTCTGCTCTTGGAACATTTCCTTGAACCAGCTTTGAACTTGACGGTTCATTGTTGTGGTCTTAAGTTCCGAGTTTCGTGCGGTTGTGAACGGAAGTCGTGTGTCGTTGTGGATCGGGACTTAAACTGTGTTGTTCAAGTGCCATTTCTTGTAATTCATCAAATCTGATATGAATAGTCTCGACTATCAATTTTGTTCTCTTGTTGAAAACTCTATATCTCTTAGACTGAGTTGCATATCCCACTAGAATACATGCATCACCTTTCTCTTTCATCTTATCTAAATTTTCACCATCTCGAATTATGTAACATGTACATCCAAAAACGTGAAGGTGTTTGAGCGAAGATTTTCGATCATGGATTATGTTATATGGTGTCTTTTCGTGTCTTGGGATAATTAAGGATCGGTTTTGTGTGTAGCATGCGGTTGACACGGCTTCGGCCCAAAAGTATAATGGTAGTCTTGAAGCGGATAATAATGTTCGAGCAACCTCAACTAAAGTACGGTTTCGTCTTTCAACAACGCCGTTTTGTTCAGGTGTTCGAGCAATAGATGTTTCATGTTCAATTCCTTTGGCTTCAAAATAGTTCCTTAGAGATGAATTCAAAATTTCTGTGCCTCTGTCAGTACGAACCACTTTTACTTGAGCTTGAAGACCACGTTGTATCAGTTTAAGGAAGCTGATGAGAATTTCGGGTGTTTCATCCTTGGAACTCAAGAAGTGAGTCCATGTGTACCTTGAGTAATCATCGACAATTACCATAAGATATTTCTTTCCATTGATGCTATGAACACGCATGGGACCACACAAATCTATATGAAGAAGATCTAACCGTCATTTAGAGCTTGGTGTAGTCTTTATCTTAAAGCTACTTCGTTTAGCTTTACAAATCTCACAAGAAGAACAAAGATGATCTTTGATGAATTTCAAGCTTAAAAGGCCTCTCACAATATCTTTCTTGGAAAGCAAGTTGATGGTATCAAAATTAAGATGAGATAAACGTTGATGCCATAACCATGCCTGAGTCGCCATGAAGCAAATTGAAGTTGATGAAGTTCTGTCTTGAAGTGAAATAGTGTAGAGATCAGTACCCCGTGTACCGGTAAGTAAGTCATTCCCATCATAATCACGAACAAAACATGTCTTCTTTCTGAAAGCAACCTCCAAATCTGCATCACGGAATTGACCAACCGAGAAAAGATTGTGATTTAGCCCTTCGACGTAGTATACCCTTTTGATCGTGATATTCCCTTGAACCAAATCTCCATATCCTAGGATCGGTGCAAATTGATCATTTCCGAATCGGACCGTACCCAGGAACTTCTCCACGAAGTTAATTAGAAGCATGAGATTCCCCGTCATATGCTTCGTGCATCCGGAGTCCAGTATGAAGAGAGTTATTTGTATCACCTGCAGAAGAGTTAGAACACAAGCATTTGCTAAATTGGATACCACAATAGTTGTGATTGTAGAATTATTAGTGTCCTTAGCAACATTTAAAGGCATACTAGCACTCGTTGTCACATTTTCTGTCCTAACTTTAGGCATCCATTTATATCCCGGAGGACATTGATTTATCAAACCACCATTTCCAAGACTTACTAGCAGACTTATATAATTCCATAATTCTGCTTCTAGGGTTCTTAGTGGTGGAGTCTGATGCATTACTTTTCTTAGTGAGGGTTGCACCAGAATGGTTCACTTTGCGTTTGGGTTTACTAGCACTAATCGGCATCGTAACTTGCTTCTTAGTTCTAGTATCTATACCTTTGACATTATTTATAGCACACATAGAATGATTAGCATTAGCACATTTTCCACATTTGACACAAAAAAATTTAACATTCAAAGCATTCAAATCGTTCAAAGCATTCAAATCGTCATTACATGCGATTACAGACTTTTTATTCTTAAAAACATTCAAATTCCTAAGGTGTTTCCTTCATATTCCCTTGACTCTTGTGTTCCCAGACCTTATCATTCACTTGAGTGCTCTTAAGTTGAGGTCGGCTAACACTAGCAGTGGAGACTACTCCTGTAGTAGAAGACACACGAATATTAGTGTTTCTAGAAGTCTGAGGCGAGTGACTAACTTTGTTTGTGGGTTTAATGGTCATTCTATACATCCCTGGTTTAATCACATTATTGTGCTTAACGCTTGGTGCTACAATATTCCTTATGGGTTGAGTATGTGGTAACCTTTCCTTTCCATCCATCTTGGGGGCAAACACAGGTTTTGCAAACGAAGAATTTGAGAAAGCAGATGGTTTTCCCAAGATAGAGGATTTATTCACTTTAGAGGCATTAGGTTGTCTAACAACAGGTTTCTTAACGCTAGGTTCCACAACTTTCCCACCCATCTTAACAACGAGTTTCTTCAACTCTGCTATTGCTATGTCTTTTTCTTGTAACTGAGCTTTCAAATCCGAAATATCAAGACTTTTTTCGTTTAGTAATCGACATGACTCAGATAATTTTACTTCCAAAGGTGTATCATTTGAAAAGCTGCCAACTTTCTTTTGCAAAGAAAGTTCAAGTGAGTGACAATGTTTTTGAAGATAATCATATCTATGTTGAAGTAATGAAAACTCTTTTTGGTCAACTTTATTCGAAAGCTAAGTTTCAAGACGTTCACATTATTTAACTTGACCAAGATATTTGCATGCAACATCATAATATTCATCAATATCAACACAAGATGTAACATAAACACACATAATATCTTTTGAGAGACATTCATGTAAGAGTAGATCATATGCTGTAGAAAACTCGTTTCTTTCAGGTTGATGATCGTTCACTTCTTGTTCAAGAGATTCCACATATTTCAAATCATCAAACATTTCTTGCTTAATTAATGTTTCAAATTCCAAAATATGTTTTTGCGTTCTTTCCGCAAGCGGAATCAAAATACTTTTCGCAAGCACAGTTATATCGTGAGGAATTTCTTTGTCTCCTTTCGAAAGTTCACGTTTTTCTAGTCATCATCAATAACCTTTTTGAAATTTTCAATGTTACTCTTGAGAATACTAAGTGCTTGCTTACTCTTGCTTACAGAAGCTTTATATGGCAAGTACTGAATAAATTTTGAAACATTAGTTTTCTTAGTGGAAAAGCTTGTCTCCATTTAATTCTTATTTGTTCACATTCAAAATATATTTGCTCACGAGTCTTTTGTGTTTGCGGTTTGAAAAGACCATAAAGACTGTTTTCATAAGCATAATTATATGGTTTAACAAATTCTTTATTAACTTTTGGTCTACTCTCTTCTTCCACATCATTTGTCTCTTTGCTATCGGGCCTAACAACAAGACAATCAAGATCGGTCCATTGGGACTCATCAAGATATAAGTGCTGATTCTCAGATTGAGCTCGTTGAAGGTACTTAGGATTTGCAAAACTAGGTCTATCCTTGAAAAACGAACGAGGTGCCAACATTCTCATGGTTTGAATTGATTGATTAGTTTTGTAAACAATTTTCTTGTAAAAATCAATTTGAGTTTTAAGTTCCATCATTTTGTCGATATCATTCGCTTGTTTAGTTTTGAAATCCTTTTCCATCTTTTCAACCACAGCTTTCTTTTCATTAACAAGTTTAGTTTTATCCTCTTTAAGAAAACCATTTACTTGAGTTAGCTCATTGACTTTAGTGGTAGCAAGGTACGTTTTGTGACGTTCAATACTCAAGAACTGTTATAATTACGTTTCTCTTGTTCTAGAAGCTTAAGAGTTTCGTTATATTTCTGTTGAAAATCGTCCTTTTTGACATTAATTAAACACCCTTTGTACCCCTCAATCTCATTGGTCTTTTGAAGAATCTGAGCTCTGTAGCTATCAATGGTCTCACTAGATTTAATTAGAGTAGCTTTGCATTCTTCAAAATTTTGAGTGAGCGTAGCGTTTGCCTTCTTTAATTGCTTTTGACTTTTTCTAGTTTCTTTGACATCTTTTTGTAAAGAAGCAATTAAGTTAGCAAGCGCAATACGCTTCTCATCATCATCATACTCATTTGCATGTTGATCATCCTCAGACTCATTATTGCACATGTCTGATGAATCGGGTGTGGTATTGCTATCAACCGTTTCCATCATACATGTGTCATCAATGGATTTGGGTAGCTCACAATGCTCATGATTATTACCAAACACATTATATTCCTCTTCAGTGTGTACCTTATCGATTGGCTCAGTATCAAAGATAGGACCATTGTCATCTTCAGTGACGTTGAGAACTTCTTCAACCTTTGCCATGTACGAGTAATGTGCTTCAAGTTCTTGGTCGGAGGCTTCATCATCAGTATCATCAAGCATTGCTCCTTCTTCAGCCGACAGTTTAACCCCAGCTTCCATCTTCTTACAAAGCAGCATCTTTTCCTTATGATAGCCAGAGTCCCTAACCCGTTTCGGCTTCCTACATTCCTTTGCCATATGCCCATAGCCTTGACAATTAAAGCACTGAATCCTACTTTGCTGAACCACTTGAGTACCAACAGTTTCCCTATTCCCAGCAGCAGTAGCAATCCTCTGAGTATCATACTTAGCATTTTGTCGATCATACCATGCAGAACCTCAACATGTGTTGGATGACGTCGATCATACCTTGGAGGACTTTCATCACGTTGACGTGTGTCATGCCTTCGAGGAATCTCAACATATTGGTTCCTTGTATTTGATGATGTTCGAAGATTGTTGTTTGTGGGTTTGAAGATTTTCTTGTAGGTCTTCATAATGAAAGCAATTTGTTGCTTCATCTCCCTATCCTTCTGAGCTAGTTCTTCATCACTGTCCTCTTCAGATGATGGCTCAGGTGATGGTGATGGTGCTCTTGGTTCTTTGTCTCGTGATCTTGTGGGAGCAGAATACTTAGATGAAGTGGAGTATCTTGGTGAGGATGATGTAGTGGACTTCCTTGGTGAGGAGGATGTAGTGGAGTATGACTTTCGAGCACGAGAGCGATGATCTTGAACATGTTGAGTGGTAGACACCAAAGCAAGTGGATTAGCAGTCTTTGCTATCCTTTCAGCTCGAAGTTCATTCGCCTCATTCTGAAATTGTTTCAAAATGTCAAAGAGCGTGTGATAGTTGACCTCGTCAAACTTACTCTGTTGTTTCATCAAAGTTACAAACCGTGTCCACTCTGGTTGAAGTTGCTGTAGAAATTGCACATTGACTTGCATGGTGGAGACTTGCAATTTGTTTCTTGTCATGTCATTCATCATCTTGTAGAACCTTGAGTAGTATGAATCAATTGATTCCCCATCCAATGAAGTAAACTTACCAAAGTTCCAGAACAAGTTAGTTTTGACATCTTGCTTGTTAAGTGATTCTCCTTGTTGCAAGCGTTCAATGGCAAACCACATTTCTTTTACAGTAGAGCACGCATCAACCGTTGAGTAAATATCATCCCCAATCCCACTGAGAATCAAATAGATTGCTTCTTTCTCTGCATCAATCCAAGCACGTTTCTCTTTCGAAGTGTTCTCATATGTTTCCTCAATTGTTTGCTCATCAGAACCGGTCGTCGAGTCGGTTGCTGGAATTGCAGGAATGGTTATTGTAGTGAGAGTATAGGGTTCTTCTTTGATGCAACGTCGAAGAATATCACCATTGGGTTTAGTATCAAGATATTGAAGAAATCATGATTTCCATTGAGCATATCGACCAGTCACAAGCATTGGTGGTCTCTCTTTATTACCCGCCGCCATGATGTTGTTGTTTGTCACACGATATTCTTGAGTAGAATCCATGTCGAGAACTTTAAAATAGATGAAGTGAAAACGGATCTTAAGTAGATGTGTTGTGATTGTTGTGAAAAGATGTTAAAATCCCCTAAAAATGTTCCCAATAATCCAAAAAATTCCAAGACAAACTAAAAACACACGAATGTTCGAAGTTTTTTAGTGTAAAAAATGTTAACTTCGTAATACCTGGATATTAAGTGTGAACTTGGGAATCCACTTCACAATAACTTCAAAAATCCACTTCGCAATAATTTCAAAAATCTACTTCGCAATAATAAACTTACCCACTTCGGAATACTTAAGAATTTACCACTTCGGAATAGTACAAAAATGCACTTCGGAATTCTCTTGCACTTTGCAATATGGATCGCTTCGCAAAAGTTCAATAATTCCACTTCGGAATTAAATTAACTTCGGAATAGTGGTTTTCCAACTCACTTCGGAATCCAATCAAACACCAACTTCGGAATATTAATAACTTCGCAATACTACACTTCGGAATCCAAACAAACACCAACTTCGCAATTGTCTTTGGAATGTGAACTTAAGTTACTTCGGAGTATGAGGTTAGATCAACTTCGGAATAACTATAGTATGAACTTCGGAATAATAACAAACTTGGTGACTTCAGAATATAGATATACTTCACTTCGGAATATGAAATTGTTGAGAACTTCAGAATTTTGTTGAATGTTGAGATCTTCGGAATTGTGAAGTGATGCACTTTGGAATAAAGAAGTGATACACTTCGGAATAAAGTAAAACCCTTGTGACCACTTCGGAATAACACTTTCTTATTCCGATTTTTACGTGATCCAAGATCACAGTGACTCGAAAAATACCCCAAAAATCATCCAAATAACCAAAAAATTTTGCGATTTAGACCAAATAAATTAACCCAAATCACTACCACTTATATGTAGGAGATTTATAACAAGATTTAGAACTAAAAAACACTAAAAAAAATTGAATTCGTGATATTTATAAAGAAATAAAAATCACAAACCAATGAATCAAACAACTAACAATCACTAATCTACGTCGTGGCGATTGATACCAATTGTTATTCCCATATTAATTCACTTCACCATGGTTGATTATATGATTAAACAAGAATTAGAGATAGAAATTATATGGATTTCTAGAGAGATAAAGTAGTGAGAGAAAGTAGAGAGAAGGTGATTAACTAGGAGAAATTAGATTAGAAAAATGAAATGCCTTGCCACCCTCCTAACATTCTAGGAGGGTGCTTATAGAGTCCACCCACATGCGGGCTTTCTTTTGGACTATATTGTTTTTGGATCGGGCTTAAATAAATGCTCAGTACCTTGAAAGAGGCCTTTTAAGCTAGCCATCAAGCCCGTAATGTCACGACTATTTTAACTAACTATTACAACGTTTTAATAAAAATTACAATATAAACCTATAAACGAACATTCGTGTTTGACTCAATATTTTGAGGCTAACACAAGAGTAAAAAGGAAGGGATGGGCTTGGCCCATAACCCAACTAAAAACATGTTAAGTAAAAACTCCAGGAAAACATAAAACATAAATTAGGTTACAGAAAAAGTTCTCCTCTTGCCTCCTTTTTGCTTTTGTCGCCGGCGACCACAAACCACAAGAACAAACCGGACGATTTTCTTTGTTGATTTATTTAGTGTACGTGATCGTGATCTTGACCCTTTTCTTCCACGAGTTCGGTATAATCAAACACCTTTTCTTTTCTTTTTAATTCTTATGGAATTCATGTTTTTATTTAATTAATCTTAAAAACAAGTAATTAAAACATTGAATAAAGGGGGGTGTTTGCGGGTGTTTTGTTCGGCCAAGCACCAAACTGAGAGCATGGGGGCTCTCGGTGGTGTTTGATTCGCCCAACCGAGACCTCATGGTCTCGGTGTTAAGGTTGTGTGGTTCGAACGCAACAAGGGGACCCCCGACGTGGTGTCAGGGTGTGGTTTTAGTTTGGACCGAGAGCCAACCGAGACCTATATGGTCTCGATGGGTTCTTTTGGCTAACAGTGGGAACCGAACAAAGCTAGTAGGGGGAACCGGGTGAACCGGTGTGAACCGGTGGCCACCCGGTGGGCACCGTGAGGCACCAGTGGCAACCGGCTAGCCAGTCTAGCCACTGGTAGGGCTGTTTGTTTCGGCTTATGGCTCGGCTTAGGTGTGAACCGGGTTTCGGGCTCGGGTTAATTTTTAAAACACGGGTTCGGGTTTCGGGATAATTATTAAAATCAGAATATATGTTTAATTAAATTAATTACTAGACTTTTTAATTTAAATAAATTCATGACTTAGGATAAATATTAAAATAATATTTCATGTATAACCTAAAGTATTTTACTTAGCTTAATTTAATTAAAACATGTATTTTTAATTAAATTCTTATAACGTATAGTTTAATTAATTAACCAGTTATTTAATCAATAAGTTATAACCATGACTTGTATTATACTAACTAAACTTTATTTATTATTAATAATTCAGCTTATTTCTAATTATGGAAACTTACTATTTTTGTAAACTTTCTATTTTTATAAACTTACTATTTATGAAAACCTGCTATTTTTAGAAAGTTACTTAGTATTACAATACAAGTATTATAATACACTATTACATGAATAAATACAACAGAACATCAGTATAACTACAGATAACACAGTGAAACACTAAAACATGACAGAATACGTATAACAAGCTAATAACACCCAAAACCAGTAAAACACATGTAATTCCGACAACTCATACACGTTCCCATTCTTATGTAGTATTATCCGTCAAGGCGGAGTAGTTTCTTCAGCGTTTTCTTTAGCTTCTACTGGACATAAGGTACGGATTTTCTGTCCTTTAGTAAGGACAACTTCTTCCTTTATTAGGATTTCCCGTATGCATACAATTGTTTTCCCCAGTAGTTACAGATTAAATGCTTATGTTTTATTAGTTACCTTAGCGATATACATGCATGACCAGTTTCACCTAGTTATGGACATACCATGACCATAACACTAGAGGCACTAGTGTTATGACTTCACCACGACGGAGTGATAGCTCGTGGCGTCCCTTTCAGTTATTTGGCCATTGTTATATTATTATTATCATGTGGGGTGTATGGGTGCATCCTAAGTTCAGTTTCAGTCAGGATTTCATGGTGAATGTGGTGTGTGTCTTGCATCCTTCACAAGGAGCTTATCCCTCCTACCCATTACCAATTAATTAGAGGCATCTCCTTTAATTTACATGACGAGGTCACCCCTCCAAGTATTCATGCACGTTGTTGACTGCATGACCTATATTAGCTTTTGGTATATTAAACTAATACAAATTTTCTTAAGTAACATAAGCTATGTTTTCAGAACTAAAACCAGTAAACATGACATACAACTAGGTTTTCCCAGGACTTATTCATTTTCGCTGCAATTCATGCTTTATATGCTTTCATTCCTTTATGTCTTTACGTTATGCTATACACCCGTGCACTGAGCGTTATGCTCAGCCGTTTTCCATTTCCATGTCCCCAAACGGCAGGTACTCAAGGTCGCAAGTAGGAACTCCAGAGTATGTGCATTCGGATTGGAAGCTATCCGACCTCTTTTACCTTATGCATTAATTCCTACTTTTCACACTTTATTTCATTTAGATATTGTTTAGTCCTTTCATTTACGGTACTTAATATTGCTTGTGTGTCAGTTACTAGACTATGGTCATGAATGTTTAGACATTTAACTTGCATGCTTTGATGACATGCCATAATATACTGTAGCATTCCATCTTAACGAATGAGGTGTTACAATTATGGTATTAGAGCCCAAGATTTCGACCTGTAGCTCTCTAAAACATGACCTGTGACTTATGGGTAGTCAACAGCGTCTTCCTAAAACTGATAGTTGGTTTCATGAATTCATGCATTTTCATTTTTATTTCATGCATTCATATCATTGTGGCAGGTTTATGACTAAGTAATGGTTGGTACAGGACTGGCCCTATTTAGTCGCATGTGCTTTTATCGAAACTTTTAACTTTAGGACTGACCCATAGGCGTCCCCTCACTATGTCTTTTGTTTTGGGTGAACTGACCATAGGTGTTTACCCCCGCGCATATAAAAGTTTTATAAACTGCATCATGCATTTTAAACTGTTTCATGCCTTATAAACTGCTTCATGGATTTATACATTGTTCATGCATTTTTTTGTCATCTCATTTCAGATTTATGATTTATGTTGCATTTTGTTTTAAACTGTCAGATGGTGAACACACGCAATGCTCAAGAGTTGGCTACAGCTGTCAATGCAGCTCTGTAAGCCATCCTTCCCCAACTTCGCAATGAAATCAGGGACGAAGTTCATGCTGAAATTCAAGCTCAGGGCGTTCAGTATGGCCCTCATCCCGAAAACTACTACAACAACAACAACAATCCTCCACCACCACCACATGTTACTCTAATGACTTGGTTGGAGCGACTCAACAAACATCGACCCCGTTCGTTTGAGCAGACTGACAACCCTAATGAGGCTGAGGCTTGGATTTCTCACATCGAGAAGATATTCGATGCGATGGGTTGTGACGGCGTTTTCAAGGCAAGACTAGCTTGCTATAAGTTTGAGAGAGATGTGCTGCAATGGTGGAAGTCTGTCAAGCATGCCAATGGTGGTCATAATTAGGTTGCACTACTGACATGGGACCAGTTTAACGAGCTCTTCCTTAATCTGTACTTTCCACATGCTGAACATGAGAAGCTTAAGCGGGATTATCATAATATCTAACAGGTTTCTGGGGAGAATAGCAACGAATTCATGCAGAGGTTTCTCCGTTTGGCTGGTTTTTTGGGAGCAGCAGCTGGTACTGCTGAGGAGCAAGCTGAGAAGTTTCGTTGGGCTCTTCGCACTTCGGTTGCCAACAGCTTGGTTTATGCTACGTTCACTACAGTAGCACAGGTGGCTGATGCAGCCCGTAAGCTTGAGATGCTTCAGGAACGAGAGGAGTTTGGTGATGACAGAGCAGTGAAGAGGTATCTTCAACCACCAATTGTAAACCATTCATTTTCCATCAGTATTTTCATTTTCATATCATCCTCTGTTCAACCTTACATTCCAGGCAGAAGACTGACGACCGTAAGCCTGCGGCCGCTCAGCAGCAAGCATCTAAGGGAAACGGTCAGACCAACGACCGTTCTGGTTCTAAGAGACGTGGCAGTAATGATAATTACCGTAACAACGCTAATAACTCGAACAACAGCAGGTCCCTACATTAACTTTCGTTCATGTTAAACTATCTTATGTTATGGTATTCTGACACTCTAACAATTTAAATTAGGAACAACAACAACGGTAGGGATCAGGACTGTAGAGGTTCACAGCCTAACCGTTCTACCTCATCTGGTAATTTTCAAACCTTTTATGCAATCATGTTTATGTTCCACAAATCATGTCTCATGCATGTAATCCTGAAACAGGCTCTCAGATAACTAGGACGCCTGCTGGAGGATTCACGCATCCTATCTGTCCTACTTGTTTACGCAGACATTCTGGTATTTGTCGTCGAGGTACTGGTGGTTGTTTCAAGTGTGGCCAACAAGGCCATCAGTAGAAGGACTGTCGCTAAGGTGATATAGAAGGCACCTCTGGACACGCCGACACCAAGCTACCTCCTACTTTTGGTCGCATGTTCACTATTACTAGAGACTAGGCGAATAAGACTTCAGGTACCATCACCAGAAACCTCTTTATGAATGGTTTGGTAGCATGTGTTCTATTTGATACTGGAGCGACTCATTCAGTCATATCCACTACTTTTGCTGTACGTGTTAGGATTTCCCCTATGCCATTAGATAATGCCTTATGCATTTCTACGCAACTTAAGGACTCTGTACAAAATCACTCAGGTGTACAGAGATCTTCCCCTATAATTTGATGATAAGATCCGCAGAGTTGACGCACTTCCTTTGGACATGTGCGATTTTGACTTGATTTTGGGCACGAACTGGTTATCCAAACACCAGGCTACGATTGACTGCCACACTTATCGAGTTATCTTCGATGATGTTAAATCCCCAGAGTACATACACCATGGTTTTCTACCAGGGAGGTCAGTACAAAATTATTTCGTCCATGAAGGCGCGTGGACTACTATCACACGGCTGCCAGGGCTTTATAGCCAATATTCATGACATTACTGCCGAGTCTCCATCGATCAAAGATCAGCCTATTGTGTCAGAATTTCCTGACGTCTTTCCAGATGAACTTCCGGGCATACCACCTGTTCGTGAAGTCGAGTTTGAAATTAAGCTCATTCCAGGTGAAGTTCCAATTTCCAAGGCTCCTTATCGCATGGCTCCTATAGAGCTTGAAGAACTAAAAGATCAGCTGTAGGAACTTCTGGAACGAGGTTTCATCCGTCCCAGTGCATCGCCATGGGGTGCACCGGTACTGTTCGTGAAAAAGAAAGACGGCAGCATGCGTTTGTGTATACACTATCGTGAGCTGAACAAGATTACGATCAGGAATCGTTATCCTTTGCCGTGAATTGATGACCTTTTTGATCAACTTCAGGGCGCCAAGTATTTCTCTAAAATTGATCTGAGGTCCGGCTACCATCAGTTACGGGTTAAAGAGCAGGATATCTCTAAGACTGCTTTTCGTACACGTTATGGGCACTACGAGTTCGTAGTCATGCCATTCGGACTCACTAATGCTCCAGCTGTCTTCATGGATTTGATGAACCGTGTCTTCCATGAGTTTCTCGACATCTTCGTTATCGTGTTCATTGATGACATCTTGATTTTCTCCAAATCCAAGGAAGAACATGAGGAACACCTTCGTACAGTCTTGTAGATTCTTCGTCAGAAGCAGCTGTATGCCAAGTTCTCAAAGTGTGAGTTATGGTTAAGCAAGGTGGCATTTCTGGGCCATATTGTATCTGCAGAGGGGATCACCATGGATCTTGCAAAGGTCGAAGCTATCACCAAATGTCCGAGACCTACATCTGCAACTGAAGTTAGAAGTTTTATGGGTTTAGCTGACTATTATCGAAGGTTTGTTGAGAACTTTTCACGGTTAGCCTTACCTTTGACTAAGTTGATAAGGAAAGGAGAGAAATTCGTATGGATAGAAGAACGAGAGAAGAGATTTGAAGATCTTAAGCAGAAGTTAGTGACTGCACTTATTCTTATTCTCACATCTGGCTCAGGTGGATTTCAGATCTATAGTGACGCTTCAGAAAAGGGTTTAGGTTGTGTTCTCATGCAACATGGGAGTGTTATTGCATACTATTAGAAGTATTTAAAGTGATGGTCATATAATATACCGTTGCAAAGCTCGTGGAAAATGCTATTCAATGGTGTCGAGAGTTCTACGTTATTGTTATGTATGTAACGGGAATTAGTCCCGAACACACAAATGAGGAAAGCCTTTGTTAAGTTTCCTTCTTAGTGTAAAAGGAAACAAACCCCTCATTTGTGTGTGTGCCTTTTCTATTTTTCTAGTGTGTTAGTTTGTAGAGAGAGAAAGTTCTTGTCTTTCTCTCACTAGGATTACACATTCTTTTTCCTTGTTCTTTCTTTCTTCTTCTTCATTAATCTAATCTTCCATTCTTAGTTTTTATCTTGTTCTTCATCATCTCCATTTCTATATCCTATATTGTCGTGTGAATCAATCCAACAAGTGGTATCATTCGCCAAGGGATTCGTGGATAGCTCTTTGGTGTTGTCCGTGTTTTTCTTGAAATTCGTGTCTTTTTGATCAATTTTTTTTTGTGTTTCTTAGTGTTCTTCAAGTCGTATACCTTCTTTATTGTTTTATTAGTGATTTAGGTATCTTGGTTTCGGGTAAAACACAAATCCTTTGGCTCAAAAGTTAAGAATTCTCTTGCTTCAACTTTGCGAATTTCACTGCAATTGATTCCATCGGAAAAGTACAGGTAAGTACGGTTCGATCGCAATAACCCAAGGGTTTTACTTTGTGATCACAAGTATTCAGATACCTTATTCCGACGCTTATTGCGATCGCTCATTGCGATCGTGTATTGCGACGGTTTTTAAGGATTATTGAGACGTCACTCTGTCCAAATCATATTAGCCATATTGCGATCGTGGATTCCGATAGTGTCACATTCCGATACTTGTTGCATTCCGACATATCCTACATTCCGATAGAAGGACATTCCAATAGAAGTGATATTGCGATAAGTGTGACATTGTGATAGGAGAGGTATTCCGATAGTACATTCCGACCGATATTCCGATAGAACATTCCGATAGACATTCCGATAGCACATTCCGATAGCACATTCCGACAGACATTCCGACAGACATTCCGACAGACATTCCGACATGTATTCCGATGGACATTCTGATATGTATTTCGATGGACATTCCGATGGAAATTTTGTTTGAGTATTTTTTAGACTTAGCCACTATCTAGACTAGTCCCGGCACATAGTTTACACGAACATTAAAAAAAAAAGAAAAAAAAGTTTTTTGGCGGGAAAACTATAGTAAAATTTATTTTTTCCTAGACCATTTTTAGGCCATTTAAGCTTCAATTTCAAATTTTGGCAATGCGAAAAATTTTTCGACCAAAAATTCAAATTTTCGGACCAAAATTCAAATTTTTAGGCCAAATTTCAAATTTTTTAGGTTTTATTTTTCATTAAAAATTTCATTTTTTCAAAATTTCCCCTACTAGTTATTGGCTATTTCTAACTCGATTTCAAAATTTAGTGTTTCAAAAATTTTCGGCTTGCCGTTTTGTCGGACTGAGGAATTTTTTTGTCGGGCTGGAAAATTTAGGCAAAGTTTGATTTTGTTGACATTCCAACATACGCTTTCTACGAATTGAGATCCTGTTTTTCACATGACTTCTACTATGACTTATCAACAAGACATGTAAGAAAGAAGAGGAATGCTGCCCATCTCCAGTCTCAGCTTCTTATAGCACAAAAGGAAGAAGCAGGAATTCCACTTCTAGCTGAAGAGTTTGATCTCATGGCATCTGCAGCATCATATGATGAGGAAGAAGAGGTGACTACTGACTCCATCTTGATGGCTAATTCGCAGCAATCATCCACATCGGTAGTTCAACCTGACAGAGCTCCTGTGTATGATTCAGACGGTTCCTCTGAGGTACACCCACGTCTCAATGATAATGAGTTATATAATATGTCTAATCAGGAGGAAGAGTATACTGAGTCACTTGAGCCTTCCACTAAGACACACGGGGTTCAAACGAATAATAGCAATATTATTTCTAATGCGCCCAGTGTGGACCTTAGTGGAGATCAAGTAGCGTAACCTAACAACCCTTCCTGACGAGACGCATATGTATTATAAATCATTATTTGATAAGCTTGCCAAGGATGTTGCTCATGCGAATGTGGTTAATAATAAATTTCGAGAAACTAATGCCAAATTGACCACTGAGCTTGCGGGATATAAGGAACGGGAGAAAAGTTTTGAGATTCATCATGCTAAAATCAAGGAACTTGGACAAGCTCATGCTACATCGGTTTATCAAGAAAAATGCACCACAAAGAAATTAAATGCCTTAAATTTAAGTAATGCTAAAAAGATAAGCGATTTGAATGATGAAATCACCTCTCTTAATAAACAACTTTCAACTGAAAAATCTATCATTTTGGATTTAAAAGAAGAACGAAAAAAGCTGAAACATGATTTCAAAATTCGAGAAGATGGGCTTCTTGAGGATTTTTGCAAAGCTCAGGATAGGATTAGGGAATTAGACAACCTTTTGATAAAACGTGGCCAAACTATGCAGACAATAAATATGCTCGCACCAAAAGTGAATGAGATAAACTACACTCGATACAAATTGGCCTTAGGTTGTCCCCTTCCTCCTAATCCAGGGTATCTTAAGCAAGTTCAGGCCACTAATGAAACCTTATATAATGGTAGTGTGCTCTTGTCTGATGAGCATGATCCTCATAGTGTGCATGATTCCGAGGAAACTACTGAACTTGCAGTAGAGACTCGTTTAAGAATGAAAAAACTTGATAAAGAAGTGACACCTGTTTATTATCCAAAGTTAATCCTCCAACTATTTTTGTTCGGTCTAAAACGAGTTCTAAAATGTTGTTGCTACTAAGTGAGGAATTGTTTGATGACCCTCCAAAACCGAGTATCACACGTAGGTATCTAAACGAGCTCAAAGATAATTTTGTCATTCTCAAACGGGTTGTTAACGCCAAAATGACTGGAGGAAACTTTACATCACCCGTTCATGTCGAGTTACAAAAAGTGCTTCATACTGAAATCAATCCGATTATTAATCAAGTTGATGCGAGGATAGGCAATCTTGAGAACGCTTTTCTAAAAGAACTAGCCAAATTTGTTAAAGACTTTAGATCTTTGGCGAAGGAGGCTGATGAATCTCTTGATAGAATTAAAGTTTTGGAAAGCGACCTTGCATGTCTCTCAAAAGCAAGTGACAGTGGTGATTGTGTTGATAGTAACCCCGTTGCGGTAAACATCTCTGTGTCAGACAATGCAACCCTCCAAAATGAGCTTGATCGTACGAAAGAGAAAATGGATTCTTATGTCATTAAAAAGGACAACGAATTCACCGATCTTTGGAATAAATATGTCAAAAAATGTGATGAATGTAAGGATGACAAACTCTCGTATGATAAAGCTTACAATGAACTGCAACGAACAATCGAACAGCTGCAAGCTCAGTTAGGAGGTGAATGTCGCGATAGTGAGCCGTCAACAAATGTTAATCAAAAAGAGTTCACGATTCTTCAACACCGATATGATTTTCTTCAGAAACATTGTCATTCTCTTGAACTTGCTTTGCAAAACAAAGTTGGAAAAGTTCCTGATGACAGTAATTTACAAGTAAAACTCTCTGAATCATTTCGTGAATTGAATGAAAAGAGTAAGGATATTTCTGATCTGAAAGCTCAGTTGCAAGACAAAGACATCGCGATTATTGAGTTGAAGAAACTTGTTGGAAAGATGGGTGGAAAAACTATGGAACCTAAGGTTGTAAAATCAGTTGTTAGACAACCCAATGCGTACAAAGTACCAAAGCCATCTATCTTAGGAAAACCGCCTTCTAATGTTTCTAGGTTACCTCCTAATACCGATGGACAATCAAGTGTTCCAACACCAGCCATATCACCCTATGTTCCACCATTTAGAAAACCCACTCTTGCTAAACCCAACATTGTGAATGCACCTTCCACTACTCCTAAGAGTACTCCCAAACATGTGATTCTTACGCCCACAAAGGAATCTAAAGGGTCAAATGATGTTGTTCAAACGAACAATCTAGGGAAGGGTATGCCAAAAGGGAACATTCAGAAAGTAAACCCAGTGTATTCACCACCTAGTAAACAACCAACTGCTAGAGTTCAACACACTCCTAGTGGTAGTCAACCAAAACCTAGGACCCCTTACCAGCAACCTAGGAATTGGCAACCACCAATGAGTAGTCGTGTATCAAACAAGGTGCCTGAACGAACAGCAAAACCTAGGTACACAAGGACTTTTAAAAATTCCAAACTCCATGTATGCCCCACGTGTAAAAAGGGCATTCACCATGGAAACCATGCTCATTGCATTCTGCAATACCTCTATGAGGTAAACTCTCATGCCTTCTCACAGAGAAAGAATGCAGAATCCCATAAGACAACAAGGAGATTCCCACCCGTCACAAAGAAAAGCAATGACAATAAATCCTCAAGGCGGATCAATGCAGGACCTAGTTCCTCTCCAAAGAAGCCTTCCACTGTGCAAGAGAACACTAATCCTAGATCTAGTCTTCAGTGGAAACCAACGGGTAGGATCTTCAAGGAAGTCGGTCTTAAGTGGACCCCTATCAAGAAGAGTGATGACACTTGCTCCAGCACTAATGCGAGTGTTCTGAATGTAGAAAATGCATTTGTTACTCCTAACACTAGTATTTGTGCAAATTCTTCTTTTGTCATTGCAGGTACTTCAGCGGATTCTAATTCTCCTTCTTCAAAGGGTTCCAATTCTGTATATTCGATATCACCTTCTTCTGTTGTACAAAAATCTATTTTGGTTTATTTTCGAAAAACTTGAGAAAACACAAAAATAAAATAAAAATGTAAATATCATTAGAAAAACTAAATAAAAAATGGAAAAACTTTCAAAATACCAAAAATATTCTTCTCGACATGTCTTTCAGTATCGATAATATGGACGTACCTAGAAATGTCGCTCAATTACGACACGGGGATGTACATAAAGCTCGAATGAAAGTTGTAAATATTTTTCAAAACATGTCATTTCCATGATTTACAATTACCTCATATTGTGACTCGTACTTCAAAGAAAGGAAAGTTGATCACGATGATTACTTATCCTCAACAACGAGAAAATTAAATTTCTCGGTCATGAGCTATCGATAAAAACATTCAAAGTTTTTAAGCTCATGTAAACGACTTACAGTTAAATGTCAGACTGTAACTCGAACTTCAAATAAAGGAGAGTGTATCTTTAAAGATACCTTATCCTAATAACGGGTAGAGAAATCTATCACGGGTTGAGCTTGTCACAAAACATTCAACGTTTTGAGCTCAACATAATGGCTTATAGTCACATGTCAGACTATAACCCGGTCCCCAAAGAAAGGAAAGTCTTTGACTTATCCTCAACAACTAGAAATTATTTTTTCTCGGTCATGGGCTTATCAACACATTCAAAGTTTTAAGCTCATGAACACAAGGAAAATGTTCATTTATGTACATTATTCCTTAACAACAGGAAAGTAAGTTTTCTCGGGTTTTTGAGCACAATTTTTTAAAGTATTTCAAAATTGTGTGCTCATATACTCCCCTTATTTTAATTGGAATTTCTCTTCGAGGGGGAGTACAAACTTTCATGCAATATTATTCTCTCCATGTTTCATCACTAGTTTCACAAAAATTTCAATTTCATGCAACTTTTGAGGGGGAGAATAGTGATTAAAATGTGATAAAAAATGCTTCATTCTTGGATAAGATCTTTTGATATAAGTGATTTCTCTTCCTAATATGTGCAAAAACCTTCTTTTTATAATGCACATATGTAGGGGGAGCGTTTTGGTGATTAAGAAAGCGTTTCTGGTTTCGATATCTATACCTTCAACACAATTATTCACGACGATATTGGTGTCAAAAGGTGGTTAGGTTTTCGTCCTATGATCCAACCAGAACCAGAGGGATCTTCCCAGGGACAATCCATTAGAACTTAGAAGTCCTTAGGAAAAATGGAGTAGTCGAGTGTACGGGAATAATGTCGACTAATGACTTAAGCTAGCACTAGAACAATCGCAACAAGGTGCTAGTTATGACGTCTTGGTAAGCATTGAAGGGGTTGAAGAATGAAAAAGAAATGTAAGGATAAAGGGTGAAAGGAAATAGCCCTCCATACAACTTAGACAGAAACCAGGTCAATACATCTATTATCAGAATCACTTTGATGATTTATGATACTGAAGACAAAGCATCATGGACCCAGTGATGCAATGCACAACCCTTCCCAGCCTACTCAAGCTTCTCTCAAAAGAAGTTTGTTTTATTGTCACGGAGTTCAACTTGTTTCTATCGACTTTCTCACTCCGAGATAGTAGATATTGAATAGGTGGCAGTTTGCTCCAGCCTCCGATCACCAAATAAACGTGCACTTATAGAGTCTAGAGTCAACAAGATTCATCAAAAATCTCATTAGGAAACTTATTCCATATATCAATTGTTGTTCATCATTAGAACACAAGCGATGATTTACAGAGTCCTGCGCTCTATCCTTGTGGTATTGCTAGAACATTCAGAGTGATACTCTCTAGTTATCACAATGATGAATGGAAATCCTTCCAGTGTTAACATCAAACAGCACTGCGGTAGGTCATATGTACGATTCATTTTGAATTAAACATATGCTAACTGGAAAGCAACAGTGGTTTGATTCTTAATTGATTCAAACTCGTTCCAGGTCTCGACGCAATTTCTTTATGATCTTGCTAGAACATTCAGAGTAATACTTTTCAGTATTTAGAGTGACGAATGGAAATCCTTCCAGTGTCATCATCAGACAGCACTACGGTAGGTAACTTGTGCGATTCTATATGAATCAAACTTGTGTCAACTAGAAAGCAACGATGGTTTGATTCTTAATTGATTCAAACTTGTTCCAGGAAATTGAATTGACGACTTAATCAGCAGAATGGAACTGCATGATTCACTCCTTACTATGAATTATATTTTGATATATTCAAGTATTGAGAACGGCTACCACAGCCTGAAACCCTGTCAAGGAAGTTCTTTGAACTTACCTAATCACAGGTACAATATTCTTACTGTATAACGAGAAACCAGAGGAATGCAAACGGTGGCGTAACTTCAAGAGTCGTAATTCAAGATCACATGCTCATATAAATGAAGAAAGCTCAAGAACATCTAAAGACAAAGACTTCCGCAACTCTGATAATCAAGGGAGATTGTTAACAAGCTTTCAAGACAACACCAAATATGAGTTTGTGGGGAAAGACACAAGAACACAAGTTGGCAAAGTTTCAAGATCAAGGCAAGGCAAAGATCAAAGATCCAAGATCACAAGTCATGAAAGGAGCAATAATAGAACTCTCAAGACAACAAGCTTCAAAGTCTGCAACAACAAAGAAGTGAAGTCACATAATACATGACCACCACTTAGGGGGAGATTGTTAGAAGCAATTAAAGTGATGGTCAAAGAAGTGAAGTCACATATTATATGACCACCCCTTAGGGGGAGATTGTTAGAAGTATTTAAAGTGATGGTCATATAATATACCGTTGCAAAGCTCGTGGAAAATGCTATTCAATGGTGTCGAGAGTTCTACGTTATTGTTATGTATGTAACGGGAATTAGT
Source organism: Glebionis coronaria (assembly GCA_025667525.1). NCBI lineage: Eukaryota > Viridiplantae > Streptophyta > Magnoliopsida > Asterales > Asteraceae > Glebionis > Glebionis coronaria. The sequence goes on from CM046880.1 coordinate 403,342,044, forward strand.
CCCGAACACACAAATGAGGAAAGCCTTTGTCAAGTTTCCTTCTTAGTATAAAAGGTGATAGGTGTGTAAACACCCATCCTTTTTACCACTTAACTACAATAATAACCAAGCCAAAACGTGTATTTTATGTCGTAAATGTCGGAATTATGCGTGGTTTGTGTTTTTGTTGTGATTTAGGACGAAAATGTGAAAAGGGGAGAAAACACGGGCATTCACGGGCTTTTATCGAAGAAAAAGACAAAAGACGAAGTCAAGAAATCAAGAGTGCAAAAAGAACGGAAGTCCAAGACCAATTCTGAAGATTTATCGAAGAAAAAGTCAAAAGACGGAAGTTTACTAAAAGCCGAAGAACTCAAGTCTTGTTTATGAAGAAATTTCAAGACGAGTTTAAAGAAATCCCGAGACAAAGTCGTTAAAGTCAAGGAACTTAAAAGACGAGGACTAAATGATAATTAAAGAAAGAAGAAAGAGGGGAGGAAGCTTCATTCCACTAATCCTCCTCCTCCCCTATAATAGATCATTAGTGTTAATTTCATTGTTGTTGGCTAGTTTGACAAACTATGCTCTTCCATCTTTAATTTTTGCACCTTAATTAGTTGCACCTTTAATTACCTTGTCATGTACCTTTAATTCATTTAAATTCAAGTAAGTTTCTTTTTCATGTTATTGATTCTTTATCTTTATTGTTGATCTCTCATCTTCCTTTCTTGTGATTGATTTAATCTTATGTTATGTTCATGTTCTTGAGTTTTTATTAAATTGATTAAGTGGGTTTTGATTATTGTGATTATTATTTTTAGTGTTATTGATTTGGTTTGATTGGTATTGATTAGTTGATGTTATTTGGTTAGTTTGATTTAACCTTTTGGTTGATTTTTATTAGTTTTGGTAGATCCGTATTTCTTTTTGTCCCGTGTTCTTCGTTACTGTATTTCTCCAGGTTATTCCTAATCAAAGACAAGCCCTTATTATTCCGGATGAATGATTTTTTGTAATTGTTCCGAATCAGATTAACATTCCGAATGAACCTTTGATTTAAATTGTTCCCAATGAGCTTATTGAATTAATTATTCCGAATCAGTGTTTTTCATTTTATTCCGGATCAGTGTGATTATTCCGAATGAACCACTTTGTTCCGAATGAAGGAATTTGTTCCGGATGAAGGAATTTGTTCCGAATGAACCAGTCTGTTCCGAATGAAGGTTTTCTTGTTTATTCCGAATCGGCATTTATTCCGGATGAAGGATTATTCCGGATGAAAGATTATTCCGGATGAAGCCTATTATTCCGAATAAAGGATTATTTCGGATGAAGCAATTTGTTCCGGATGAAGCCTATTATTCCGAATAAAGGATTATTCCGGATGAAGCTATTTATTCCGGATGAAAGACTTTATTCCGGATGAATGTGTTTTTCCGAATGAGCACTTTTTCTTAGTTTTATAATTTCAGTTTTGGTTTATTTTAAGTTTATGTTTTTGAATTTTAAATTTTATTTTTCCCGCCTTTTACTTAGTCGCACTTTTAATTTACTTGCCTTCATTTTAGTTTGAGTTTAATTTCGTCTTATTTTATTTTTCAGTCTTTAATTAATTTCGACTTTTAGTTTTATTTTTATTTATTGTCTTGCTTTACTTTTCGTTTTATTATTTGCACTGCTCCTTTATTATTTGTCTTTGTTTATTTTTGTTTCGCTTCGCATTTACCTTTTCAAATAGAATAGATACCCAACTTCATTTTTCGTTATCAAGAACGAATGAGTCACACTTTGAACCGGAAATCAATTCGAGAAGATACCGAGAAACGAACTTTTTAACCTAGCAAAATCTCTACATTAAAATGGCGCCGCTGCCGGCTCTTTTCGTGAAGATTAACGGTTTTTTGTGAGAGACGCGTTGGCTTTTGGGATCCGTTCACTCGTAAACGTTATTTTTCGTGTCAAAAATTTTCAAAAAATCCCAAAGACATGTGAAAAATCATAAAAAGCATTTCTTTTTCAAAGTTTTGCACCAAAAATATTCTTCTTGCTTATCTATTTTTCTTTATGGATTCTTATGTCCATTGCGTTGGGTGTTGGAGACGACTATATGGGAGCGAATCATGTCAATGGTGTTCCTGCGAGCGATGCGGAAGAGACCTTCCTCCCATTTCCATCAATTCACAATTTTGATTTTGTCCATCGTGTAACTCGACTAATTCGTCCTTTTCTAATCCACCTCCTAGTCCTCCTTGCATATATTGTGGAAGCGATTCTCATTGGCATGTTTCGTGTCCAATTCGACACCCGCCTCATGGCGAGCAAGAACTGGGTTACAATTATGACAATGGTAATAGCTATCTACAAGAAGCACCGGGTTTTTCTCCATACCCATGTTGCCAAAATTGTGGGGGCCCTCACGATACTTCTTATTGTCAGCCAATGAATTATTATGAGCAAAATCCGTGTCCTCGGTTTTCTTCACCAATGGATTATTATGAACCAAATCCGTGTTCTAATTCTTCTAAACCAATGAACTACTATGAGCCACACCCATGCTATAATTCAGGTTTTCAACATTTTGAGCCCCCACAACACTTCATCGATCCTCAAACCTTTTGTGCATTTCCTCCTGAGCAAATTGCCACACTTTTTGACAACTTTCACAAAGTTCAAGAAGCTTGCAACAAGATCATCGAAAAATGTCAAGAGGATCAACGACATGAGCAAATATCGAATATCGAGACTTATACTCCTCCTCCGGTGTATCCTTACTATTATGATGATGATGACGATGAGCCTACTATTTCTTGGAATGACCTTGTTGCTCTATGTCCTAGTGCAATTGTCATCCCTTCTCTCGATATCCCAAACGTGTCTAAGGATGATGATGCATTGAGTGAGATTAGTAATTTTGGTCTCGATAAATTCTTTGATGATGAGGTTTGTGACATGCCGACTGCTATGGAGTCTGAGGACGACGTTGCTCTTACACAAGAGGTCGATCCAAATGATGACGATTTTTCTCTGCGCTATGAGAATTTCACTTTTGAAATTTCTCAATCTCCACCGGGAGATGCGGGCGATGACGATTTATTCTCTCCGGCTTACGAGAAGTTCACCGATGAACTTGCTCTTGAAGATGAGGTGGAAGACGTGATTCTCCGCGACAGATTACGGAAAGTGCATCTTCTATTGCTCAAATCGAAGAGTTGACTTCTCCTCCTCTTTCCGAGTCTTTACCTCCATCTATTCCTCCTGTTGAAGATAATGACCCATTGCGAGAAGAAATCGACATTCACTCAATACCTCCGGGTATTGATGATGATGACAGGGAGGGGGATATTATTTTTGATAATTTGCTGCAGGAAGGTATTGTCCCAAGTCCCCCTCTCGAGCACCTTTCATCCTCCCCTTTAGCCACTATTACGGAGGATGAGTACTTTGACCCGGGAGGTGACATTCACTATTTCATGATTGATAACATTACGGCTTTGCCGAGTGCTCAACATCCATTGTCTTTGGGGGATGACAATGTGCTTACTTTACCCACCCCACCTCCCGTAGATCTCGATTTCACATACTTTTCGTATGTTGAAAGAACCTTTCTCCCATTCAAGACTTATCCCCTCGACTCTCCTTTGTTAATGTCAACCAAGAACGAGGACAAGGTCTTTGATCCCGGTATTACATTCGAGGCTTCTCCATGGACCATTTAATTCAGGGACGAGTCAGGCTCGTGACTCGGTTAATCTAAACAAGCGCTCTTCGGGAGGCAACCCGATTATCTATCTTTACTTGTTTTCACCATAAGTGTAGGGGGAGCCCCGTTGGTGTTTCTTGTTTTCTTTCTTATCATCTGCAGGGATTAGAGCTTCAAAGACACACTCTTGATGACTTTTGACGAACCGTGATTCCGTGTTTCCGTCTTCCCGGTTCTATCCTAAACTCTTTTCAATTCACTATTTTATATTGTCCAATATTAAAATAGAAATCTCGTTAGTTGTCTTTTCCTTAGCAAGATTTAAACAACGTGCACAATGTCCTAAGTGTAGGGGAGTTTACTCCCACATGCTTAAACATTGAGGACAATGTTTATATTAAGTGTAGGGGGACTTCAATCGAAGTTAAGTGGTATTTTCCTTGTATTTGTCCTCATTTTTAACCGGAAAATCAATTTTTCGACATTTTTCAAAATTTTTGATCTATTTTGGCCTATTAGTTTTTCCCTTTGTATAGTTATTTTCTTTCTTTGCTAGAATAAATTTTAAATAAAGTGGTTTTAATTTTCAACGTTGTGAATCTTTTGACTCAACCCGAGTTTACTTATCTAAGTTTACTCTAGCTAGTATCCTTAACGTGTTTAAGTCAAGTTTTAATAGGCTTTTATATAAGGAGCTATAAAACGCGAAAGTCTTAACTCTCACGGGTTAAGAACAAGAACTTTTCGCAAGTTCCTATAATTGATCCTAGAGAGTCGTTTATCAAGGGAACTTTAAAATGCGATTTCTAAAACTTGAAAGAGTGTAAGAATTTGCAAGATCCTATAGATGACTCGAAAACCCAAAACTTTGATTTAATAGGCTAAGCATCCACGAGTCTCATTCCTTGAGATTTTAAATTGTGGAGAACGAGAGATGATAGAGTCAATTATAAGTTTGGTATCCTTTCGTGAATTTATGTGAGTTAATTATAAGCCTATTCTCCCATCGCTTGCTAATAAATTTATCTGAAATAAATAAGGTTGTACGATTTGAAAAGTTACTTAGCTTCTAGCCCAAGATCGTTTAAAAGTTGCTCGGTATGGATTAGAGTTCATAGCCAAGGCATAACTTATTGAAGCGGGATGCGAAGATTGGCGAGTCCGAAAAGGACCTAACAAGGCATGAGTGCTACATTTTGTTGCTAAAGATCCAAAAGTGATGTGAAGAATCATTTATCGAAAATCAATATGAAGGATCGAGACACACGACGAAAAGCAAGAACTCCCCAAAAGATCATGGAGAAGTCTATCCAAAAAGGCCCTAACAAGGTATGAGGATAAATAGATCCAAGTCCTAAAAGGAGGCGGATCGTTGTATATCAAAGTCCAAAATAAATATTGGAGAAAAATGAAGAAGTCGTGGTCCAAGTATGAAGAATCTCTCAAAACTTCAAGTGAAGAAATTCCTATTAAGAAGAGAAGACCATTATTTCATGAACGTCTCTTAAGATTTGAAGTATGAAGTCGCTGCCAAATATCGGTCCGAGAAAGGTCTCAAATCGCGAAGCGAGTTATGCCAAGATATGAACTTTTTGAGGTCCCGAGAAGCAGTTTTAAAATATTTTGTCCTTTAGCTAACTATTGATTAAATCGTTCCACTTTATTTTCAGCCTAAATTACTATCGAAATAAGTCAACAATGCATCCTCGTGATCATTCAAGACAACAATAAAATATAAGAGATACACCTAGGAATAAGGGAGTCTAAGTAAATAATTGGCCCACATGAGTTCGTGTTAGTTTGCTAACTTATAATAACAATGATCTCGTTTTTAAGCTTGGTTTGGAGAATGTGAAAACTTGAGGATGATGATCATTCATGACATTTCCAAAACCCTAAGGTATGTTTTTGATGTCTTTACTTGTTTGTTATTTTCTATCTCTTAAATAAAGGCCAATGTGGATTGACTATGATGAAAAATGTAAACTTGCTTTGTAACTAATGCATTACATGAGGACATTGCAATGGTCAAGTGTAGGGGATTTGATAGGTGTGTAAACACCCATCCTTTTTACCACTTAACTACAATAATAACCAAGCCAAAACGTGTATTTTATGTCGTAAATGTCGGAATTATGCGTGGTTTGTTTTTTGTTGTGATTTAGGACGAAAATGTGAAAAGGGGAGAAAACACGGGCATTCGCGGGCTTTTATCAAAGAAAAAGACAAAAGGCGAAGTCAAGAAATCAAGAGTGCAAAAAGAACGGAAGTCCAAGACCAATTCTGAAGATTTATCGAAGAAAAAGTCAAAAGACGGAAGTTTACTAAAAGCCGAAGAACTCAAGTCTTATTTATGAAGAAATTTCAAGACGAGTTTAAAGAAATCCCGAGACAAAGTCGTTAAAGTCAAGGAACTTAAAAGACGAGGACTAAATGATAATTAAAGAAAGAAGAAAGAGGGGAGGAAGCTTCCTTCCACTAATCCTCATCCTCCCCTATAGATAGATCATTAGTGTTAATTTCATTGTTGTTGGCTAGTTTGACAAACTATGCTCTTCCATCTTTAATTTTTGCACCTTAATTAGTTGCACCTTTAATTACCTTGTCATGTACCTTTAATTCCTTTAAATTCAAGTAAGTTTTTTTTTCATGTTATTGATTCTTTATCTTTATTGTTGATCTCTCATCTTCCTTTCTTGTGATTGATTTAATCTTATGTTATGTTCATGTTCTTGAGTTTTTATTAAATTGATTAAGTGGGTTTTGATTATTGCGATTATTATTTTTAGTGTTATTGATTATGTTTGATTGGTATTGATTAGTTGATGTTATTTGGTTAGTTTGATTTAATCTTTTGGTTGATTTTGATTAGTTTTGGTAGATCCGTATTTCTTTTTGTCCCGTGTTCTTCGTTACTGTATTTCTCCAGGTTATTCCGAATCAAAGACAAGCCCTTATTATTCCGGATGAATGTTTTTTTGTAATTGTTCCGAATCAGTTTAACATTCCGAATGAACCTTTGATTTAAATTGTTCCGAATGAGCTTATTGAATTAATTATTCCAAATCAGTGTTTTTCATTTTATTCCGGATCAGTGTGATTGTTCTGAATGAACCACTTTGTTCCGAATGAAGGAATTTGTTCCGGATGAAGGAATTTGTTCCGAATGAACCAATTTGTTCCGAATGAAGGTTTTCTTGTTTATTCCGAATCGGCATTTATTCCGGATGAAGGATTATTCCAGATGAAAGATTATTCCGGATGAAGCCTATTATTCCGAATAAAGGATTATTCCGGATGAAGCACTTTGTTCCGGATGAAGCCTATTATTCCGAATAAAGGATTATTCCAGATGAAGCTATTTATTCCGGATGAAAGACTTTATTCCGGATGAATGTGTTTTTCCGAATGAGCACTTTTTCTTAGTTTTATAATTTCAGTTTTTGTTTATTTTAAGTTTATGTTTTAGAATTTTAAATTTTATTTTTCCCGCCTTTTACTTAGTCACACTTTTAATTTACTTGCCTTCATTTTAGTTTGAGTTTAATTTCGTCTTATTTTATTTTTCAGTCTTTAATTAATTTCGACTTTTAGTTTTATTTTTATTTATTGTCTTGCTTTACTTTTCGTTTTATTATTTGCATTGCTCCTTTATTATTTGTCTTTGTTTATTTTTGTTTCGCTTCGCATTTACCTTTTCAAATAGAATAGATACCCAACTTTATTTTTCGTTACCAAGAACGATTGAGTCACACTTTGAACCGGAAATCAATTCGAGAAGATACCGAGAAACGAATTTTTTAACCTAGCAAAATCTCTACATTAAAAGGAAATAAACCCCTCATTTGTATGTGTGCCTTTTCTATTTTTCTAGTGTGTTAGTTTGTAGAGAGAGAAAGTTCTTGTCTTTCTCTCACTAGGATTACACATTCTTCTTCCTTGTTCTTTCTTTCTTCTTCTTCTTCATTAATCTAATCTTCTATTCTTAGTTTTTATCTTGTTCTTCATCATCTCCATTTCTATATCCTATATTATCGTGTGAATCAATCCAACACATACGCATCACGGCAGCTGAAACCTTATGAAGAAAACTATCCCACTCACGAGTTAGATCTTGGAGCAGTTTTTTTCGTGTTGAAGATCTCGAGGCAATATTTGTATGGTGAATCATGTGACATATTCACCGATCACAAGAGTCTCAAGTACATTTTCACCCAGAAGGAACTGAACATGAGACAGAGGAGATGGTTAGAGCTATTGAAGGACTACGACACCAATATTCAGTACCATCCTGGTCAGGCGAATGTGGTGGCAGATGCTCTAAGCAGAAGGCCAGGTATGATTGCTGGCATCTGGATTGCAAAAGAGACCATCCGTGACCTGGAGATGACTGATATTGAGTTTTGTGTACGAGGACAGCACGGTTACTGGGCTAATCTTAGAGTGGAGCCAGACTTACACTCTAGGGTCAAGGAAGCTCAGAAGAACGATGGTGAGATTTGGGCTATCATTCAGAATCTTGATCAGCAGACGAAGTTTCGTGTTGACGACGACGGTATCTTATGGCAGGGCACTAGACTAGTGGTTCCTGAAAACTCTACACTCAGGGAAGCTGTGCTGACTGAAGCACACATTTCTCCATTTACCATACATCCTGATTCTACCAAGATGTACCACGACATCAAGCAACACTTTTGGTGGAGTGGTATGAAGCAGGATGTTGCCACCTTCGTTTCTAAATGTATGATATGTCGGTAGGTTAAGATCGAACACCAGAGAGCTAGTGGTTTGCTACAACCATTAGATATTCCAGCATGGAAGTGGGACAAAATCTCCATAGATTTCGTTACTGGTCTACCTATGACTCATATGAAGAACGGCGCCATCTGGGTTATTGTTGATAGGTTGACTAAATCTGCTCATTTTCTGCCGATCTGCAAAGAGCATCCGGTCAGGAAATTAGCAGACACTTTTCAGAAGGAGATCATGAGACTACATGGTACTCCATCAGAAATCATCTCTGATATAGATCCCCTTTCACATCGTGTTTCTGGCAGAGTCGGCAGAAAGCTTGGGGCACCAGACTTAAGCTCAGCACTGCCTTTCATCCTCAAACCGACGGACAGTCGGAACGTACCATTCAGACATTGGAGAACATACTGCGGGCGTGTGCTCTAGAGTGATCAGGAAGCTGGGATGATTATATCTTTCTAGTAGAGTTTTCATACAACAACAGCTGGCACGCTAGCATCAAGTGTGCTCCTTTTGAGATGTTGTATGGTAGGAAGTGTCACGCCCCAATCTGCTGGTATCAGGTGGGCGAACTACTGCTTGAAGGTCCAGAAATGATTGAGGTGACTAAAGAGAAGGTCGTCGCCTCTAAGGCAAAAATTCAGGAAGCACGTGCTCGTAAGAAGAGCTATGCTGATAAACGTCGTAGAGATGTATCTTTCAACGTAGGTGATCACGTTTTCCTCAAGGTATCACCTGCACGAGGAGTAAAACGTTTCGGAATCAGAGGGAGGCTCAGTCCTCGCTTTATCAGACCGTTCGACATCATAGAACGCGTTGGTGAAGTGTCATATCGTTTAGCGTTACCGCCTCAGCTATCACACGTTCACAACGTGTTCCATGTGTCCTTACTCAGAGGATACAAGTATCATCCAGTTCATGTTGTCCAGTATCCGCTTGATCAGATTCGAGATGATCTTTCATTTGTCGAAGAACCTGAGAGAGTTCTTGAACGATAAGATCGTGCCATGCGGAGGAAGACGATCCCTTTCGTCAAAATCCTCTGGAGGGATCATCCTGAGCGGGAAGCCACTTGGGAGACGGAGGAGTCTATACGGACTTCTTACCCTCATTTCCAGTTTTGATTCGGGTATGTTTTCTTTCAGTTATGTTTTCTCCAATTCGAGGACGAATTGTTCTTTTAGAGGGGAAGAGTTGTAAAACCAACATTAAAATACCATGAACAGTACACATGAACAGTGAACATCCAAAATACGGTAAAATTAAAACTTTCCATTTATAATATAGTTCACGTGTCACGGTATTTAATAACATGTAGCTACGTATATATTATAAATGTGTTAAGTACACGACGTATAAAAACACGACATTAAAACATGAACGTACACATAAATAATTAAACTCGGAAAACTACGGGTTTCCCCGTAGGCTCCCTTAAGGCCGCGGTTACACAAGAGGAAAAAGGAAGGGATGGGCTTGGCCCATAACCCAACTAAAAACATGTTAAGTAAAAACTCTAAGAAAACATAAAACATAAATTATGTTACAGAAAAAGTTCTCCTCTTGCCTCATTTTTGCTTTTGCCGCCGGCCACCAAAAACCACAAGAACAAACCGGACGATTTTTTTTGTTGATTTATTTAGTGTACGTGATCGTGATCTTGACCCTTTTCTTCCACGAGTTCGGTATAATCAAACACCATTTCTTTTCTTTTAATTCTTATGGAATTCATGTTTTTATTTAATTAATCTTAAAAAAGTAATTAAAACATGTAGATTAATTAAAACATGGAATAAAGGGGGTGTTTGTGGGTGTTTTGTTCGGCCAAGCACCAAACCGAGAGCATGGGGGCTCTCGGTGGTGTTTGATTCACCCAACCGAGACCTCATGGTCTCGGTGTTGGGGTCGTGTGGTTCGAACGCAGCAAGGGGACCCCCGACGTGGTGTCGGGTTGTGGTTTTAGTTTGGACCGAGAGCCAACCAAGACCTATAGGGTCTCGGTGGGTTCTTTTGGCTAACAGTGGGAACCGAACAAAGCTAGCAGGGGGAACCGGGTGAACCGGAGGCCACCCGGTGGGCACCGTGAGCCACCAGTGGCAACCGGCTAGCCGGTCTAGCCACTGGTAGGGCTGTTTGTTTCGACTTATGGCTCAGCTTAGGTGTGAACCGGGCTTCGGGCTCGGGTTAATTTTTAAAACACGGGTTCAGGTTTTGGGATAATTATTAAAATCAGAAAATATGTTTAATTAAATTAATTACTAGACTTTTCAATTTAATTAAATTCATGACTTATGATAAATATAAAAATTAATATTTCATGTATAACCTAAAGTATTTTACTTAGCTTAATTTAATTAAAACATGTATTTTTAATTAAATTCTTATAATGTATAGTTTAATTAATTAACGAGTTATTAATTAATAAGCTATAACCATGACTTGTATTATACTAATTAAACTTTATTTATTATTAATAATCCAACTTATTTTTAATTATGGAAAGTTACTTTTTTGGAAACTTTCTATTTTTAGAAACTTACTATTTATGGAAACCTGCTATTTTTAGAAAGTTACTTAGTATTACAATACAAGTATTATAATATACTATTACATGAATAATATACAACAGAACATCAATATAACTATAGATAACACAGGGAAACACTAAAACATGACAGAATACGTATAACAAGCTAATTACACCTAGAACCAGTAAAACACATGTAATTCAGACAGCTCATACACGTTCTCATTCTTATGTAGTATTATCCGTCAAGGCGGAGTAGTTTCTTCAGCGTTTTCGTTAGCTTCTACTGGACATAATGTACGGATTTTCCGTCCTTTAGTAAGGACAAATTCTTCCTTTATTAGGATTTCCCGTATGCAGCCAAATGTTTTCCCCAGTAGTTATAGATTAAATGCTTATGTTTTATTAGTTACCTTAGCCATATACATGCATGACCAGTTTCACCTAGTTATGGAGGTACCATAACCATAACACTAGAGGCACTAGTGTTATGACTTCACCACGGCGAAGTGATAGCTCGTGGCGTCCCTTTCAGTTATTTGGCCATTGTTATATTATTATTATCATGTGGGGTGTATGGGTGCATCCTAGGTTCAGTTTCAGTCAGGATTTCATGGTGAATGTGGTGTGTGCCTTGCATTATTCACAAGGAGTTGATCCCTCCTACCCATTACCAATTAATTAGAGGCATCCACTCTAATTTGCATGACGAGGTCACCCCTTCAAGTATTCATGCACGTTGTTGACCTCATGACCTGTATTGGCTTTTGGTATATTAAACTAATTCAAATTTTCTTAAGTAACATAAGCTATGTTTTCAGAACTAAAACCAGTAAACATGACATACAACTAGGTTTTCCCAGGACTTATTCATTTCCGCTGCAATTCATGCTTTATATGCTTTCATTCCTTTATGTCTTTACAGTATGCTATATACCCGTGCACTGAGCGTTATGCTCAGCCGTTTTCCATTTCCATGTCCTCAAACGGCAGGTACTCAAGGTCGCAAGTAGGAACTCCAGAGTATGTGCATTCGGATTGGAAGCTATCCGGCCTCTTTTACCTTATGCATTAATTCCTACTTTTCATACTTTATTTCATTTGGAAATTTTTTAGTCCTTTCGTTTACGGTACCCACTATTGCTTGTGTGTGAGTTACTAGACTACCGATGCTTGATTCCGATATTTCTATTTATGGTCATGAATGTTTATCCATTTACCTTGCATGCTTTGAGGACACGCCATAATTTACCATAGCATTCCATCTTAACAAATGGGGTGTTACATATACAATGATTCTTTTTGTACTAATGGGTGTAGGAAGAACACAAAGTCATTAAATTCTAAAATTCAAAAACTTAATGCAAACCTTATTGACTCTGAGCGAGACTTAGACATATAAGATAGGCTTGGACCAAGTAGAGTCTAGACTAGTTGAGTACAAGCAAAGGGAGATTAAGTATTGTGAATAGATAAGAGTGCTAGAAAGAGATATAGAACAAAAAGATAAAACCACTAAGCGGTTAACTGCTGAGCTAGAAAAGGTCAATAAAGACAAAAATGATATTGATCACTCTTAAAAGTTTTGATGAGTCAAAACTTAAACTTGTTATAGCTACTGACGTTGGAAAACCTCTGCTAAGGACATGTTAGGTAAAGGGTGTAAGAATTAAAATCCTGCTATTTCTGCTCCTCCAGCATACATCTATGGTCTATCTGACCTTAAATACTTGTCATGGACAAGTCTGCCTGAATTTACTAAAAATGATGATGATGTGCTTGGTTATAGTAAGTTTGTACCTAAGGAGGTTAATAAGGAAAAAAAGGGATTGCCCAAAGTAGCAAAACCTAAGGTAGAGGAGGTTAGAGATTTTTAAGAGGAACAAAAAGCCTTAGTTAAATAGAAACTTGAAAATGCCCAACTATTTGTTAAAGAAGGTTTATTAGGTGATCTTTCTAGTTCTGAGAACAAGTCTTATTCTTGCATTAAATCAAGTCCAACTTATAGTGCTAAATCTTGGCAAAATGCTAGGAAACCTAGTGTTAAATATGCTTGAGATGTATAGGAATAAGTCTAATTCACCTAGACAAATAAAAGAAATTGGAATGGCTAGAAGTTACATCAAATAAGAGAAGAATTTGTCATGAATAATAGGGCTTATTATACTTGTGGCAATTTTGACCATTCGGCCTATGACTGTAAACAAAAAAAGATGAATACTGGGAATGACTGGACACCTTACAATTATAATACCAGTCCTACTTCTCTTAAGAGAATGAAATCTAGAGCGGTGATGTTTAGGACTGGGACTAAATCTATTCCTTTTGTTAGTCACAATGCCACTGCTAAGGCCAGAACATTTGACCACCCAAGACCAACAATGAATTATGCTAGTCCTAAAAAGATAATTTTTGTAAACCAACATACTCACCTGTTAGAAGGCCCATTTAAAGAAATAGAGCAGGGAAAAACAATAATGGGTTCCTACTATTAAGCCAAGGGTTCCCCCTATTGGCTCAAAATTTTCCCCTATTGTCAAGGGAAACTTATGAGAAGTTGTTAAGCCCTTAGCTCATTGGGTATGAATACCTAAACAAGACCAAGGTTCCAAACTCAATGGTGTATCATTGACCCTCAATAAATACTCTTATATTGATACACGAGTCAGATGCAAGTCATTAATAGCTTGGACCCCCAAAGAGAACTAATTTATGTTTTCTTTTGTGTAGGGCATTCCAAAGAAAAAAATCAACGATAAAGCTTATTGGGATAGTGAATGCTCTAAGCACATGACTAGGTATAAAGTTTATCTGTCTAACTTTATGCCACTTCATGATGGTGATGGTGTGTCCTTTTGTGACGGACAAGGGAAGATTACAGGTAAATGAACCATTGTGATAAACAACATGAGATTTAACAACGTCTACCTTGTGAAAGAACTTAAATACAACTTGTTTAGTGTATCACAAATATTTGATAACAAAACTGTGTTCTTTTCACTAAAACTGAGTGCCTTGTGTTGGGGAAGGAGTTCAAGTTACGAGAAGATACGCCCTTTTTTGTTAAAAACTCGTAGACAGAAGAACGTGTATTCTATTGATCTAAAAGGCATCGTTCTCCTAGACAATGAATCATACCTTGTTGCTATGGCCTCAGTAAACGAAAGCAACAAATAGCACGGGTGACTGGGTTACCTGAATTTCAAGACCATGAAAAATTTGGTTAAAGTTAATCTGGTTAGAGGAATGCCTTCCAAATCATTTGAAAATGACCACTCTTGTGTTGCATGCTCGAAGGGAAAGCAACATATGACATCTTGCAAAACCAAGACCGTCTAATCATCCTCTCATTCTCTACAACTATTGCATATGGATATGTTTGGGCCTACCTTAGTGGCAAGCATGAATAAAAAATGGTATTGCTTAGTGGTAACTGATGATATCTCTAGGTTCACATGAACATTCTTTTTTATCTCCAAAGATGAAACAGTTGGGAATCTTAAGACTTTCACGCACATAAAATTTGAAAAAAGTCTAAAGGTTAAAATAATCCGGTGTGATAATGATGGAGAGTTCAAAAACAAGGAGATGGGTTAATTATGTGCTGGAAAATGAATCAAGAGAGAGTTCATTGTTGCAAGAACCCCACGATAAAATGGTGTTGCTGAAAGGAGGAAAAGTCCCTCATTGAGGCTTCAAGAACCATTCTTTTTTATGCTAAAATGCATGTTATCTTTTGGGCTAAAGCAATCAGCACTGCTTGTTATGTGAAAAATAGGGCATTAGTAGTGAAAGCACACAATAAGACACCATATGAGCTGTTTAATAAAAGACCCCCTTTAATTGACTTTTTTGGACCTATTAAGTGTCATGTCACGATACTTAGGGTGTGTTTGGTATAATAAGAGGAATCACTATCGGTAACAGAATGTTATAAGGGTGGAATGGTAATGAATATATCATTATTGATATTGTTGTTTGGTTTGTATATGTTGGGTATGAAATAATTTAATAAAATTTTAAAATTTAAAATATATGTGGTGGAGAAATTTGAATTTTAATAAATATGTGGTGGAGAAGTAAAATACACGGGACCTATGGGAATGAAATATGAAAGTAACCTTTACCCACAACTATGGATCTATGGGTATCCATTCATAACTTCATTCCCATAGTCATTAATCAAACATATTTATTGATTACCATAGTCATTTTACCATTCCCATAATACATACCAAACGCACCCTTAACACCATTAACAATTTGGGGAAATTTAATGCAAAGGGGGATGAAGGGTATTTCACTGGATATTCTTTGAATAGTAAGGGGTATAGGGTGTTCAATTAGAGGACTAAGAAGGTTACAAAAAATATGCATGTGGACGTTTTGGAGGAAAGACCTAGTGATCTTGTTTCTGGCCCTAATTAGTTATTTGATATTAGAACTCTTACTAATGCTATGAACTATATACCTGTATATGTGGCAAGTTCTTCTAACATTTCAAGTACAAAGGAAGATGTCATTGTAGATACAACAGATAAGGGGACGGCTACTCCTTTGAGGTTCATGTCTTTGCCCAGCTGGTTTCAAAAAGCACAAGAGGATACTTCAAGCGGACAAGTGAAGAATGATGATGTGGTTCATCCTCAAAAGGATCTTAGAGAAATTCAGTGGAGATACAAAAGTTGAGGGTCCTGAAAACAGTGGAAAAGTTGTCCCCCAATTGATACAACAGTTGGCCAAATTTGACCAACAATGGGGAACCAATTTGACCACAATGGGAACCATGATGACCAGAATCCCACTTTCAGTGCTCAAGGTCCCCCTGTCTGCACACTTGAGGTGATTAACAGTGAAGAAGAAGGCACCCCTCATTGTTCTTCTTCTTCAACTACCACTAATGACTCTAGTAGACCAAGGATCATTTCAACGGGAGGAGCTAGCTTTTCAGACCTACATAATGCTTCTCATATGAAATACTTGGGAAATATTATGTACTTGGATACTCCATTTGATGATTTCTTTTCTAATCAAGATATTTCACTTGAAGCTGACATAGGCAATTTGGAGACAGATGTTATTGTGAGTATGACTCATTCTCACAAAGTCAACAAAGATCATCCTACTTCACAGATTATTGGTAGCTTGGACACCCCTAGGTAGAAAAGATTGTAGGCTAAGGAGCACAACTTTAGTGCCAATATCTACCAGAAATACAACCATGAAAATATTCAATGTTACTTGTTTGCCTATTTTTGTCACAGGAAGAACCCAAGAAGATTTTTTATTCTTTGCAAGATCTAAGCTGGGTGGAAGCAATGCAAGAGGAGCTTTTTCAAATTGAGATTCAGAAGGTTAAGGTTTAGATTTTGGTGGAGTGTCCTATAGGTGTTAGGCCAATTGGGACAAGATGGGTGCTAAGTAACAAAAAGGATGAAGAGAATGGCAAAGATCGGGAAGTTTGCAGCTGAGGATAAGGGACCATTTGAGGAAGAATTGAACACGTGTTTAGAATTGGTTATTCCTCAAGATTTTATGCCACAACCTCTAAGATCAAAGTATCCAGTTTGTGGATATGAGGCTTAATATGATAGGGAATGAGCTGGTAGAAATTTCATAGGGTTGGAGGACAGACTGAGGCTTATTAGTATATTAGTAAATTATTTTAGGCCTTGGATAGAGAGGATTTGGATGATTTATGGAGAGCGTTAAAGGCTAAGTTTGGTTACAATCCTCCTATAGAGGCCATAGACAAGGATTTTCGTTTGTGAACCACCATGAAGAGGATGTATGAAACAGAATCTGATGATGTTATCTAGAATGATCAGCAGAATTTAGAGATGGTTTATTGGAGATTATTTTCTTCTTTTGGTGTGTATGATCTAGTGATGACAGTGTTAATTGTATATCTGATGATAAATAGGTATTATCCTCTTTCATAAGAAACTCTGAAGACAATGGTTAATACTAAGATCCAAGTTGATGTTATCAATCATGTAGCTTATCAGTTTCTTATGTTTCTTCATAGCCAGATTTGCAAATGAAGTGGTTTGTAAGCATCATCTCAGCTCTTAGTGATTTATTCGAGAAACTTGTATTCAGGTATGCTAACAAGTTTATGAGAGGATTGTTGGAAATAAAATACGCTAAGTCATTCCCACTGTTTGTTCATGGTTCCCGCTGTCGGGTATATTTAAGAAGACAGTGTGATGTGTTCCTACTATATGAAGATTGTTCCCTTGCTTGAAGATAACTACGGAAAGAGATATTGACGCGTTTAGTTATGTTTAGAGTTTATCATTCCAATATTGTATATGTTTAGATGATTTACTTTGATAGTTATCTTGTACAAGACTCCTTAGTATATAAAAGGACACGTTTTGGTTTGTAGAAGGTATCACTTCTTTTAGTTGTTTTTTATAGCTTTAAGGTTGTGTAAACCCTATTACTATTGAGAGTACTCGTATCATTCATTATGAATATATTAAAGCTTTAAATCGTTAATCATTGTTCTTGTGTTAAGTATTAGTTTCCGCATAATACTTAGTTTGCTTTACACAAAGTTTTCTTGTATTAGTTTGGATTTATCCTTGCTAATACTACCTTATAAGCTAAGGAATTTGATCTAAGTTAGGGATCAACAATATTAAGATGTTTTGATGCTCCATAATGACATATTGATGGTTGATAATGGTGATTTGAGATTTTGAGAGAATAATTTTGGCGGGAAAATTGATTATGGCTGAAAAAATAGTTAATTGAGCTGAAAAAGTTGTTAGGGTTGTCAGGGTTAGCTATTCACCATAGTTTGTGATGGCAAATGCTCTTATACCATATTAGAAAGTGAGAGAGGATATCCAATGTTTTCAGATCTGGGTCGACCCGGCCGGGTCAACCGGTTGAACCGGTTCCGGTCGAAAAAACGGGTCATACTAACCCGGGTTTCATATTTTGGAAACCCGGTTTGACCCGGCGGGTTTGGGGTGACCCGGGTCAACCCGGTTCTCAAGACCCGGCCGGGTTTTGAATTTTTTGGGTTTTTTTTTTTTTGTTTTTACGTATTTGCGACGAAATTTTATTTTTACATATTATATTAGTTGGTAAACAATTTATATTTTCAATATACGTAAGTTTTTATGGTTTTTATATGTATAATTTTGTTAGTTATTAAAAATATAAAAAAAATATTTTTTTAGAAAACCGGTTTAACCCGAGTTGACTCGGGTCGACCCGAGTTGACTCGGGTCGACCCGAGTTGACTCGGGTCGACCCGAGTTGACTCGGGTCGACCCGAGTTGACCCGGACCCACGACTCGACCGGGTCGATCTAAGACCTGGGTTTTAAAACATTGAGGATATCAAACTATGTGTAATTGTATTAACCAATTTATAATGAAGGGTTAACCACTAATTAGACATAAAAGTGGTGGAAAAACTAGAAAGGTACAACTATGTTATACTAGTATGTGCAAGTGCTAAAGCTAAACTCGATAATAATTATTCACGCTCTTTTGCATCTAGTCGTCTTGTGTGATATTTTTGTAGGAGCTTGCTATGTTCTGAACTTTGACAAGAGATTTGATTTGTTTTTTAATTGCATTAACTTAGTGTTTGAAATGCTGGCGTGATGCACTGGGTTTACATCCACTGTGGGCTGCAGGTTGTGGGTTCGATCCTTGTGGTCGTCGCATTATGCATAAATTTAACTCATACCTCACACGGGCACACGTGGGGAATTCTTCTTGGAAACCCCTTTGGGGGCTGGGTTTGCCCGCTATGCGGAGCTCGAACTCGGGGTGCTCGTTGAAATATTGCGAGTAGGCTTCCGTTTAATTATTTGCCGTTTCCAAAAATTTGCCTCATCAGTTTTGCTGAAACAAATGATTATTGCTCTCAAAATAACCAAAGAATTACCTTCTTCGTCTCAAAATAAGTGACTATTTTGTTTTTTTATTTATTCTATGTCGACTTTACCCTTAGATATATATTTTTGGGTGATATGACACTTGATGAAATTTGTACCTATGAAAATAATATAAAACACAATCCATTCATATATGTTGCATTAAGCATTATATAACACACGCGAAAATAGTGAAGGTCAAAATTGAACTAATTTGACTCTAGAAAGTCAAACTGGACACTTATTTTGGACGAAGGTATCAAGTGTACAAGTAACAGAAGCGAGCAACTAATATAATAAAAGAATTAGATTATTTGAAAATTTTAGTGAAAACTAGAGGTTGTAAAAAATAATTAGATCAATCAAATAACTTGATTTTGAAACATAGGCAAAATCGAGCAATGTGATTGGTAAAAAAAGTCAAAGCTGAATTCAATTTAGTAAAAATAAAATTTTTGGTTGAGAATTTTGATGAAAATACACAAAAATATTTGTGTCAAGTTTGTGAAAATAAAAACTTAAAAAAGAAGAGGAGATTAATTAAAAGTTTAGTGGATGAATTTTAAATAAATTATATGGACTTAAATATAAACTTATAACTTTTTATATTTTTTAGCAACTTTAAAAAATAAACAAAATATCCCTTTAAACTTTATACCATCTACACTTTATATTTTACAATATTTATGAAATATTAAAAAAAATCAATAAATCACATGATTATTAATATTCAAATAAAAACAGAAATTATTCTCTATCACTATTTTGACATTTAACAAAGTCAATCAATGCAATTTATGTAGTATTAACATGAATATAAATATCAAAATTAATGCAATACCTCATATATTGATGTGAGATGAAAATAAATAAACGGGTGTCTACATATTGCAACAAATATATTTTTTCAAGATCGTTATGTGTTACTAAACATACAATGTCCAGAAAATGATAACTAACATTTCAGTTAAATAAAGTTAAATCCGTTGTGCAACAAATATTTATACAAAATATCAATTTATATTATCACATAATGAAAAATCATGTAAAACTCGTGAGTCCATGAGTATCGTAACTATTTAAGTATTAAAAATCTAATATTGTTTTATAAAATAAAATTAAACATTAGAAAGTCATGAATTTATAAATCGTTTATGTGTAAGGTTCATGTAAATGATTTGTTGATTAATAATTATAATAAAAATATAAATATAAAAAGTAAAAAGAGTATAAACTTTGAAAAATAAAAATTAAGACGAGTTTATATTAATTTACACAGTGCACAGTAAAACAATAATATAATCAAACATGTAAACATTAGATGTTTTTAAAACAATATATAATATAAATAAGTTCGAAATAACAGAATTATTACATAATTTATCTTTTATGTTCAAGTTTCGTACGTGAACGGACATTTAGTTAAGCATAAAATAGTATAATTATCGAACAAAATATGTCTTTCATGATAACGAATGTTTATAAATTGTTTGGAACAAATCAAAAGCATCGGAACGAGTTACGTTAAGGTTATCTTTCATGATAACGAATGTTTCACGTATCATTTAAGTTTTTTGTTGGTCATTTTAAGGCCACAACAAACATACCACATGACCTATGGATCCATTTGGCCTAACGTCGCCTTAGACAAAGCGTTATTGTCATTTATCGGTACCACACAACTTTGATCTCATGAATAAATTTGGTGTCCATTTTCTATAAGTCCATCGACTCCAATAAAGTTACGTAGACTTTGTGCTTTGACGACTTTTGAAATGTATTCCATAGCTCAATAGCAGAAGTCACAAGTCTACCCTTATCGTGTTGACCCGGTCAGTATAATTCTTACGGGTATATTTAAAAAACTGTTTTAATTTGTTTTAATCTTTTTTTTATAATAAGTTACTCTGTTTGGTTATATATATATTCTTTTAACGGCGAGTTAGTAGTTAGTGATTCGAGCTTACAGTGACATCCAATCGGGCAGTATACAAGCCTCAAACATTCTCTTTAGGGGATACACCCCATTCCTGCTTCTTAATTCGGGCCCCTGAAGATTTTTGGTGAGACTCAAAATCAAAACCTCTCCAAGAATACCTCTGTTTGGTTATATCTATAACCTTTTATTTTAAACCAATAGTAGTAATTAATAAATAAAAATTTGATTCATAAAGTTTTATAAATTTTTATGTGTTGTTAAATATATTATAATTGTAAATTTCAATATACTATCTAACCATAGTATTTTTTATTTAAATATGTCATTCCAAATAATTTTATATTTTAAAATTAAAGTTAACATTTAAGTATTGTAACGTTTATTAAAAGGCTTTAAATCTGAATCTGATTTACACATTTGAATCTGAATATTCAGTGGAAAAGTCTGAATCTGATTTCCTATCTGAATGTGAATAAGTGGTTGAGAAATCTGAATCTGAATCAACTATAGTTGTTAGACTTACTTTTTGGTAAGCTGGCGCCTTTCACGTGAGTTGGACTAGATATACATCATTTACTATACGCAGGGACTTATTATGTAAATGATGGATAGTCTAGGTTAGTTAGGCCCTTGGTTTAAAAATGCGCGCATCATTGCGCAAATTGCACGCATCAATGCGTTGCATTTAAAATTTCGCATCAGGGTGCCTAATGCATTGCCATCCCAAATTGCGTTCGCATTAAACCGCAATTTACCGCATCTGAGTAATGCTAGCAACGGTAGCAATTGTCGCAATCTAGTAATTAGGTCATTTTTTTCAAATTTTAACCATATAAAAGATACGTACATATTTTAATGGATCGTTAAAGATAAGACTTGTTACAAGATATCTAAAACAAACACAATAACAAAAAATAGTATCTTGCGTATTGCTAAGTGGTTTTTGTCAAGCTTTACTTTCGACTTATTTGTGTTATAAAGGGATTATAGGCTTAGTTTCAATATGCTAGTAACTTATTTTGTAACATTATTTCACTTATTTTGTAACTTTATTTCACTTATTTTGTACTTGATAGACTATATTATTTCTAAATAATTTTTTTAATTTATTTTATACTAAACGCATCGCGTCCAAATTGCGTTCGCAATCGCATCACGCATTACGCAACGGCTTTTGGGACCTTTAGCGCAATGGATCGCAAAACGCATTTTTAAACCAAGGTTAGGCCTATAAATACCCCCATGACTCTCCATGGGGGTGTGGAAGTTTTGTTCATTTTTCCTTGTTTTCATTTCACTTGAAATAAAACACACAACTTTCCTTTCACCTCTCTCTAACTTTCTCTCACTAGAACTATCAATGTCTATCATGTTCTTTGATCATCCCCGACCTCCTGATCTTAGGTGCCTTTTTTATGCTTGTCAATTGGTATCAGAGCTAACCGGGGGTGTCTTGTATCCGTGTGGTTTGTGTTCGTGTCGTGTCTTCAGATTCGTGTTGTGTTTTCAGAATCACGGTTTGTACTTTTCTGATTCTATTTTATATCTGATTTTATCGTGTTGAGTTATTACCAAATATTTGAATCAATTATAGTCTCGAAATCTGTGTTATCTTTATCTGATAATGCCTCGTCATACTATGTTTGTCCATTTTTTGTACCCTGTTTCTGTGTTTTTGTCCCTATATACATCTGTTTTGCATCATGGGGATAAGTACAAATTTTTTTGGTCCAGATCCAATTTTTACGGGGTTACAAAAATACTGGTCAAAACCCTCTTGCGATTGTCATTTTCAGATGACCTCATTCCGATGACATTGCGATGGGGTGTGATTATTGCGATGGCTTCTTTTTCGGATTTATTCTAATGGGGGTTTTGAAACATTCCGATGGGTTGGGCTGTACCTATTGCGATGGGACTCATTCCGATGGATTTCATTGCGATGGGTGGCTTGACTCATGGCAATGGTATTTAAGGCGTCATGCTGCCAAAAAAAATTTTCACTACATTCCGATAGAAAAATATGTTGACACATTGCGATGAAAGATACAGTTTTATTGTGATGGAGTGTAGTGATAAGGCTTATTGTGATGATTTTTTGGGAAAAACATCGCGATGCAGTCTTTATTCATTGCGATGACCATGACGTCTAACAACATGATCTTTCATATAAAAATTTTGACCGAGACCCATGACCAATCATATCAGCCTTAATTCACCTTATAACTCCACAATCAAAACCACATCTATTCCTAATCACATCGTCTCCTATAACCCATCACATCTAGACTCGAAACCAAATCAGTTAAACGAGACGTCATATTGGTTATCACGTTTTCTCCAATCTTTATAAAGATTTTTTTTGCGTGTACCAAATCATCATAGAAATCTGTTTAAATATCAAATCACCTCATGCATTATCAAACCTACCCAAGATCAAATGAAAATGGTCGTGAAGCCATCATCGCATAAAGGGACGTATACTTTCACTAAAGGGTTTCGATCTTCGTGGGCGTTTATATGATTCGGTGTGTAGATGAGATTGGGTTTTTCTGATCATATTTGGTATGAGATGGGTTTTCTTATGCGCTTCTTGGGAAATTTCGTCTAATGAGTGACGTGAGTTGGGGGGCGGATGTAACAAGATTAGTGTGTGATGTTGAGATTTGGTTTGAGATGATGTTTTGAGATGGGATGTGGGAGAGCAGATGGGAGTTAATGGGGGCGGAGGTTTCGAGTGATGAATGTGGGTCTGGTGTGATTTAGTTTTTTATGTGAGATATTTAGGGTTACTTGGTTTGCTTTGTGGTTATCTTTGCTCTACGTGGCAACCCGTCCCAAATCATGTTATTGTTTAGGTGTGTGTAAGTGCATTGAGTAGTGTGTTCTCAACTTGCACACAATATCTGGTTTGGGACTTGCGGTGGACCAACCATCACATTCATATGATCCAATTTCATATACATTTTACCAGTGACGTGGATAGGCCCAATTTGGAATCACAAAATGGTATTGGTCCGAAATATTTATAAACGGTGCTGGTGGGATTTTAGTGAGTTGGGCCGATGCACACTATACAATTAATGTAATGTACTCAATTTTACATTATTCAACTTGTTTGAATTATGGTGCGAGTATATATAGTGTATGAATTGGGGATGATATCTAGTGGGCCGATTAATTTTCGCAATCGTATTCGGGATAACCGTTTGTATATCCGAATATTGCAAAATTAATCATGTCGGATTTGAGTTACGGGGTTATTGGATTAAGCCGGGTATTTCGAAAGAACCAAGTGGTAAAATTGTTGTCGGGTTAAATGCTTATGTGACAGGATTTTATTAATTTGGCGGGCCGTTTAAACAGTGACATTTAAGGCCGGATATCCGTTTTCGATCATAACATATTTTTTTTCATGAACAACAACCACAACAAACACGATACATTTCACTAAAACGATCCTTATAAAAAATTCACCTAAATTCCTAACGGCTATTACGGTTTATGTGATTACGAAGATGATTCGATGCTACTTATTTGAGGTTGAAGTGAGATTTTTTAGAGGCGTTCTTATTTTATCTTTAAAGGAGTACTTACGACTTTTTAAGATAACTTGTTCGAGCATATACGGTTATGAATAAGGCTTGAAGTATCTAGTTTCCATTGTCAAGGGGAGGATGGACGACGACATGGATAACTATCATTTTTTGGGAGCCTCGTTGCGGTTCTCAGTGTCACACGCACTTGCAGTTGTGGATTTCTTCAAGAGATGTAGTACCTTTTCTTATACCGCCTGTTTTGGTATAGGGTACTTTAGAGAAGTTGTACTTTTTTAATACCGCCTTTTGGTATAGGGTACGTTTAAGACTTCTCTGCATCGCTCTTCATTCTACTATAGTGCAAGCTTAAGTTCAAGTTTGGGGAATTCTACTTCAGTTTCAAGTTTGGATTATCGGGTTATCTTCATCAGTGGTCACTATCAATAGCCAACAGAATTGATAAGGGGATTCAGTTCGGGGTGATCTTGAGAGAATTTTGTTTAGAGAGATATTGTTGACATCTTCTCACATAGTAATGGTTACTAAGTAAGCGGTTCCAGTTGGCATACCACGTACGCACATGAAGGATGATTCCCTTAATAGGTATCATCCTGGAAGGAGAAATGTGTACATGCGGGGTCACTTGACTTTGGTGTTACCGTTTCTACATAAAGGGATAAGTTGACTACATTCGGGACTTAATTGACTTTGATGTGGCAACTTTTTATCATCACTGTCCTATCAGGAGAAATGTGCATTTCCGGGACTTAATTGACTCTGGTGCTACGGTTTTACTTCATGTTCGGGATAGATAGAGTGTGTACTTCTGGTAATCTATCATAGAATCTAGACTGGGATTGCTTCAAATTGTGAGAAAATGTTGATGAAGTTATCACCTCCCACAGATTTCCTCTGTAGGATCTGTTTGGGAGGGAGCAGTCTTTACTGCTTGTTTTATGAAAGGCCTTCTAGTTGGGAGGGAGTAAAACTCAACTAGATCCTACAAAGCTGAAGAAATAGAGCTGGAGTATTCAAGAAGATGAAGGTCGCTGAAGACTATCTCATGGAATGCTGGAATTCAAGCTTATCACTTTTCTTTATTTTTGCTTGTAAGAATCAATTGTAACCAACTCACGTGAGTTGCCATCTTGGAGGGAGATTGTTAGACTTACTTTTTGGTAAGCTGTCGCCTTTCACGTGAGTTGGACTAGATATACATCATTTACTATACGCAGGGACTTATTATGTAAAGGATGGATAGTCTAGGTTAGTTAGGCCTATAAATAACCCCATGACTCTCCATGGGGGTGTGGAAGTTTTGTTCATTTTTCCTTGTTTTCATTTCACTTGAAATAAAACACACAACTTTCCTTTCACCTCTCTCTAACTTTCTCTCACTAGAACTATCAATGTTTATCGTGTTCTTTGATCATCTCCGACCTCCCGATCTTAGGTGCATTTTTCATGCTTGTCAATAGTGTTTTACAATTTAAAGATAATATGAGTGCGTTTAGATAAGAAATAAACTTTATTAGATATAAGATACCAAAATTTATAATACAATCGATTTAAAGCTAAAAGTCTTTTAAATAAAACATACAATCTCATGTTTTCTTTTACTAAAATAAATGTGTCGAAGTTTAAATCTAACTTTAAAATGATAAACTGAATCTATCACGTTAGATTTAAGATACATAAGTTCGAAACTAAACCCTTCAATTTGAACGTTACAAATCATTTTATAAACTCTTTATCTATACTACTTTATAAAACATTTACATCTTTTCTAAATAAAGAAGTCTTAAAATTTTAAGCCTCAAACATTTCCTATTAAAGAAATTTTTAAAATCTGAAATTTATATAGTATAAATAAAAATTATTGCATACATAAATATCTTTCAATTTTGTAACATTCTACCAGCAAAAACAACAACATTAATACACACATTTAAGATTTTAAAGAAGATTTAATGGTCATTTTTAAAACGTGTCTAACCCATCTAAAATGTAACAGTTAAGCATTTTGTAACAACTTAATCATAATAGCCTATTTATAAAGCCCATTTAATAACGTCTCCTCAAACCATATATAAGCTTAACCCGTAAGAAAATGTCATTCGCTCATTTCTTCTCTCTATGTTTTTCTTTTTTTTCTCTCCCAAAAACACACACGAACCCTTCTTTGCTGCCACTGAAACTGCCGACACCATAACCAACCATTCTGTTGGTTATTAGGGTGGACTGGGTAGTTTTAGTAGGTGGTTTTGTTGTTGGTTCGTTAAGTATGTTCTTTCCTTTTCGCTCGGATCCCGTTGAGCGTTAAGACATTTGGTAATGTTTTCGGTTGTTTTGTTTGGTTTATTAACAGGCGTGAAGGTATTACCGTGTAAGCGTTATCAGTTTGTTCGTCCCGAAATATAGTTATTGGGTACCCGCCGCCGCATTGCGCGGGTACCCTGCTAGTCTAGTAAAACACATACAACGATTATAAAATACAAAGGTGAAACAAGAAAAAGAATGAGAAATAACACAAAAATAGAAAAAATATAACAAAATAAAAAGTAAATAAAAACAAAAAAAGTAACAAAAATTAAAAACAAGAAGATTGACATTAAGAGGTGTTAAGACAACCTTTTTACATCTAATTCAATCAGACGTTTATGTCTTTTACTGCCTCTTAATGATAAAAAAACAAACGCTCTTAACATTGGTTGCCTCATACTGCCTCTGAATAAAATGAAAAAAACAAACAGTCTTAATGACCCAAATGCAATGTCGCAAAAATCACGAATCGCTAGTCGGTCGGTCGACCACCTTGTAGCTTGTAATCGTTCTAGGTGGTATTAATCGGGGATTAATCGGATTGGATATTTTAGCAAATTTTTGGTATTTTCGGCAAGTTTTGGGTATTTCTAACAAGTTTTAGTTATTTTAGGCAATATTATTTTTAAAATGCAACTTATCATACATATAAATAGTTAATATAAGTGATAAACGTATGTTTACAACAAGTTTTCGGTATTTTAGGCAAAAATTGCAAGTTTTCGGCAAGTTTGACCTCCCTTGACCATCATTGATCACAGTTGACCCCCATCAGTCGTCTTTTTATTAATCAGCAAGGTAGAAGGCATTGTAGTGATTAATCGTCCTTTTAGACCTTATTTTGCAACACTGCCCAAATGTTTAACTGCATCTAAATGAGTCAGATTAAAATGTTATTAAGAGACATTTCTAAAAAAAACAAATACTACCTTAATTCACCAAACACTTTTACTAAAAAAAATACAACTTGTAACTCATATTAACGACTTTGCAATTTACAATAAACAGTTTACAACATCCAGCTTAAAGCTAATTTTGTCAAACATAGTCATAATGTTGTGATATGATCGATATACTACCTTATATAAGCAATATATAGTTTTCATGTTGACTCGCCGTATATGATAGACGAACTTTCGTAAAGGCGAGAGAGAGCATTAGCTCTTTAAATCTTGTGATAAGTAGTGTAAATATTTTTGTTTTTTTTCTTATAATGGAGTAATACTTTATTTTTGTATGTCTACAATACTTTGACATTTTCAAAATAAATGTTTAAGTTCTGTTGTCATAACCTTGTCACATTGATCTTGTACTTATACAACTTACACCAAGTTAACCGGTTCCGATTTTACGACAGAATGTATGAGCATACTGCGAATCACTTTCTGGTTCGATATAAGAGCTTTATTATTCCATAACTAGTACTACTATTTTGAAAATTGAAACAAACATTTGAACATAGCTATTGAGAAAATTAGATATTAGATACTTAATAATAGAGGGGAATCACGTTCCCCTAGGAACAGTGATCCCCTCACAGATCCATTTGTTTATTCCTCTGTACAGTATTTTTCTCCTCTCGCACAAGATATAGTGGGTGCTTCAGAAAATATAAAAAATAACCCTCTCCTCTCACATAACCCTCTCATCTCTCACATGGGCGTGAAAAGCGACCACCACCGTCGATTCGATCTGACGCAAACAAATCATAGTCGTCCGTTGATTGTTTGTGTTTTTGGATGTTTTTGCCCGTTGATTTAGTAAAAGATGGCCACAAAGAAGGGGTTCATAAAATGTAACGCCCTATATGACTCTTTGTTTCTCTCTCTAAATAGATCTAACTTTACGATGATCTAATCGGCGGCTTTGATTCGCCTTGCTTGAAAAATACTTTGTTTATTCCCCTCACAGATCCATTTGTTACATCTCATATAACTTGGATTACAAATTTGATCCATGATGCTTATGAAAACCCATGTTAAATCATCAACATGATGGCATCGAGACTTATCATGTTAAATCATCTTCTCTAGATTAACATGCTGTAATCGAGATTTATACATGATAATCTCTTCGATGATTTATACATGATTTATACATGATGGTATAAATCATCTTATGAAGGCATCGAAGGGCATGAACATGTTAAATCATCTTCGAGATTAACATGTTAAATCATCTTATGAAGGCCCTTCGATGCCGCGAGCCTCTTCGTTGCCGCCATACACGGTGTGTAGCATCGATGGTTGGCTGGTGATGTTGGGTGGCTTTGGTGGGTGGTTTCCTTTATGAGTTGTTTTGATTTTAGACATAACTTTCTTTGGTTCAGAAAGAACCTACATCTTCAAACATGTGAGAAAATTTGGGGGTCTTGCGGCCTTTGATTTGTAGCTCATACCGGCTGAAAATGGAACCCTTCGTTGCTGTTGATTTTTTCATTGCCGCCTTGATCAGATGGGCTGTGACAGCGACGCAACGGGGATGGTGATTGGCCATTGTGACTAACCGAATCCTAATACCATCGGTTCCCCTTTTGAGGTATTCTTCTGACTTTTTTAGTGTTTCAAATGCAACGTGATTATGTATCCTTGCAAAAATCGATTATTCGAGCTATCATGAATTTGAATGTAGCCGATTTAAAGGGATGCATTTGTTGGCCATTATGGTTGTTCATTTACTTTTTGGCCATGGATTATGAGTTGTTGTTGGTCGTGACATTTATTTTGCAGCTACAATCGTTTGTTGGATCATGATTGTTGATGTCGGCACGTATGTTGGCGGGGCAACACGGCATTGTGTTTGCAGCCATTACGGGCCGGATACTCTTTCTTGATGGTCTACTGATGGTTGCTTGCATTTGCTTGCGGTTGGTATGGCGGATGAAATCGACCCGTATCTTGGCTGGTCATCACGAGAAAGTGTTTGCAGCCAGGGCGGGTCGGATACCGTTTCTTTATATTTGTTGTTGTTTTGCATCTGTTGTCTATTGGTTTCATTATAATATCTCACGGGCAACCGTAATGTGTCTGTGTGGGGTACCACAATTTCTGTTTGCAACGATCATGGCTCCCTATTTATTTATCAGGCTACATACATGATGTGTAAAAGGTGTGGTAATACTATCTTACCATTTTAATTTATGGCTTTCTTATTTGGTTAGAGGTTCTAATAACTCAAGGCGATGAAGATATTTTTTTTACGTGTGTTAACCGCTTTTTCTAACTATAATTAGTTGGCCGATTATGATGGTTGTCATCGACCTACTTTTAGGCGTGGCATCACGACATCGTGTTTGCAGCCATAGCAGGTCGATTGCTTGAATCATCGTGCCACACCTTCAAATCTGAGCCACTGCATTGTCGGTTACCTACTTAACTTTGCCCTTTATGATTCCTAAAGAAGCAAACAATGACTCCTTCACTAATGTCAGCTTTGCTGATTTTTGTTGTGATACCACTTCCCTGATATGAACCGAGTACAAGTCTCCAAATAAGTGTTTGGGACGATTCTGCTATGGTTGTTGTTTGTGAAGGGGTCGCATAAAAAATATGGTAATGTAACTTTTCATTTGTAAATAATATCAGTTGCTTATTAGTTGCTTATTACTTGCTAAAACTCATGGATATCATTATTTAGAACTGTACTTTGCCATTCTTATACGTTTTTATCTACTGTCGCGGTTCAGACGTGACTAAATCCTTGCTATACAAAATAAATGTAGGATAGAAAAGAGGATCAACTATGACTTTACGATACAGAACCCGCCACTCCATAATCCCTTTTAGAGATGGACTAAAGGTCACTGCTACATACTTTAAATGGGTCATTTTTCTTTTTAAGATGTTAGTCTAGAGTTGTTTGGTTTAGCTGAATTGAGAATCTACGCTTTTAAATGGGTCATTTTGTCTTTAAGATGTTATTTTAAAATTATAACTAAGATGGGATCATTATAACAACTTCACTACTAGCCATCAGGTTTCACAAGGATACTCAGGTTTTTTATGACATATTATGTTAACAACGAACACTTTCTATGTCAAACTAAAGGTTTGGCCACTCTATTGGGTTAAAAATGTTAGTATTTGTGTATGTAAAATCCTTAAAACAAGGACTGAAAAGTGACACCAGATTATATGATTGATCACATCTCACACTAACGTTAATATTCTGTTTTTGTCTTGCAGCATAATCAAGGGATTAAAGCTGCCTTAAATCTTATTTATATATTGTTATGAAACAGGAGTATACACCAACAGATTGTCGTCTTGATGCATATACAGGTGTTTGGTTCAGTTGGTATGCTTTTACGTTTGCATGTTTACGACTCACAATCTTCAGCTTCAGAATTCTCATGGTAATAGATATGTGTCAACGCAATGTATTCATATGTCCTGCATTTCCTTAAGTAACATTATATACGAGGTACCAATAACTTCTGTTGCAGCAAAAGTTAAAACAGTTTCCAAAGGGTACGTATCTTTTGCTATTTTCTTTAAGACACTTTCAACTTTCGGTTAAATAATTTTGAACAACTTTTATTAACTCCATGCTAATTCCACCCTAATGCAAATTAAAATATAAACCGTCGTATAACTATGAAGATTACTAACATTTGCCCAAACGTTTCTTACAGACACGATACTTGCTCTAGCAGAAATCTTAGACATACATGGACAAAAAAGAGTGTTCAAGTTCCATTTCCACAAACCAATGAATGTTTCTCACTTCACACCGGCTCCTGTTTCCAAATAACAGAGAAAGAAACCACAATTAACACGGCAGAAGACAACCCAGGTTATACCTTATACTTGCAACTTTTTACAATACTACACACAAAGTATGCGAACATAAAAGTTTATATTATTTATTGAAGATATATACTGCATAAAAGAAAATTGAATATGGGATCTATTTGGTAGGCTTGAATGAAATGAAATGTCAAGTTACGCGTACCGTTTGATTCCTTAATTTTTTAATTCCCTCAACTACTATTTAGCTTCTTGGTCTTCTCATTATAACTCAATTCTTGCTTTATAACCTCAATAACTTAAGATCATATATCTAGAAGTGTGCATCCTAATATGGTGGGTATTCACAAATCTGTAGCTACTTCAAGAGAAAATGAAGTAAAAGATAAGACTGTTAACTATTATTCACTCTTATACGTTATATAATACGTAACGACGACACTAATATAAACTCAAATTTTTTTGTCTTATTTTGAGAATTATGAAGTTATAGAAGTTTAATATATGCGCCCACGTTTTAAAATAAGTAAACAAATTGAGGCTTTATGAAATATATGTAAGACGAAAAAAAAGTATCATGATATACAACAACCAGAAAACATATAATTAGTCGAAATTGTAAAACTGCACAACTTAACTATTTTGAGGACCCCCTAACTGCAACTAACAAAAGTTTGACTCATTTTAAGCGAGCTAAAGAACAACTATGAAGTAACTCAGAAGCTGTTGCGTTTGCTTCCATATTATGTTAGATTAATCCGATTTTTGTAAATTTAAATTTCTTACGTATCAAGATTTTGCCATTAACAACTGCAGTAACATGCAGAATTTCAATTTAACATGTATTCTCATTCCAGTTTTGTTCAAAGCGGTCAGTTGCATAACACGTGCATATGTTCTACGACCGTGGCGTGATATAACAACCCGGTACATACGTTACAGATCACGTGAGTGTTTCGAAGAAGGCAGTTTAGCAGATTTACACATTTCTACTTCTTGATTTTAGTTGCGTCAATTGCATTACAATTTTAGAGGCGTTTTCCTAATTAATCCTGGTAAAGCTCATTTATTCTTCTTCTTATTCCTTTCATTCAGGTAACTCTCGAGCACATGTGCGTGGAAAGCATGTGCTGTTGCTGAGACTAGAAGATATTTGGCGCGATATAAGGATTCCGTTATGTGAACATAGATGCTACGCTTTTATCTCAAGGTTCAACATGTTTTTTGATATAGGTTTAATCTTTTTGTGATATAAAGGTTGTTGGTTTTGTGGCTTCTTTGTTCTTAATATATATGCATTATGATAAAGTTTCATAAAGGCTGTTGGTTTTGGCGGTCTCTTGCTTATGTTTGGTGTTTTTTCCACGCAGGCACTGACCAATGCCAGGCACTTATGAGTCAACGCCTTCGATTATGAGTTTTCGGAAAGAATTATCTGAAAACATTTTACTAGCAGCAGATACGTGAAACATTTATTACGACACAGATGTTCAGACGTAGTGTATGATGAATCAGCCAGGCATCCCCTCCATCGAGATGCATGGCAGCCATGGTATATACTTTTCCTGCATTATTAAGTTTGACAATCTATGCATTTGAGACATTAGGAATTCCTACAAACTCGGTATGTTGGCTTTTGGTGTCCGTGAATTCTTTGTCCTAAACATGCTTTGTTCTTTTGTTTCGATCTGCGCAGCCATCTACCGGTGCACCTTCGTGGATAACACGAATAGGCAACACACCTGTCCTAACAGGATGTCAGAGAATGCTTGGAGCCAGCTGATATGATAAGGGGGAAACTTTTTTCAATTTGTCCCATTAGTTGTAGTTTTAAAATCAACTTCTTCCAACTGCCACTCTATAAACTACATTTTTGTTGTGAACATGATCCGAAACCTTCTAATCTAAGTCAACCCTATGTATTCATACTTCTCCGTACAAGCACCTAACCAAAAGACCCGCGGCGAAGCGCGGGCACCCTACCTAGTAATAAATAAAGAGGTAGAAGAATGATTGAACGAACCACTGCATAAATTGACAATGATTTGGCCATGTGAGGGATGCCCATAGACTTTGATTCTAGCAATTTTCTCATTAATTACCGGATAATTTACAAACGAATATTCTATATTTCTATCTTTAAAATACATCTAATATATATTTTTCTCTCCTATGTCATGCATGTTACAGAATTAATACTTCTTCGGATATTAAACATTATAATTATATTTGGAAAGAAAGTGAGTTAACAAGCTTTATAAGCATGTCTGTCTTATTGGGCATGAAAAAGCATGTCATTTTGGTTCACACATTATAAATCAAGCCCCTTTAGTAAACCACGTACCCCTCTGCCTTTTTCTTTCATGATTTAGATAAACAAATTGAACAAGCAAAACTATGTACCCTTTTTCATGTTCATAAGATTCTCTAGTGACTTAAATATAGTTTGGACAGTCATAAAGATTAATAGAATATCTCATCTTACTCGGGATTACAATAACTAGATATGTTTGGTACATATAATTATATAAACCTGTGTTGCAAAACAAACTTTACAAGGTTAATTAATCGTCGTTTAATCATTACAAAGTTGTCAACCATATTAATGTATGTAAAAACGATTAATGACAGTCAGTTCTGGTCAACAACGGTAAAGGGAGGTCAAATTTTTTAAAAACCTGCAAATTTTGTCAAAAATACCGGAAACTCATTATAAACTTGAGTTTATCACTAATAATAACTATTTACATGTATGATAAGTTCTATTTTAAGAATAATATTATCGAAATTACCTAAAACTAGTTAGTAATACCCAAAACTTGCCAACATACCTAAGATTTGCTAAAAATGTCGATCTAATTAATCGCCGATTAATCCCGTCTAAAATGATTACAAGCTATAAAGTGATCGACCGGCGAACTAACAATTCACGATTTTTGCAACTTTGATATAAACCCTTTAAATTTCTTAATCACACCATAAGTTTGTTTATACAATGATTTTATGTGGAAAAAAGGTCCAAAAAGTTGTGCTTGATTAATAGGAGGGAGCATGGGTGAAATAATTATAAAGATGAAAGGTTTAAAGTGTTAATGGTTATGGTTCCGTTGAGTATGGGATCATATGGGGCTTGTTGTGGGCCAAAATAAACCGACCCCTTAAACACGCATAAGTTACGATCGAGTCAAGCTGGCTCACTACGCGTTGCCGTGACAAACTCATTTCTACTATTTTTCACTTGACCAGATTACCAGAATAACTTTTATTTATCAAGGAAGTGTTTAGTTTGATTTATATAATATAAGATCATTGCGGTTTATATAAGATGATCTTTAATTTTATTGTTTATTTGAAAATTTGTTGGCTTGTATAATTTTATTATAGCATAATAAATTTATATAAGCCTTTAAGTCTTAAAATAAGCGAAAAAATTAGAGTTTACATTATATAAGCCAAAGATAAACCATATTTGAATTATATTTTATAAACTTTAATTTTTTTTAACTTATTGGTGACTTATAAGCTTATATAAATTTATTATATCATAACAAACTTAAATAAGCTTATAAATATTTAAATACGCCACCAAACCAAATTGAAGCTTATGTAATATAAACCGAATAAGCCTAATTTATATAAGGTAAAACAAACTGCTATCAAAATGAATTTGCAAAAATTCATCACATCATTAACGGAAAAACTCTATCTCGAAAATTTAACCTCTTTGTAACTTTTTTTATGGACTTAGGAGCGGACCCAGAACACTAAACCATCAGGTGCATAAATGTTTTTTTAGGTAACACACATATTTGGCATCGGATTCATTTTGAATAAATGACGATTTTTAGCGAAAATTTTACACTGCGTAACAAACTGCCATCGGGTTCCCGTGAACCCCCGAGAACCCCCCTCGGTCCACCCCTGAGACTTAGCCTTTGAGCATTCATAATGCTTCAATTCTTAATTCTTTTTTAATATTAGGGTTAAAGACTTTTTGTAAAACTTTTAGCAAAAATTTTGAGTTTATCAAATGGTTTACAAATTAAATTTGCATTAAATTGTTTTGCTTTCATAACTACAAACAGATTTTTAAAAAAAATTATCATTAGAAGAGTTTAGTAAAAAATGAATTTTTAATACTTAAACATTAATAAAATCAGGCTTTAATAAATGCAAAAAGTCTTTGTAATTTTTTTTATTATAGATGCTCTTATATTACTTGAGACATTTATAACATTTAGTATAAATCACATTTAATGGTTAAAACTTTTATAAAAACCTTGTATATGTTAGAAGTTGTATTAGCGTTGGATTACAATTTGTATTTAGGCTACAGCCCGTATTCTAGAATATTCTTCTTAGGGCTATATGTACACATCAATTTTATTGTAGGAGTGTATAATGATTTTGTATCTCATTCAATAAAATCGACGTGTACATATAGCCCTAAGAAGAATATTCTAGAATACGGGCTGTAGCCTAATACAAATTGTAATCCAACGCTAATACAACTTCTAACACTCCCCCATAGTTGGAGCGGGAGGACACCGGACACTCAAACTGGTACGAAACTCTTCAAACAAAGCGGAAGGCAATACTTTAGTAAATATGTCTGCATACTGATCACGAGACGGAACATGTAGAACTCGAACCTGACCAGCAACAACTAAATCTCGAACAAAGTGAATATCAATCTTTGTATGCTTCGTACGTTGATGTTGAAATGGATTCGAAGACAAATAAACAGCACTAACATTACCACAATAAACAAGTGTAGCGGAAGACACAGGTGTATGCAGCTCACGAAGTAGATTTCGCAACCAACAAGTCTCAGCAACAGCATTAGCAACACCACGATACTCAGCTTCAGCACTTGAGCGAGAAAGCGTCGGTTGACACTTAGAGAACCAAGAGAGTAAATTGTTGCCAAGAAAAACACAATAACCCGAAGTCGATCTCCGAGTAGTAGGGCAACCGGCCCAATCCGCATCAGAATAAGCAACCAATGATGTAGTAGAAGATGCAAACAACTGTAGGCCATAGTCTAAAGTACCCCGCACATACCTCAAGATCCTTTTAAGAGCGGAGAAATGAGGCTCCCGAGGATCATGCATATGAAGACAAACCTGTTGTACTGCATAAGAGATATCAGGGCGAGTAAAAGTAAGATACTAGAGAGAACCCGCAAGACTCCTATATAATGTTGGATCAGCAACTGGATCACCATCATCACCTAGTTTGGACTCAGTATCAATAGGAGTCCGACTAGAATTACAACCAATCATATGAGCATGCTCAAGAATCTCAGTATCATACTTACGTTGTGATAAAAACATCCTTGTAGAGTCACGCGTAACCGAAATACCCAAAAAATAATTAAGTGAACCTAAATCTGTCATAGCAAACTCCCGATGTAAAGAAGCAATAATATGTCGTAACAAAATCTCAGATGAAGCAGTGAGAACGATATCATAAACATATAGTAACAAGTATGCTGTGTCAGTCCCCTGTCTATAAATAAAAAGTGAGGAGTCACACCGACTCTGACTAAATCCAACACGAGTGATATAACTAGCAAACCGTTGAAACCAAGCCCGGGGAGCCTGTTTAAGACTATAAAGAGACCGCTGCAAGAGACAAACATAATCAGGATGTGTAGAATCTCGAAACCCGGGAGGCTGATGCATATATACTGTCTCGGATAAATCACCATGTAAGAAGGCATTCTTGACATCAAGCTCATGGACAGGCCAATGTCGAGAAATAGCCAAACTAAGAACCGTCTGAATAGTACCAGGTTTAACAACCGGGCTAAAGGTCTCATCAACATCAATGCCTTCAATCTGTGTACTGCCATTGGCTACAAGGCGAGCCTTGTAACGACTCAGAGTGCCATTTGCTAAATTTTTGTGACGAAATAACCACATACAACGAACAACATTGACATCTGAGGGCCGAGGCACAAGGGTCCAAGTGTTATTTTTTGTAAGTGCATTGTACTCATTTGACATAGCATTTTGCCAATTTGGATCATTAAATGCAGCATTATATGACTTAGGTAAAGGTGAGACAGTGGACACATGACAATTATATTTCGGATTAGGACGAGTAGTCCCGACACGAGAACGCGTGACCGTGGGATGAACCGAGGCGGAGTTCGTGTTAACATTTGTTGTGGATTGAGGTTCGGAAATGGAAGCGGGTGTTGGGATATCATGAGCATTTAATTGATCAGGTAATCGTGGTTGGGGAGAATTTATGGGTAATGCGTTGGAATGATCATCATGTAAAATAGGAGCATTAGTGTCGCTTGGGGAGGATATAGTAATAGGAGATGGACTGGATGATTCAGATGGGCCAGAGGGTGCAGTTGGGCTTGGGTTAGGGTTTGAATGTGGTGGAACAATAGGCGTATAATTTGTTGTTGCATTGATAGGTGAATTAGCAATCAGAGATAAACGAATATAATTATTTATAGCATTTGGTATTTCATCCAAAAAATCATACGCGGGGCTCGAGGTAGGTGTCATCGAGCCAAATGGGAAAACCGTCTCATCGATAGTTACATGGCGTGAAATTATAATTTTATTCGTGTTAAGATCAAGACACCGATACCCATGGTGATTTGTTGCATGTCCCAAATAGATACAAGGTGTAGCTCGTGGTTCAAGTTTGTGAGAAGCATCAAGGTGAGGGTAACAAAGACACCCAAATGTTCGTAAAATAGTGTAATCGGGTATGGTGCCAAAAAGACGGGTAAATGGTATTTCATTATCAATGGCGCGTGAAGGTAAAATGTTTAATAAGTAAACTGCCATGTTGAGCGTTTCAGTCCAACAATTAGGGGAGGTGAGCTTGAAATAACAAGGTGCGGATAAGATTATTAATGGTTCGAATCATCCTTTCAGACTTTCCGTTTTGTTGTGAGGTTCGTAGACAAGAAAAACGAAACTGAATTCCATTATTGGCAAATAATTCATGAAAAGCACGGTTGTCAAATTCACCACCATGATCACACTGAAAATACTTGATTTCACACTTAAATTAAGTGCGAATAAAGGTACGAAACAAAACAAACTTAGACAAAACATCAGATTTATTAACTATCGGATAAACCCAAAGATACTGTGAATAATGATCCAAAAATAAAACATAGTACTTAAAACCAGAAAGACTCAGAACTAGGGAAGTCCACAAGTCTGAGTGAACAATGTCAAAACAAGACTGAACCAAAGTATTAGAACTGACGAATGGAAGTTTCACGTGTTTGCCAAGCTGACAAGCATGACAAAGACCGGGAAGCTTCTCTTTATTACATGAAATAGAATTACTCGAAAGAACACGACGTAACACTTCACTTCCTGGATGTCCAAGACGCTGGTGCCACGTATACTGACTTGCGAGAAAAGCATGAGGAATGTTGGAGGGCTTGGTGACAGGGTAAAGATCTCCAGTGCTATCACAACGGAGCAGCACCAAACGAGTTATAAAGTCCTTAACAGAAAAACCAAAAGAGTCAAACTCCACAGTACAATAATTATCACGAACAAACTGGCAAACCGAAATCAAATTTTTGACAATATTGGGAGTAATAAGGACATTGTGTAGATGGAGTGGTCGATATGGAGTAGACAAAATGCTATGGCCTGAGTTGGTTACGGGTATAGAGTGACCGTCACCAACAAAGACAGATGAATAAATGCACGAATTAAAAACATCACTAAGATTAGAGACAGAACCATTAAGATGAGAGCTCGCACTTGTATCCATGTTCCAGTTTCCCGAAGCAGGTTCCTGGAGTGTAGCAGTATGAAAAGCATGTGGTATAATCGTCTCGTGTCCCGGCAGTGAACCTGACGTACCCATAAAAAGCTGCTGACCTGGCTGAAGAACCGGAACTGATTGACCCGAAACTTGCTGACTTGGTTGACTAGTCTGACCACACCCGGGCTGACTGAATGAACCATAATGCGCCTGCATAGATTGGGCCGACATTGGTGAAGGGAACGGTTGTTGGCCTGATGCGTGATAATTTAGTGGTTGGGCCTGCAATTGGGAATAAGTTGAAGATGGGGCTTGCAATTGTGAATAAACCGAAGATGGGGCCTGTATAGGTGAAGAAGCAAGTGGACTATGAAAACCTGGTGGTGGACAAGTTTGACTATAGTATGCAACTGGTTTGTTGATAGGTGCATGCGTATATGACGAAGCAAGAATTTTATCACAACCACTATTACCATCTATTCCCAACTTAGTCAAAAGATTTTTCAAACTTCGAATATCATCATGCATAGAATCTGCTGAAGCTTTAGTACTACGAGACGGGGTGCCATGAACCCCATTATGCAAAAACTTGCAACGCTCACCAAAATGACACGACCCTTTATTAAAAAGAAAGCACGGTTTGAATACCTTATCCGTAGAAGTAGGAGAACGCCGAGTGTTAGTTCCGGTGTTAGACAATAAAACCATGGGTGACGAGGATGTAGAATCAACATAAGTGTCTTGGGCAAGTGACTTTAGCCGCATCTCTTCCGTTGTGAGCATAGACCGTACCGTCTTAAGATCCGGGAAAACTTCCCGATGAACAATAATACCATACACAGTTGCATACTTGGTAGGCAATCCCTCAAGGACAAAGTTCATGATATCCTCGTCACTAAGAGGTGACCCGAGCCCCTTCAAAACCGAAGCAATATTGTCAATCTTCTTAAAGTACGCATCAATACTTAAGTCACCCAACTTCAACGACCGTAGTTCTGCTTTCAATGCAAGGCAACGAGAGCGCTTGTTATCTTGAAAAATAGCAGTTATGAGGTCCCACGCTTCCTGAGCCGATTGAGGGTTTGCATCAATAATGCGAGTTTGAATCGATTTTGAAAGAGTAGTAAAAATCCATGACAAGATAATGTTGTCAACCTTCAGCCATTCATCGTTCGGAGGTGGAACTTCACTAGGACCAGCCGCACTAGTAGATGGTTTGCCGGAAAGATGATCTAAAAGCTTGTGACCTTTGCAAAGGTGTTGGAGGAAGTAAGACCATGATGAGTAGTTCATCTCATCAAGATCAAGCTTCACAGGAAGAAGGATATGGAGATTAGTTATTGCCATAAGCTTATCGGAAAGCAAGATTGTTGGAGGGGGTGTCGGACTACTCATGTTGTGATAGTGGTAAGGACTGTATAACGTGAGAAAAAAAAAGATTACTATAAAACACAAACTGAATGTGTTTCGACTGGTTATCAAATCCAAAACCAACGATCGAAACGATTTAACACAAACAAATTAAAGAATTGTAACGACTGACTATCCCGGAGCCAACGATCGACACTTAACTGCAGCAAGTAAAAGAGAAGAATCCACAAAAGGTATTGGGTGGCCTGGGAAAGTTTACCCAGGAATCGTTTGTTTATGTTTTAGGGTTTTGAGGATCGATATTAGGCCAATACCATTTAGGAGTGTATAATGATTTTGTATCTCATTCAATAAAATCGATGTGTACATATAGCCCTAAGAAGAATATTCTAGAATACGGGCTGTAGTCTAATACAAATTGTAATCCAACGCTAATACAACTTCTAACAGTATTATCAAGCTATTATAAAAAGCTTTAAAAAACTTATCTTGCAATGCTAAAAAACATACCAAAATAATTTTTGAAATAATAAAAAGTTATTGGCTATTTCTTGCATTGTAAATGCTACTAAACAATCAACACTTTTAGTCATACGTTGAGATAAAATTTAAAACCTGATTCGTCGTCACTTACTTGTGAATTAAACGTTTATGATAAAAAAAAAGTTATACCAATAGAGCAACACTTTGACAGTTTTGCAAGCACTAGATTAAAGATACAAGTAAATTTTTAATGCCATGTTTTCGTAATGGAGTATATACTTGTAATCGACACTTGGCATCACGATAACTAGGACGAGATACAGGTTTACTTATTTTGTCATTGCCGGATGTT
Source organism: Glebionis coronaria (assembly GCA_025667525.1). NCBI lineage: Eukaryota > Viridiplantae > Streptophyta > Magnoliopsida > Asterales > Asteraceae > Glebionis > Glebionis coronaria. The sequence continues at coordinate 403,383,423 of CM046880.1, forward strand.
TGAGTATGACTGTAAAATCTTATAATGACCACTTTAATCAAACTTAAACCTCGTTTTCGAAAATAGATTTAATACAACGTAATGTATCAAGAAGTTTGACATCGTTATATAGTGACAAATGTGAGAGCTTACATAGTTTAAGCTGAAGGAATATGTACACGTAAATAATATATGTCTGGAAGTCGTCCTGAGCCTAAGGAAACGCACGCGTTAATACGTAAAACAATTATACATTAATATATTAGGCGTAATATATTAATTAGTGATAAGCTATTACGAGCGTTAATTAATTAGTTACTTAACGAGATTTTACAAACGATAGTTAAATGTTAACTATAGGGGCTTGTATGTAAAACAAATAAGACACAAATATGGAATTGATATCTATGCTTTTGATGTACGTTTTGGTTTCCTAATAGATTTAGGATTAACCGACTACATGCAAGGCATATATACATAATGCATTCTTGTTGTTAAGATATCTCAATGAGAAAAAGACGATTCATTATTGTTCTTTGTCAGCTTAGCCATCAACTCCAATATTCCATATTATTGGTTTTGTGTTTTAATTGTTTTAAAGCAATCAAGCATTAGCTTTATTACAACTTGGTACTAGCATACTTAATTGTTTGCTATAACGTATTGTGTGCGTACTTTTAGAGAGATCATTCTTTGATCTTTGGGTTTTCGTTTATATTGGTGGTTCGATAAAGGTGTTCAATCCATTGCTAAAAGGTACGCAATTCTTTATCGTTTATGTTAATTACTTGTCTATACGTGATCCTATATTCCGCTGCGTACTCGTGATTATTAATGTGTTAATATGGTAAAAGGTTTTTATAAATTCCAACAGTGGTATCACGAGCCGTTCGTATAGCTTTTAATTACATTAAAAATAACGAAAGAGATAAAATTGTGTAAACTTACTATGATGGCGTTTGAATTATTTTATTTGATGATTAGGTTTTCATAAACCCTAATTAGGGTTAATAAATTAATTAGACAAACCCTAAGTTGTATGCAATTTTTGTTGATAAATATATTGTTAATTGTTAATTAGTCGTTATTTATCACGTTGTTAATTGTTAAATTATGGTTCGATCCATGGGAATCATGCAAGTTTACCATGGATCATGTGTTCTTTATTAATTGTTTTAATTGAAGTCATGATTGATGTGATATGCATGAAGTATGTGATTAATTGTTAATTGGGTATATGTTTTAGGTTTATGTTTATTTGTTTTGCTTTTGATTATAATTGTTATATATCATGGTTCAAGCAAAGGGTTTTTCGAAAAATAAAAATATAACGGACTAAAACTATATGAAATTTGATTTATTATAATCTTGTTCTTGCACGATCATATGTGGCAACAAATGAGTCGCCCTTACATGGTTTTAAATCTAACTCACGCCGTGATTAGCAAGAATCAAGTTTATAATTTGTTTTCTATTTAAATTAGTAAAATTTTATTAATGACGTAATTTGCAAAAGTACTATCTAGTTGCAAGGCTAAGGTTCGGGAAGACTCATCAAGACTTCGGTCTTGTAGATACCATTGCCCTATAATACCTGACTACTTGTAGTCTCCTTATCTTGCATACTATTTAGGAAGCCGCGAATGGTCTAGGGTTTGAATGATTTTAATCATTCTTTAATCTTTTCCCGTGATAAAATTAAACTTCTTTATATAGAATACATGTTGAATCGTCAATTTTTATGATATCACTATTTATACAATTGAATTGCGAGTTAAATAAGTGATGTCTATAATTAACGAATTGAGTAAATTTGTTAAATTATAATGATACAAAGATGTTGCATGCTTCTTTGTACATGTTTTGAATTGTCAAAATTTATACCCATTGAAATAAGTTTATTTGCCATCCAACTCGTAAAAGCACTTGCACTTACTCTTTCATCATACGTTAGACTGTGGTGATTTTGTAACCCAAGGTGATATAATACACTTGATTGTGAGACGTCGGTGCTATATAATCACGGTTTTTGGTTGGACAACTTAAGCAAGTTAAGATAGGTGAGACCTTAACTCGTGGCAATAGATGGGATAAACATGTTTGCTTTTTTACTTTTGAATTGTCACAAGTGATGTATATAAAGTTGAGTCCCATAATTCTAGAAGTTGTATTGGATGCAATTATTGAACGTCAATTACCCCTTGAATATCATCATCACTAGCAGATCAACTGATGCGGTGGCGGTATGTCTTGGTGGATTCTAGCTTTTAGAAAATTAATTGTTTATTTATAAACATGGGTATTTAATTTTCTATAAAGATACTATTATCGAAAATACTAAAATTGAATTTTGTGATTCTTTTAAATGTATTATTGCAACAAAGTTCCATAAACTAATGCTTGTTTGACAAACAAAGTCTCATTTTCTTGTAAGAAAGAAAGAGACATATACCTATCCTTTTTCGGTGCAAGGAAAAGCTATTAATAGGTATAATTGGATTAATGTAATTATCAATCTTTAAGTGAACTTAAATGGTTAAGTAGATTTGCACAACTTATTGTTTCAAGTAGATCTCATTAATCTTTTTGAGTTTTTGAGCATCTTTCTAACTAATAAGTCTCTTAGCAATCTCTAGGCAAGCAATACTTCTTTTGATCTTTACGTGTCGATCCCCTTAAGGCTATAATCGATAGAACAAAATAAGTGTTTTGTTTGTTTATTGTGATTATAATAACTAGCTTTATTTATCCTAGTTATTATGTTTTTAACCCAACGTAGGCACTAAATACCCTTATTGAATGGTAGGCCTTATATGGAGGAAATTGCATGCCAGATTTCAAGTTAATGAAAGCATGATAGATAGTCTCTCATCTACATGGTAGAAATTCATACACTCTCTATAATACATAAGTAATTGTTACTTATGGGTATTTAAAGCGAGTAGGGAAGTAAATAAATCGCTATCTGCTATTTACTGGTGAAGTAACATTTGTAATGTTGTCAAATCCAGTGGGAGCGTTGCGAAATACATTAATGTAATGTTGTCTAATTCAGTGGGAGCTACAAGCTTGTTTACCTTCGTAGTAATCCATATTATTTCTAGTTTGACTTGAAATAATAATTTACTTTCAGAATATGAAGAACCATAGTTTTAAGGATAAATGCATCCTATTTTATATGATTATCACTTTTGAAGTATTTTTCATATAATAATTATGGAGAATTTTTTATAAAACTATATGGTTGACATTCTACTAATTATTCAAATATACATGACATGATCATATTGCTTACATAAACTATTGCGTTTCATGGTTGTTTATATTCGTACGTGATGTTGTGCCATGCACAAGTGGGAGAAATCATTATTGTGTGCAAGGTACAACACATAACAATATGACAAATGGTTTCTTGACAGCGAGATAAGAATCTAATATTCTATTAAGGCTTATACATTTAATTGTCAATGTATGTTGTCTTGTTTAGAATATGTCAAGATAAAACACATAACAATATGACAAATGGTTTCTTGACCGCGAGATAAGAATCTAATATTCTATTAAGGCTTATACATTTAATTGTCAATGTATGTTGTCTTGTTTAGAAAATGTCATGATATGAATAACAAGCTACTTCAACTATTTGTTTATATTTATTGGAATGTTTCTTGGAATGCACAATAATATAAATAAAGTAAGCAATTAACTTGAAATAACTATTGAAGTTGTTCATAGTTACTTTATGAATGCCTATATCTCTTGTAAAGCATAAGCATATAGTCTTTAAATTGTTAAAAGACTTATAAACATAAAGTAAATAGTTTACTTGTTATATCTTCTTGTTAATGAACATGAAATCTTTGAATTATTCAAAGGATAAATAATGTATATAGAGTTATTGAACTATTTAAAGATGTATACATTAGGGCATGCACTAGGTTTTTATATGCAATATATTTTCAATCTTGTGTTGACACAATTGATAAGTATTTAACCTAAAGAGAATTCAGTTATTTAGGGATTGTCATATAGTATTACAATCTCAAATACTCATAGAATGTCTTGAGTGATAAATCAAATTCTTTAGAATTATTTGATGTTGATAACTTGAAATACTTTACCTCCAAAAGTTGTCAAGGTTTGGAAATTGAGTACACAAAGTATATACTTAAATATTACTCCGACCTAGAAGGAAACTAAGACACCATCAAGCTATGGAATGTGATGAATCACATTGAGTCTTTTAAATTGAAGTTCTGAATTTGTCAAGAACTATCAAGGTATTTTGTGACGTGTTCCAAAAGATAACAATTTGTTATTGCCCTACATGCTAAGTATTTGAAGAATAGTCTATGATTACTAAAAGCAAGTGGGAGGACTCGTAGATCTTTAAGCGATAAATAACAAAATACGCAACCTTCTAAATATACTAGCGAATGTCATAATGATGGTGAACATTAAGTGTTGAACATCGTGATGATAGAACTCACATTCATAGATCCGCAAGGATGTCTTTAGTACTTGAATGATATATTGATATGTCAATACTAAGTAATGTATGTTAGAGGATCATGGTGACCCTACTAACCATATAGATGTATTAATGAATCTTGAATGTCATTATTGAATAAAACTATGAATGAGTAGATGCAAGTCCATAGAAGATAATCAATTTTTTTTGAAACTTGATTAATCTTTAACCAATCGGTTAGACCATGAGGTGAATATAAAAGAATCATATGGACAATATTGTACACATGATTAATGCACAATATGTGATAGAAAAGTTCTACATGCATTAATAAAGATGATTTGTTGTCATGATAGTTTTATAATGATAAATATGACAATGTAATATTTAAACACTTTTATATGATTACATTAGCGAGGACGGTTGTGATCAAAGTGTTTATAAATTACAATAATCTTTATGTAGTGTACATAATGCAGGAATCCATGTATGGATTAATACATGCATCTAAGGAATATATCTCAAGTCTAATTATTAAATCCATGTATTGATTTTTAATTAGATCTAAGATAACTTGTGAGTACATCTAAAAGCTAGTGGGAGTATTATGTTTATTTCTTAAATCACATATGATGTATAACATATGGTAAGCATTATTCCATGTAAGCAAGATGTTAAACCTTAGCTTGGAATAAGGTTTCATATGAAAGGGTTTAGAAATTAAACGTATGACATTGATATGTATGTTTATTGTAATAAACATTTGTGGTTAATGAAATCCAACACAACATGAAATATCATTTAGAAAGTCTCAATGAATATATCTCATTTAATGAGAGTTGACATAAGATGAAAACTTAAGGGATTCATCATGTAAATCATATTGTGTGTATGGATAGTTGTAAACTTGTATAAGTACAAGAAGATTTGACAACAACGATTGCTTAAAGAGAAAATCATTTAGATGATTAGTACAAATGTTATGATAAGATTTGTTTGGGATAGAATGATTATTACTAACTTGAATTGTTCTAAGTAATGAATATTCTATATGATAATAAGATGTAATTATCATTGTCAACAAACTTAGAGTTTAGAAAGACACCAAATATTATCATAATATTAATTTTTGGATTATAATATATCATAATGATGTTTCTAGACATGGATGATAGATTGATTGAGATAACACTCAATACTAATCATGGTACGATTTCATCTTTGATGATGACCATGTGGATTAGTTATGTTCAATTGAGCATAATGTTGCAATACATATTAAAAGAATAAAGAATACTTTATAGTTTAAGAAGCTATTAAAGAAGATTGTTTTCAATAAGGTGTTTTGTTAGACTCACACACCTTATAGGATGTACAACAACAATACTCCCATTTTGTTGTGTTCATATGTAAAAATGTACATAATAACAATCATTATATATGTTCAGAGATTTTCACAATTGTGAATTTGAAATAAGTATTCTCAAAATTCCAAAGATCAAACCTAGTAGAGTTTCATGAAATATATGCCTTCACAACAAGTATGATCTTCATATCTTGTGGCATGATTTTTCAACTTAGGTTATCATGCATTGATCTTTTAGTATTTGGATAAAGGATATTGTTAAACAATATTTATTTTATGAATTGAAGTATTGGATATATTCGTTTTCTTTAATATTTATTGGTCCTATTTTTACATGTTTAAATCCTTGAATAATATGTTATTCTAAATTGTCTATGTCGATTGATTATATGGGAATATAATTGAATTAAGACATATATGAGAGATGGTAATATTCGTAGAATATGCAAGAACGGTTCACCAACTCATACGATATCCAAAAGTTGTATATTGGACATCTCCTACTAACAAGTCAATCACTTTATGGATCGGCGTCTTTAAGTGAAACTTGTAAATGATTTATATTACTAAATCCTTTGACTTGAGATGCAAGCAGGTCTTATATATGTGGATGATACTTTTTGCTATAGTTCTAACGCTATCCTGAATAAGGTAGTAATAAAGGCTATAATCATTTGTATCTTGAAACATGTAAGAGGCACGTGTAGTCAAGATAGAATTTGTTCATTCAACTAGGTTTGAAGAATAATGCTACTGGGCCCCTCGTTAATTAATTAGATGTTTGTATGGCCATACCCAATGGTAATCTAGATTTGTCTCGATTAGATTGGTAATCTATATTAATTATGTAATGCGAGAAACAGAATAGTTAAAATGGAATGACTTTGATCCATATCCATTATTAACATGGCATTTGAGAAACAAAGGGATTGTAAATGTATAAGTCATTTAAATGTATTTTATGGAAAACTACACTCGAGAGTTTCCGGGAGCATTGGCGTGTTGCTAGACGCTAACCAATGTTATTATATTATATTATTGTACATGTCCAAGTGGGAGCTGAAGGAATATGTACACGTAAATAATATATGTCTGGAAGTCGTCCTGAGCCTAAGGAGACGCACGCGTTAATACGTAAAACAATTATACATTAATATATTAGGCGTAATATATTAATTAGTGATAAGCTATTACGAGCGTTAATTAATTAGTTACTTAACGAGATTTTACAAACGATAGTTAAATGTTAACTATAGGGGCTTGTATGTAAAACAAATAAGACACAAATATGGAATTGATATCTATGCTTTTGATGTACGTTTTGGTTTCCTAATAGATTTAGGATTAACCGACTACATGCAAGGCATATATACATAATGCATTCTTGTTGTTAAGATATCTCAATGAGAAAAAGACGATTCATTATTGTTCTTTGTCAGCTTAGCCATCAACTCCAATATTCCATATTATTGGTTTTGTGTTTTAATTGTTTTAAAGCAATCAAGCATTAGCTTTATTACAACTTGGTACTAGCATACTTAATTGTTTGCTATAACGTATTGTGTGCGTACTTTTAGAGAGATCATTCTTTGATCTTTGGGTTTTCGTTTATATTGGTGGTTCGATAAAGGTGTTCAATCCATTGCTAAAAGGTACGCAATTCTTTATCGTTTATGTTAATTACTTGTCTATACGTGATCCTATATTCCGCTGCGTACTCGTGATTATTAATGTGTTAATATAGTAAAAGGTTTTTATAAATTCCAACATAAGCAACGGACAAAATATGTCACTGATCGAATACTAGCCCATTTTGACATGACTTCGAGATCAAAAGTGATATTTCACTGTTTATGCGCATCATATGTTCAGGATTTTTTATTAGCTATTTTTATAGACGGGCTTGGTTAACATATGTCACTAGTGAAATACCGTTCTATTCTTAAATATCGTCTCATGATCTCAGTATTTTTGGCTAATACAATGTGCCATGTTTGTCGCAAGGCATGTTTAAATTCTTTTGGGGAACATGCGGTTTATTGTAAAGAGCTCTCGGGTTTCAAGTATCAACACGATATGGTTAGAGACGTTCTTTTTTACATATGTAGGCGTGTTGGTATCTCCGTCAAGAAAGAAGCATCTGTGAACTTCTTGACTGACCCGTTAGATGGAAGATTCATATTTAGACCGTCGACATTTTGGTTCTTGGATGGGTTGGAGGAAAATATGCGTGTGTAAATCTGACTGGGTTTCTCTTTTTGTGGGGCTGAGTAGCCGGGGTTTTACAGCGGGTCAGATTGTTTTGAAAGCCGTCTCATGTAAAGTGACAAAGCACGAAAAAGCATGCATTGAAAATCAGCACGTGTTTACTCTTTTTGCAGTTGGTACTTTCAGTTTTTTCGCACCTGAAACGATGGAGCTTCTGAAAAGTTCACTGCGTTATAAATAACAACGTTATGACACGTAAATTCATATATATAGTTTTCAATTGAATTAAATTTGCAATTAAAAAAAATTGTTGCATAGTTTTTTTCTCCCTTGACTTCTTCAACTATGTAATTAATTAAATACTACATTTATAATGAAATAAAATAGTAACGGACCATTGCTAACTAATATAGTTTTAAAATTTTATAAAGTCAAAGTTATTTTTTACCATTACTAAAGAGTTCCAAGTGTTACAAATTGGTAGAAAAGACAATTGTATATAGAGACAAAACTATACTAAATATTCAATAATAAGAACTAACAAGTTAGACAAACGCTGAATGTGTCGATAATATCAACAAGGCATAATTGTTCACTGTTAAATGAACACTTAACATGCAGACTTCTCATAACGCGTTTCATTTCCGTCATTGCACATGTGAAAAGATTTCGAATGTCATATCGAGTTTACGTGTTTGTCCCTACTATTAAATAGGTTAAAGAAAACAAATTGAAAATGGACAAAAGATTACCAATTCCAAGGGACAAATTAGTCAACCAAGAAAAATCCAAAACCTTAAACCCAAAACCTATAAGCACACTACAACACAAGACGCACACATTTATAAGGCTGGCCTAGTAGACAAGTCACGAGTGAGTAGGCTTAACTAACGCGTGATTTTTAACTCGAAGTTTAAAATCACGCGCGAGTATAAAGCACACATAACTTCTTCATCACGAGTGAGTTAGATATAATAGGCTCACATTTTTTACTAATTACTGTTATATTAAAATTCTTTTTTTCTATTACTTTATTTACTTTTTATAAATACTTACTAATTTTCAATATTTTTATACACAACTTCAAAATTTAGTATCTACTCCTTTTCTATAAACAACAAATTTAAATTGATGGCGTGCTCGATTTTACACACCGTTAACGAAATCATAGTTATAAATCGATAAACAAAAATGTCGTCAGCTTACGATGTTAACCTTTGAATTTGATTATGTAAGTGATAATAAAAATAAACTTCGCATAGCATATGAGAATTGTCGTGATATTTCGACAGAGAAACGTGTTTTGATTGACACTTTTCTAAAACAAGAAACTGAAAATGATTTAGAGATGCAGAGGGCCTTGTTTAGAGAAAAAGGCAAAAATGAAACGTCAAATTAAAAGTAAAAATGAATAGATGGATAACATCAATCCTGGCAAGAATGAAGAAATTTCAGCGCAAACTCATATAGGTGGTTCATCATTACAACAACATACACACCAATATGTTTCTCCTGTTCCGTCCTATCCAACAGTAAACGACTCAAATGGATATCTTACTTACATAGAGCTACACCAACTATACCTAGATGAACAGTTATTGAGAGAAACTTTGGAAGAGGAAGCTAGGGCTAAAAAGGAGTGGGGGGAGAAAGTTAGGATCGAAGAAGCTGATTATGAGTTATTTCGGTCAGAATTTTATTATAGGGGCATATCGGAATCGGATCCGGGAACAGACTGATCGTATTACGTATTTATTTTTTTATCTATGTACCAGTGTATTTCCTTTCGTATTGTAATTGAATTCCAGTATTTTAGTGTATTACGCATTGAATAAATGTTTTAATTTTCAAATAAAAAGTGTTTATGTTTACGTTTTTAGTTTACGAATTAAAGTAATTAAGAAGAAAAAATAGGGTATAATGTGGCGGCGAGTTTCTCACCACCATTAAGGTTGAAAAGTGAGTTGAGTGAGTGGAGAGAGCAAGTTGAAGTAACGCTGACGTGGAGGTGAGTGAGTTGATACCACTCCGTCTAGCCTAAATACACACAAGACTACGACTCATCACAGTTAAAAAACCAATCAAAAATCAATCTTGTCCAAAATAGCGACACAATGACAAAGGTTGGTCCATATCCCGGTCGGTCTGGTTCGATCCAACAAAGTATAATTGACGGTCTTGTGTAAGATAGAACTAAACCAGACCGAAAATCGAATATGAGAACATGACCCCGTCTGATCTCCAGTCTATTATGCTTAGGCCTGCAGAAGAGTAAATCGCAATGTCAGTTCCTTCGGTAATTCATTTTCTTGGGGTTTTTTTAAGGTCGTCGAAATAACATCAATAGTCTTCAACATCTTGTGTCTGCTTTGCAGACACAAATCTAGCACTTGTCAACATTCTTGTTAATTACAAGGTCTTTATAGTCTATGATATTTCTTGTCAAAACACCCGATAACACCAAATAGTCCTTCACGTCTCTACTTATAAAATTAAAAAAATACCTAAATCCTAAAAACCTTGACATTTATTGTGCCGAAAGAGTTTATTTATAAGTTTTTAATTTGAAGTAAGTTATAATGGTGACGATAAAGAATGAGAGGTCTGTGTTGGGAATTATTTGTTAAGTGTCAAGTACCGTCAGTGTAATTTAAGTACTGTTAGTATTATGCAAGTACCTTTAGTGTTAACGCGGTACATAGTAAGTACTGCTACTTACATAGTAAGTACTGCTATATTGATTAGGACGAATATATCTTTGTATAAGATATGTCATAGTTATAGTTAGAGTATATCTTATGTGATATACTTAAATAGTTAGAATATTGATAATATATCATTTGTGATATAGTTATCTTTATAGAATATTCTAAGGTTTCTAGGGTTTCTTACTCTATAAAAGGAACATAGGTACAATGTTATTTATGTACATCAATCAAGTCGATTAATAAGAGAATCAAATAGTTAAAAGTAATTATGTTCTTCTGTGCTTTATAAGTTAGATTCCGCATAACTTATTTAGTTTGAGTAAGAGTTCTCAAAGTGTTTTAGTTTGATTACAAACTATTATACTAATTCTTAACAGAATATAGATTCAATCAAAGGGATCAACAAGTGGTATCAGAGCTTGTTGAGAAACTCTGAAAAAGAAGAACACAACCCCAAACACTTCACTCACACCAAAACTCAATGTCTCAACCAGAAGGTGATGATGCTCACTTGTATGATGTTCAGAACCCTGATCCTATACCACAAGGACAACCACAAGTTGTGCATCTTACACCAGTACAATGTGTTCAAGCCGTGAATGTTGTAGCTACCTCTACAACCACAAAACCTTCTCTTACTCTATCTGCTGTTAAACTCCCAGTACTCAAAGGTGACAATTATGATACATGGGCTATGCAGATGGAACATTACTTGAATCACACAGATCATACTGTGTGGCAAGTTATCAAGAATGGGAACACACCTAAGAAGCTACACTGGTTGTCAAACGGTACATGTTATGCTCTACCTGTTGTGACTACTGAGGAGGTACAAGCAGATATTAGAGAGAGAAAAGCCAGAACTTATTTGGCTATGGCTCTTTCAGAAGACATCTTATCAAGCTTTCATCATTATAAGGATGCTAAAGCTATATGGGATGCCATAAAACTTAGAATTGGATGTAATGACAAATCTAAGAAGATAACGAAGATTGTTCTTAAGCAAGAATTTGATAACTTCTAAATTTCCAGTATAGAGGGAATACATAGTGGCTATGGAAGGTTCAGTAAGCTGCTTATTCAATTGGCAGTTTATGGACAAGTAATTTCTAATGAAGAAGCTAATCTAAAATTCTTAAGAAGTGTTCCACCCGAGTGGAATGCAATGGCTATGCACTTCATCACAAGATATGATATGGAAACAATTCCTTTTGATCACATCTACAACAATCTTAGAGCATACGAGGTGTATGTGAAAGGCATTGAAGTGACTAAGACAACGACTACTACAAAGTTTAACTTGGCTTTTGTATCAGATGGAAACAACGGTAATTATTTTCATAATACCGCTAGTGGATCAAGCAGCGGTACATACTTCACAAATACCGTTGGAGGACTTACAAGCAGTACTTACCCACAAAGTATTGAAGACAACTCTATAGTCTCTCAAAATCCACATGAAAGGTCTTCACCATTGTTTAGTGACAATGATGCCTTCTCATTCTTCGCTGGATAAGACAACAGGCCAAGATTAACACTCAATGACTTGTTCCAAATGGATGATGCTGATGTTGAAGAGATGGATCTTAAATGGCAAGCTGCTATGGTGTCAGTAAGATCTAATAGGTTCTTCAAGAAGACTGGAAGAAAGATGACTGTTGATCCTAATGAGCCATTAGGATACGAAAAGTCCAAAGTTTAATGCTATAACTATGGAAGGAATGGACACTTTGCAAGAGAATGCTCTAGAGACAAAGCTGAGAGTAGCAGTCAGAAATCCAAGCACAGCTATGAAACCAATCCAAGAATAACTGAAAGCTTTCCAAAAGGAAGCAGCAGGAGTCCTAAAGGAACCAAAGCATTGGTAACTGTAGATGGATTGGTGAACTAGGCTGAAGATGAAGAAGAAGAAGAGCTTGGTCTAGTGGCTCTCTCACATGAATATACTGAGGTACATCCTTGTTCTAAAGACCGTGTTCTTAAATTTAATAGCTTAAAAGTAGAACTAGAGGAACAGTATCAAAAGGTTAACACGTGCACTATAGAATTAAATGCTTTTAAACAGGATGTTGTTAAATTAGAAGAATATAGTTTTGTATAAAAAGGCTCAACAAAACTATGAAGAGAAAATAAGAATTTTAACTCTTCAAATGAGGGAAAAAGATGTGGAAATTAAAGCTTTTGAAAGACAACTTTTAAAAGTGTCAACAGAAAATGAAGCTTTAAAAGCCAGTCTTTATAATGAAAGGGAAGTGATTAATCATTGGCAAAGATCCTCTAAAGGATTGGGAAAATTGATTAATTCACAAATGGGGTATTATGATAAATCAGGCCTAGGATATATTGAGGACCAACCTGGGATAACTTTAACTGACAAGGACTTATCAAAAGAGATTTTTGATAGTTCTAGTGAGGTAGATGATACACTTGAGAATGATAGATATGCTGAAGCAATGAAGGCAGTTCCTCCACAGTTATCAGGAATTTTAATGCCCCCTAGTAATGATACAAGTATAGAGTTAGAAGAACCAAAGGTTAAGAATACCTCAAACTCTAGTACTTTGTCCCAAGAAAAGACTGTTGTGACCAAGAACATTATTTATCCACCTTTATTGAACAACTTTGTTTATGAAGAATATAAGACTAGTTCTGCTCCCAAGCAGGTAAAAACTCCTAGCAAGATATTGGAAAACAATGTAAAACATAATAAAAACAAAAGTGGTGGGCTAGGTTTTGAGAAAGTTAAGTCAAAACAACCTTTTGGTCTTCTTTAAGAAGAAAAGGATGTTATGTTTGTGGTAGTCTAAGTCATTTTATCAAAGATTTTACTTTACATGAAGATAAAATTATGAAACAAAAGGGTGCAAAAAGGGTCATGAAAAACAGTAATGGAAAAATGCACAGGTTAATAGGAATCAGAAACTTAAAAATGACAAACCTAAGTTTGATCACTCAAGGGTAGCCAAATAGATTAAAAATATATCTACATAAAGTTTTGTTCCTAGAGCAGTACTTATGAAACAAGGCCTAGTACCTTTGAAGTCTAGTAAACTATGTACCGGCAAGTCTAGACCTGCAAGTACTGCTATACCAAACTTAAGTACTGTTGGTTTAAAGTCTGTCAAACCAAAGTTCTCTAAGACTTCTAAAAATGTTGTTGAAAAAGCTAAAACATATAGAAGAAATGATAATAACAAACCAGTGCAAATGTGGGTTCCTAAAAGAGAAAATCATGTGTTAAAGCAAGTACTGCTAAAGCGGTACTTAAGACAAAGAAGTCTGAGCACATAGAGTCATCCTATGTCTTTGACTACATAACTGAAACCATGAAGTATAAGAGTAAAAGTAGCATTACTGGTAATGCTTCAGAACAGATTCTTAAGTGTGTAGGTCCCACAAGATGCGAGCCAAATGTGGCTTGGGTCCCTGTTAAAAACTAATAAGTTTTATTTGTGAGCAGGGGCATCTAATTGATGAACTAAAAGATAAAGGTATAGTAGATAGTGGATGCTCAAGACACATGACTACAAAACAAAGATTTTCTTACTGAATTTGAAGAATTCAGAGGAGGACCAGTAGTCTTTGGAGGTAGCAAAGGTAGAATCACTAGCAAAGAGAAAATCAACATAATGAAGTTGGAATTTGAAGATGTGTTCTTTGTGAAGGAAGAATGAGTTCAATCTCTTTTCTGTATCACAAATGTGTGATAAGAAGAACAAGGTGTTGTTCACAGACAAAGACTGCTTGGTGCTGTCTAAAGACTTTGAGATGCCTAAGGAATCTCAAGTACTACTTAAAGTACCCAGGCAAGAAAATATGTACACCTTTAATCTTCATACCATTACTCTAGTAGGTGGTATTACATGTTTGCTAGCTAAGGCTTCTTTTGATGAGTCTAATTTATGGCATAGAAGGTTAGGTCATGTGAATTTCAAGAATCTTAACAGATTAGTGAATAGGAATTTGGTTAGAGGTTTACCTAACAAATCTTTTCAAAATGATTTCACATGTGCTGCCTCTCAAAAAGGTAAACAACATAGAGCCTCTTGTAAGACCAAGACTGTCAACACTGTGACAAAACCTTTGCAGCTTTTGCATATGGATTTGTTTGGTCCAGTTTCTGTAAGAAGCATTAGTCATAAGACCTTTTGTCTAGTCATAACTGATGATTATAGTAGATTCAGTTGGGTTTTCTTTTTAGCACTTAAAAGTGAAACCAATGAGTTACTTAAGGATTTTATCATTTTAGTTGAAAAGCAGTTCACTAAACAGGTTTTAATCATTAGGACTGATAATGGGACAAAATTCAAGAATGTTGAATTTGATGAATTCTGTAGGTCTAAAGGAATTAAGAGACAATTTAGTAATCCTAGGACTCCACAACAAAATAGAGTAGCTGAAAGGAAGAATAGGACACTAATTGAGGCTGCTAGAACTATGCTGGCTGATTCTCTTTTGTCAAATACCTTTTGGGCAGAAGCAATCAACACTGCATGTTATGTGTTAAATAGAGTCTTAGTGACCAAGCCTCAAAACAAAACACCTTATGAACTTTTGACTGGTGTGAAGCCTACCATAAGTCATTTAAGACCTTTTGGGTGTCATGTGTCTATACTAAATACTCTTGATTATTTGGGAAAGTTTGATGGAAAGTCTGATCAAGGATATCTTGTAGGATATTCAGTGCAAAATAAAGCATATAGGATTTATAATTTGGCATCTAAAAAGGTTGAAGAAAATGCCCATGTTAATTTCTTAGAAAATAAACCCAATGTCCTAGGAATAGGTTATGCTTGGATGTTTGATTTAGATTATCTAACTCTATGGATTACTATTCTCTGCAAAAGGATTGTAAAACTAACAATGCATGTGAGGAGTCAAGTGCAACTAATGCAGGTACTCAAGAAGATGTTTCTTCATCAGATGATGATGTTCATATCTATGTGTCCAATATGCCTACTGCTACTCCCATGTCTGCTACTCCCAAGAAGCAAACCATGCCATCAAAAGATGATCAAGCCTCCCAAGAACTTCAGAGGCTTCAAGATCAAGAAAAGAATGCTATATCTTCTAATAAGCATTCAGGAGAAGAATCTTTTGAGTCACAACACTCAGTAATACATACTACACCTAGCGGTACTTCATCTGCAAGTACTGCTAAGTGTAAATTTGCTAAATCTGTTGACTCACTAGAAGAGATTTTACAAGCTATGGACGATGAAGATGTATATGCTAGTCCAGCTGAAGGAATCTTCTCCAAAGCTTCCTATGATGAGCAGGGTGCAGTAACTGATTTCAACAATTTGGAAACAGGAATTCCAGTCAGTTCTATTCCCACTCATAAAGTCAACAACAACCATCCTACTACACAGATCATTGGAGATCCCAAATTTGCTGTACAAACCAGAAGACAACTTCAAACCAATATTGAAACTCATGCACTTGTGAGTTATGTAAAACAGCAGAGAACTAATCATAAAGATACTCAGCATTATTTGTTTGCCTGTTTCTTATCACAAGTAGAGCCCAAAAACATTTCTCAGGCTCTTGATGAAGAAAGTTGGGTAGATGTCATGCAAGAAGAATTAACACAATTTGAGCTACAAAAAGTTTGGATTCTTGTGGATCTTCCCTCAGGTAAGAGAGTAATTGGTACTAGATGGGTTTTTAGGAACAAGAAGGATGAAAGAGGAGTTGTTGTGAGGAACAAGGCAAGACTTGTTGCTCAAGGCTATAGACAAGAAGAAGGGATATACTATGATGAGGTTTTTGCACTAGTAGCAAGGATAGAAGCCATTAGGTTATTTTTGGCCTTTGCATCATATATGGGTTTTATAGTCTATCAAATGGATGTGAAAAGTGCCTTTCTTTATGGTACTATTTCAGAGGAGGTATATGTCTCACAACCTCCAAGTTTTGTAGATCCTAAATTCCCCAGTAGAGTCTACAAGGTTATCAAAGCACTTTATGGTCTGCATCAAGCTCCAAGAGCCTGGTATGCAACTTTATCCAATTTTCTGCTAGAGCATGGATATAGGAAAGGAACCATTGACAAAACTCCATTCATCAAGAAGAATTCTAAGGATATCATTCTAGTTCAAGTCTATGTTGATGACATCATTTTTGGTTCTACCAAGAAGACATGGTGTGAAGAGTTTGAGGCTTTGATGAAAGGAAGATTTCAGATGAGTTCTATGGGAGAACTAACTTTCTTTTTGGGAATGCAAGTCAAACAAAGGAAAGATGGAATATTTATCAGCCAAGATAAATATGTTGCTGAAATCTTGAAGAAATTTTCATGTATGGATACAAGGAGTACAAGCACACCTTTTGAAGCTAAGAAGTCTTTATCAAAAGATGAACATGGAGAAAATGTTGATATTCATCTATACAGATCAATGATTGGTTCATTGATGTATCTTACTGCTTTAAGTCCAGATATTATGTTTGATGTGTGTGCCTGTTCAAGGTTCCAAGTTCATCCAAAGGTGTCACATCTACATGTTGTGAAGAAGATTTTTAAGTATCTTAAAAGTCAACCCAATTTAGGATTATGGTATCCTAGAGATTCCACCTTTGAATTGGAAGCTTACTCAGACAGTGATTATACTAGAGCCAATCATGATAGGAAATCCACAACAGGAGGTTGTCAATTCCTAGGCGGAAGACTCATATCATGGCAGTGTAAGAAGCAAACCATTGTTGCTACTTCTACAACTGAAGCTGAATATGTAGTTGCTGCTCATTGCTGTGGAGAAGTACTTTGGATTCAGAATCAATTGTTAGATTATGGGTTTAACTTCATGAACACTAAGATTTACATTGATAATGAAAGTACTATATACATTGTCAAGAATCCAGTATTTCACTCCAAGACCAAGCATATTGAAATAAGACATCACTTTATCAGAGATGCTTATGACAAGAAGCTTATTCAAGTCTTGAAGATTCATACAGACAACAATGTAGCTGATTTGTTGACCAAGGCATTTGATGCAAAGAGATTTGAATTCTTGGTGACACATATTGGCATGCTCAACCAATAAACTGCTGCATATGTTGAGGGGAGGTAATAGCTGTACAAATTTTTATACTAATTTTTATTGTATAGTCTATGTTTTGTGTTTTTGATGTAATTGCAGGTTACTAGAAAAAGATAAAAGAGGTTACAATGATAGTGGAAAGCATGAACTGGTCAAAATTGTGAGGTACCGTTATAACTCCAAGTACCGCTAGCACAAATTCAAGTACCGAGTATGTTCCATGTACCGCTACATGTCCGTTGTACCGTTAAGGGTCTTTTTTGTAAATTTGGCGGTTTCTTCGCGCTTGGGTTTGTTATTTACTTAAATACTTACTCCAATTACACAATTGATTCACCTAATCTTTTATTTTTATCTCTTGATTCTATAACCTTCTCTCTAATTTTTCGATCATAAAAAATACTAATGGCTGCTTTACAAGTGATCTCTAAGCATAATTTGGTTGTGAATCTTGCTACGAATGATGACTCTCTTGGATTCCATGAGATTCTTGGTTTCTTATCTCAAAGTCATGTTCGTTTTGCACTCACTATAAGTCCAGTTGTCTCTATTTCCATTGTTGAAAAATATTGGAACACTGCTGTGTTAGGTACTCAGTTTAATCAACCTTACATTAAGGCGAGGGTGAATCATAGAAATATCTATGTAACTAAGGTACTGCTAATGGCAAGTTTGAGATTAAATGATGAAAATGGACTTAGTATGCTTAATAACACAGAGATTCATGATGGCCTTGCAGCCATGGGATATGAGGGTGGTACAAGCATATATTAGAGAGAGAAAAGCCAGAAGTTCTTTGGCTATGGCTCTTTCACAAGACATCTTATCAAGTTTTCATCATTATAAGGATGCTAAAGCTATATGGGATGCCATAAAACTTAGATTTGGAGGTAATGACAAATCTAAGAAGATAACGAAGATTGTTCTTAAGCAAGAATTTGATAACTTCTAAATTTCTAGTATTGAGGGAATACATGGTGGATATGGAAGGTTCAGTAAGCTGCTTATTCAATTGGCAGTTTATGGACAAGTAATTCCTAATGAAGAAGCTAATCTAAAAATCTTAAGAAGTGTTCCACCAGAGTGGAATGCAATGGCTATGCACTTCATCACAAGATATGATATGGAAACAATTCCTTTTGATCATATCTACAACAATCTTAGAGCATACGAGATGGATGTGAAAGGCATTGAAGTGACTAAGACAACGACTACTACAAAGTCTAACTTGGCTTTTGTATCAGATGGAAACAGCGGTACTTATTTTCATAATACCGCTAGTGGATCAAGCAGCGGTACATACTTCACAAATATCGCTGGAGGACTTACAAGCAGTACTTACCCACAAAGTATTGAAGGCAGCCCTATAGTCTCTCAAAATCCACATGAAAGGTCTTCACCATTGTTTAGTGACAATGATGCCTTCTCATTCTTCGCTGGACAAGACAACATGCCAAGATTAACACTCAATGACTTGTTCTAAATGGATGATGCTGATGTTGAAGAGATGGATCTTAAATGGCAATCTGCTATGGTGTCAGTAAGATCTAATAGGTTCTTCAAGAAGACTGGAAGAAAGATGACTGTTGATCCTAATGAGCCATTAGGATACGACAAGTCCAAAGTTTAATGCTATAACTATGGAAGGAATGGACACTTTGCAAGAGAATGCTCTAGAGACAAAGCTGAGAGTAGCAGTCAAAAGTCCAAGCACATCTATAGAACCAGTCCAAGAATAACTGAAAGCTTTCCAAAAGGAAGCAGCAGGAGTCCTAAAGGAACCAAAGCATTGGTAACTGTAGATGGATTGGTGAACTAGGCTGAAGATGAAGAAGAAGAAGAGCTTGGTCTAGTGGCTCTCTCACATGAATATATTGAGGTACATCCTTGTTCTAAAGACTGTGTTCTTAAATTTAATAGCTTAAAAGTAGAACTAGAGGAATAGTATCAAAAGGTTAACACGTGCACTATAGAAATAAATGCTTTTAAACAGGATGTTGTTAAATTAGAAGAATATAGTTTTGTATAAAAAGGCTCAACAAAACTATGAAGAGAAAATAAGAATTTTAACTCTTCAAATGAGGGAAAAAGATGTGGAAATTAAAGCTTTTGAAAGACAACTTTTAAAAGTGTCAACATAAAATGAAGCTTTAAAAGCCAGTCTTTATAATGAAAGGGAAGTGATTAATCATTGGCAAAGATCCTCTAAACGATTGGGAAAATTGATTAATTCACAAATGGGGTATTATGATAAATCAGGCCTAGGATATATTGAGGACCAACCTGGGATAATTTTAACTGACAAGGACTTATCAAAAGAGATTTTGATAGTTCTAGTGAGGTAGATGATACACCTGGGAATGATAGATATGCTGAAAGAATGAAGGCAGTTCCTCCACCATTATCAAGAATTTTCATGCCCCCTAGTAATGATACAAGTATAGAGTTAGAAGAACCAAAGGTTAAAAATACCTCAAACTCTAGTACTTTGTCCCAAGAAAAGACTGTTATGACCAAGAACATTGTTTATCCACCTTTATTGAACAACTTTGTTTCTGAATAATATAAGACTAGTTTTGCTCCCAAGCAGGTAAAAACTCCTAGCAAGATATTGGAAAACAATGTAAAACATAATAAAAACAAAAGGGGTGGGCTAGGTTTTGAGAAAGTTAAGTCAAAGCAACCTTTTGGTATTCTTTAAGAAGAAAAGGATGTTATGTTTGTGGTAGTCTAAGTCATTTTATCAAAGATTGTACTTTACATGAAGATAAAATTATGAAACAAAAGGTTGCAAAAAGGGTCATGAAAAACAGTAATGGGAAAATGCACAGGTTAATAGGAATCATAAACTTAAAAATGACAAACCTAAGTTTGATCACTCAAGGGTAGCCAAATAGATTAAAAATATCTCTACATAAAGTTTTGTTCCTAGAGAAGTACTTATGAAACAAGGCCTAGTACCTTTGAAGTCTGGTAAACTATGTACCGGCAAGTCTATACATGCAAGTACTGCTAGACCAAACTTAAGTATTATTGGTTTAAAGTCTGTCAAACTAAAGTTCTCTAAGACTTCTAAAAATGTTGTTGAAAAAGCTAAAACATATAGAAGAAAGGGTAATAACAAACCAGCGCGAATGTAGGTTCCTAAAAGAGAAAAATCATGTGTTAAAGCAAGTACTGCTAAAGCTGTACTTAAGGCAAAGAAGTCTGAGCACATAGTGTCACCCTATGTCTTTGACTACATAACTGAAACCATGAAGTATAAGAGTAAACGTAGCATTACTGGTAATGCTTCAGAACAGACTCTTAAGTATCTAGGTCCCACAAGATCCGAGCCAAATGTGGCTTGGGTCCCTGTTAAAAACTAATAAGTTTTATTTATGAGCAGGGGCATCTAAT
The DNA here is from genome assembly GCA_025667525.1 of Glebionis coronaria. Lineage (NCBI taxonomy): Eukaryota > Viridiplantae > Streptophyta > Magnoliopsida > Asterales > Asteraceae > Glebionis > Glebionis coronaria. Next base: position 403,404,597 of record CM046880.1, read on the forward strand.
TGATGAACTAAAAGATAAAGGTATAGTAGATAGTGGATGCTCAAGACACATGACTACAAAACAAAGATTTTCTTGTTGAATTTGAAGAATTCAGAGGAGGACCAGTAGTCTTTGGAGGTAGCAAAGGTAGAATCACTGGCAAAAGGAAAATCAACACAATGAAGTTGGAATTTGAAGATGTGTTCTTTGTGAAGGAAGAATGAGTTCAATCTCTTTTCTGTATCACAAATGTGTGATAAGAAGAACAAGGTGCTGTTCACAGACAAAGACTGCTTGGTGCTGTCTAAAGACTTTGAGATGCCTAAGGAATCTCAAGTACTGCTTAAATTACCCAGGCAAGAAAATATGTACACCTTTAATCTTCATACCATTACTCTAGTAGGTGGTATTACATGTTTGCTAGCTAAGGCTTCTTTTGATGAGTCTAATTTATGGCATATAAGGTTAGGTCATGTGGAATCTTAACAGATTGGTGAATAGGAATTTGGTTAGAGGTTTACCTAACAAATCTTTTCAAAATGATTTCACATGTGTTGCCTCTCAAAAAGGTAAACAACATAGAGCCTCTTGTAAGACCAGGACTGTCAACACTGTGACAAAACCTTTGCAGCTTTTGCATATGGATTTGTTTGGTCTAGTTTCTGTAAGAAGCATTAGTCATAAAACCTTTTGTCTAGTCATAACTGATGATTATAGTAGATTCAGTTGGATTTTCTTTTTAGCACTTAAAAGTGAAACCAATGAGTTACTTAAGGATTTTATCATTTTAGTTGAAAAGCAGTTCACTAAACAGGTTTTAATCATTAGGACTGATAATGGGACAAAATTCAAGAATGCTGAATTTGATGAATTCTGTAGGTCTAAAGGAATTAAGAGACAATTTAGTAATCCTAGGACTCCACAACAAAATGGAGTAGCTGAAAGGAAGAATAGGATACTAATTGAGGCTGCTAGAACTATGCTGGCTGATTCTCTTTTGCCAAATACCTTTTGGGCAGAAGCAATCAACACTGCATGTTATGTGTTAAATAGAGTCTTAGTGACCAAGCCTCAAAACAAAACACCTTATGAACTTTTGACTGGTGTGAAGCCTACCATAAGTCATTTAAGACCTTTTGGGTGTCATGTGTCTATACTAAATACTCTTGATTATCTGGGAAAGTTTGATGGAAAGTTTGATGGAAAGTCTGATCAAGGATATCTTGTCGGATATTCAGTGCAAAGTAAAGCATATAGGGTTTATAAATTGGCATCTAAAAAGGTTGAAGAAAATGCCCATGTTAATTTCTTAGAAAATAAACCCAATGTCCCAGGAATAAGTTATGCTTGGATGTTTGATTTAGATTATCTAACTAACTCCATGGATTACTATTCTCTGCAAAAGGATTGTCAAACTAACAATGCAGGTGAGGAGTCAAGTGCAACTAATGCAGGTACTCAAGAAGATGTTTCTTCATCAGATGATGATGTTCATATCTATGTGCCCAATATGCCTACTACTACTCCCAAGAAGCAAACCATGCCATCAAAAGATGATCAAGCCTCCCAAGAACTTCAGAGGCTTCAAGATCAAGAAAAGAATGCTATATCTGCTAATAAGCATTCAGGAGAAGAATCTTTTGAGTCACAACACTCAACAATACATACTACACCTAGCGGTACTTCATCTGCAAGTACTGCTAAGTCTAAATCTGCTAAATCTGTTGACTCACTAGAAGAGATTTTACAAGCTATGGACGAGGAAGACGTATATGCTAGTCCAGCTGAAGGAATCTTCTCCAAAGCTTCCTATGATGCGCAGGGTGCAGTAACTGATTTCAACAATTTGGAAACAGAAATTCTAGTCAGTTCTATTCCCACTCATAAAGTCAACAACAACCATCCTACTACACAGATCATTGGAGATCCCAAATCTGCTGTACAAACCAGAAGACAACTTCAAACCAATATTGAAACTCATGCACTTGTGAGTTATGTCAAACAGCAGAGAACTAATCATAAAGATACTCAGCATTGTTTGTTTGACTGTTTCTTATCACAAGTAGAGCCCAAAAACATTTCTCAGGCTCTTGATGAAGAAAGTTGGGTAGATGTCATGCAAGAAGAATTATGTAACACTCTCATTTTTCGTATCGGTACAGCGGAAGGGTCTTTTAGAGTGTTACGGGATAGCACAATAACTCCAATCATAGACAACACATAAAAATGGTTGTTCAAGGTTCAACATACATTCATTCGATAAAAAGTTTTAAAGTGTACAACAGGTCCCAAATTATACAGGTCATTTAGTTTACAAAACATAGATCGAATGAACATTTTTAATATTATGTGGGCCATCAGAGTCGATCTCCATCCGGATTACCTTCAAGCACCTGAGATAAAAACATGCAAAAATCATATCAGCGAATGACGAGTGAATTCATAGAGTTTAATAAAAATCGTTATATAAAACAATCGTTAAAATCAGAACACAAGTATAATATCGGAAGTAAGTCCACGTATTGCTAGTCAGGCAATATATAAATCAAGCATACATCTTAAACCGTCCATGAGACCGTAGTCTCTATATTACCATGATAGGTAATATATTCATCGTTAATAGCGTCGTTATTATGTATAGGATACATTTTTATTTGGATTAGGATTATTATTAGCCGCATGACATTGTTACCTTACTATGAAAACAGCGGGCCGCGAACCCGACAAACAATTTGCCCATCTAAGCTAGCGTGTCGTCACAAAAATCACGCTATGGAATCTTCTCATACATAAATTCGCTTACCAATCAATGTGGTACGACGGGGATCAACCGTCAAAGCGCGAACTGGGGTGATCGTCCCCAAATAGTACTATCAAATGCATAAGCGTCTACCAAATCCTGGTAGTTCACAATTCATGCTAATGGGACTTTAAGTGACATAACCTAACTACTAATAATCCTTTTAGTCTCGTTTATAGGGTCATAGCATCATTCGGGTCCATATCATTAAGCATACCATCGGGACTACTTGTGTTCTATTTTTATAAAATCTAGCATGTTATCTCCCTCACGGGTTTACAAATAATTTTATAAAACATTTAAAAGAGTGCGAGGCTATGAACTCACGTTGATAATGAAAGGCGGATTATCGGCTACGGGCGTGCTTCGGTCACGGAAACCTGTATAAATAATAATCGGTCTTAGACTTTGTCCAATGACTTTTATCAAAATAACAATATACATATGATGATTTTGTACATATGATGATGATCAAGTGGGTTTATATATCCTTGTTTACTCATTTTAGTGTTTACGTTTTGGTAACTTTTTACTAGTTTGCTAGTTTTACCTATTTATCTATTTTAAGTCCAATAAGGTTAGTATAAGTTCTTTAACTTGTTTTAATCCATTTTATACTTATATTATCAGTATCTATACTTTCCATGTTGGTCCCAAATGGGTTAAGCCCAATAAGTTCTTTTTATAAGTATTTATCTTATTTAGTCCAATTATTAGTCCAATATGTTTAGTTAGCTCGTTAATGTCCGTATGTCCTATAGTTCGGGTTTTATCGGTTTTTACTTGTATTAGTTACTTATATACCAGTATATGACTTTTAAAAACTTTACATTAGACGGGTTTGATCGTCTAAGTTTTATTTGGCGAAAAACGTTAATTTTACGGTAATAGCCGAAAAAGTCGTAAAAATCAAGTTTATAGTTTTTATTACTTATAAGTATTATTCCACTACCATTTATATAATTTATCCATTTAATTAACCTTTTATATATTTATATAAATAAGTTTCATAAGTTAGTGGGTTTTTATTTTACATTTTATACAATAAAATTTGAGTGCTTATATAATAATAATAAACATTAATTCTCAAAATCTGATTTTTATTTTCATGTTTACCATTTTTATCATATCTAGAGTTCTATAATGAATTAGAAGCTCATTTTTGGGTGACATGTTATTCATATTATGTGCTACATTTAACTTAGTTATAGCTACTGCTCATTTTAAGTTTATCTATGCTTAACAGTCCCTACAAAACAGCTTATTCAGATTAGCACTCTCATCTTGTTTTGATCATATCTCACTCATTATAATGATTCCATTGCATGGACAACTCTCACATGTGTATAAAATCTTGTTCTTACTGTAAATGGATCATACCATGCAAGTTTATCAGTTCAAGTTTTAGTTATATACTGTTTTTATACAGCCAACTAAATAAGCATGATTTTAGCCTCATTTCTTATAGTTATTAACCTTTTTAAGCATATCTATCAACACTTGATCCCCACACAACATTTTTATCATCATATATACATCATATACATATACAATAAGAAAGAAAATACATTTGTTCTTTACAAAAATAACAAGAGAAAATGGAGAGGATGATCTTCTTTACCAACCAAGTGTATTTCTTGTTTTTGGAAGACAAGAACTTGATGAACACCACAAGTAACTCCAAGATCATCAAACACCAAGAACAATAGTTGAGAAATCAGCCCTAGGAAACAAGCAAATCACCTCCAATGTTTTTAATATGGCCACCAAATGATTAAGGCTTCAAGATATCTCCATGATAGAGCTAGATAACATGTATTTCATGGCTAGAAAAGATCAAAAGGGGTGTTTGTAGCTTAAAAGTGGACGGAAAGGGTAGAGTTTTTGAGAGGATTTTGAGGTTGTTTGCATGTAAGTAAATGGTATGTGTGAAATGTGGTTAATGGTTTTGTGTTGGTGGAAAGAGTAAGCTTAAAGAGTAAGCTTAGTTACACTTGTAACTAGTTAGCTAACATGATGCCACATTTGGTTGTGGTGTCATGTTGGTGCCGTCCCATGCTAGCTAGTGGGGTGGGACACTGTATTTTGTCCCATCTCACTAGTTTACGGGTATTCCTCGATTCTAGTTTTCTCGATTTGCGTGCCCTCGGGTCGTTTCACGAAAAACGTTTTTATAAATTATGAATCAACGTCACAAAACGAATCCAATAAAAATTGTCTCATCAAAAACGGAGTTCAAAAACGTAAATATGTAATCCTAAGGTTTCCGGTTTAGTCGTAAAGGACGCTAAATTATGCACGTAAGCCCAAATTTAAATCCGTAAATTGTGAGTTCGTCAACCAACACAAAAATAAGTTTCAAAATATTATACGAGAAAATGTTTCACTACCTGAAAATGTTAGATTGTCACAGCTTTTCCTCCTAAAAGGGATCAACGTCCTCGTGATCCATTTCATTTGGATGTCCGTTTCTTATTGAAATCGAAGAGGTGTGGATATTTCTTCCACATTTCATCCTCTCGTTCCCAAGTATACTCCGGTCCATGCTTTGAATTCCATCGGATCTTGACAATAGGTATCCGACTTTGTTTCAGTTGCTTTACCTCACGATCCATAACCTCTACGGGCTCTTTGATAAAATGCAACTTCCCATCTATTCGAACCTTATCTAACGGAATTTTCTCATCACTCACTGCTAGACATTTCTTCAGATTAGATACATGGAATATGTTGTGAACACCATGAAGTTCTGGGGGTAACTCTAGTTTGTAAGCCACCGGACCTACTCTAGATAAAATCTTAAAGGGTCCAATATAACGGGGATTCAATTTCCCTCGCTTTCCAAATCTGATAACGCCTTTCCATGGCGATACTTTCAACATTACTCGGTCACCCACTTTAAACTCCATTGGCTTCCGCCGCACATCCGCGTAACTTTTCTGTCTACTACGGGCAGTCAACAACCTATTCTTAATCTGAACTATCATCTCCGTAGTCTCCCGGATCAATTCCGGTCCCGTGAGCTGGGTATCCCCAACTTCACTCCAACATACAGGAGATCTACACTTCCTACCATACAAAGCTTCAAACGGTGCAGCCTTAATACTAGAATGGTAACTATTGTTATACGAAAACTCTGCTAACGGCAAATGTTTATCCCAATTCTTACCAAAGTCTAACACACAAGCTCTCAACATATCTTCTAGTGTTTGTATCGTCCTTTCACTCCGCCCATCAGTCTGGGGGTGATAAGCAGTGCTCATGTCGAGATTCGTTCCCAAAGATCTTTGGAGAGATTTCCAAAAATTCGATGCGAATCTAGGATCTCGATCTGAAATGATCGATACAGGCACTCCATGCTTGCATACAACATTCTCAAGGTATATACGAGTAGCTTCTCTAGTGAGAACTGCTCTTTAACCGGAATGAAGTGTGCTGATTTGGTCAGTCTGTCGACAATAACCCAAATCGAGTTGTTTCCAGATGATGTTCTAGGAAGCTTGGTGATAAAGTCCATCGTAATTCGCTCCCACTTCCATTCAGGAATCTTTGGCTATTGAAGTAGTCCTGATGGCTTTTGATGTTCAGCTTTAACTCTAGCACAAGTCAAGCATTAAAGAACATACATAGCTATGTCAGCTTTCATATTCGGCCACCAGTACAACTTCTTCAAATCATGGTACATCTTATCAGATCCCGGATGAATGGAATACTTAGATTTATGGGATCCTAACATAATCAAGTCTCTTAAGCCTCCAAACTTAGGTATCCACATACGACCTCTTAAGCATTTCACTCCATCAGCTCTAACCTCTAAAGGATCTCCTTCACCTCGGAACCCTTCATTAACAAAATTTTCCTTCTTACAAGCTTCTATTTGCGCATTTCTAATTTGCTCAGGCAAATTATTGTGCACGGTCAAGACTAGAGAACGTACCCTGATAGGCTCTCTATATTTCCTACTTAACGCATCGGCAACAACATTGGCTTTTCCTGGGTGATATTTTATATCACAATCATAATCACTTAACAACTCTATCCATCTTCGTTGCCTCATGTTCAATTCCTTCTGGTCGAGAATATACTGTAGGCTTTTGTGATCGGTGAATACCGTACACTTGGTGCCGTACAGATAATGTCTCCACAACCTAAGAGCAAAGACTACAGCTCCTAACTCAAGATCATGAGTAGTATAATTCTCCTCATTCTTCCTTAATTGCCTAGAAGCATAAGCTATCACTTTCTCTCGCTGCATCAAAACAGCTCCATAGCCTCTAAGAGATGCATCACAATACACTACAAAATCTTCACTCCCGTCGGGTAATGATAAGATTGGTGCACTACATAATTTTTGCTTCAATGTCTGAAATGCTCCATCTTCATCACTTCCCCAAACGAAAGGTTTATTCTTCTGGGTAAGCTTAGTCAAGGGTTTAGCTATCAAAGAAAATTCTTTAATGAATCGCCGATAATAGCCAGCCAATCCTAAGAACTGTCTCACTTCCGTTGGCGTTGTCGGTGCAGACCAATTCTTAATGGCTTCAACCTTTGCAGGATCAACATGAATTCCATCTTTGTTAATCACATGACCAAGAAATTGCACAGAATCTAACCAGAAATCACATTTCGAAAACTTAGCATACAACCTTTCATCCTTCAACAAATTCAAAACAATCCTTAAATGTTCTCTATGTTCATCTTCATTCTTAGAATAGATTAGAATATCGTCAATAAACACAATCATAAATTTATCCAAGTAGGGCTTGCACACTCGATTCATTAAATCCATGAAAACCGCAGGTGCGTTAGTTAACCCAAATGGCATTACTTGAAATTCATAGTGTCCATAACGAGTTCTAAATGCAGTTATAGGAATATCTTCTTCACGGACGCGAAGTTGGTGATATCCTGACCGCAAATCTATCTTAGAATACACACTAGATCCTTGTAGTTGATCAAGCAAATCATCAATCCTAGGTAAAGGATATCGATTTTTAATTGTCAACTTATTCAGTTCCCTATAATCAATGCACATACGAAAAGATCCATCCTTCTTCTTAACGAACAAGACTGGAGCTCCCCAAGGCGACGAGCTCGGTCGAATAAAACCTTTATCAGACAACTCCTTAAGTTGCTCAGATAACTCCTTTAATTCAGAAGGGGCTAATCGGTAAGGCGCACGTGCCACCGGTGCAGCACCAGGAATTAAATCGATTCGAAACTCTACTTGCCTTATCGTTGGAAGTCCGGGTAAATCTTTAGGAAATACCTCAGGAAATTCACAAATAATAGGTACATCTTCCAATCGTTTCTCCCTAGACTCATTCCCGGTCACTTGAGCTAAGAATAACTCACAACCGTTCCTGATGTACTTTTGGACTTTAATACATGAAACGATTTTCAAACGGGATTCACCTCGATTACCATCAATTACTAACGCCCTATTCCTAAGAGGAATCTTAACCTTCTTCTCTCCACACAAAATAGTAGCATTATTCAACGACAAACAATCTATACCAATAATAATATCAAAACTACCTAATTCTATCAACATCAAATCAATCGGAAAGGAATGGTTCAAGAGATTTAGAGAGCATCCTTCTAATAGCTTATTTGTTTTCACTAATTTACCATTAGCCAATTCCACCTCGTAACTGGTATTTATCTCAACAGGTTCAATGTCAATAAGGGCACTAAATTTAGTGGATACAAAGCTCCTATCAGCACCCGAATCAAATAAAGCAACAGCATAATGATTGTTGAGTAAAAACGTACCAGTAACGACATTCGGATCCTCTTTCTTCACCTCAATTGCTCCAAGTTGATAGATACCACCCTGGGGGTTTCTTCCAGGTACAATCGCTTTCAACTTGGGGCATTCCGATTTCCTATGACCTTCTTCATTACAGTTGAAGCAAATGGTTCCCTTCTTACACCTTTCAACCTTGTGTCCAAGCTTTCCGCAATTTCGGCATTTCCAGCAGTCGCCAGCATGCCTCTTGTTGCCACACTTAGGACATCTATCATCGTTGCGCGGTGCATTGTTGGTAAGAGCATTTGTATTCCCCTTTCTCTGGTTCTGACGACGATTGAAATTCTTCCTATTATCACCTCTATCTACACGATCACCGTCTCCCTTTCTTTTCTCACCTACACGAGCTTCATCTTCCCTATCCTGAATAATCTGTCCAATGAGTTGGTAAGCCATTCGAACAGCATCATCAATGGTCAGTGGTTTAGATGATGTCACGTCCCCCCGGATATTCCTGGTTAACCCTTTAATATATTGCTCAATTCGGATCTCTTCGGGTTCAACCAATCGAGGACATAGCAAGGCCAACTCATGGAATCGGTTTGTGTAACTATCAATGTCCACACCTTTCATTCTCAAATGAATCAACTCTTGTTCTAACCTAATAATCACACTACGAGGACAAAACTCCTAAGTCATCCACTTTTTAATTTCAGCCCAAGGAGTAGCATTAGCAGCATCAAGACCCATGAAAGCAATTCTCCCGTTCCACCAAGTCAACGCACGACCTTTAAGAGTAGCCATAGCAAAAGTCACCTTATCTTCCTCCTTACACTTACTAATCCGAAACCCCGATTCAATCTTCTCAATCCACTGGCTTAGTCCTACAGCACCTTCAGTTCCATTAAAAGGTAGAGGTTCATACTTCATGAACGTCACATAAGTACAGCCACCAACTTCAGGTGCATTAGCTCCAAGTCCTCCTACATTTCCTCCAGCATTAGCATTCACATTATTAGCATTCACATTCACATTAGTACCGCCAATTCCACTACCGCCAGCTCCACTACCTCCAGCTCCACTACCGCCAGCTCCACTACCGCCAGCTTCATTTCTAGCATTTGCCATAAATTCAGTCATAGATGCGGTAACTTGCTCCATAATAATCCTACGTACATCATCCTCAGTCACAGCCTTCTTGGGCGACATAGTTCTATAATTTATCAATTTCAAAGTATTAAGCATTCACCCAACAAGGATTCATATAATATGGATTGAATTCATAATCAAGATACAAATAAGGCACAATATGGAATTCAAGACAAGATACATATTTCATTCGATTTGAAACAAAAGTATTGTCTTAGTTACATCCCATATCAAAGTTCTAGCACTATATACACTCAAAATTCGTGCCAAGTCTACTACTAACAAGTCGGTTCAGTCAAAGCTACAAAAGTACAAAAGATACAAAGGTCACTACTAAATACAGACTGGTCTACTGAGAACCGCCAGATGGTCCATCATCCATCGTCTTATGTATCTTTGTCGGACGATCACTAGACACATCTTCAGCTGGGCGCTTACGGATTACTCCTCTTTCAACCATGTCAGCATAAAATCTACTATTCCATCCCACAGATATATTCAACTCCTTTTCAGCTTTCTCACGCATCGTACGAGCTACACTCAACTGAATCTCCATAGAATTCACCTTTTTCTTCATTTAAGCAAACTCACCACTTTCCAACACTGATAACCTCCTAAAAGCCTCATTCAAACCACGCTCTACATTAGTCAAATCCAAACTAAGCAATTCTCGCTCTTTCTCGCCAACCTTAGTCTTCGACTCCAAATAAGCAACATGAGTCTGAACAACACCTAATCCAATCTCCGTCATACAACTCTTAACACGGGAAGCATCTAGATCACGTCTCAAGGCCCATGGTGCAAGACCATCAATATGAGTAGCCTCTCGAGCATTAGACGACTCTTCTATCACACGTCTATGAGTAGCAATACCATCAGTACCGTCAGGTGCATTGTCATCCTCATCCTCCTCCGATTCAGAATCAGATTCAGACGATTCAGACATTTCATCCCTAGGTAACTCAACCTCATAATCAGACAAATAAACTGGTGGGGGTAAAGGCTCGCCCTCTGGAACATCATAAGGATAAATAAGCTCGGCTTCCTCATCATCATCAACCTCAACATCTATACCTACATCCTCCTCGACATCCTCGTCGTCAATCTCATCATCTAAATTATCTAACCCAATCTCCTCATCATTCTCTATATCAACATTCTCAATCTCATTCTCTACCAAGTCAACCTGAGGGGCAATCTGATCTCCTAGTCCTAACTCGGGATCGGGATCCTCAAATGGTTCCTCCTCATCATCCATATCATAATCTACTAAGTCTAAATAAGGATCATCATCTACATTAGGTTCGGGAATAGCATGGTTTTCTACAGGAATATTAGGGTCAGCCATGACAATCTGCATTTATATATATATCTCGTATTAGGATAACATACTAGTTAAACAATTACATAATGAAATCACGATATATACATATATATAAATTAAATTATATATATCAAAATATATATCTTCTCAATAGGGCTTGTTGGTAACGTCAGAGATCTCTGGCACCGTTATAGTCAAAAGATTTTTCAAATATTTTCTCAAATGTTCATTGTCAAAAGGTTTTGAAAAGTTTTGTTCAAAACCTTGGTTTTTAAAATCTTTTGTTCTCTATAACGAGAGCTCTGGTACCAAACTGTAACACTCTCATTTTTCGTATCGGTACAGCGGAAGGGTCTTTTAGAGTGTTACGGGATAGCACAATAACTCCAATCATAGACAACACATAAAAATGGTTGTTCAAGGTTTAACATACATTCATTCGATAAAAAGTTTTAAAGTGTACAACAGGTCCCAAATTATACAGGTCATTTAGTTTACAAAACATAGATCGAATGAACATTTTTAATATTATGTGGGCCATCAGAGTCGGTCTCCATCCGGATTACCTTCAAGCACCTGAGATAAAAACATGCAAAAATCATATCAGCGAATGCCGAGTGAATTCATAGAGTTTAATAAAAACCGTTATATAAAACAATCGTTAAAATCAGAACACAAGTATAATATCGGAAGTAAGTCCACGTATTGCTAGTCAGGCAATATATAAATCAAGCATACATCTTAAACCGTCCATGAGACCGTAGTCTCTATATTACCATGATAGGTAATATATTCATCGTTAATAGCGTCGTTATTATGTATAGGATACATTTTTATTTGGATTAGGATTATTATTAGCCGCATGACATTGTTACCTTACTATGAAAACAGCGGGCCGCGAACCCGACAAACAATTTGCCCATCTAAGTTAGCGTGTCGTCACAAAAATCACGCTATGGAATCTTCTCATACATAAATTCGCTTACCAATCAATGTGGTACGACGGGGATCAACCGTCAAGGCGCGAACTGGGGTGATCGTCCCCAAATAGTACTATCAAATGCATAAGCGTCTACCAAATCCCGGTAGTTCACAATTCATGCTAATAGGACTTTAAGTGACATAACCTAACTACTAATAATCCTTTTAGTCTCGTTTATAGGGTCATAGCATCATTCGGGTCCATATCATTAAGCATACCATCGGGACTACTTGTGTTCTATTTTTATAAAATCTAGCATGTTATCTCCCTCGCGGGTTTACAAATCATTTTATAAAACATTTAAAAGACTGCGAGGCTATGAACTCACGTTGATAATGAAAGGCGGATTATCGGCTACGGGCATGCTTCGGTCACGGAAACCTGTATAAATAATAATCGGTCTTAGACTTTGTCCAATGACTTTTATCAAAATAACAATATACATATGATGATTTTGTACATATGATGATGATCAAGTGGGTTTATATATCCTTGTTTACTCATTTTAGTGTTTACGTTTTGGTAACTTTTTACTAGTTTGCTAGTTTTACCTATTTATCTATTTTAAGTCCAATAAGGTTAGTATAAGTTCTTTAACTTGTTTTAATCCATTTTATACTTATATTATCAGTATCTATACTTTCTATGTTGGGCCCAAATGGGTTAAGCCCAATAAGTTCTTTTTATAAGTATTTATCTTATTTAGTCCAATTATTAGTCCAATATGTTTAGTTAGTTCGTTAATGTCCGTATGTCCTATAGTTCGAGTTTTATCGGTTTTTACTTGTATTAGTTACTTATATATCAGTATATGACTTTTAAAAACTTTACATTAGACGGGTTTGATCGTCTAAGTTTTATTTGGCGAAAAACGTTAATTTTACGGTAATAGCCGAAAAAGTCGTAAAAATCAAGTTTATAGTTTTTATTACTTATAAGTATTATTCCACTACCATTTATATAATTTATCCATTTAATTAACCTTTTACATATTTATATAAATAAGTTTCATAAGTTAGTGGGTTTTTATTTTACATTTTATACAATAAAATTTGAGTGCTTATATAATAATAATAAACATTAATTCTCAAAATCTGATTTTTATTTTCATGTTTACCATTTTTATCATATCTAGAGTTTTATAATGAATTAGAAGCTCATTTTTGGGTGACATGTTCTTCATATTATGTGCTACATTTAACTTAGTTATAGCTACTGCTCATTTTAAGTTTATCTATGCTTAACAGTCCCTACAAAACAGCTTATTCAGATTAGCACTCTCATCTTGTTTTGATCATATCTCACTCATTATAATGATTCCATTGCATGGCCAACTCTCACATGTGTATAACATCTTGTTCTTACTGTAAATGGATCATACCATGCACGTTTATCAGTTCAAGTTTTAGTTATATACTGTTTTTATACAGCCAACTAAATAAGCATGATTTTAGCCTCATTTCTTATAGTTATTAACCTTTTTAAGCATATCTATCAACACTTGATCCCCACACAACATTTTTATCATCATATATACATAATATACATATACAATAAGAAAGAAAATACATTTTTTATTTACAAAAATAACAAGAGAAAATGGAGAGGATGATCTTCTTTACCAACCAAGTGTATTTCTTGTTTTTGGAAGACAAGAACTTGATGAACACCACAAGTAACTCCAAGATCATCAAACACCAAGAACAATAGTTGAGAAATCAGACCTAGGACACAAACAAATCACCTCCAATGTTGTTAATATGGCCACCAAATGATCAAGGCTTCAAGATAACTCCATGATAGAGCTAGATAACATGTATTTCATGGCTAGAAAAGATCAAAAGGGGTGTTTGTAGCTTAAAAGTGGACGGAAAAGGGTAGATTTTTTGAGAGGATTTTGAGGTTGTTTGCATGTAAGTAAATGGTATGTGTGAAATGTGGTTAATGGTTTTGTGTTGGTGGAAAGAGTAAGCTTAAAGAGTAAGCTTAGTTACACTTGTAACTAGTTAGCTAACATGATGCCACATATGGTTTTGGTGTCATGTTGGTGCCGTCCCATGCTAGCTAGTGGGGTGGGACAGTGTATTTTGTCCCATCTCACTAGTTTACGGGTATTCCTCGATTCTAGTTTTCTCGATTTGCGTGCCCTCGGGTCGTTTCACGAAAAACGTTTTTATAAATTATGAATCAACGTCACAAAACGAATCCAATAAAAATTGTCTCATAAAAAACGTAAATACGCAATCCTAAGGTTTCCGGTTTAGTCGTAAAGGACGCTAAATTATGCACGTAAGCCCAAATTTAAATCCGTAAATTGTGAGTTCGTCAACCAACACAAAAATAAGTTTCAAAATATTATACGAGAAAATATTTCACTACCTGAAAATGTTAGATTGTTACAAATTAACACAATTTGAGCTACAAAAAGTTTGGATTCTTGTGGATCTTCCCTCAGGTAAGAGAGTAATTGGTACTAGATGGGTTTTCAGGAACAAGAAGGATGAAATAGGAGTTGTTGTGAGGAACAAGGCAAGACTTGTTGCTCAAGGCTATAGACAGGAAGAAGGAATATACTATGATGAGGTTTTTGCACTAGTGGCAAGGATAGAAGCCATTAGGTTATTTTTGGCCTTTGCATCATATATGGGTTTTATAGTCTATCAAATGGATGTGAAAAGTGCCTTTCTTTATGGTACTATTTCAGAGGAGGTATGTGTCTCACAACCTCCAGGTTTTGTAGATCCTAAATTCCCCAGTAGAGTCTACAAGGTTATAAAAGCACTTTATGGTCTGCATCAAGCTCCAAGAGCCTGGTATGAAACTTTATCCAATTTTCTGCTAGACATGGATATAGGAAAGGAACCATTGACAAAACTCTAATCATCAAGAAGAATACTAAGGATATCATTCTAGTTCAAGTCTATGTTGATGACATCATTTTTGGTTCTACCAAGAAGACATGGTGTGAAGAGTTTGAGGCTTTGATGAAAGGAAGATTTCATATGAGTTCTATGGGAGAACTAACTTTCTTTTTGGGAATGCAAGTCAAACAAAGGAAAGATAGAATATTTATCAGCCAAGATAAATATGTTGCTGAAATCTTGAAGAAATTTTCATGTATGGATACAAGGAGTACAAGCACACCTTTTGAAGCTAAGAAGTCTTTATCAAAAGACGAACATGGAGAAAATGTTGATATTCATCTATACAGATCAATGATTGGTTCATTGATGTATATTACTGCTTCAAGGCCAGATATTATGTTTGATGTGTGTGCCTGTTCAAGGTTCCAAGTTCATCCAAAGGTGTCACATCTACATGTTGTGAAGAAGATTTTTAAGTATCTTAAAAGTCAACCCAATTTAGGATTATGGTATCCTAGAGATTCCACCTTTGAATTGGAAGCTTACTCAGACAGTGGTTATACTGGAGCCAATCATGATAGGAAATCCACAACAGGAGGTTGTCAATTCCTAGGTGGAAGACTCATATCATGGCAGTGTAAGAAGCAAACCATTGTTGCTACTTCTACAACTGAAGCTGAATATGTAGTTGCTGCTCATTGCTGTGGAGAAGTACTTTGGATTCAGAATCAATTGTTAGATTATGGGTTTAACTTCATGAACACTAAGATTTACATTGATAATGAAAGTACTATATACATTGTCAAGAATCCAGTATTTCACTCCAAGACCAAGCATATTGAAATAAGACATCACTTTATCAGAGATGCTTATGACAAGAAGCTTATTCAAGTCTTGAAGATTCATACAGACAACAATGTAGCTGATTTGTTGACCAAGGCATTTGATGCAAAGAGATTTGAATTCTTGGTGACACATATTGGCATGCTCAACCAATAGACTGCTGCATATGTTGAGGGGAGGTAATAGCTGTACAAATTTTTATACTAATTTTTATTGTATAGTCTATGTTTTGTGTTTTTGATGTAATTGCAGGTTACTAGAAAAAGATAAAAGAGGTTACAATGATAGTGGAAAGCATGAACTGGTCAAAATTGTGAGGTACCGTTATAACTCCAAGTACCGCTAGCACAAATTCAAGTACCGAGTATGTTCCATGTACCGCTACATGTCCGTTGTACCGTTAAGGGTCTCTTTTGTAAATTTGGCAGTTTCTTCGCGCTTGGGTTTGTTATTTACTTAAATAGTTACTCCAATTACACAATTGATTCACCTAATCTTTTATTTTTATCTCTTGATTCTATAACCTTCTCTCTAATTTTTCGATCATAAAAAATACTAATGGCTGCTTTACAAGTGATCTCTAAGCATAATTTGGTTGTGAATCTTGCTACGAATGATGACTCTCTTGGATTCCATGAGATTCTTGGTTTCTTATCTCGAAGTCATGTTCATTTTGCACTCACTGTAAGTCCAGTTGTCTCTATTTCCATTGTTGAACATATTTGGAACACTTCTGTGTTAGGTACTCAGTTTAATCAACCTTGCATTAAGGCTAGGGTGAATCATAAAAATATCTATGTAACTGAGGTACTGCTAAGGGAAAGTTTGAGATTAAATGATGAAAATGGACTTAGTATGCTTAATAAC
Source organism: Glebionis coronaria (assembly GCA_025667525.1). Lineage (NCBI taxonomy): Eukaryota > Viridiplantae > Streptophyta > Magnoliopsida > Asterales > Asteraceae > Glebionis > Glebionis coronaria. Next base: position 403,421,157 of record CM046880.1, read on the forward strand.
ACAGAGATTCATGATGGCCTTGCAGCCATGGGCTATGAGGGTGGTAGGGAAAGTCTTACTTTCTTTAAAGCTTTATTTTCACCTCAATGGAAATTGCTTTTTCATGCTATTATTCACTGTTTAAGCTCTAAAAGTACATCTTTTGATCAAATTCCTGCTGCATTGGCATCAACTGGTATTTGTCTAGCCAATAACAAAGTTTTTAATTTTTCAAGATTAATTTTTGAAGGCATGACTAGGAATTTGGAAGGAACTTAATTTTTTTTGATGTATCCTAGATTTATTCAGACATTAGTTCGTGACCAAATACCTAACCTACCAGAGTTAACTGATACATGGGATGTTCCTACATTCACAAAGAGAACCTTCTCTTTCTTGACCAAACAAGGCAATGTCTTTACAGGAATAGTTACACCATTGTTTGCTCATATGTTAGCCCAACCTGCCAATCAAGAAGGTGAGGAACCTAGCAATGCTAGTGCTTCTCAGCAAACTCCTTCTCACCAGAGTTCCCATTCCCTAGAAGATTTACAATCTTCTTCTCACAATGTTGGTGCTCCACCAAACAATGATGAGATGATCCATACACCTGCTGCGTCTATTGCTGCTGGTGGTTCACCACAAGCACAAGCACCAGAGGTGGTGGATGTTTCAAATTTAACTACTTTGTGTACTAGTTTGTCCCCAACAGGTACAGGTGTTGCAGAAAGAAAAGCTTGTTCAAGACAAGAAAATTGCTGAATTGGAAGCTAGCCTAATCAAGTTGATGAACAAAGTATCACCTTGGATGAGGCAACATAGATCTATTCAGAAAGCTGCACTCAAGAAGAAAAGATTCAGGAACCACAAGAAAAGGCAACTGAATGCAACCAAACAGGGGAGGAATTATGAAGAACAAGGACCTTCTTCTGATAATCAGACACGGATCTCTGGAAATGACATCAATTTTGAGCTGGATGAAGATGTCATGGGGACTTATGAAGATGGAACTGGTTTAGAGACTGGTGTGGATGGACCTTCAAATATGGAGATTCAACAGGAAGAACCACAGCCTACTCATGAGGAGCCACACGTTGAAGAAATGATGGTAACTCAGCCAACACCAACACCTCAATCACCACTTCAAGTGAATTGGAGTACTTTCTATGAGAAGTTAGAGGAAATTAACATTCAATTTCCTGTATCTTCAACTCCACCACCACAAATACAAGTATGGTTTCAAAGGAAACAAACTTTGCAAGTACTGTCTAGATCTAGAATGAGCAATAGATCAGACAAGACTGAAGAGGTGCAAGTTGAAATGATGGCTTCCATGGAAGAAAGAGTATCTGGAGATACACAAGTGATTGAAGAAACAAGTGTGTCTAATACTGGTGAAATCAACATTGTTGAAGATCCAAGTACTGCTAAGCCAACTAAGCCGACTGCAAGTACTGCTCACATTGTTGAAGACACAAGTACTGCTAAGCCAACTAAGTCGATTGCAAGTACCGCTGGTGATCATCCTTCACTAGAAAGTCAAACTCCTTTTGGAGAGGATGAGACTTTAGCCCAATTACTGCTTGACTTAAGAAAGAAGAATTCAGCTGAGAAGACTAAACAAGTAGAGGCAGAGAAAAAGACACAACAAGAAGTTCTTGCCAAAAAGGATCAAATTCAAGGTAAGAAAGTTCAAGCTTCACACCCCACTAAAGGTATAGTTATTCAACAGCAAGCTGATGAGGAAAGACCTTCCAAGCTGAAGAAGAAGCTACCTAAAATTAATCCAAAGGATAAGGGGAAGAAGCAAATATTATGAGAATCTGAAAATGAAAGTGATTTAGATGATGATATAAGCAAAGTCATGTACATATTTAATCAATTGGACCATGATGAGGAATACGCTTTCAGAATCCAAGCACAAATTCGTGAAGATGACTTACAAGAAGAACTTACAGCAAAGCAGCATTTGCTAGAAGCTAAGAGAATACAGCAAGAATGGAACATACAAGAGTATGATAGGATTCAAGCTGAATTACATGCAAGTGAACTTCTTGCAGACTCATTGATAGCTGAAGAGAGAGATGCTTATGATGAAGAAGAGAAATCAAAGTTGATAGCTGGTAAGGGAGCAATAAAGATTCTTTGCTGAAAAGAGAAGAAGAGAAAAGATTAAGGCTCCAACTACTATGCAGATTAGGAATCAAATGATGAATTTTCTTAAGAGAGTAAAGGGTTTTACTCATATTCAACTGGTCAAGAAGAATTTTGAAGAAATCAGGACTTTGTATGAGCAAAATAAGAGAACTGAATTGAATTTTGTTGAGATTGGATCTGAAGCAGGTAGAATAGCTGTTGAAAGACATAGAAGACATCTGCAACAACAAAGAAAATTTGGAAGTACTCCTAGAATTGAGCCAAGTACTACTGAACCTACAAATATATCTCCACCTATCAAGACCACTTATGTGAGGAAGAATAGAAAGGAGAAGGTAAGTTCAAGGGAGGAAGAGACTGCTCAAAGAATTAATGAAGGAGATGAAGCTCAAGATATTGCCCAGACTGAAAATGTACAAGCAGTACATACACAGTCAACAGTACATACTGAAGAGACGGTACATACAAACTTGGTAGAGGGTTCAACAGAACTTGAGAGAACCTCCAAGGGTGTTAAAAGAAAAAGGTCAACAAAGACAAAGAAGAAAGCCAAGAGGGCTAAATCAACAACAAAAGATAGTAATTATGATGAGAGATTAAAGAAGTACTTGAAGATTGTAAAATTTGAAGATCAATGTATTGATACAGAGATTTTTGGAAAGAGACCATCTATTGCTAAATGGATTTACTCTATGTCTCAAGGACTTGAAGTTCATGGAATTCAAAGAACTGATGGCACAACAAGGATATTCAGACTTTTAGAGGGTATTCTTCACATTCTTGACAGACAAGATATTCAGGATCTTTTCAGGTTAGTTCAAGAAGCCAGTGCAAGTAAAACTGAAGTATCACTATTATATAGGGAATTTCTCTTTATGTATGAGCCACACAACTGTGATCAAGAAATGTTGAAGGTATTAGAGAATCAGGTTCCTAATTACTGGAGATATTATAGGTCATGTGGATTGCACATTTTAGATATAGATGATGTTACATACTATATGCTGCAAGAGAAGACTTACCCATTCAAAAGAAGATTGTTGGAAAGAATGTTGGAACAACAACTGGAAGTTACAGAAGAATCTGTTGATGCTTTGGAGTTGATCAGAATGGTTAAACAACAAATCAAGAATTTGAAAGATGAGGAAGAAGTTGAGAAAGAGCCTTAAGTGTTTGACTTTTAGTCACACTTCACAATGGTTCTCAATTCACCATGTCTAACACACATAAGAACTGGCTAGTCCATAAGCAAATGGTTTGTGGTAAAGACTTCTAAAATCCGTTGAAAGCTGATAGTTTGCTAAAAACTATATGGTTCTAACTCACATTGTTTCGAGACAAAGAGTTGGCTAGTCCTAGACAAACGGTACTAGGTAAAGACTTCATCAAATTCGTTGATGGTTGACAATTTACCAAAACTTGTAAGGTTATCAGTACACCTTATTCTTTATGAATAAAGTATTGGCTATTCAAGAGTGTACGGCTAACTGGTAAAGAATTTATCAAATCCATTAATAGTTGGTGATTTGCTAAAAATCATGAAGCCAATACAGATTGGTTTTTGTTGTTAACTGTTTTATTTCAGGTATGAAGATTGCAAACAAAGAAGTATTCAAAGAAGAAAATACTTAGAAGGTTTTGTCTCATCAAATCAAGACTGAAGTTCATAGATTTAACTCAAGAAGACAACTACTGAAGCTGCAAAGATAAATGAATGTTTACAAGACACAAGAAGATCATAGTTTGAAGACAAAGATGATATTTATGATGTTTGAAGATTATCTTATCAGAAGAAGATCTACATTGAAGTGTTTGGCTACATTCAATTGGATACAAATACAAATTACCAAGTTCAATCCAAGGATGAAGGAAAGACTGAAGACATGTATTCTAAATATATTCAGTACAAGAGAAACAAGAAGACAACAAATTATCATTCTTGTTTAGGGGAGGATTGTTGGGAATTATTTGTTAAGTGTCAAGTATCGTCATTGTAATTTAAGTACTGTTAGTATTATGCAAGTACCGTTAGTGTTAACGCGGTACATAGTAAGTACTGCTACTTACATAGTAAGTACTGCTATATTGATTAGGACGAATATATCTTTGTATAAGATATGTCATAGTTATAGTTAGAGTATATCTTATGTGATATACTTAAATAGTTAGAATATTGATAATATATCGTCTGTGATATAGTTATTTTTAGAGAATATTCTTAGGTTTCTAGGGTTCCTTACTCTATAAAAGGAACATAGGTACAATGTTATTTATGTACCTCATTCAAGTCGATTAATAAGAGAATCAAATAGTTAAAAGTAATTTTGTTCTTCTGTGCTTTATAAGTTAGATTCCGCATAACTTATTTAGTTTGAGTAAGAGTTCTCAAAGTGTTTTAGTTTGATTACAAACTATTATACTAATTCTTAAGAGAATATAGATCCAATCAAAGGGGTCAATAGTCTAAAAAAATGAGTTTTGTATTAAGGTATATTGTTTTTAAATATTCAAAAATATAATGCCCGTGACTATTGGTGTTTATGGTTCTCAGAAAAGAGATGTCGAAAAGAACGTAAAGCAATTACAACTGAAGATACGTTTAACAATCATTAAAGTTTTTGAATCGTTAGCGAAACACAATCAAGATACACGAGACCCTCAATATCCTTTCATGAATTTCAAAACTAAACCTAAAACAATAAAATTAATCGAGGAACCAACGATGTACATACGCTATGTCTGGCGCAATGGGTTAAGGTTGTGCTAAGGTTGAGACTCAAGTTAAGTTTCGGATTGTGTCTTAAGCTAGAGCTTATTTATAAGTTGCAAGTTAGAGTTTATATAATTTTTAAGTTGTTTGGCGAATGAGTTGTAAAGCTTACTAATCTAAAATCGTAAATACATCAAATGAAATTAATATATGCTTTTTTTGCATGAGAAACTGATAAAACAACATTTTTATTTTTTAGAGTAACTGAATAATTATAAATTTGTATAAAAAGTTTTATGAGCTTGACTTATGAAAGCTTAAGCTTATAAAAACATTTAGGATCTGTTTGGTTTGTTTAAATTTTTATGTAATTGTACTTTATGAAAGAAATTATAATGTGAATGAATTGTAATTTAAAAATTTAAAATATGTCATGTTTTTTGTTGGCAAAATGTAATGCAATTGAGTGTAAATTCATGTACATAATCTTGTTTAGTTTGTGAGAATTGTAATTTAAATTTTATAAAATCACCCGTTAACGTTTGTGACTTTTTCGTATGTGTTATATATGTTAAAACGAGTTTCTAAAACCACGTTTCACGGTGAAGTGTTTGCATACACGAAACAATAACATACATATGAAAATACACGATTGATTTCAAATGTTTGTTTGAAGTGCCACTTATATTAGACTAGCAAATATAAAATCTAGATATTTTTACAACACTGACATATATGATATTTTTACAACCATACTTTTTATTTCTTTAACTTAAAAAATGCACCTTACTTAATAGCAATTTGTTCTCTCTCTCAATTTTTTCATCTCCTAAACCACCCAATGTCTCTGAAAAATAACCAAACAAACCGTCCAAATAAATCCGACCACTCATTTTTATCTTTATCTCCATTATCATTCATCCGATCACTCATTTTTTTCGTCCAAATAAATTCAATACAAATAAAACCCAATAAAATCAAACTCAAGATTAACAAAAAAAGAGTTTAGATCTGAGATTGATATCTTTCATTTGAAGATCTTCAAAAATTACAATAAGTTAATGTATATCTTCAAGAAAAACTAAATCTACCCATGTATTTTTTGATCTCATTTAATTTCTGGGTACAAAAAGAACACAATGTAATTATCTTATGTGATTGTGGTTTCTAATATTTCTTGTGTTTACGGACCTCAAATCCCTGTGCCTTCTGTTGGATCCGGCGTGCTTCAGTTTCATCGTCCAGGAGTGTTTCATTTGTCAAATATTTGATGAGAGGGGTCATCCACGTAGGTCACTCCTCCTCGAATATTGACAGGGTTTCTTCTCCCGTAATCGATTCATCATTGAGTATTTCTACCAACACTTGTTTGGACAAGTGAGCAAAGCTAGTGGACGCGATTTTGCTCAAGGCGTCCGCCTTCTTATTCTCGCCCCTAGGTACATGCTTAATGGTGAATCTGGTGAATCCCCTAATGAGGGACTTTACCTTATCTAGGTATTGGATCATGTTGTGCTCATTGGCCTCATACTCCCCAAGGATGTAATTCACGACTAGGCGTGAGTCGACGTATGCTTCCAGTTTCGTACTCCCATCCGCATGACTATTCTTAAGCCCGCGATCAAAGCTTCGTACTCAGCTTCGTTATTTGTTGTTGTGAATTCGAATCGTAAGGCATAAGTGAACTCCATAACGTCCGGATTGATGAGTATAAGGTCTGCGCCAGATCCATCCGTGCATGAAGATCCGTCTGTGAATAAGACCAATGGGTCTTGAAGCTTCTCCTCCTTAGGAGCCTTCGTGCTTTCCTCCTCCGCTTTCTCTATTATAAAGTCAGCCAAGATTTGGCCATTGACTGTCGTGCGAGGCCTATATGAGATATTGTGTTCTCCCAACAGAACACTCCACTTTTGCATGCGTCCTGCCGCGTCCAGCCTCGATATAACCTGCTTAATTGGTTGTTGCGTAATGACTATGATTGGGTGCGACTGGAAGAACTGGTGTAGAAGCTTTGTGGCATATACCAGTGATAGAACCAGATTTTCCAACGGTGTGTCATTCAACTCTGGTCCCTGTAGTGCCCTTCTAACAAAGTAGATGGGCATCTGCACCTGTCCCTATCCTTAATTAAGACTGCGTTGATCGCGCCATGAGTGACTGATAGGTAGATGATCAGTTCCTCCGTGGGTCGCTGTGCGACCAATATTGGGAGGGATGCTAAGTGCTTCTTGAGTTCACTAAAGGCTTCCTTTGCTTCCTTCGTCCAATTAAAGTCACTCTTCTTCATGCACCTTTTGAGTATTTTGAAGAGGGGGAACGATTTTTCTAAAGACTTGGATAAAAATCTATTCAGTCCCGCCAGCTTACCATTAAGAGACTGTACTTCCTTGAGCGTCCTCGGAGATGGTAACTATATCACGGCCTTCGTCTTGTCCGAGCATGGTCTGATTCCATTGGGATCAATCATGTATCCCAATAATATTCCTTCAGTATCCCCAAAAGTGCACTTCTTTGGGTTTAGCTTCATGTTGATCTTTCACAACGTGGCGAAGGTTTCCTTAATATCCCTGATAAGCCCGTCTTCCGTATGGCTCTTTATAACCAGGTTGTCAACTTAGACTTCCAGGTTACGCCCAATTTGATTGTCAAACTCTTTTTCAACCAACCGTTTGTTGATCCCAAACTCAGATCTTAAACCTTTGTAGCTTGTTTAAGGGTTGTGATAGAAAGAATAAATTCAATCTAACACTAGAGAAACTTTGTAATACAAAGTAACTAAACAAGATGTGGAATATAGTGTTTAGCACAAGAACAAATGATTAAGGCAAACGTTAAACTTTAATATATCAATGATATACGAATACCCAAAAATGGTATTAGGGTTACAAAAACCTTAAAGTATGAAATGAAAGACAATAGAGAAAGACACGTTTTGCATGAGAACCTAGTGAGTCCTTTTATAGGCATAAGGACACGTACAAGATTACTACTAACAAACTTGGAAAGTATCTCGGAGTAGTAACATCAAAGCGTAATAATCTATTCCAAGTTTATCTCTAGTGGCAGGGCCTTTGACTTCAGCAGGGGAACCAATCCCCCTGCCTTTGTTATTTGGCAGGGGGAACTTACTCTAGCAGGGGAACAAACGACCAACTGGCAAGGGTAACTAATATACTTGTATTTATTCCCAACAATCCTCCCCTAAACTTGTGCTTTCACCTAAAGACAAGTTTCTGAATAAATACTAGCTGATGAGGGTGCTTACAAACTTACGGGCCAAATCTGACTATGCATCATCCTTACCAGATCATAAGCAACAGGTGCTTTAGCATCTACAATCAAGTCAGCCTGTGCTAATTTCTTCAAGGTCTCCTGATTGAAGGGATAATAACGATGATTGATCAAATAAACACTTACCCCTTCCATTACTATCTCATAGACCCCAGAATTGGTAAACAACTTCTAATACAACAAATTTCCTCCATTCACTGCATTAAATATAGGATCAAATAATTCATGCTCATACATCCTATGCATGCACTCCTAGATCACCCAATCCTTCTCCACACCATCCATAGTAGGAGGTTTTGCAGCAAAGGTCTTCTTCAAAATATTCCACAGATCTTCTAAGTCCTCACTATCCAAGGTTTGAAGCATGACATCTAGACTTAGAAATGTATGTGCTGTATTGTCAGCTCTTGTAAGCTTCCACCAAGTCCTCCCCTTGTGTTCATAAACAACATATTCTATTATAGCAAATTTCTTCCCAAGTTCACTAGGTGAGATATCATCATTTTCCTGCACAATTAGCTGTTTATCAATTTCTTCATTTGAAGGACGTTGAGACTCCTTAGTAACCATGCCAACTTTTTCCATCCTCTTGAGTCTTTTGGCTGCACTTTGTGCATTGAGTACAGATCTCTCAATTGCTGTAAAACTTTCACCTGCTTGATGTGATACCCCTTCTTGTGATGATGCACCTGCTTGGGATGATGCACCTGCTTGTGTAGTTTCCAACGTAATTCCTTCAGCCTTTCTTTTTCTGGATTTCCTAGCTTTCTGTAACACTTAATTTTGCCTCCTAAGATACTCAGCTTCCTCAGGAGAGTTAATAGTCATGAAGTCCTCCACATCTAATTCTCTTAAAACTGGTCTGACTGCCCTTTCTATAGCCCCAAAAGTCATGTCTGTGAAATCACCATCCTTCCACTTCTTATGTCTCTTGAGCAAAACTTTGTAGTGTACCAGCCTTCCCTTCTCAGACTTCAAGTATTTTTCCTTCTGAATCTGATTTGCCCTTCTTTCTAGATATTTATTTTGATATTTGTAAACTAGACAAATCAATTCATACATGTCTTCCAAAGGAGCATTTACTAACTCCTTCTCCCATTGATCTAGAAATTCTTGAACATGAGGCACACTTTCATCCAACTCTCTATGCATAATTTCAACCTGCTTAAGCATTTCTCTGGGCCTTATCTTTTGCATTCTCTGATCTTGCATATCAATATCCTCTTGTTGTAGCTTGAGAGCTACCTGTGCATCATGTTCTTCTTGAGCCCTTTGTTGTTCAGGAGTTATATGCTTGTATTTCCTCTTGGGTTGTTCAACCATAATCCCCTTTCCCTTGTCTTTTGGATCCACTGCTGGTGCTGATTTGGCTTTAGGTGCAGGTTCTCTAATTGTAATTACCTTCTGAGCTGGTTGCCTTCTATTCTTTCTAACAAAAGTTTGGGTAATAGGCTTAGCAGGGGAATGACTTACAACAGTGGGATCAGCAATAGCAGGGGCAATTTTGGAAGCAGTGGCTTCTTCTTGATTACCCATAGTTAGCAATGTTTGAGCAATCTCTTTTGTTGCGCTCCCCTTATCACTTCCTTTCTCAGCACTTCCTTTCTCAGCACTTGCTATCTTTCCTTGCTTTAAACCCTGACCACCAGGATATGAATAATACTGAGTAGATTCTTCTGTATTAGGAACTTCCTCCCCTTTGGAAGCATCCTCATCTGTAAATATGATTAGCTTGGGCTTTCTCCTCCCCTCAAGTGTAGCAAGTCTGGTTTCCAAATTTTTGATAACTAGACCTTGCTTTTTGACAGTTTGTACAAGTTGTGCATTCTGCTTTTTCAAGCTCATGCACATATTCGTCAATTCCAAAATGGTCATTGGTTGCATGCTGCTCTCAACCCTAGAAGGGGATTTCTCCCCTTTTGGGTATCATTGAGTGAGGGAGATGACTTAATGATGGTGTCACTATCCTGCTCACCCCTTGAGGATGAGACGGTAGTGGCAGCCAAACCCTCAGTGTGCTCCAACCTTTTGGAGGCTCTCCTCTCTGCTACTTGTGAAGATTCACCAGGAAAGGGAGACCTGGCAAACCTGGATTTAGTTCTCCTCTCATGTTTTGGATCAGTAGGGGGTAGAGTACTGACAGGGGGTAGTTTCTTGGCAGGGGAATCAGAAGGTTTGTGTGTGGCTGGTTTTTTTTTGGCTTCTTCCTGTCTGATTTGTTTCATCATGATTGAAGTAAGTGGAATGGACCTGCCAGAAAATTGTGGAGATGGTGCAAGGAGTGTGGTGAACAGTTTAGTAGTATGTTTGGTTGCTGAAAAGTAGTTTTTGTGTGTTATGGGACCATGTTCACTCATATTCAGCAAAAGTTATATAAACCTTGGGTACATACAAAATTTTGAATTGCTTGAAACATTTTTAACCATTCCTTTGAAAATCATTTGAGAAAAATGGTACTTCCTCCCTGTTGCTAAGCAAATCAGGGCAGAAGCAATCTCACTACCAAATTCATTGAAAGCAGTGGTTTTAGGTGACAAACATTATAAAATTATATGAATCAAATATTTCCAATGTGGGGCAAACTGACCTTTAGCAAACTTACATTTTTGATCAACAGAAAGAGTATACCCTAATTTAACAAGACCCTCAAAGATATCAGCCTCAGGTAGGTTGGTTATCCCATCCTCATCATCTAGAATAAGTTTGTCTCTGATAGAGGCAAGTGTAATCACCTTGGGATGACCATCTACTGTGCTTTGAATTATTACCTCTCCATTCACTGTTTTGGTTATTGAGTTAGACCAAAACTGCTGAATGTGTGAGGTGTAAATCCTAGGGTTGATGAGAAGAGCCACTCTAAAATACGAGGATTTTAGAAAAGCCACAGCATCAACAAATTCTGCTGGTTCATCATGTAATAAATCAATTTGATTATGATTAGCAGCAATTTTGAGAGGCATGATAAAGGTTGAAAACGTTTGAAGGTTTATAATGGTGAGAGTTAGGTGGGATTTAGTCGAGGGAGAGAGATGGACCTGCTGGTGAAGGGAATTAAGTTTTTATAGGCGAATTGAAGAGCTGTGATTGGACCAAATTTTCAAATTGCATAAAGATAAATCTTGATAAAAAAAGTAATTTATTTGAAATAATAAAGAAAAGATTACCAATCAGCGAAGAAAGCACCTTAAATATCTTTTGAAAAGAATAAAATATTCCCTAACCAAAATTTTACCAAGCAGGCTCAACGGCTATAAGCAGGATAACGGTATTGTCAGTCAACGGTCAAACAGGGGAATGATGTTTAAGCAGGGGAATCAGAAGGTGAAAGCAGGGGAAACTTTCCTAGGGGTATTAGACTAATCATGGAGAGACCAATGCTAACTAGCTCTGCTCTAATGCACACCCTTGTATACACAAGGTAGATACACAGAAACTCAAGAGTCCTCTATTCAGCAATGGTCTAAGCACAAAAAGTTAACACATAATTCATCCTGCACCTGGTCAACCCAAGAAAATAAGCATACCCTAGTCACCAACCCTACCTTTTCCCTTACCTATGGTTATTTTAGTCTTGGCAATGTGTACCACACATCTGTACCTAAACAGCAAGCTGTTTTGATATAGAAGGACAAGCACACATTGTAGTGCCTCAAGGTTTCAGAATTCTGACAAGCTTTGCAGCAAGTCTTCATTATTCTGAATCCTTACTCACCAATGGATATGATCTAGAATCATATATGAGTATCCTAAGGATACCCTCAGTCCTAAAGGTGTGACCTAACCTCCCCTAAAACATAGAGCATATACCTGATTCACCCATGAGTGTAATATGCACCATTTGGATCTCTGCATTGTTAGTCTAAAACCACATATAACCACTTTTAAAAAGAACAAACCCAGCTTAAGAGAAAAACTCTTTTAGCAGGGGAAGGACCCCCAGCAGGGGAATCTTTGTTCAAACATTGGAATGAAAAGTGATGGAAAAATTGACTAACATTAATACAACAACAGCAATAAAGCAACCCTGGACATACAAGACACAATAGACATCAACTTTCTAGGGAGAAACCATTCCAATACCTGCAACCAGGTACTGAAACCTCCCCACTTCAAAAGCTTTTGTCAAAAGATCAGCAACATTAAGTTCTGTATCAATTTTCTCAGGGATAATTAGCCCTTTTTCAAAACAATCTCTGATAAAATGATGTCTTATTTGAATATGTTTAGTCTTGCTATGAAAAATAGGATTTTTAATAATGCAAATAGTGCTGTTGTTGTCAATAAGTATCTTGGTTTTAAGAAAGTTATACCCATAATCAAGCAGCTGATTCTGAACCCAAAGTACTTGACCACAGCATGCAGCAGCTGCTATGTACTCAGCTTCAGTTGTTGATGTGGCCATAATAGTCTGCTTCTTACATTGCCAAGATATAAGTCTGCTTCCCAAAAATTGGCATCCACCTGTTGTAGACTTCCTATCATTGTTATCACCAACATAGTCACTATTTGAGTAGGATATCAGCTCAAATGGTGACTCCTTGGGATACCAAAGTCCTAAGGTTGGATGGCACTTTAGATACCTAAAAATTCTCTTGACAGCAAATAGATGACACTCTGTTGGTGCCACCTGGTATCTTGCACATAAGCAGACTGCAAACATGATGTCAGGTCTTGAAGCTGTGAGGTGCATGAGAGACCCAATCATAGACCTATAATTCCTGAAATCTATAAGCTTTCCAGGACCATCTTTGCCCCATGGATGATCCTTGTCCATTGGTGTGGACACCTTCTTTCCCTCAGACATACCAAACTTCTTCACAATTTCAGCCACGTATTTGTCTTGTGAGATAAAGATCCCATCTTTCCTCTGCTGAACTTGTAACCCCAAAAAGAAGTTTAGCTCACCCATGGCACTCATTTGAAATTTGTCCTGCATCAACTTGGAAAACTCTTTGCTAAGCATAGAGTTTGTAGACCTAAAGATGATATCATCAACATAGACTTGTACCAACAGAAGGTCACCCTTTTGTTTCTTGATGAACAGGTCTGATCAATCTTCCCCTTGTTGAAGCCATTATCCAATAGATATTTAGAAAGAGTTCCATACCAGGCCCTGGGAGCTTGGTGAAGTCCATACATAGCCTTTTTCACCTTGTATACCTTGTCTGGATGTTCTGGGTCTTCAAACCCTGGAGGTTGCATAACATAGACTTCTTCATCAATGGTGCCATACAGAAAGGCACTCTTTACATCCATTTGGAACACTGTGAAGTCCATAAATAAAGCATAAGCAAGAAATAATCTAATGGGTTCAATCCTGGCAACTGGAGCAAAGACTTCCTCATAATCAATACCTTCTTCCTGTGTATATCCTTGTGCCACCAGTCTTGCTTTGTTTCTGACTACTATACCCCTCTCATCCTTTTTGTTCCTGAGCACCCACTTTGTCCCAATAGGCCTTGCCCATTTTGGAAAATCTACCAGAATCCAAACCTCTTGAATATCAAACTGTAAGAGCTCTTCTTGCATATCTTCAACCCAACTTGGATCATTTAAAGCCTGAAAAATCTTCTTTGGCTCTTCTTGTGACAAAAATGTAGTAAACAGACAACACTGCATGTTGTCATGGTTAAACTTCATGGTGATGTTAGCAATGAAGTTGTGCTTGTATACCTTGTATGTCTAGGGGCTTTAGGATCACCAATGATTTGTGAGAGAGGGTGATCCTTATTGATTTTGTAGGTAGGCTGCATACTCATGATTACTTCTGTTTCATCCTCTTCCAAATCAGAATTTATGAGGCTATCTTGATTGGGAAAGAACTCCTCAAAGGAGATTCCAAAAGATACAACATGACCTAGAGATGGGTGCTGATGAGCTGAATGAAGCTCTAAATAACTTGGACCTCCACTCTTAATTATTCTGCTTCCACTACTGGATATGAGAGGACCATCAGATATGGGTGTAGATGAGGAAGTGAGTGGGGATTCTCTTTCTTCATCATTGATGTCATTGACAGCTGGATCCTTTGTCGCAGGGGAAGCAATTGATCTAGCAGGGGAATCCTGGATTCCACTGCTTTCAGCTATTCTACTGCTTTCAGAAGGTGACTTAGCAGGGGAAGAGATTGTCTGTTCTTTCCTTTGAGAGGTATCATCTTCTTCACCTAATTTTGAAGCAGCTTCAATGGGAAATAATGAGGGTACATTCATGTACCTCAATGGTGGCTTCTCCACACCAGTTGGTTCTTGAGTACCTGAAATGTTAGTATTCTGAAATGCAATATGTACATAATTCATAGATTTTGAAAGAACCTCAATATCAAAGAACCAATCAGGGCCTGTTTGAACATCTTCAGACTTATCTTCAAGAAAATCCACATGAAGATTTTCTGTTATTTTGCTTGTCTTCTTGTTAAAGACCCTATATCCCTTGCTGTTTAATGAATAGCCGACAAAATATCCATCATCCCCCTTTTCACTGAACTTGCCTAGATTGTCAATTGTGTTCAAAATGATCACATGACATCCAAATGGTCTAAAGAAGTCAATTAAAGGAGGTCTTCCATTGAACAGCTGATAAGGGGTCTTGTTGTGTGCCTTAACCACCAAGGCCCTGTTTTGGACATAACAAGCAGTGGATACAGCCTCAGCCCAAAAGATAACTGGAAGTTTGGAATCAGACAACATAGTTCTTGTTGCTTCAATGAGTGTCTTATTCCTTCTTTCTGTAACTCCATTTTGTTGAGGTGATCTTGCAATGCTAAATTCCCTCTTAATTCCTTTGTTTATGCAGAAAGTGTCCAGTTTCTGATTTCTGAATATACCACCATTATCTGATCTCATGGTCACTACCTTAATGCTTTTTGATAGTTCAATCTGATTGATGAACCCAATGAGTACATCAGCTGTGTCACTCTTTTCAAACAGAAAGAATGTCCATGTGAACCTTGAAAATCATCAGTAATCACTAGGCAGTACCATTTCTTCTTTATGATTGCCACAGAAGTAGGACCAAAAAGATCCATATGCAGTAGTTCCAATGGCTTGGTAGTGGACATACTTGTTTTTGATTTGCAAGATGCTCTATGTTGCTTCCCTTTCAGACAAGCAGCACAAGTATGATTATTGACAAAGGACTTGGAAGGAAGACCATGAACCAGATTATATTTTACCAGTTTGTTCATGTTCTTAAAATTAAGATGACCAAGTCTTCTATGCCATTTCTTACACTCATCAACTGAGGCTTTGGCAATGAAACAGGTTTCATTGTCTTGAAGAGAGAGGTATTTGAGATCAATTGTGTACATGTTCTTTTGTCTTGGTGTTCTGAGTACAATGGGAGTGTTGGGTGGTAAGACAAACTCCTTTCCTAACACCAGACATTCAGTATCTGTAAACAAGATAAAATTCTTGTTATCAGTCATCTGTGACACACTAAAGAGATTGTACTTGAGTTCTTTCACCAAGTAGACATTGTCAAAGGTCATCCGATTGGTGACAATAGTTCCTTTTCCTGTGATTGTTCCATGCCCGTCTCCAAAGGAAACACCATCATTGTCATGCAGGGGAACAAAGTTAGACAGATAAGATTTTTGTCCAGTCATGCTCCTTGAGCATCCACTATCCCAATATGCTCTATCATCCCTTGTCTTCTTTTTCACCTGCAAAAAGAAAAACAAATTAGTTTTTCTTGGGGACCCAAGCCATTACAGACTTGGATCTACCTCGTGTATCAATGTAGGATAGCTTATCAAAAACTAGAGATACATCATTAGACTGAGTACCCTTTTTGGGTACCCAAACCCAACGAGCTGAGGCTTTTACAACTTTTCCCCATCTGGCCATGTTCCTAGGGGGCAAAACTTTGCTAGCAGGGGATACCCCAAATTTAGCAGGGGAATCCCTATGCTTAGCAGAGGGAACCCATCTTTTGTTTTGGCCTCTATTTATATGTTGGTAAGGTCTAAGGATAGATCTATATGCATTATGAGGTGCTGGGTTAGTCATAGAAGAGCTGGTATTAGGATGAACATCATTCACCTTTCTTAGAGCAGGAACAATGTATTTGTCAGTAACCCTGTTTCTCAAAGCAGGGCCAACATACTTGGCAGGGGAAAAGGATTTTGCCCCTGCATTTAGAATAATGGCTTTAGGTTGCATATCCTTTAAAGGATTTGCATCCACAACTTCCATTGGTGCCTGACATTCTTGATAAGTGTGATCAAAATTGCCACATGTGAAACAGGGTTTTGTATTTATCACAAAGTCTTCTCCTAATTGGTGAGACTTTTGGTCATTCCAATTTCTCTGATTACCTCTGACAGACCTATACATACCAACATATTTAATGGTGGACTTAGAGGACTTTGGTCCTATTTTTGATTTGGGTGAACTACTCTTAGAACTAGAATCACTACCAAAAAGTACTTTTCTTGAAAAGAGAACAGGGTTATCAATTTTCCATTGTTTTAAAGCAATCTGTTCCTTTTCAAAGTCCCTAACAATACAAGTTTTCACTAGTGGCTCTTCTGTTTCAAGACTATTGGGTATGTAAGCACTCAAGTCAAATTCAATATCTTCCTATTTTTGGAAACAAGAGAGACCAGTCCAAGACAAGTCTTTTCTAGGAAAGGGTGCATGAATATTGGCAGGAGGTGGTGGTATGGTAGCATGCTCATTTTTAATCCCAAAACCTGTTTTGTCCCTAGGAGATTGACCAATTTCAACTGCTTTAGTTAAATCTTTAGAAACTTTTCCAAATTTTTCAATAGTTTCATCATCTATCTTTTTATTAGATTTAAAAATTTCAAGTTCAGCAGTCAACTCCTTAATAGAATCATTATTTTCCTTAGCATCTCTCTCTAGAATCACAATGTGATCTCTATAATCACTTTCTCTTTGTTTATACTCTCTTATGGTGGACTCTAGCTGTTCTAAAGCACGTTTGTAATTATCAAGGTCATTGTCACAATTGATATAATCAACTTTTATCTTTCTGATTTGATCATTCAATGACTCAGTATTTTTCCTACAAGCTTTAGTACAATATGAATCATCATATACCTCATTGTCTGAGCTGGAGCTTGACATAGCCATAAGAGCAAAATCTTCCTCTTTTTCATCAGCAACCAATGCTTGATTTCTTTCAACACTCTCTGTCATAGCACTCCAATCCCATCCACCTGCTCCATCTATCCCTTGCATGGCTACCATAGCCTTAGCACCAGAATCATCATCTCTTGTTTCCTTCCTATATCTGTTCCCATTTTTAGGTCCTCTGCATTCCCTAGCAAAATGACCTTTCTTGCCTCAATTGTAGCATTCAACCTTTGTTTTGTCAAACCCAGCCACGTCAGAGGGATTGATGAAGATCTTCTTCCCATAATTCTTGTAAAACATGTTAGCTCTCATACTAAGCACAGCCATGTTCCACTTGATATCCATCTCTTCCAGTCCTTGCTTACTGATTTGACTCAGATCTTCGTGTAACACAGTAGATCCTTATGGCCCTTGGGATGCTATAAAAGCACAAGCAGTGTCAAGACTGAATGTGGCAGGCCTTTCTTCATCATAAGATGATCCAAACCTGGTAGCAGGGGAATAAGTAGCGGGGCCAACTTCGATTCCACTGCCTTTGGAGATTCCACTGCTTTGTGATATGAACGCCATGTTAGCAGGGGAATCAGTAGTTCCACTTGAGTTGGTGGGAATTGTTCCTTTTGACTTCATCTCATTGACAACAGGTTCAAAAACTTTCAAGTTATTGTATATGTCATCAATGTTCATGTTATCTAAGTCATCCTTATTCTGCCAAATAGCTTTGTAGACGAACCATTCTTTCTGAAGACTGTTAAGAAACCTGATATTCACCTGTTCTCTTGTCACTTCAATTTCAAAGAACTCCAACTGAGCCACCATATCTTGAAGCCTATTGTAAATAGCACCAATTGATTCGTCACCAATTGCTTTGAAAGAAGCAAATTCATCAAGCATTTGATTCTTCTTCTTCTTCTTCTTCTTCTTTGTGGCTTCATTTCCTCCAAAAGTTGTGCCTATGGCTTCCCAGAGTTCCTTAGCTGTTTTGTACTTTCTGAATCTTAGCTGATGTCTATCAGGTAGAGCCAACAACAATGAACTGTGAGTTCTGACATCATGCCTTCTGGCCAGTATTTCCTTATCACAAAGAGCAGCAGATTTCTTCTTGTCCTTACCACCTTTGGAACTTTCACCTTTCTCTTCTCCCTTGCCATCTTCAACCGCCATTGTTTTGGTGAATTGATCACCAAACTCTATGATCTCCCAGAGAACATAGTGTTCCATTTTAAGATATTGTTGGATTCTGAATTCCCATAATTCAAAGTTTTCAGGATCCAGCATGGGTAGTTTGAGGTTGTTGTGGTTGTTGCTGTTTGAGGAAGAGTCTGAAGACATGGTTGTAATAAGGGTTTTGTGATTGGTTTAGTCAAAGTTTCTCAATAGGCTCTGATACCACTTGTTGATCCCAAAATCAGATCTTAAACCTTTGTAGCTTGTTTAAGGGTTGTGATAGAAAGTATAAATTCAATCTAACACTAGAGAAACTTTGCAATACAAAGTAAATAAACATGATGCGGAATATAGTGTTTAGCACAAGAACAAATGATTAAGGAAAATGTTAAACTTTAATATATCAATGATATACGAATACCCAAAAATGGTATTAGGGTTACAAAAACCTTAAAGTATGAAATGAAAGACAATAGAGAAAGACATGTTTTGCATGATAACCTAGTGAGTCCTTTTATAGGCATAAGGACTCACGTACAATATTACTACTAAAAAACTTGGAAAGTATCTCATAGTAGTAACAGAAACGCGTAATAATCTATTCCAAGTTTATCTCTAGTGGCAGGGCCTTTGACTTCAGCAGGGGAACCAATCCCCCTGCCTTTGTTATTTGGCAGGGGGAACTTACTCTAGCAGGGGAACAAACGACCAACTAGCAGGGGTAACTGATATACTTGTATTTATTCCCAACACCGTTGATAAGTTGCCCCTGCGTTCTTGAGACCGAACGACATCTTGGTATAGCAGTAAACACCCTGGCCTGTGTGGAATGCTGTCTTTTCCTCATCCTCTTCAGCCATTTAAATTTGGTGATATCCCTTGTATGCGTCCAAGAAGCATTTGAAGAGATACCCACACAAAGATTTCACCTTCCAATCGATCTATGGGAGTAAGTAGCAGTCTTGCGGACATGCTTTGTTTAGACCCGTGAAATCGACGCACATGCGCCAACTTCCATCGTGTTTCTTTACCATGACCGGGTTAGATAACCAATCATGATAGTATACCTACCGCATAATGCCTGCATACACCAACTTCTTTACATCCTGAAGTATTACTTGGCTTCACCCCGGGGCTTGTCCGCGTTTCTTTTGCTTTACCGGGGGATACCCCGGTCGGATTTGTAACCTGTGCTCTGTTATTGAACGCGGTACACCCATCATGTCCTTTTGTTCCCAAGCGAATACGTCAAGATTTTCCTTTAGGAGGTCGCACATAGCGCTCTTGCCTTTATCGGTTAAGGTTCCTCCTATTGCTATTTCTTGATCCAGATAGTCTGGGTGGATTCTACCTTCCAGTTTGGCGGTAGTGATTCCTTTACCTTGGGAATTGGCTGTGTTGGTGTGGCTATTTCATTCTGACGGTGGTACCACCATATTGAAAATGGTGACAATTCCACCATCCACAAGGAATTTTATCATACCATGTGTCGTAGATGGTACGACCCGAATAGCCAATATCCCTGGTCTTCCGATGATGCCGTTGTACGGCGATGGTGGGCGTATCACCATGAAGTTTATTCATGTTACACTTGAGTGTTCGTCATCTCCGATGGTTACTAGGAGCCGCAACTGACCTAGCGGCCAGATGGTTTCTCCACTGAAGCCAATGAGCGACGACGTGGCTGACATCAACTGTTTTTTCACCTCCGACCGTAGCCGTACAAAGTAATGTTCATAGAGTATTTCCGCTGACGACCCTCCATCGATATACATGCGGCAGACATTGTAGTCTCCCATGTTTACTTCGATGGTGAGGGGTCCTTGGGCTATGTTGCTTGCCGTGCTGGGAGGAAATGAGATCTCCTTGCTGCACAAATTTTTTTGGCTAATTTTCTACTTAGTCTTGCGCTGCGACGATTGTACCATGAATATGGTTGTGGGTTTATCATTGGGATGATCATTTCTGTCATTCTTTTTGTTATCCTTCCCATCCTTCCAGTCCTTGGCTAGGTGTTTGAGCTGTCCTGATTTTACTAGAGACTCAATATACCTTTTGATCTAGATGCACTCATCGGTGTCGTGGCCCTTATCATTATGAAACTCACAGAATCGATTCCCTTGGCGACGGTCGACTGGAGTTTTCATGGGAGGTGGTCTTAGGAATTTTGCGCCCTCAGACAATAATATCTCTCGTGGAGACATTCTTAGAGGGGTAAACTTGTCACTGCTCGCCCTCCTCTTTGTTGACCACAATAGTCAAGGCTTCTGCCACTCGCCTGGTTTGATTGCTTTTTGTGTTGGTCATTGTTTCGATAGTTGTGGTTTTCTTTTTTGGAGTAGGCCGCTGAAACCGCGGTTTCTCCTTCCACAAAGGATCTTACCCTCTTCATTAACTCGTCGAAGGTTTAAGGCCGCTTATCATTCAGCCGATTAATCAACTCCTTATCCGTTATAGCGTGCATATAGTCGGATATCTTTATCACCTCCGGACATGTCTTGATTTTCGTGCACTCGTCATTAAAGCGCTCCGTGAAATCTTTCGTAGATTCTCCGTGCCTCTGTTTTACCGTGGACAAAGAAACAGGGTACCTATTATACTTCTTTCTCTGAGTATAATTCCTTCTAAACGCGTTCCGTAATTCGTCGAAGCCATCAATGCTTCGATGCGGGAGTCTTTCAAACAAGTCGCGTGCGTTCCCTATGAGTGTTGAATTGAACATCTGGCACCACAGAGGCATAGGCCATCGCTCGATCTTTGCTTGTGTCTCAAAAACTTTTAAATGGTCATCCAGATCACCAGATCCGTCATAAGTTTTCACATACGCGGGCATGCGGCGCTTTTTGTCCTCGAAGTAGTCCCGAATGTGACTTGTGAATGCATCCTCTTTCTCCCGTCACCATGGGAGGAAAATATCTTTGTCACCTAGCTAGGAGCGATGTCGTGATCGTCTCTTGTGTTCCCTACTACTGTCTGAAGATTCAGAAGAGTATCTTGCTCTGAGGCGTTTGAGGTGATGATCATCAGAATCAGATCCAAATGGATCATTACTGGGTGAACTCCTTCCGCGCCTAGAGCGGCTGCGGTGACTACTCGCTCGTGAGGGAGGGGTAACGTCTCTTCCCCTGGGAGGATCTGTCCTCTCGAAGACACTGACACGTCGAATGTTTTGCCGCGGTGTCTCTTGAAATTCGTGCTCTATAGATCCGTCCGAGAGATTCACGTCTCCCTGGTTTGTTTCGAGGTCCTCGAGTATCATGTCTCTGATCCGTTCAAAGACATTACGCGGCTGAGGATGTCCCTCACTTCGGGAGAGTACTTCCGCCCGATGTTTTCTGTTCCTTTTCCACGACCGCTTGGGCAATGCTGTCAAATTTCAGCCTGGGTTGAAGGTTTCTTCCTAAGTTCAATCTTGCCGTTATGACAACGACAATTGAGTCAAAATTCCGCGAAATGTAGTCCTCGATGCTTCCATCGCTGATAGGAGTGTCAATGTTGTCTCTGTCTCGGTGACAGGAGGTCTCTGTGTCTCCCTATGGGGAGGTATGGATGAAGACCCTAGATTCCGGTTATTTACAAGGATGGTAGGTGTGGGAGTGTTGAATTGTGGATCCGTCCCACGTGGGGACTGATCTGCCATGTTTCTAGCAGCACCTCCTTCTGTCGAGCCCGTGATTGGCTGGGTGACAGGTATCTCCGTCCCTGACCTTTTGTTCATATTCCGTTGGTATCCTTGATTAGGATTTCCCTTCGTCATCGGTAGAGTTTAGTGTAGGGTCCCACGGATGGCGCCTTGTTGATACAAAAGCTGGATGGACCTTGTCTGGCCCGAATTGGGCTTAATTTGGGTGTCCTAGGCTCCGGCTCTTGCACCAAGTGAATTTCTGGTTGAGATCCTCCACACTAAACAACACGTTGTTAGGCTTATCGCGGGAATGTATCCCACAATTAGACTCCGCTGTGAGAGTAAGTAATCGGTTTTAGGTTAGGAATCGGTGCGATATTAGTGTATTGAGTAAATCGTACCTTTGTGAAACCCCTGGGGGTTCCTTATATAGGTGATAGAGTCCCTATTGGGCCTTACCTTATTTTCGGCCCCAAATAAGAGATAATTACCATAGTTGTGTTGATTGTTATTTTCTAATTATGGTTAGTGAATATCCTTTTACTTTGGGGTGAATCACAGTCCTATTTAGACTGTGATTATGTCTAACCCATGCCGCGCGTACCGGGCCGTGGGCCGTACACATTACATGCGGCCATTATCATCCAAAACCCATAGGTCTAAAATATCATTGACCCAACCCATCCGTAACGGGCTGGATACGGGTAGTACCCGTGGACCGGGTCCAAGACCCGACTGGGGACTATACGTCATCATGTTTGAATTTCCAAAAGGGTGCTATAAGATGAGAAGATTTCTTTTAGTTGTTTTTTTATGTAAAAACAGAGAGAAGATGTGTGAGAAGAAAGAGAGTGGTGTAATTTTGTTTTGAAATGCTTACTGTTAGTTTACTGATTTTTTTTAATCATTAGAGGTGTTTGGATACTAGTTTGAAGGTGTTCAAACCCATAGACCCAAAAACAAATATCTTTGTAACTTTGAAAAAGTTCACAGCTTCTTTGAGTGCAAGTTGGTGTAGATTACATTGTAAGGCTGCAGGGAGTGAAGGGTAACTCACTCGTGAGTGAAAAACTTACGCGTGAATTGCCACCCAAATAAATAAACTCACTCGTGAGTTGCCTTCAAATCGATGAGATACTCACTCCGGTGAGTTACCATTTGTTACTCATTTTTCATAAAAACTATCCGTTAACATTAAAAAAAAAATAAAAAATTATCACTTTTTTATGAATACTTCACTTTATACTCATTTATCTACACACACATTCTTCACAAAAAAAAACTTAAATACTTACCGAGATGGACGAGTATGAGTTTATGTTTCCTCCGAAGACAATACCTAAAAAATCCTTAAGAAAAAATTGACTTTACTTTCGAAATTTATGTCGTTTCTAATATGTTGTTTTAATATTGGGGTTTATATAATGTTTTTAATTATTGAATAAAAATTTAATGGTCGAATAAAAGTATTTACGTTTTTAGTTTATGAATTAAAGTAATTAAGACGTAAAAATAGGGTATGACGTAGCGGTGTGCTTCTCACCACCAATAAGTTGAAATGCAAGTTGATTAAGTATAAAGAAAAAGCTGAAAGACGCTAACGTGACGATTGTAAATTTGTTAACCATTTCATCTAACTTAATCTCTAAATTTTCCTTCACTAAAATCACGTAATTAAAATTACATTAAAAAAGTGAACCCAATGTAATTTGGAAGATTACAATTCCATCCATTACTCAACCAAACATCCTATATAATTCAAATTCAAATTACAATTATATCAAATTACATGAACCAAACGCCCCTTTATGATGTTGTAAATTCGCGTGATACAATGCTTTTTTATTTATAAAAGGACTTATTAACTAAGAGTATAGATCTAATAAGAAGTAGAATTAAAATAAGAAGAATAAGAAGAGATTTCTAAGTTCAAACTATATATATCAAATGAGGGTGAAAAAAATAAAAGAAGATTAATCTAATTTTGTAGGTGAATTTGAAATGTATGGTTGTTAAGTCTTTTGATCTTCTCATTTTAGTCAGTTTTTTTATTGACCATTACAATTATATCAAATTACATGAACCAAACGACTTCTTATAATTTTATAAATTCGGACACAATGCTTTTTATTTTATAAAATGACTTATTAATTTATTATATAAAAGTTTAACACAAACCATAATTAAAGCAAAGAAAAAAAAGAGAAAAAATAAAATAAAAGTGGGGTACAAAGAGACAAAAGAGCAACGGCTTTGTTACACCCTTGTATATATTTACAACTGCCATCTCTCCACACACAATAAAACACACTCACTGTGTGGAAAAAAACAACAAAACACATTTCATCAAACACCTCATATACAGCTGACACCATACCCCCAATGCTCTTCATTTCCTTTTAATTCCTTTCAGGGTTCTTCATTTTACATCTCCAATTCTCCATTTCCATCTTTTCCCCCAATTTTCAACCCCTTATTTGCTCTCAACATCATACACTTCTCAAAAAACAGTGAAAGAAATAGGGGTTTAGTTATTTCTGCATTATACCTCAATTCCTTTCTGTGTTCTTCAATTGAGCCAATTGGGTTTCCAAATTTATCGTTTTCCCCAATTTTTAGTGATTTATTTGATTGGTAATGGCGATGATTAGTGTGAGTAAGTTTATTGATAAAGTTTATTTGATGGTGGAAGGTGGATCTGGGTATTGTTCTAAGAAATCTGATGATATTTGTGGTGATGAGGTAAATTTTTTTATTTTTATTTTGTTTTATATTAGTTATTATTATTTTTATTTAATTTGTGATTTGATATATTTTTAGTTATGTTTTAGATTTTGTTCATAGGAATTTATATCTTATTAATTTAAAAAAGGTTTTATGTTATTTGTTTTTTAATAATATATTTTGGTTATGAGAATTAAAAATTAACAAAGTATGATTTTTATTATCTAATTATCGGGTATTCTTTGTTTTAAGTAATTTGATAAGGTTAAAATAAATAAATTTGAGTACTATATGATGATGACTTTAGTAATTTTAGTCCAAAAATTAATGAAAATGTACATTTGGTTTTTCAGGATTCAGGAAAATCGACAACAATGTCAAGAGTACGGTGCATACTTCGTGGGCTTGATTTGAAAATGCTTATTTTTCTGTTTGTGTTAGTCCCAACCGTGATCCTTGGTTTGTATGTTCACGGACAGAAAATATCGTACTTTTTACGTCCGTTATGGGAGTCACCACCTAAGCCGTTCCACGAAATCCCACATTATTATCACGAAAACGTGTCTATGCAGAATCTTTGTAAGCTTCATGGTTGGGGAACGCGTGAGTTCCCGAGGCGTGTTTTCGATGCGGTTCTGTTTAGTAATGAAATTGATCTTCTTACTATAAGATGGCATGAGTTGTACCCTTATGTTACTGAGTTTGTGCTACTTGAATCAAACTCGACGTTCACTGGTTTACCTAAGCCGCTGGTGTTTGATACTATGCGTGATCAGTTTAAGTTTGTGGAGCCGAGATTGACGTATGGTAAGATTCCCGGGAGGTTTAGGAAAGGAGAGAATCCGTTTGTTGAAGAGGCGTATCAGAGACTTGCATTGGATTATCTTCTAAAGAAGGCGGGTATTCAAGATGATGATCTGTTGATCATGTCGGATATTGATGAGATACCAAGTAGGCATACGATTAATCTGTTAAGATGGTGTGATGACATACCCTCGATTCTTCATCTTCGGCTTAAGAACTATTTATATTCGTTTGAATTTTTGCTTGATAATAATAGTTGGAGGGCGTCGGTTCATAGATATCAATCAGGAAAGACACGATACGCTCATTACCGTCAGTCTGATGTTGTGTTGGCGGATGCAGGGTGGCATTGTAGCTTTTGCTTTCGTCGTCTCAGTGAGTTTGTTTTCAAGATGAAAGCTTACAGTCATGTCGATAGAGTGAGGTTTAATAAATTCCTGAACCCGAAGAGGGTTCAGAAAGTCATATGCAGAGGTGCAGACCTCTTTGATATGCTCCCAGAAGAGTACACGTTTAAAGAGATCATCGGTAAAATGGGTCCCATACCTCATTCATATTCAGCCGTTCATCTTCCAGCTCATCTACTAGAGAATGCCGACAAGTACAGATTTCTATTGCCAGGGAACTGCATAAGGGAAAGTGAGTAAATTTCTCGAAGACCAATATCATACATGTTACTTTCACTGTAAAGGTTGGAACTTTAGAGTTTGCATACAAAACCATGTACGGGTTTGACCAAACAATAGCCAACTCGGGCTTATATCTGGCGATAGTGTATATAGTCTTTCATATATCGGGGCACACGTTTTCAAGGTTTATGATCATTGACCCCTTTGCCTCACGGAAGAAGGTAAATTCAAGAAAGTTTGAGGTTTGTATTCGGTTTTAGGAAATTTTGAATCTTTGACAGACATTCGATTTTTAATATATATATATTAAATTCAAATTGTGTTACATATTTAGCTCATAATTTGTGACATTTGGGGTTTTGTCGATGTTGTTTGTTCTTGTCTTTGTTTATGTCAACTGTTGCTTTGGTTCGACTGTATACAGCTATGATTATATAAATAAAACATTGTAACAGCCGTAAGACAGAATGATTCTTAGTATAAAGAAGAATCTGATGCCTTTATTAGCAAGATTATTGTTTGAGGTTGGCATGTATGTCCTACACATACAGCTGCTAAATTTTATTCTTAAAGAAATTGCAACATGACAGCAAACATGTTCTGTTGTCTATCATTGGCTTAGAATACATGGTTCTTGTGCAAGATGAGCACCATGAGTTTTGGTCCAGATTCTTTGATCCTACTTTGGTGTTTGGTTAATTATTAGGCTGGGTTGGCATGAAAATTATCTGGTGGTTAGGTAAAAAGATCCTAGATAGTATTGGTGTATGGTTTCTCTTACATTGTCCCATGTGCATCCGTTTTGGAGAGTCACGCATATCTGATGCAAGGTTCAATTCGGACTACAACAACGACACGGTTTAAGTTATTTAGTATTTAGACAATGTATGTTTTACTTAGACAGCCAGTTTTAATTTGTGTATAATCTGTTTCTTAAATTGTAAGCTTTGGTTATTTTCGTTCATTAAGACCGTCTCCATTGTATGCTCCCGAACACAACAATTGGCGTAGATTTTGGTGTTAACCGTCTTCGATCACAACGCTACAATGGTATAACTTTTTGGTACAACACTACAATGGGTGTAACTTGACTAACTTTTAGTAAGCTTGTATTGCAGGCATCAATATGGCCACCAGTTAAGGAGTTATGCGAGTATCCAAATTTGCGACTTTTAAGTGAGGTAAACTTTAGGCTGGTTACAACGCTGTATCGGTCGACCGAGGGCGACCGAGTGCGGTCGCACTCGGTCGAGACCGTTGCGACGATCGGGTCCTCTCGGTCGATCGTTCGAAATCGTTCGTTAGAGTAATGCTAAATCCTCCTACAATATATTCTTACTTATCCTCCTACCCACATCAAATTAAAACATGTGTAATCCACTAACTTTCTTTCTTAATTTCATCAAATAATCAATTCATTTGTCATAATCATAAAAGCAAGAAGATATGTAGGCATATCAAGTAGGAGGATAAATCATTTTCCATTTCAAATTTAACCTTTTATCCTAATAAAAACCCCATTTACTCAATCATTTTTTACACACATTAAACTTACAATTCTCCATATTATAATGTCTTATAAATTATTTTTTGCTGACTATTCCGACAAATAAGATGAAGTTACGAGTGAGTTTGCGGTATTTACGCAAGCTTGTCAAACGGCTTACGAAGCATCAAACCCTCCAAAACGAGCCTACATAAATAGAGATTACGAGAGTTCGCATAGTCGTCTAGTGGCGGCTTATTTTACTCATGGTCCGCAGTATGACGCTGAGACAATCCGTACGCGGTTCCGAATAGAGCGAAAACTATTCTTACGGATTGTTCGCGACGTCACCGATAACTATCCTTATTTTATGAAACTCGGGTTATTGTACGGGTCGAGAGTGTCTTACGCCATTGTTGAAGTGCACTTCCTCTTTTTGGCAAATGGCGTACGGAGTCGTTCCTGATGCTCTTGACGAATATTTGCAAATGGGTACGTCAAAGGCCCGTGCTTGTCTTCGAAACTTTTGTAAAGTTATCATGGAGTTATATGGTAATGAGTACTTGCGAAAGCTGGCGTACACCGACATAGAAAAACTCTATGCTCAATTTTGTAGACGTGATCATGGGTCAACTCCTTTCTTTTTATTAGAAGCGATCGTCTCTCAAGACTTATAGATTTGACATGCGTTCTTTGGTGTAGCCGGGATGAATAACGACGTATTGTTTTACGTCAATCCCCTATTTTCAATGATCTTAAATCATGGAAAATACCAGCACTGGGATTCGTGGCTAACAACATGTATTATCCGCGGGATATTATTTTACCGACGGGATGGTCGGTTCTTATTAAGTATATAAAAGATGTATAAAACGAAGCACGAAGCTGCAAGAAAAGATGTAGAACGAGCATTCGGTGTATTGAAAATGAAATGGAAGCTGATTAAAAATCCGGCCCGATGAATGTCAAAATGTAGACTATCGGACGTAATGTACACATGCATCATATTACACAAATGATAATTCAACACAACGGGGCGGCGATATCACCCGCATTTCATCCCAAAGAACAACATGGTGATAACGATCCGGTAAATACATATAAAGAATCGCTCGCAATTAATCAACAGATAATCAACCAGCAAGCTCATCTACTCCTAAAAGCCGATATAGAAGAACACATGTACGCTAACAACGATCAATAAATTAGCCTTTTTATTTAATATAATGTAATGTTTTTTTTTTATTAAATGTAATGTTTTTAATTTCTAAATAAAAAAATTAAATTAAGTCGTTTTGTTGTGGTAAATAGGTGGATGTAGGTTGTCGGGGAAAAAAGCTGATGTGATAAAAGAATAAAAGTCTCACTAAATCGTTGTTGTGAGTAGCCTTAAAGATTTAATTAACTCTCGCTGACTTATTTTCCAGCTTATCTGCTTATTTTTCGTATTTACTTATTTCATACGTCAAAAAACAATCCTGTAAATATGATACCAATACATACCTTAAAAAAAATAGAGTTTTAAATTCACATTTTCCAAAGGATATTAAAAAGCTAATTAGTCTCCATTTGTCATTTAATTTTTCCATGTAGGGTCTCGCTTGCTATTTCTAACGGTCTTAAGAATGATGAGATGCGGACACGTTAACAAATACAGTAGTAGATTATTATCTCAATAATAAGAGAGTAACGTTAATTTTCAAAGAGTTTATATTCAATTTTGTTAGGTGTATATGATAATTTTGATACGTTTGTGGTTTGAAAATATGTCAGAGTTTGGATAACAATGTGAAAATTAGGATAATTTCTTTGTGTGAATTTTAGCATTGTTTCAAAACCCAGACGGGCTTATTTAGTCGGTAAAAGTTATTTTGCAAACTTGTTTTTTATTAAATTAGTCATTTTAACCCTCTATTTACCTTTTATTCAATGACTAGGATTAATCTAAGATTTAATCAAGAAAACTTTATTATATGTTTTTTTTGTTATGAACGGCATTTTTTTTTTCGAGCGGAATTTTTTTTTCGAGCGGCAAGAAAAAAATAAAAAAATACACAGTTACCACCGAAATATTATCTGATCATAGTTATTATATTGACCCATATATTAGATATACTTTATATATATCCAGATATACTTTATATATATCTAGATATACTTTTTATATATCCACATATACTTTGTATATATCTAGATATACTTTATATATATCTGATCATAATTATTAAATTGACCATTATATCTGGATACAAAGTGACATTAAAAAAGTTTAAAAGGTATATCTAAATATACTTTTATATATATCTAGATATACTTTATATATATATATATATATATATATATATATATATATATATATATATATATATGGATATAAATAAGAAAATATAATATTTGCAGTTTAGTCCCTCCGTTTTTTTTCCTGAATAGTTTTGGTTATTTGCAACTTAGTCCCTCCGCTTTTTTTTTTCTTAAGATCTGGTCTCAACTAATTGATAGCTAGGATTAATCCCTTAGTTTCCATGAAAATACTAATTTATATAATAAACCAACTCTCAGTTAATTTGTTAATTAAGTTATGTTTTATTAATATATAACTTAATATAGACAGTTTTAGTTTTATAAATTAATGATTTCAGACATTTCATATTAAATCGTTCAAGTAATTATCAAACACCACCTAAATGAACTTAAAATTATATGTTTTTGTTTAATTGTGTTTTTCTCAAACTTCAGTAAATTAATCGGATTTAACCGCTTTTGAGTTTAATCGTTGAACAATTAAAAAAATGAATAATTTAAGCGTTAAACCAACCGAGTCAAAATGTGTTTTAAAACATTATTTCTAAGGCTACATTTATCAGTCACATCGAAAAACCCTCCTCACATCAACCACATCAACGTCATATCAGCTTTATCTCTCATATTTTTTACTCTCACCCTCACACTCACAGTTTACTCTTATCATTTACACCAAAAAAATACACTTACACAGTTACACTAAAATAACACTTTTATTATTTTTTAAATAAAAACATTATATTAAAATTTTAAAAACATTACATTAAAATTTTAAAAACATTACAATAAGATTAAAAACATAAAATAAAACATTACATAATAAATTTAAACATTTCGAGAAACGTGCTCGATTAAGTCCGCTTTGAACCTTTGATGTGCTTCTGATGACTTGATATACCTGGTAATTCGGTACCTTTGTTCATCCGATCGAATGAGATTATCGAGTTGATGTTGTTCCTCCTCATACCATGTGAGACTTGTTATCGCCTTTCGCTCTTTGATAACCATATTATGTAATATGATGCATGTATACATTATACGTGCTAATTTGTCTTTGATATGAGCCCTAGCTGGCATGGCTAATATAGCCCATTATTTTTTTAGGACAGCAAAAGCACGTTCTACATCTTTCTTTGCTCTTTCATGGATAGTTTTATAGCGTAACCTTTTGTGGTCATTCTCGGCTAATTAGTAACCGACTTAACAAATGAAACCCATTCAGGATACATCCCGTCACAAAGATAGTATCCCCATGGGTAAGTTACATCATTGACAACAAAAGGGATCTCTAGTGCTTTTTCAAGTTTGAGACCATTGAGTAATGGGGAACGATAAATAACGTTGATGTCGTCGTTTGATCCTGCTACTCCAAAAAAACGTGCCAAATCCATAAGTCTTCTGATGCAACAACTTCCAACAAAACGAATGGATTTGACCCATGATCACGTCTACAATATTGCGCTATGTGTGCGATTGGACAACCAAACCACGTCAAATCTGTACAATCAAGACTTCCTAGCATTCCAGATAAACCGTATTTTTCTTCGTGCTGCGCGTATAATTTTTCAATATCAGTGATAGTTGGTTTGCACAAATACTCTGGTCCAAACACCTCCATTACGGCATCACAAAAAAAACCTAGTGCGTCTCGAGAAGTTTCGTGACCTATTTGCAAATATTTATCAAGGGCGTCTGGAACGGCGTCGTATGCCGATTGACGAATCGTTGCAATGCATTTTAACAACGACGAAATCCTTAGCTTCCCGGTACAGTTTTCTTTAGCACGAAAGTAATCACAGTGAAGTGTGACTTCATCAACTATAGTTGTGAAAAGAGATCGAGGCACTCAGAAGCTCTCTTCAATTTTGTCTTCCGGAAACATCAGATTCTCATTGAAGTAAGCAGCGACTTGAAGGTCATGAGCAACATATTAATCACGAGGCACATTAGTTATCTTTCGACGTTTTGGTGCTGATAAACAAACGAAAAACGACAATGCTTTGCTTAAAAAATTCAAATCACGTTGGATTTTTTCTTCTTCAATTTTTGGAAAATCTAAATCCATTTGATTTGTTTGAGTTGTGTTTGAAATTGTTTTAGGTTGTGTGTGTAGAAGTTGTATATTTTGTTGTGTAAAAGTTAGTATGGGTTTGAAATGTATTTGTAAGAGATAAATAGGGTTTGAATTTTTTTTTTAATTTATGAAATGTTATGTTTGATGTGGGGCCCAACTTTTGCACATGTTACGAAATGTAAGAACCTCACCATACGTGAACCTAAATCCGGCCACTCACGCGTGAACATGGACCAATTTCTCAACCTCACGCGCGACTAGCTACATTTTTTTGCTCATGATGCCCTTCTCACGGGCTTGATAAAAACAGCCTAAGCTCACATGTATTTTTTTTTTGCCTTTTTTATATACAAACCTAAGCCTACCAAATTTTAGAATACAGTTTTCCTAAATAAAAAGCTTGCGAAAAATTCTAGTTGTCCATGGCTCTATGTGTCTTGGTTGTTTAGCTGTCAATATAAGATGGAATGATGAAAATACTTATACGCCTACGTTATAGCCGATATGTTTTAAGTCCATTGCCAAAATCGTGGCACCGGCCTTTAACGTTACAGGTCTATTGTCGCTGAGACAACGTAAGATTTGCGTGTGTGGGTGTGTTTGAGTGTTAAAACGAAGTGAATGCAGCTTTTTTGTATCGTATTATAAAAAATGTTATATAGTAAAAGCTGTCATGAAATGGATCATAACCGCGGGTCTTCGTCTAACCGTACTACCCCGACATATTGGACGCAAGAAGAGGAAAAAATGTTGGCCGAATATTTTATCCTAGTTACCGAAAATCCAAGAATCGGATACGATCCATCGAATGCTACTTTTTTGGACAAGATTACGGCGGAGTATAATAAGTGTGCCACGAAAAGT
The DNA here is from genome assembly GCA_025667525.1 of Glebionis coronaria. NCBI lineage: Eukaryota > Viridiplantae > Streptophyta > Magnoliopsida > Asterales > Asteraceae > Glebionis > Glebionis coronaria. The sequence continues at coordinate 403,454,069 of CM046880.1, forward strand.
TAATATCGGAAAGTTAAACGCGCTTTACGATGCTACCACGTTGGCAAATGGTGAAAATGTCGAGCTTTTGTACTCTCGGGTTTGCAAACTGTTTACGGACATCAACAAAATCGAGTTTAAACATCGCGAAGCTTAGATTTATTTACGAGACCAACATATCAACGGACCGTGAACTAGCAACAAGAATCATCTAATTGCATTTTTTTAATTTTATGTTTTTTTCGTTTATTTTTTTTACTTATGTATTTTTTTTAAATGAATGAAATATTTTATTAAAATTAAAAATTATGTCGGCCTATTTTTTTTCTCACGGCTTAAGCCGATCAAAGAGGGTGAAAATTTGGTGTTGTGGAGGTTGTGGTGTTTGTAGGATCATTTGGCCAAAACTAACTATATCGTGAGAAAATCGTGGTGTTTTCCAACGGTTTAAGCCAACCATACCTATTGCTCTAAACCCATTTTAAATTGACTTAACTTTATTAAAACTTATCACTAACAAAAACTTTCATAAACATGTACCACAAATAAAAATTAATTTTAAAGCTCAAACCATTATATACTCATTCCAATTGGCACCACATACAATCTAAGGTGATGTTGTTTTTCTTAATGCTTCTTAACAATATTTTAATTTTACTTATTCAGATATAATCAAACATTTGAGTCATTTTAATTTTACTTATTCAGATATAATCAAACATTTGAGTCACTAAATTTTTTTTTTTATTTCATTTAGAGACAGTAAAAATCAATCAGTGATAAAAGCGTATATTATTTTTTAATCATTAAGAAGCAACAAGAGGCATAAAAGTTTGATTGAGCGAGATGTAGATTGGTTGTCTTAACACCTCTTAATATTATTTTTCTTATTCTTAATTTTTGTTACTTTTTTTGTTTTATTTATTTTTTTATTTTGTTATATATTTTTTTACTTTGATGTTATTTTCTTCACCTTTGTTTTTTAAAATCGTTGCACGTGTTTTGCTAAATAAAAAGTTTATAAAATGATTTGTTATGTTTCATATTTTGTTCAAATTGAAGGGTTCGGTTTCGGATTCATGTATCTTGACTCTAACTTGATCGATTCAGTTTTTTGTTTTGAAAGTAGATTTAAACTCCGACACATTTATTTGCGTCAAATAAACATGAGATTACATGTTTTGTTTAATTTTTTTTTAGCATTAAATCAATTGCTATTATAAATTTTGTTATCTTATATCTTATAATTGTTATCTTATATCTTATAAAGTTTATTTCTTATGTACTCTTCAAATTTAGATTTATTCAGATTTAAATGAATATCAGATCCAACTTTTTTAACGAATATTCAAATTTAAATATATAATTCAGATTCTAATTCAAAACATTTTAATAAACAAACAACACCTAAATATAACATAAGATGTATTTGACCCAAAACAAACGTTAATGAAAATAAACAAACATGTAAAAGTATGCAACTACCATACAAGCGTCCATGATATTATTTAAAATGTACAATTATTTCCACATAACATACAAATAACTAAAGCCATGCCATGGCTCAAATTTCCAAATTTTACTATGTCGATATAATATGTTACTTGTAATACTTTTCTTACTTGTCACTATACCTGTGGATTTATGCCATAAAATTTGACTTTAGATTATTCATTTTCTTAAATCCATGTGGAGCGTGTATAACGGGGTAGTCAAATATTTAACTTTAGAGAAATACTAGAATCACACATATTTTACATAAATTTATCCACACAATGACATGTAATGTTTATGATTGGATGTTTATGAAAGAGAAAATTAAAAAGTAAGAGAGAGAACACCACTTATTAAATGACATGTAATTGTGTGGATATTTTTTTGTAAAATGTGTGTGGTTGTATCATTCCTCTTAACTTTAATAGCTTCATGCCGTTAAAGGTAAACATATACCAACACTCTTTGTAAAAAATCCATAGAGCTAACGGAACTCGTAGCAACCTTTTTACCTTCAGATAAAAGTAAGTTTGTTTATACTTCACCTCTTTTATACCTCACGAAAGACAAGATTGAATATGTTGATTTGATTTTATTTTATGGTTAAGTTAATATTTAATAGTAATAACTCTATAAAAAGGGGCTAACATGCTATACCGAACGATGCGGCTCCATACCCTGGGACCGAAGGTGAGACTGCTAGCAACAAGCCGGAACAACCCAGCCCCAGGACTATGGAACAAAGGAGTATCCTGGACCTACACCGGGGCGTTGACGGTGATTTTCAAATCTCCCCAAGTAGGATTCGAACCTACGACCAATCGGTTAACATGAGTTTATATAGGTTCATGTAGGGTAATGCTTTAGCTTTTCTAAGGACTCTTCCCCCGTGGCGGTCCTCAGATTATCCATAATTCGCCTCCGAATAATGAGTAGATAGCGCCAGCAAAAATGGTATTTTTTTTTTTAGAATTCGATATGGATGAATATAAATAACTGACTCCATGTATTGCTTGACGTAAAACAGATAGTGGATTTGTTTCTGTCTTTTGTTGAATCTTTTTCACGGCTCGATAGATAATTTGATAAGCCAATGATTTTTTTACGTGTTTCAGAATACGGTTAACCAACATGTTAACTAATCGATTACGATAAATTGGATCAGATTTTGCAGTTTTTTCTTCTGCAGTACCTCGACGTGACATGAGTGTGAAAGGGGTTCAAGAATATTTTATAAGGGCTAAAATCACTTATTTTGGCTTTTTTACCCCATATTGTAGGGTGGATCTCGAAAGATATGAAAGATCTCCCTCCAAGCCGTACATACGACTTACATCGAATACGACTTTCATCGAATACGGCTTTCCGCAGAATTCTATATATATCTATGAGACCGAGTATGGAATTATGTTTACTCACTTTAAATTGAGTATCCGTTTCCCTCCTTTTCCTGCTAGGATTGGAAATCCTGTATTTTACATATCCATACGATTGAGTCCTTGGGTTTCCGAAATAGTGTAAAAAGAAGTGCTTCAAGTCATTACTATTTGACTCGGACCTGTTCTAAAAAGTCGAGGTATTTCGAATTGTTTGTTGACACGGACAAAGTCAGGAAAAACCTCTGAAATTTTTCAATATTGAACCTTGGACATATAATAGTTTCGAATCGAATCTCTTTAGGGAAAATAACGGATTTTTGTTAAAAATCACTCTCAATCTACATTTTTGATCATGTAGAAAGAATTTAACGTATTTTGTCATACACAATTGCACAACTGGTCAGTTCCACTATATGATTGTCATGTGTCATCCGCAAATATACTTTTTAAACAATGTATGGTCTCACACATATTCCTCCTAATAACAACAATATTTGTCTTATTATGTTGCTAAATGATCAATTTACGGCACTCAACCACCAAATGATTAACTTGTGTTAGCCTCAAAATATTGAGTCAAACAAGAATGTTCGGTCATAGGTTTCTATTGTAATATTTATTAGAACGTTGTAATAAGTAGTTATTTAGTCGTGGTTCACGGGCTTGGATTTAAACTAATTAAAGTCCAAAAGACAAGCCCGGCCCAATATATAGTCCATTAAAGCCCGCATGTGGGTGGACTATATATACTACCCTCCTAGCATGTTAGGAGGGTGGATGGTCATTTGTAACAACTTCTTTTCTTAATCTAATATTCTACAAGTTAATCATCTCCTCTCTACTTTCTCTCACTACTTTCTCTCTCTAGGAATTCATCTCTTCTTTATCTATTTTCTTTCTCTCTTCATTGCTTAATCATCACAAATAAATGGGACAACATTTGGTATCAATCGCCACGGGGTAGATTTGTGATTGGTTGGTGTTATTATATTTGATTCGAATGATTTAATCCATAAATCATCTCGGATTCAAATTTTTTTGTGTTTTCCGTGCTTTGCTTAATCATCTACATCTTATACATAGTTGTAGTAGTGATTTGGTATATTTACTTTGGCTAAAAACACAAAATTTTTGGGTTTTTTGATCATTTTTTGGCTTAAAATCACGTATTTGTTGAGTTTTGTCCGAGAAAAGGGGGATACATTCCGATTGGTGTAATCGGAAAAGGGTTTATTGATTCAGATTGGGATTCCGATCAACATTCCGATTGGACTTCCAACATTCCGACTGGACAACATTATTCCGATTGGCATTCAGATTTGCATTTCGATTGGTGTTTTCCGATTAGCTCATTCCGATTGGTGTATTCAGATTAGCTCATTCCGATTGGTGCATTCCGATAACATTCCGATTGGTTATTCCGATAACATTCCGATTGGTTATTCCGATAACATTCCGATTGGTTATTCCGATAACATTCCGATTGGTTATTCCGATGATGTGTTTTGCTAAATTTTGTTTGAGTATTTTTTAGACTTAGCCACCATCTAGACTAGTTTCAGAATATCGTTTCCACGAAGATAAAAAAAAAAAAAAAAATAAAAAAGTTAAAATTTTTTCGTCAAGTAAATTCAAATTTTTTCCATACTAGTTTTAGGACATTTCTAGCTCGATTTCAAATTTTGGCGATTACAAAATTTTTGGACTACCGTTTTTGTCGGACTGGAGAATTTATTGTCGGACTGGAAAAAAATTGCAATTTTCGGAATTTAAACCACAACAACAATCACAACAAATCTAATTAAGATCCATATTCACTTCATCATTTTAGAGAATATTGAGATGGATTCTACTGCCGAATATCGTGTGACGAACAACAACATAATGGTGGCGGGTAACAAAGAGAGACCACCAATGCTTGTATCTGGTAGGTATGCTCAATGGCAATCACGTTTCATACGATATCTTGATACAAGACCTAATGGTGATGCCTTGAGGAAATGTATTACTCATGGACCATATATATTTAAGAAGATCTCAATTCCTCCAAGAGCAGCCACAGATACTACTGATCCAATACCTGCAAGTGAACGTGATGAAACAAGAGCTGATCTCACACCTGAAAATTGTGCTTGGCATGATGCGGAGAAGGAAGCCATCTATATGGTTTTAAGTGGGATTGGAGATGATATTTACTCCACGGTTGATGCATGCCCGACAGCACATGAAATGTGGACTGCTATTGAACGCTTGCAACAAGGAGAATCACTCAACAAACAAGATGTCAAAACTAACTTGTTTTTGAATTTTGGCAAGTTTACTTCAAGGGATGGAGAATCAATTGACTCTTACTACTCCAGGTTTTATAAGATGATGAATGACATGACAAGAAATAATCTTCAAGTCTCCACCATGCAAGTCAATGTCCAATTTCTTCAACAACTTCAACCCGAGTGGACACGGTTCGTCACTTTGGTGAAACAACAAGAAAAGTTAGACGAGGTCTCATATCATCGACTCTTTGACATCTTGAAGCAATTTCAGAATGAAGCAAATGAGATTCGAGCTGAACGTGTTGCCAAGACGGCTAATCCACTTGCTTTACTGACTACCACTCAACATGTTCAAGATCCTCACTCTCGTGCTCCTAAGCCATACTCCAATACATCATCCTCACCACGATATTCCACATCATCTAAGTCTTCATCTTCCACAAAATCTCGAGGTAAAGCGCCAAGAGCACCATCACCACCATCTGAGTCATCATCTGAAGAAGATAGTGATGAAGACCAAGCTCAAAAGAACCGAGAGATGAAACAACAAATTACTTACATAATGAAGACTTACAAGAAAATCTACAAACCCACCAACAACAATATTCGCACATCATCTAACACAAAAAACCGATATGTTGAGAGTCCTCCAAGGTATGACACACGTCGACGTGGTGAAAGTCCTTCTAGGTATGATCGACATAATCCAATACATGTTGAGGGTTCTGCAAGATATGATCGACAAACTGCCAAGTATGATGCTCAGAGGATTGCTGCTGCTACTGGGAATAGGGAAACGGTTGGAAGTCAAGTGGTTCAGCAGAGCGGGATTCAATGTTTTAATTGCCAAGGTTATGGACATATGGCAAAGGAATGCAGGAAGCCGAAAAGGGTTAGAGACTCCAGCTATCACAAGGAAAAGATGCTGCTATGCAAAAAGATGGAAGCAGGGGTTAAATTGTCAGCTGAGGAAGGAGCCATGCTTGATGATACTGATGATGAAGATTCTGATCAAGAGCTTGATGCACATTACTCGTACATGGCAAAGGTTGAAGAAGTTCTCAAAGTCACTGAAGATGACAATGGTCCTATCTTTGACACTGAGCCAATCGATAAGGTACACACTACTGATGAATATAATGTGTTTGGTGATATTCCTGAGCATAGTGATCTACCCAATGCCATTAATGACACGTGTATGATGGAAATGGTTGATAGCAATACCACACCCGATTCATCAGACATGTGCAATAATGAGTCTGAGGATGATCAACATGCAAATGAATATGATGAAGAGGAACGTATTGCGCTTGCTAATTTAATTACTACTTTACAAAAAGATGTCACTGAAAATAAAAAGAGTCAAAAGCAATTAAAGAAGGCAAACGCTACGCTCACTCAAAGTTTTGAAGTATGTAAAGCTGCTCTTATCAAATCTACTGAGATGACTGAAAGCTATAGAGATGAGCTCCTTCAGAAAACCAAAGAGCTTGAGGGGTACAAGGGAAGTGCGTTAAAAAATCAAAAGGACGATTTTGAAAACAAATATAATACAACTCTTGAGTTATTAGCTAAAGAGAAGCGTCAGTATAATGTTTTCTTAATGGATGAACGTCAAAAAACGTACCTTGCCAATACCAAAGTTAATGAACTTGAACAAAAGCTCTCTATGACCACTACTGATTCTGCTAAAATTCTAGAGGATAAGAAACAAGAGGTAGATGCGTTAAAACAAGACTTCAAACGTAGATATGATAAAGAAACCGAAAAAGTTACGAAACTAGAAGCACAAGTCGATTTTTTGAAGAACGTTGTTTATAAAACGAATGATTCTATTCAATCTGTAAGAATGCTAGCACCTCCATCGATGTTTAAGGGTCAAGCTAGCTTTGCAAGTCCTGAGTACCTTGCCAAAGCTCAAGCTACGAACCCGTGTCTCTATCTTGATGAGACTGAAAGGACAGATCTTGATTGCATGCCTGTTAGTGTCAATAGTGAAGAGACTGCCCCTTGGGATGCTGATAGTCAACCACTTGTTAATAAGGAGTTTGTGAAACCTTATAATTATGCTTATGAGAATAGTCTTTATGGCCTGTTCAACAAACAAACTCAGAAAACTCGTGAGGAAGTGTTCTTAGAATGCAAACAAAAGAGAATTCAATGGAAGAAAGCTTTTGCCCCTAAGAAATCTAATGTTTACAAATACATAAACTACCTCCCTCTAGATGAATCTAAAAGCAAGAGTAGGAAAACATTAGGTATTCTTAAACACCACATAGATAATGTTAAATCTATTGTTGAACGAGACTGGGCAAAACGTGAAAATGCTGAGTGGACACGTCCGATTCCTCAAGATATTACCTTGCTTGTCAAAGAACTCTTAATTCCAAACACGGCGTTGATTAAAGAAACTGTTCTTCAACTTGAGGAGTTCATTCGGACTGAAATGTTTGATGATTTAAAATATGTTGAATCTATTGAGAAACACATTGATGATCTTCAAATGGAGAAGTCTGATTTCTCAGATGAATATGATTTACTCTTGCAAGAATGCATTTCTAAAGATGTTATGTGTGCTTATTTTACATCTTGTGCTGATATTGATGAATATTCTGAAGTTGCATGCCAATATCTTGATAAGATCAAAGAATGTGAACGTCTTGAAATTGATCTTTCGAAACGTAAAGAAAATGTTGACAAAAAGGCTTTTGAGTTACTTCAACACAAAACTGATTTCCTTCAAAAACATTGTCATTCACTTGAACTTGCTTTGCAAAAAGACGTTGGTCGTTTTCCACATGACAATAAATTGCAAGAAAAACTTTCCCAAACATTTCGAGAAATGAATGAACAAAATTTGGAAATTAAAGGGTTGAAAGCTCAATTACAAGACAGGGACAGAGCGATAGCAGAGTTGCAGAAACTTATTGCTAAAATGGGTGGGAAAATTGTGGAACCTAGCATTAATAAAAATGTTGTTAGACAACCCAATGCCTCTAAAGAGAATAGATCCTCTATCTTGGGAAAACCATCTGCTTTATCTAATTCCTCGTTTGCAAAACCTGTGTTTGCCCCCAAGATGGATGGAAAGGAAAGGTTACCACAAGCTCAACCTATAAGGAATCCTATAGCACCAAGCGTTAAGCACAATAATGTGATTAAACTAGGGATGTATAGAATGTCCACTAAGCCCACAAACAAAGATACTCACTCGCCTCAGACTTCTAGAAACACTAATATTTGTGTGTCTTCTACTACAGGAATAGTCTCCACTACTAGTGTTAGCCGGCCTCAGCTTAAGAGCACTCAAGAGAATGATAAGGTCTGGAAACACAAGAATCAAGGGAAGATGAAGCAAGTAGAAGTACACCCTAGGAATTTGAATGTTTTTAAGAATAAAAAGTCTGTTATCGCATGTAATGACGATATAAATGCTGTGAATGATTTGAATGCTATGAATGTGAAATTTGTTTGTTTCAAATGTGGCAAGTGTGCTAATGCTAATCATTCTATGTGCGCTATAAAAAAAGTCAAAGGCGTAGATACTAGAACTAAGAAGCAAGTTGCAATGCCTATTAGAGCTAGTAAACCAAAACGCAAAGTGAACCATTCTGGTGCAACCCCCACTAAGAAAAGTAATGCATCAGACTCCACCACTAAGAATCCTAGAAGCAAAATTAAGGAATTATATGAGTCTGCCAGTAAGTCTTGGAAATGGTGGTTTGCTAATCAATGTCCTCCCGGATATAAATGGATGCCTAAAGTTAGGACAGAAAATGTGAAAACGAGTGTTAGTTTGCCTTTAAATGTTGATAAGGACACTAATGATTCTACTATCACAACTACTATGGTATCCAATTTAGCAAATGCTCCATCGTGTTCTAACTCTTCTGCAGGTGATACAAATAATTCTCTTCATAATGGACTCCGGATGCACGAAGCACATGACGGGGAATCTCAAGCTTCTAATTAACTTCGTGGAGAAGTTCCTAGGTACGGTCCGATTCGGAAATGATCAATTTGCACCGATCCTAGGATATGGAGATTTGGTTCAGGGGAATATCACGATTAAAAGGGTATACTACGTCGAAGGGATCAATCACAATCTTTTCTCGGTTGGTCAATTCTGTGATGCGGATTTGGAAGTTGCTTTCAGAAAGAAGACATGTTTTGTTCGTGATTATGATGGGAATGACTTACTTACCGGTACACGGGGTACTGATCTTTACACAATTTCACTTCAAGACACAACTTCATCAACTCCAATTTGCTTCATGGCTAAAGATTCAACGACTCAGGCATGGTTATGGCATCAACGTCTTTCTCATCTCAACTTTGATACCATTAACTTGCTTTCCAAGAAAGATATTGTGAGAGGCCTTCCAAGTTTGAAATTCATCAAAGATCATCTTTGTTCTTCTTGTGAACTTTGTAAAGCTAAACGAAGTAGCTTCAAAACAAAGACCACACCAAGCTCTAAAGGACGGTTAGATCTTCTTCACATGGATCTGTGTGGTCCCATGCGTGTTCAGAGTATCAATGGAAAGAAATATATTCTGGTAATTGTCGATGATTACTCAAGGTACACATGGACTCACTTCTTGAGGTCCAAGGATGAAACACCTGAAGTTCTTATCAGCTTTCTTAAACTGATACAACGTGGTCTTCAAGCTCAAGTTAAAGTGGTTCGTACTGATAGAGGTACAGAATTTTTGAATTCAAATCTGAGAAAGTATTTTGAAGCCGAAGGGATTGAACATGAAACATCTATTGCTCGAACACCCGAACAAAACGGCGTTGTTGAAAGACGAAACCGTACTTTGGTTGAAGCTGCTCGAACATTATTATCCGCTTCAAAACTTCCACTATATTTTTAGGCCGAAGCCGTGTCAACCGCATGCTACACACAAAACCGATCCTTAATTATCCCAAGACACGAAAAGACACCATATCACATAATTCATGATCGAAAACCTTCACTCAAACACCTTCATGTTTTTGGATGTACTTGCTACATTATTCGAGATGGTGAAAATTTGGATAAAATGAAAGAGAAAGGTGATGCATGTATTCTTGTGGGATATGCAACTCAGTCAAAGGGATATAGAGTATACAACAAGAGAACAAAACTGATTGTCGAGACTATTCACATCCGATTTGATGAATTACAAGAAATGGCACTTGAACAAAACAGTTTAAGTCCCGACCCACAACGACAAACGACTTCCGTTCACAACCGCACGGAACTCGGAACTCAAGACCACAGCAATGAACCGTCAAGTTCAACGCTGGTTCCAGAAAATGTTCCTAGAGCTGATATGACAGTCGACACGACCATTGAAGAGTTGGAAATGTTATATGGACCAATGTATGATGAATATTTCACAGGGGAGAAACAAGTTGTATCGAAGTCTTCCGCTGTCACTCATGATAAGAATGATGAAACCGATCATCGTCAACAACAAGATACAACTTCATCTACTTCAACACGGGTTGCTGCAGATTTACCTCCTCAGAATATTACTTCAACAATCGATCCTACAACATCCACAACTACTGTCATTGCTCCAGAGAACACAAATCAAGCAGACAATGCATTATCTGACGAAGACGAATTCATCAACCCATTCGGTACACCGGTACACGAAACTGGAGAGTCTTCTACTCGCCATGTTGATCCGTCAAATATGCATACTTTCTATCAACGACATCCTTCAACACATCATTGGACCCGAGATCATCCTTTGGTTCATGTCATTGGAAACCCTTCACAGCCCGTTCGTACAAGACGACAGCTTGAAACCGATGGCGATGTTTGTATGTTCGCACTCGCCGTGAGTACTGCTGAACCGAAAAACATCAAAGAAGCCATGGCTGATCATGCTTGGATTGAATCGATGACGGATGAACTTCAACAGTTTGAAAGACTTAAAGTCTGGGAACTGGTTGACAGACCATACGATGTAACATCATTAAATCTTCGATGGATCTGGAAAAACAAGATGGATGAAGAAAACACGATCATCAAGAATAAATCTAGGCTAGTGGCTAAAGGGTTTGGACTGAAAGAGGGTATTGATTTTGAAGAATCATTTGCACCAGTTGCTCGAATGGAAGCAGTCAGGATTTTTCTTGCTTATGCTGCACATAAGGGATTCATTGTCTATCAAATGGACGTAAAGACGGCGTTTCTTAACGGTCCTTTGAAGGAAGAAGTCTATGTCACGCAGCCGGAAGGATTCGTCAATCCTCATTACCCTGACAAGGTGTATCGTCTCCACAAAGCACTATATGGACTCAAGCAAGCTCCAAGGGCGTGGTACGACGAGCTCTCAAAATTTCTGGTCTCCAAAGGTTTCTCAAAAGGTTCCATTGATCTAACTTTGTTCACTTATAAATATGGGGATGACATTCTGCTTGTGCAAATTTATGTTGATGACATTATTTTCGGGTCTACAAACCCAAAACTTTCAAAATGGTTTGAAAAAGTAATGCACAGCAGATTTGAAATGTCTATGATGGGCGAAATAAAATTCTTTCTGGGAATTCAAGTTCACCAATCCCCAAGTGGTATCTTCATTAACCAAGCTAAGTATTGTCAAGAGATAATCAAAAAGCATGGTATGACATCATGTGACCCCGTTGGGACACCATTATCAACCACATCCCTAGATGCTGATTTAGAGGGATTACCCATAGATCAAACGAGATATCGTTCCATGATCGGGTCCCTCATGTACTTGACAGCAAGCAGACCTGATATTCATCATGCTACATGTTATTGTGCACGATATCAAGCACGACCCACTGAAAAGCACCTCAAGGAGGTTAAACGGATCTTTCGGTACCTTAAGAATACCATTCACATGGGACTCTGGTATTCGAGGGAAACCGGTTTCTTTCTAACGGCCTATTCAGATTCTGATCATGCAGGGTGTCTTGATACACGTAAAAGTACTTCTGGTGGTGCACAATTTCTAGGTCAAGACAAGCTTGTGGGATGGTCTTCCAAGAAGCAGGATTGCACGTCACTGTCATCAGCCGAAGCGGAGTATGTGTCTCTATCTACGTGTTGTGCTCAAGTTCTTTGGATGAGAACACAACTCACGGATTATGGCTTCCACTTTGATAAAGTACCTATGTACTGTGACTCAAAGTCTGCCATAGCCATCTCCTGCAATCCGGTACAGCATTCCCGCACGAAGCACATTGATGTCAGATATCACTTCATAAAGGAACAAGTTGAAAGAGGTATCGTTGAACTATACTTTGTTGGAACGGATTACCAATTAGCTGACTTGTTTACAAAAGCTCTTTCGAAAGAGAGGTTTGCGTATCTAGTTAGGCAAATTGGTATGAGATGTTTGACTCCAGCAGAACTGGAGGTTCTGGCAAAGAAGCCTGCTTGATTCATCTATCAAACATCTACCTGTAAATATTAATCAAAAAGCAAAATACAAAAGTAAAAAAAATCTTTGATAATCCAAAAATATTATTCTCGACATGTCTTTCAGTATCGATAATATGGACGTACCTAGAAATGTCGCTCAATAACGACACGGGTGTGTACATAAAGCTCGAATGAAAGTTGTAAATATTTTTAAAAACATGTCATTTCTATCTTTTCAAAAGGAAATTGTCTATTTTGGACAATATTTCCAAAAACGGGTAGAGCAATCTATCACGGGTTGAGCTTGTCACAAAACATTCAACGTTTTGAGCTCAACACAATGGCTTGTAATCACTAACAGATTGCAACCCGGAAACAAATTCACGGGGGAGTGTACGCTTTTGTACTCTTACCCTTAGCAAAAGAAGTTAAATCTTCTTACACTTGAGTGGATTCGTCAAGACATTCAAAGTCTATGAACTCAAGTTTATGCTTTAGAAAAACCTTTTCGTCAAAAAGAATTGATTTTTCAAAAAGCGTTGAACACAATTTTTTCAAGAATTTCTCAATGATATTCAAAATCTTTCAAAAATTGTGTGTTCAACAACTCCTATCCTCAAAAGTTTAATGTGGATCAAATCCTCGTAATGACAATTCCATTGGATCAATTTTTGAGGGGGAGCAATTCAACTTCATGCAAAAGATTAACACATCTTTCTCCCGAAGATTTTCAAGACTATTTTTCAAAATATATTTTAATCAAATTTGGTATCTCTAATATCAAAAGATTTTATATATTAGAGATAGGGGGAGAAAATGTGATTAAAATGTGATCTATAAGACTCAAGCACTTTAACTCTTACCCACATGTGCGAAACACTTTCGATTATCGATGCACATGTGAAGGGGGAGCATTTCTGAAACGACAAAACTAGCAAGGTGTTAAATGTTTTTCAAACACTTTGTTAGAATTTAAAGTGGTTTTCATGGTTACGATCAAATACCCACAACATCTTTAATTCACGACGTTATTGGTGTCAAAAGGGTGGTTAGGTTTAAGTCCTATGATCCAACCAGAACCGGAGGGATCTTCCCAGGGACAATCCAATAGATTATTAGAAGTCCTTAGGAAAGATGGAGTAGAATGTGAACGTAGCTGAATGCCGACTAAGTACTGATGATAGCACTAGAACAATCACAACAAGGTGCTATTAATGATGTCTTAGTAAGCATTGAAGGGGTTGAAGAATGAAAAAGAAATGTAAGGATAAAGGGTCTAAAGAAAGAAGCCCTCCATACAACTTAGGCAGAAACCGGGTCAACTCATCATGAAGACAAACTCATCATGGACCCAGTGATGTGAAGCACAACCCTTTCCTAGCTACTCAGACTTCTCTCAAAAGAAGTTTGTTTTATTGTCACGGAGATCAACACGACTTCTATTGACTTTCTCACCCCGAGATAGTTGATATTGAATAGGTGGCATCTGCTCCAGCCTCCGACCACTAAAAGTGCACAAATCGAGTCTAGAGCCAAGAGATCAATCAAATCTCGTTAGGACACACGGATGAAGATCAAGAGAGTCCTACGCTATATCCTTGCGATATTGCTAGAACACTCAGAGTGATACTACTTAGTATTCACAATGATGAGTGGAAATCCTTCCAGTGTTAACATCAAACAGCACTGCGGTAGGTCATATGCAAGATTCTTTATGAATTGAACATATGTAAAACTGAAAAGCAACAGTGGTTTGATTCTGAATTGATTCAAACTCGTTTTAGGTTTCTACGCAATATCTTTATGGTCTTGCCAGAACATTCAGAGTGATATTTATTAATATTCACAGTGACGAATGGAAATCCTTCTAGCGTCAACATCAAACAGCGCTACGGTAGGTGACTTGTGAGATTCTTATGAATCAAACTTGTGTCAACTGGAAAGCAACAATGGTAAGATTCTTAATGAATCAAACTTGTTCCAGGAATTTGAATTGACGACTTTAATCAAGCGGATATTTATCCAATTGATTCACTCTTTATGTTTGCAGTCTTGCTTTGAGACGGTCGAGTAAAGAGAACGGCTAGTACTGCCGCGAAACCCTGTCAAGGAGATTCTTAATTGAATCTACCTGATCACAGGTACGATATTTAATATCGTATAACGGTCTTCACCGACCGGAGGTAAAACGCTACCGATTTAGGACGAATGTCAAAGCCATTCAGTCCGTGTCTATGTTTTGTCTCGAGAAGGTGGCGTCACGGTGTACTCAGCAAAGTCAAAGATTCGCAACCACATATTCATGCCCAAAGACTTATTCAACAATTGATAGTGTGAGCATGTGGACAAAGACACAAGATCGCAAGATGGCAATAACAAGTCAAGAATGATTTGAAGATCTCAAGACTTAAAGACAAAGTCGAAAGACAACGACAAAGGCTCAAAGATCACAGCATGAAGGAACAAAACTACTGTTACACGTTCAAGACTCATTTATGACGAAATTCATAAATCTCCATTGGAATCCAAATATCAAAGAGGAATGACCTCACATTGGGGGAGATTGTTAGCCTCAAAATATTGAGTCAAACAAGAATGTTCGGTCATAGGTTTCTATTGTAATATTTATTAGAACGTTGTAATAAGTAGTTATTTAGTCGTGGTTCACGGGCTTGGATTTAAACTAATTAAAGTCCAAAAGACAAGCCCGGCCCAATATATAGTCCATTAAAGCCCACATGTGGGTGGACTATATATACTACCCTCCTAGCATGTTAGGAGGGTGGATGGTCATTTGTAACAACTTCTTTTCTTAATCTAATATTCTACAAGTTAATCATCTCCTCTCTACTTTCTCTCACTACTTTCTCTCTCTAGGAATTCATCTCTTCTTCATCTATTTTCTTTCTCTCTTCATTGCTTAATCATCACAAATAAACGGGACAACAACTTGTCAGTACTTTTTCAATTTTCAATAAAAAAGTACACTGACAAGTTGAGAATTTGATGGTTGAGCACCGTCGGTTGATCATTTAAAAAGTAGCTTTTGTTGGACAGTTGTCACATTTTGAATGATGATATTCAAATTTGTCAAATTTTTTCCACGTGACCAAAAATTGATTATAGGGTGCTCTAAATGATCAAATCCGTATTTTTTCCTAAAATAAATACGCATAAACCTCATATTGATGGCGACGACTTGGATAAGTAATTGTCGGGGTATAGTGAGCGACGACATAAGGCTCTTAAAACGTTAGAGTCTTCAAAATTTGTCCCGTTAAGAATTATATGCATGTGTACATGTATTTTTCTCGAAAAAAATATATTTAGATGAGAAAATATCTCAAATGAGACACATTTCAAACGTTAAGATCAATGTTTTAAAACCCGGTTTTTTGGTTGACTGGTCAAGTGACCGGTTCACCGGTTCAACCGGTTGAACCGCCGGTCAAACCAGTTTTACCCTATAAAAAGAAATACCTCACATCCTACCAAAATGTATACACCTTCTTTGACTCTTAACGATATAAAATAAAATACCAAACCCATAACTTATAAACATAATATCAAAAAATTTACTCCTCAAACTTTTCTTGTTCCTATCGTCATTATCATATCGTAACTAAATACATCATCCTTAAACTTTTCTCCTCCATTCCAAAAGTCCAGATCCATTCACCTTATTCACATCCTTTCTACCATACGCAGATTCATTCACTTTACTCATATCCTTTCTACCATACGCAGATCCATTCACCATACCCAGATCCAGCCAGTACCTCAATCATCTAATATTCCAAACGGGTAAACACAATAATCATATCGGCAATAATCTAGATTAGCCAACATCTCTATCACCATTTTCGTTGAGCACCACTGAAACATAGTACTACTCTTGACCGACGTACATGAATCTGAAGCCGTAGTCCATCGATTTTTATCAAGATTAATACGCGCATGGTCGATCCACATTAGCGAACATCATCATCTATCTATATTTCTTACTAGTTTTCTTTGTTATAGACTGAACCGTCCGGTTTCCGGTCGGCGGTTCGAACCGGGTCGATCAAAACCCGGCGGTTCAATTCGGTCTAAACTACAGCAAAAACCCGGTCTACAACGGACCGATCCACTATCCGATTCACAGTCTAACCGATTCAACCGGCCGAGTCGAACCGATTTTTAAAACATTGGTTAAGATAACCATTTTACATTGTATATAACATTTCTTCTCGAAAAACCTTAATTTGTGATTTCGGTTTCGAGGCATTAAATTATTCAAAAATTGAAGGTGACCCTAGTAACTATTAAACCTTTTTGGAAAGTGAAAATGATTTATATAAAAAAAAAGTAAATATCTAGAATCTCGACTCATTGGTTTCTCCAAAAATTACACCTACTAACTAATACCTCCGTTCTAAAATTATTGGGTTGCTTCAAAATTATTCTTCACTTAAAAAACTTCCAAAATTTGATAAAGAATTTTGTTTGAGTTTACTATATTACCCTCACTTGAGGTTATTATTACAAACAATAAAAAAATATAAAATTAATTTGGGATTTGCTAACAACCACCCTTGGGTGGTTTTTATACATGCCATAACTAATAAATTTGCATTAAATGAACAAACATATTCTATAATTAATTGATTATAAATATAAATGTGATGTTAAACATAGAGTAAATTACACCGTTCGTTACGTTGACCGACAAGGTTCGTCCCTTGACCAAAAAAAATGCACCACTCGTCCTTAAGTGAGAAACGTTATATAGCGTTAGTCCCTCCCTTTTTATGACCCCACTAACTGATGTTATTTTCCTATCCATTAAGGGCATTTTGATCTTTTCCCAACTTCCCTTCTTTATATTCTTTATCATTCATCTTCCCAAAATCAAAACCACAATTCTTCTTCATCACCATTAATGGATCCACACCACCAACAAGAAACCTTACTAAATGAAGTACTAGATAACAAATCAATGAAATTATAGTTCTTATTTAACTTGAATAGGATTCCTAATTAGATGCAAAATAGTTTTACTGATTATTTGCTTTGCTCGAAATAACTAATATGAGATTTTCAGGTCATATGGTCATATTGAGGGCGTGTAAGGATCTCAAACAAGATCCACTAGGTATTCAAATGAGTAAAAATTTTGATTTCAAGCAATGTCAAATGGATATTATACTTCATTTGTGTGACTTGTGTCTCTTCTAGTTTAACATCTTATAAGTCAAAAATGTTCTCAAGGTTCATGTTTAGATCTGCAAATTAAGTTCAAGTACAAATGTCAAGCGTTTCAAAAACGACATAATCTGCAAAATTGTTCTAGCTTCCGGTTTCATTTCAGATTAAAAGGGTCTCAAAGAATTAGCATCTACACAACATAGATCGCAAAACAAACATGGTACACAGTTTGGAACACCATAAACCTTTTGACAACAGAAAACGCTAAACAATTACAGTACTATATGACCATCTCAGTAGCTTCTTACCGTCATCTTTTCAAAATCCATTGATTTAAAGATAAAACAAAAGAAAGAGTAATACTCAAATAAAAAAGATTTTTTTAAGTAACAAACGAGGCTCAGATCTGTAAGATATATCCAAACAAAGAGGATACAACCGCCATGGCTGCATTTGTCACGGCTGATTAACCGGATAAATGCCCCGCCAAGATGCGGCTAATCTCTAACTTTATTCGATTTAGTCGGACAATATTTTATAGAAATTCATCATCACAGCCTCTAGATGCTAAATAGTAATATTAATGGATGTGTGACTAAAACCAAATAGACAAATACAACCTTAGTAATCAACGTTGTTGAAAGATATGAGTCCAGAATGTCGACCACTAATAAACAACATCAACAGGAACAACAAAAAAAGGTCGATCTAAACAAACAAAAGGGTTGTTATGCTCAGTTGTGAGCTGAAATTTTAAAAGGAGACTTCATTTAGTAAGGTTTCTTGTTGGTGGTGTGGATCCATTAATGGTGATGAAGAAGAGTTGTGGTTTTGATTTTGGGAAGATGAATGATAAAGAATATAAAGAAGGGAAGTTGGGAAAGACCAAAATGCTCTTAATGGATAGGAAAATAACATCAGTTAGTGGGGTCATAAAAAGGGAGGGACTAACGCTATATAACGTTTCTCACTTAAGGACGAGTGGTGCATTTTTTTTTGTTCAAGGGACGAACCTTGTCGGTCAACGTAAACCACAAGGACGAACGGTGTAATTTACTCTTAAACATAGTATGTATGAGATTCATTAATGGTTGATTATTCATTAGAAACATGATATATGGTATGTGTGAGTTCATTTAATGCAAATTAGTTAATTTTGGTATGTATAAAAACCACCCAAGGGTGGTTGTTAGCAAATCTCAATTAATTTTAGGACATAGGTAGTATTAAACATTTTGGAAAGTGAAAATGGTTTATATAGAAAAGTAAATTCTATCAAGAGTCTCGACTTATTGGTTCCTCCGAAAATAAATCTTTGCATTTTCTCTTCGATTTCGGTATAGTAGGTGTTCAATTTTTAAATTACATCGATCAAAAAGTTTTTAAAAAATAAAAATGGGTTTTTATGAACGCGTATACTTTTCTTACACTATGCATAATTTGAAAAGCAAAACTTAATTTGAAACGGACATAGTATACATGTTTACAAAATGTATCAAAAACGTTTACTGTAATGAGTTTATCCGTTTTGACCTATTACCTGTTTCAGCAGGCGGGTTGCTTCATCTGTCATTGTCGCATGAATTACTAGCAAAAATGACAAAACAACCCTTATCTGATTACGAAACGGGGATTTTTTGAGCTTCATGCTTAACTGGGCATACGGCTTGGTCATGGATTAATAATATAGGACATTAGGACCAAATGCACATTCAGAAACTTTGCAGGATGTATTGGATCTATCTCAGGCTCAAGCTTAGGCCCATTTGTTCACATCCATGGTGACATCTTATATCAGTATGCATAGACTATATATTTAACCAATGTGATATCTTATATCAGAATCAATGCATAGACGACTATATTTAGAAAAAAAAAAAAGTAAATATAAGAAAATATTTATAAAGTGATGTGACATTTGGAGGAACCAATAAGTCTGAGACTCTAGATAGTATAGAATAGTTTACCAACCCACAAACAATCGTTAATGAAAATAAACATAAAGTTTTTAAAAATATGCAATCACCCCAATACAAACGTCTATGAAATTAGATGCAAAAATTACCACTTATTATTTAATTATCATATAAAGTTAACAAACAGATAGTTAAAGTTATGTCATGGTTCAAATTTCCAAATTTCACAAGTCAAGAAGAGTTATTAGTAATACTTTTTTTACTTGTCATTATACGTGTGGATTTATCCATATAAATTGACTTAAGGTTATTGATTTTCTTATATCCACGCGGAGCGTGTACAACGGGTAGTAAAATGTCTAACTTTACTAATACGGTATCTTGCCCTTATTTATATGAACTCATGTTTAGCAATGTTTTGAATAGTCGTAACTTGAAATTGCATAAACTTGAGCCAAAGTGGAAATTATCGAGTAGGTTGATTGATGACTGCACTGTTGTGAATGAAAAAAAACCGCACGAAAACAACGAACTAAAAATTCTATAAAACCCTTTAAGGATGCCGAAACATTACTTAAAAAAGAAACTCTTGAAAGTTTGATATCCTTTTGTGACAAGCTTGTAAGTTAAAAGGTCTAATTGTAATTTTGTATATTGTGCAAGTTTTGTTTATTTTTGTGATGTGCAGGGACTCAAGTGGAATTAGTTTTTTGGACTTGAGTATATAAGCAGGAAAGTGGTTAGCTGGTTCAATCATTCGTTCATACTTCACACACACAACTCTCTCAATCCTTCGGTTACGACTTTGGAGTTTCATCTGGTTTTCTGTTAAGATCTTTTTGATCTTGTTTTAGTATAGTTTGGTTAGGTTTGTAAGTGTGAGTGAATGTATAGTAGATAGAATCAATTTGGTGGGAACTATCTTGATTTCTGGTTGTATTCGTTTAGTGAGCACCTGTGTTGGGGACTCATCTACTTCTGTATACTGTTTTAATAAAAGTAATCACTAAGGGATGGTTGGTTGAGTGATTAGATCTTGATCCGGTTGGTTTTGATATCATTTTTACATGGTATCAGAGCCCTAGGTTAACTCTTGGTGCTCGATTGGTTGTGATTCTTATTATTAGGGTTTTATCTTGAAACCCTAATTTTTGTGGGTTTTGATTAATTGGTGGTTTCTGGTGATTCTTGGTTGGTTAATCGTTGATTAACGTGGTTCTTGTTCGTTTCTGGGGGTCAATTTGAAGAAACCCTAATTTTTATTTTAGGGTTTCTTGATCCGGTTAATCTGTGGTTACTTGGGGATCATTGTTTGTTGATCTTGGTATATTCCGTTGCTATATCGCCCTGTAAGTCTTCTTTTACTCTAAAGTGAATCTTTCTTGGTCAGAGGAAGCAAACAGGCTGATTAACATCTTGACCTGCCACCTTTTGAGTGGTTTGGATACCTGCTCTGGTCAATCTCATTCTCGTTAACAAGATTTGAGGAGCTTGTGTGTGAGTTAGTTTTTAGTTGTTATTTCTTGGTTTTTTATATCTGTTCTATCTGTTTTAGTTTGTTTCTTGTTTGTTGTCTGGTTATCTGTTTTTAGTTTGTTTCTTGGTTGATTGTTTGTTATGGTTGGTTTTATCTGATTTGTTCTTGATTGTTTGGTTTGGTTTATTCTGTTTTGTCTATCATGGCTATTCTTATTAACTCTTTAGATCATAGTAATCCTCTTCATTTGCATCTTGGTGATTCTAATTGTGCTTCTATTGTGTCTGTTAAACTGTTTGGTGTGGAAAACTATACAATATGGGCTTGTGCCATGAAACTTCCTTTGCAGATTAAGGGTAAATTGGGTATTGTAGATGGTACTTCTGTTAGAGAGACTTATCTTGCTTGTCCTGTGTTTCTTGCTCAGTAGGATAAATGTAATGCTGTTGTTTTTAATTGGATTCTTGCTTCTTTGACTCAAGATGTGTATCTTGGTCATGTGTTTTCTGATAATGCTGCTAGTGTCTAGTCTGAACTTAAATAAAACTTATGATAGGATTGATGGTTCTAGTGTGTTCAATTTGCTTCAAAAATGTAATTCTTTTAAGCAAAGTGGTTTGCCTGTGTCTGAGTATTACCATAAACTGAATTCTTATTAGAGAGAGTTTGACATTTTAACTAAATTACCTGATTGTGTTTGTGAGGCTAGAAATGAACTTGTTGATCATGGTAAATTGTTAAAGTTAATGCAGTTTCTTATGGGACTTGATGATGTATATCAGCCTATAAGGAGTAGTATTTTGACTAGGGAAGTTCTTCCCAAAGTCAAGGATGCTTTTCTTGTTATTTCTAGGGACGAATCTCATAGGGGGATTCCTTCTAGTTTTGTTAAGGTTGAAAAACCTCAAATATATGCTTTTGTGTCGAAAACTGGTGATAATAAGAAGTTTGGTAATTGGTCTAATGGGAACACTAGTACTAGTAAAGGAAATTATGACTCTTTATTGTGTAAAATTGTGGGTTGAAGGGGCATACTATTGAGAGGTGTTTTGAAATTATTGGTTATCCTCCAGGGTTTAAAAATAATCCTAATTTGAAACCTACAATTGTTTCAACAATACTAAGAGTAATTATGTGGATGTTAATAAGAGTAATATTAATACTGGTCCTAATTATCTTTCATTGAGTAATGAGCAGATGCTCAAATTAATGAGTCTGGTTAATGATAATGGTTCTTCTTCACATGCTCAATCCAATATGGCAGGTAATAGAAATTGCTCATTTTTTTAACTACAATGTGTTTTTTAATGAGCATTTCTATAAGTTTTATTGTGCTACTGTTAAAACTGAAGGAGTTAGTTATCATTTTGGGTGGATCATTGATTCTGTAGCTAATCAACATATGACCAATAATTCTAAACATATGTTTAATCTAGTTGATGTTTCTGATTTAAAATTAACTGTTGGTCACCTAATGGTACATTGGCTAAAATTACTCATGTTGGTAACTTGAAACTTAACAATGGAGTGATTTTGTTTGATGTTCTTGTTGTTCCTGAGTATTGTGTTAGTTTTTTATATGTTAATAAGCTTATTAAAGATAGCAAACTAAGAGTTAGTTTTGATGAATCTAAATGCTATATTCAGGATTTGAAACAAGGAACAGTCTTGGGGACTGGTAGTGAATTTGCTGGTCTGTATTTGTTTGATAAAACTGATAGTGTTTCCGCTGTTAGCAATTGTGAGTATTTTACTTGTTTTGTGTCTAAGGATGTTTAGCATAATAGATTTTGTCATCCTGCTAACCAAGTTTTGAACTTATTAAAATATTCTTTGGAATTAAAACATATTAATAAAGATTTACCTTGTGATGTTTGTCACAAGGCAAACAGATTAGAGAATCTTTTCTTCTAAGTGAACATAAATCTAAGAGTTTTGGTGAACTTGTTCATCTTGATGTTTGGGGACCTTATAAGGTAGTTATCAGGGATGGGTTTAAGTATTTTTTTGACCATTGTTGATGATTTTAGTAGGTCTGTGTGGGTGTATATGCTCAAGTCTAAAGATGAAGTTTTTAAAATGTTTGTTACATTTTATAACTTGGTTTTAACCCAGTTTAATATAAAGATTACGATTGTGAGATCTGATAATGGTACTGAGTTTTTGGATAAGAATATGGGGGATTTTTTTAATATTATGGGAATTTTTCATCAAACTACTTGTGCATATACTCCACAGTAGAATGGTATTGCTGAAAGGAAACATAGGCATTTGCTCAATGTAGCAAGGAGCCTTATGTTTCAGGGAGGGATTCCTCTTATGTTTTGGCCTGATTGCGTTTTGACTGCTGCTTATTTGATTAACAGGCTCCTTCCTCTGTCTTAAATGGTAAATCTCCTTTCTGTCTTGTGTATGGTAGAGAACCTAACATTTCTCACTTGAGAAGTTTTGGATGTTTGTGTTATGCTACTGTTTTGAAAGGAAATGATAAGTTTTCTGAAAAGTCTGAAAAATGTGTTTTACTTGGGTATGCTAGTGGAAAAAAAGGCTTATAAGTTGTTTGGTCTTGAAAATAGAGGAGTTATATACTCCAGAGATGTAAAGTTTTATGAAAATGTTTTTCCTTACAAAATGAATAATGATGATGTTGGTTTTGAGTCTTTAACTAGTAAAATTTATACTTTAAATTTTTTTGATTATTTTGAGTCTGAAAATACATCCAAAACTTCAAGACCCAAGGATGATAAGGAAGGGGATACTCCTTTGTGTAGAGAGGGTGGTAACTCCACTACTAAGGATATGGCTGATAACCATAATAGTCAACCAGATATTGTTCATGCTGGAGATGACTT
The DNA here is from genome assembly GCA_025667525.1 of Glebionis coronaria. Classification (NCBI taxonomy): domain Eukaryota; kingdom Viridiplantae; phylum Streptophyta; class Magnoliopsida; order Asterales; family Asteraceae; genus Glebionis; species Glebionis coronaria. The sequence goes on from CM046880.1 coordinate 403,478,019, forward strand.
AGTTATTAGCTTACCAAGTAGTAGTGGTACTTTAACTGCAACTCCCATAAGAGAAACATATAGTTCTGAGGGTAATTTTGATTTAAATAATGAGGTTCTTGAAAATTTGTTTAACAATGAGATAGGGGAGGTTGGACAGAGGAAGTCTAATAGGGTTATTAAGTTTCCTGCTAAACTAAATCATTATGTGCTCAATACTTCTTTGAGATATGGTTTGTATAAGTTTTGTAATCATGCTATGCTTGATGTGAAGAATTTTGGTTTTACATTTAGTCTTATCAAGAATTATGAACCTACTTGTTATGAAGATGCTTGTAGTGATCAAAATTGGATTAATGATATGAATCTTGAAATGTAAGCTTTATATGAAAATGGTACTTAGGATCTTGTTGACCTTCCTATAGGTAGAAAGCCTATCAAGTCTAAATGGGTGTATAGAATAAGATATTTTTCAACTGGTGAAATTGAAAGATATAAAGCAAGACTTGTGGCTAAGGGTTGTAATCAAAGGGAGGGTATAGACTATGAGGAAACTTTTAGTCCAGTTGTTAAAATGAGTACTGTTAGGTGTTTGATTGATTTATCTGTTCAAAATGGTTGGAATTTATACCAAATGGATGTTAATAATGCTTTTCTGTATGGAGACTTGAGTGAAGAAGTTTTTATGATTCTACCTCCAGGTTATTCTAAACCTGGAGATAATAAGGTTTGTATACTTAAGAAGTCTTTATATGGTCTTAAGCAAGCTCTTAGACAATGGAATAACAAACTTTCTGAAACATTGCTTGATGCTGGTTTTGTTCAATCTAAAAATGATCATTCTATGTATATCAAAACTGATGGCAAAATAAAGTTGTTCTTGCTTGTCTATGTGGATGATCTTGTTTTAACTGGCAATTCTGAAGTTGAAATTGATAAGTTCAAAAAGTTTTTGAATAATAGATTTAAAATCAAAGATCTTGGATAACTCAATATTTTTTGGGAATTGAAGTTCTTAAAACTGAGAAAGGATTATGTTTAAGTCAGAGAAAGTATTGTTTAGAACTACTAAATGAGTATGGTTTGTTGGCTTGTAGACCTGTTGTTACACCTTTGCCAGAAAATGTTGTACTTGCTCATAAGGAATCTGATGGTGATAGTTATTTGATTAATATTACTAACTATCAAAAGTTGGTTGGAAAGTTAATCTACTTAACTTTAACTAGATTTGATATTCTTATGCAGTACATTGTGTAAGCCAATATATGCATGCTCCTTTACAATCACATTTTGATTTTGTTTAAGAGTGCTTAAGTATTTGAAACTTGCACCTGGAAGTGGTATTAGTTTCAATAAAAGTTCTGAAGGGTACAAAATCATTGCATATTTAGATTCTGATTGGGCTAAGCGTCCTGTTACTAGAAGGTATGTTTCTGGTTATTGTGCTTATGTGAATGGTAATCTGATTATCTGGAAAAGCAAGAAGCAAGTTACCTTGTCTAAATCTTCAGCTGAAGCTGAATATAGGACAATGGCAGCTGCTACTTATGAAGTTATGTGGGTTGTTAAACTTTTAAGTGAGTTTGGTATAACACAATTACTTCCAGTGAGCTTATGTTGTGACAATAAGTCTGCTATTTAGATAGCAGCTAACCCTGTTATGCATGAACAAACTAAATACTTTAACATTGATGTTCATCTTGTTAGAGAGAAGGTGAATTATGGGCTTATTAGAAATGTGAAGGTTGATTCTAAAAATCAACTTGCACAAATTCTAACTAAAGCTTTGGGTTCATATCAGCATGCCTTCTTGGTGAAAAAACTTGGTATGGTTAACCTGTTTGGTTTACAAGTTTGAGGGAGGGTGTTGAAAGTTTGATATCCTTTTGTGACAAGCTTGTAAGTTAAGGGGTCTAATTTTAATTTTGTATATTGTGCAAGTTTTGTTTATTTTTGTGATGTGCAAGGACTCAAGTGCAATTAGTTTTTTGGACTTGAGTATATAAGCTGGAAAGTGGTTAGCTGGTTCAATCATTCATTCATACTTCACACACACAACTCTCTTAATCTTTTGGTTACGACTTTGGGGTTTCATCTGGTTTTCTGTTAAGATCTTATTGATCTTGTTTTAGTATAGTTTGGTTAGGTTTGTAAGTGTGAATGAATGTATAGTAGATAGAATCCACCTGGTGGGGACTATCTTGATTTTTGATTGTATTCGTTTGGTGAGCACCTGTGTTAGGGACTCATCTACTTGTGTATTGTGTTAACAAAAGTAATCACTAAGGGGTGGTTGGTTGGGTGATTAGATCTTGATCTGGTTGGTTTTGATATCATTTATATAGAAACTCTATGACATTCCAATTACTTGTAATTTAATAGCCTTGAAAGGTTTAATATAATTTTTAAGTCATGTGCCTATAATTAAAGTCTTGTGCCTATAATTAATGTGTTATTCTTTTCTTATCTCAATACAAATTTCGTGTAACCCGAGACACAAATAGGGTCGAAATATTGTATTAGGAAAATGTTTTCATATAGGATTCAAGAATTATCCGAAAAGCGTTGATTACCAAGACCCTAACTTCTAACAAATTAATACAATATTTGAAGTTATAATCATAGTCGGTCGTGTATTTGTTAAAAGGCGAGAATTGACATCTGAACGTTGGACACAATTTGATCATTCATATGTAACATGAAGAATCATAACAACACTTCTTCATGGTTTGCTCATTTTTTGGCCTAGAATTTGAGTGTTCATTCTTTTCTTATCTCTATACAAATTTCTTGTAACCTAAAGCAATGGATAAGAGAAATATTGTATCACGAACATGTATACGTTCACGATTCAAAGATCTATTCGACAATCATCGATTATCAAGACCGAAGACTAACAATTTGTAACTCTTAATAATTGAAACACACCTTTATATAAAGGGCAAATTGCATAAAAAGGTACTTATCTTTGGTCTAAATTCAATTAAAGGTACTCAACTTTTTTTTTCTCAATTTAAGGTATCGATCTTTTTTCTTGTTGCAATGTTGGGATAATTAACGAAATTAAAAACGACCGTTTACTTTGCTATTGCACCGTTAGTCCTTTATATTAACGACACTTTATAATAAACTCAAAATCCGTTTTTTTTATAATTTTAGACTGTTATCTGCCTTTTTCGTCTGATATTTATCGTTTCCGGTCAAAAATGGTAAAAAAACAAAAATGTCAAAAAACTGAAGAGAAGTGTAAAAAATGGATGAAACTGGTAAAAATTATACGAAAAACGTAGAAAATGGTCGAAAACTATAAAATAATTAATTTTGAGTTTATTAGAAAGTGTCGCTAATATAAAGGACTAACGATGCAATTATAAAGTAAACGGTCGTTTTTAATTTCGTTAATTATCCCAACATTGCGACAAGAAAAAAGATCGATACCTTAAATTGAGAAAAAAAAAGTTGAGTACCTTTAATTGAATTTAGACCAAAGATGAGTACCTTTTTATGCTATTTACCCTTATATAAAAAACATAATCACTAATATTAGAAGATAAATTGTCATCTTTACCCTTTCATTTTTTCGAACCAATTGACTTGATTTTTGTGTTAGCCGAAGAACCGACGACTAAATCAGACGAGATGAAGCTCGAACATGCTTTGAATTATTTTCTTCCTATTAAAAAAAGACTCGTCTTAAAACTTCGTCTTTCCAAGTCTCAATGTCTTAAACTTACTACCCATCCCCTCCGTTTTCATACCAAATTGGTCCTTGTTCTTTGATGTATCGTTGCCTCGACCCACAAATTTGTGGAATAAGAGTATTCATTACGGTGGTTTAAACATAGGTTTATAATATGTTGAAGAGGTTTATACTTTTGCAAATCATAGTGGAAGATTAGTTCATGCTTACTTGGCATGAAGAGGTCTAAAATCTTAGACTTTTTTATAATTTAATACATTTGAGATATATGTTATATTTATAAAATTTAAAGGATTTATGTATAGTGACAATAGGTTTATAAACCAAAAAGTTTAAAAATTAATGACTTGCTAAGTTATATTTTTATAAAGATTTTTATAAAAGTTTAACATAATGGATGCCCTAAGTATGACCATATATATCAAATTTAGGCAAAAAAAAATAAGCACCGTCAGACAAAATTACCGTCTTGTAGGAAATTAAATGAAAGATCCGTACGGTGAGATTTTAGGTTCGTGACTTTTGTACCTTGTGACCAAAAATCAAAACGATCCGACGTCAATTATCCCGCAGTGGCGCAAGTTGTGACAAACTGAAACGAATATCGAGTTTCCACAAAACTAATTACAGTACTAAGGATGATTAATAATCTGATAATCTAAGCAAATCTTTATATAAAATAATAAAAATTCCATAATGACTAATAATCAAAGAAAGATAGATTATGACAAGAGTAATAATTATGAATTGTCAGACTCTCATTTGGTTGTTCTTAAGCCCAGGCTTGTTTGTGCACCTCTCTACATAGAACTACTAGATAAAATACGCTTACAGTAACCTTAACCAAGGGGACATGCTGGGATCAGAATGCAAGCGCTACAGACTAGCAGTACCCGCATATTACAGGAATATATAGTATTAAACATCTTTAGCAAATGCAGCGATTTTAATCAAGTTAATTATTTTAAGTCGGTCATGACACATATATTGTACTCAGTAATCTGGTTATTTGAAAAGCTTGTTTATATTTATGCAGGTTTTGCTACATTGAATTGATGACTTTGATTCGATTTTCAATTCTCCATGACAAGGAAAATCGAATATAGACCAGTAATATTATAAAGACTCATACCTCGCTATTATGCACGTGACGCGACCAAATCACAAGAAAACAAGTTGATAGACAAGAATAAGAATACAAGATTAAATTGAAATGTGATAAGGAAATAAGAACATATGCTTCATCTTGGGACATGACACAGTATAAGATGCTTAAGAAATTTTGGCATTTGTTTTTCGTAGAGTAAGGGGCAAAATAACAACACAAGATGCCATATTTTCCAAACAGACAAATTCATTATTAACTAAATTTGGGAATAAAGTTGTGAATACCTGATAAGCCTTTGATCAGTGGTCACCAATATAATGGATGCGGGTTTTAATATTCCCATGATATGAGACGTAAGGCATCTTCTAATAATATTTGGAATCACGGGCTTACCCTATAAATAACATTGAGTAGCCATTTACCAAAATCATCAGCAAACACAAGTTTAGATTTCAAGACACATTCTTACTACCACAGATTAAGATGGTTCTTCAAACCGAGCGTTACCCTGGTGGCTACCACCAAAACAACTATTCCTCTTACCAAGGGCCTAATGGAAGTTACAGCAACTTCCAGGATGTAACTGAGCGGACATCCCCATACGGAAGTTACTCATCAACCCAAGGTCAGCAATACCATCAATCTGGTATGACCACTGGTGGTTATGGAAGTGGAGCCAGCCAATACTCTAGTTCTGCTGGCTTTGCATCTGGAATGAAGCCAAGTGGCGGCTACGGATTAAGTTCCCCCTATGGGAATTCCCACAGCCATGGAGCCCCACACGGCCACAGCCACGGGGGGCCACACGGTCAGGGCTATGGGAGCCCACACGGATATGGAAACTCACACGGGTATGGAAGTGGTCCTACACACGGGCATGGAAGTGGTGCTACACACGGGCACAACAACTATGGACATGGTAGCTCAAACTATGGTCCCACTTCCACCGGCATGAACCATGGTGGTTACGGCCAGAAGCCATCTTGGATGCTCAAGGGCCTTGATGACGATGAAGAATGAACATCTATGAACCTATCATATGTGAAAGAAAGTGTGTGATTCGTAAGTTGATGGTACTCAGGTTACCACTCTAAATAATGTGTTTGCTTTTCTATTTTCTACATATGTAAGGTAATTTCCGTTCATTAAGACGTACCCCCCTATACTATGCTCTAAAACACAACAATTGGCGTAGATTTTGGTGTTAATAATCTTCGATCACAATACTACAATGATGTAAGTTCTGGTACAACACTAATTAACGAGAGCTCGTGTCCATATAAACCTGACAAACTTTTAGTATTGTATGGGGCGGAGACGAGCCGAGCCAAACCTGAGCCTGTCGGGCTCGAGCTCGGCTAGGTGTAAAAATGACACAAAAACTATAATAGACCGCTCAACCAACGTCCTCATAGGGATTTTATTACCTACTAAAACAATGCAAGTACATAGGTCCTAAATCCACGACTAAACGATTACAATTAAAACTAAGATAGTCCATAAATGAATGCTATCTAAATACAATACTCAGACACGCTTACAATCACAAAACTAACACTAGAAGATCAAGATGATCTAAATCCAAACCCAAATGATATGGCAGAATAAGTAAATCCTAGCTCGATCTCCAGGTTAAATATCCTCCGAAGTTACACTTCAGCACACTCAGACCTACCGACGTTTTGGTTTTTAGATGGGTTGGAGGTAAACATGCGTGCGTTGATTTGACAGAGGTTTCTTCTCTCGTGGGGTTAGGCAGTCGAGATTTTACAGCAGGTGTGCTATAAAAGCCGCCTCGTACAAAGTGACTACACACGAGAAAGCATGTGTTGAAAATCAACACTTGTTTATTCCTTCCGTTTTTGATACATTTGGTTTCCTTGCACTTGAGGTACCAGAATACATCATGTTATGTATAGTAATGTTTTGACTCATAAATTCACAAATGTTATCTTTTAATAGACTTGGTTTTACTACACAAAAAGAGCTAGCTGTGCAGCTTGATGCCCGTTTGCCTTCTCTTATTATGTAAATTATAACTATTGAATTTAATATATATTTACACATTATACCCTTAATGCTTTATAAGATTGCAAATACCACTTATAACATTTTATTTCTCAATTTTATGAAGGAAACATGTTCAATAACCTTAACTTTTTACTAAAATAGAGTGTTGGTAAGAACCAAGAGCCTTAGTTAGTCAAGATAAAACTACTTGACTCTTAGATTCAACTTTAACATAATCAAACCTAGTAATCTTTTCCAACCAAATACACATTATTAGCAAAGTGTTTGAATTTCTCATGCATCACAAGATTTGTAGCAAATTGCTAACTTATTGTCACAAAACAAGGTCCGTGGAAGAATATTCTCAATCCTAAAATCTTTTAAATTTTCATAATCCACATAACCTCACAAGTAGGCCATTCACATATACTCAACCCCAACACAATTAACATACTTCTTACTATTCCTTGAAACCGAATTACCATTAACACAAATACACAAAGACAGTGACATTCTAGTGACATGACATTTTTCCAATTGAAATCAAAATATGAAACAACTTCAAAAACACCCTTATACACAAAAAAACTCAACACCGAGCTAATTTAAGATACTTAAGTAATCTTAAAGCCAACTCGAAATGAGATTTAAAGGAAACATGCATATAATGACTCAAATAATAGACAAAATAAGCAATATCAGTTCATGTGTCAAGTAAACCAATGTTCCAACAAGTTTTTGATATGAAGTACTCTTATTGAGAAGTTTATTAGTATCAGACTTGTTAGGATTTAAAACAATATGTTGAGGAAGATGAGTTATAACAGGCCTGCAAGCTAACAAACCATATTCATGAAGAAGTTTTAAACAATAACATAACCTTTCTTTGGTTTTTAAAACCTCAATTCTCAAAAAATATTTAATTCTCCCAAATCCTTAATTTTAAATTTATTATTCAAAAACTTTTTAAACTTCTCAATTTCATCAACATCATTTTTATTATGACCAAGTCATTAACATAAACTGACAAAGTATAATGACACACTCCCTTTACTCATAATAAACAAATAATGATCATTCTTAGATGCCATAAAACGAACCTTAAGTAAAGCTTCAAATAACTTATGATTCCACTACCTCGAGCTTGCTTACGACCATATAAAGACTTGTTCAATCTACACACTTTATTCTCATTATCCTACAAAACCGAAGAAGATGTATCATATAAACGTATTTATTAAGACATCCATAAAAAAAGCATTATTAACATCCATTTGAGATTTTTTCCAATTATTTTGAACAACAAGACTTAAAAAACACCTAACAGTACCTATGTTTCAATAGGACTAAAGGTTTAAGAATAGTCTAGCCCTTCTTTCTAACCAAAGCCCTTGGAAACAAGCATGGCTTTGTACCTTTCTATTTAACTAGAAGATCTATATTCTTGATCTTGTAAACCCATTTACAACCAATAGATTTTCTTCCAACAAGAAGATCAACCAAATACCAAGTATTATTCTTAAATAAGGTAATCATCTCATCATTCATAGCATTTATCCAATTAATATCTTTAACTGCCTCTTTAAAAGAAGAATTCTTAGTAGACTTATTGAAATTAGATATAAAACAACAATTTTCAACACTAAACGATTAACATACTTATGAAGACCATACTTAACTTTATTATCAAGCATAAACTCATTCAATTTAGTAGACAATTTAGAAAGTCTTTGGGACCTTCTCAGACCAACTTCCTCTAATATTAGGCAAAACATTTTAAAAAAAGGAACCTCAGTCTCATGATCACTATTAAGATTAACATTGCCCTAAAATTTATTTGTTCACCTGTAGGAGTTTCAGGAGATAAATCAACATGTACAGGTTGATTTACATGATCAAGCACCGGTGACGACCTTACTATCTCTACAAGGTGATCCTTCCTCATCATAATTGGATTTTAAAGAAGTTTTGGTTGTACTTTTAGACTCAAACGACTCAAAGAAATTCTTATTAGAGACATCACCCATATCAACACTAACAGATTGATTTTGACTCATTTTATAAGGAAAAATAGTATCATATAATTTCGCATCTCTATAATACAAAACACTTATATTTTCAAGACTAAACAGTTTATAAGTTTTCTTATAACTCACATAACCAACTAAAACATAATATTCAGACCTTTGAGAAAACTTTTCAGAACCTTTGACTATAGTGGCAAGACACAGACAACCAAAAATTCTTAAATGAGAAAGATTAGGTTCCTTACCACACATTAAAGAAAATAGGATATTTTCTATTCAAAACTAAGGAAGGAATCATGTTAATCAAATAAGTATCACTTAACACACATTCAGTCCAAAACATAAGAGGAACCCCCCCTGAAACATAAGACTCCTATCAATATTAAGAATCTGTCTATGTTTCATTGAGAAATTCTGTTTGTTAAGGTGTATAGGCACAAGAGGTTTAATGAAAAATACTCATGGAATGACAAAACTCACTCATTTGTTAATTGAGAAATATAGTCCCATTATCTGACCTAACAACCTTAACCCTTTTACTAAACTAAGTGAAAACCAATTTGTAAAAATTAACAAACATATCATAAACTTCACTCTTGTTTTAAGCAAATACACCCAGACAACTCTTCTAAAATCATCAACAATAGCAAGAAAATATTTGAATCTCTCCCTTCTAACAACTTTGTATGGTCTCCATTTATCTAGATGAATTAAGTCATCTAAACTTTTAGATTTATTTTCAATTAAAAGAAAAGCCTATCTAGTTTGTTTTGCCTTTTGGCAGACTTCACAAGGACTGTTGTGACCAACATTATACACATTTAATCATCCTTTTAACAATTTTAAAACCCGATTAACATGGTGACCCAATCTATTAGGCCAAACTTCTTTAGAAACATTACAAACAAGAAACTTAACATTACTAGCAACAAAAGAACAAGCTTACACAATATCAAACAAGTAAAGACCAACAGACTCACTACCAAGACAAACACTAAATTTACTGTCCTTAATAAGCTTATTAACAGATAACAAACTCACACAATACTTAGGATCCACCAAAACATCAAACAAAACAACGTTATTATTCAACTTTAAACTGCCCACATGAGTAATCTTAGCCAAAGTCCCAATAGGGTGACCAATAGTAAGTTTTGAACTACCGATGTCAGCCACATTAGACATATACTTAGTACTATTAGTCATGTATTGATTAGCCCTAGAGTCAATAATCCATCCCAAATGATAACTGACTCCATTAAGATTTATACTAGCATAATTTTTTTTGTATAAAAATGCTGATTAAAATACACATTGTAGTTAGAGAAGGAACAAGACCAACTACCTGCCTTATTAATATTAGTAGGAGTTAGAGTCTTTTCAATCAGAAGACTCATGAACTTCATAACTTTTTCATTAGTATATTAGAAAGAACTAGGAGATGTTTTGACATCCTGGTTATCCATAAAATTATCCTTGAATTCAACATTATTACTTTTGTTATTAAAACTACCATATGGTTTTAAATTTGGATTCGTTTAAAACCAGCAGCGTAACCAATGATCTCAAAACATCTATCAATAATATGACCTTTCAAACCATAACTTATACATAGCAAACCGTTGTAATTTTCTTTGTTATACGAATACATATTATTTACTATTCAAGTTTCTATTAAAATTACTTTTAGAATTAGTAGTTTTAGTAACAAAGGTAGAAGCCTAAGGTTTATCAGTCTTAATAGAGGAAGGAGACGATATCCTATGAGACTCGTCTATTGTAATTATGAAAAATGAATCTTTGACCCATGAAGAACTTACCTAGTCAAAAGACTACTCTTACTGCGTTGATATGTTATTAAGGCCCATTAGAAATTGTATAAGCTTGAACAATTTTACATGATCAAGTAATTCTATTCTAGCTTCACAAGTATAATTAGGAAGTTTAGTAAGAATATCAAAGTATCTCCATAAAGAGTTCAACTTATGATAATATTTAAAAACACGTAAAAACCATGTTGTTTAAAATAGTCTATATTTTAAAGCAAGTTAAAATAAAATGAACCATCAAATTCTATCATAAGTCTCTTTTAAGTCTTTCCAACCCAATGCAACATTATCATAAAAAACATGACCAAAAAAGTTAACATCCAAGTTAACACAACATCATTACATTTATGTCATTGGAAAACCAACTGGGTTACTAGCAACATACTCAGTTCTATTAAAAGTTCCATAAAAAAAGCCCATTTTCCCCTTTATTTGTAAAGCAAGTTTAATAGCACACACCCAAATTTTATAGTTTTCAATCCAAGTTAATTTCACACAAAAAAATAGAAACACAATTAGAGTCATTAGGATGTAAATGCAGTGGATTGCTCGGATCTAGGGGTAAAATCATTATAGTCATAGTAAAGAAATAACAAACAAATAACAAGAAAAGAAACTAGGAAATAATCAGACCAACAAACAACAAACAACAAACAACAAACAACAAACAACAAACAACAAACAACAAACAACCAACAACAAACAACAATTGTTGGAAATACGTTTTACGTATTAGAAAGGATCGGTCACTCCAACAATAGTCTAAGTAGTAGCTCGTAGTTTAGTTAACTTAATATTAAGCAAACAAGGCCAAGCCAAGCCTACAACATGTGTAGGCCGGCGGCCCATTGTAAGCCCAAGCCCATCTCATGGGCTTGGGTATATAAACCCTCTCCTTAGTTGGATAGGGTGGTGGTTTCATTTTCAATTTACACATAGTTCTTTCATTTCTCTCTCTAGAAGTGTGTGAAATCCACCAAGTTTCTATCTCTTTCTCTCTGTAAAACATAAGCTAGATTTACAATATCTTACAAATGGTATCAAGAGCCATGGGATGATTGTTTGGTTTATGTGTTTGTGTTCTTGATTCATACGCCTTTGTTTGTCCAAAATCATACGTACCAATTTTTTTTTTTGTGTTTTTTTGGTTTAATCTTGATATACTTCATCTACTTACTTGTTGTGGTGATTTGGTATTGTTACTTTGGTTAAAAATACAGAATTTTTGGGTGTTTGATTCATTTTTAGGCTTAGAACCTCGAATTTGTTGTGTTTTAGTCCTCTCCGAGAAAAGTGGTAAGTTTGATTCCATAGTACGATCTGTGTATTGTGATCGCATAAACCTGGGGTTTCTACTTGCGATCCAATATCACGATCACATAATACGATCGCTTGTTACGATCCAAGACTACGATCTAGTAACTGCGATCCACTACTACGATCAAGGTTACGATCATAGAGTGCGATCACCAGTACGATCAACCGTTACGATCAATAGTACGATCACCAGTACGATCAAGCAGTACGATCAATCGTTATGATCACCAGTACGATCACTAGTACGATCACCAGTACGATCACCAGCACGATCACCAGCACGATCTCCAGTACGATCAAGGAGTGCGATCAACCTTTGCGATCCGAGTACGATCTAGGACTGCGATTTAAGGTTACGATCTCCACTGCGATCAAGTGTTGCAATCCAACATTTTTCAAAAATGTGTTTTTGAAAATTTTTAGGGGATTTCAACATTATTTCTCTCATTGATCGATCAACATTTTTAAATCTTAACTTATAGAAATGGAGTACACATCTCTTACGGATAAGTCCATCCTCTCGGGTACGGATAATCGTCCACCAATGTTGGTGAAGACTATGTATGAGGATTGGGCTTCCCGAATGGAACTTTATATGTTGAACAAAGAAAATGGACATCTCATTTGGGCATCAGTGCTCAATGGACCATTGGTATATGCATGGTTCTAAAAGACTCGCAAAGGCTTCGCAATGGCCTCGCAAAGGCGTAAGGCTCCACCTTCACGCCACGCTATAGGTCAAGGCATGAGGTTAAGGCTTGACGTGCAATGAGAAGCAAAAAGTATCATAAGGCGTGATAAGTCATGATGGATCGAGGCTTTCTTCATTTTGATTTCGATAAAATCGATCTCTTTTATATAGAAATGAAAACGATTACATGTAAATATATTTTTTTTGACTTTAGTTTGTATGTAAGACATTTTTGTAAACTTAATACATTTGAAATATGATATAATACTAATAATTTATAAATATTTTCGTATTTTGTGCCGCCTTAAAAACGCAAAAGCTTCGCCTTAGCCGCTAAAGCTTGAGGCTTGATCATGCCGTCACGCCACGCCTCACGCTATTTAGAACCTTGGGTATATGGTACTATGACGGAAGGTGCTGTTACTCGTCCTCGCACTACAGGTGAATTAACTGGAGATGCTAAGATACAAGACAAGTGTGATAAACAAGCTACAAACATCATTCTCCTAGCCTTCCTCTAGATGTCTACAAACTCGTCAGTAAACATAAGGTTGCCAAAGAGTTATGGGATAGAATTCGTGTTCTAATGCAAGGCACCTCGTTAACTAAACAAGAACGAGAGTGTAAGCTTTATGATATAATTGATATGTTTGCCTATGTCCCCGGGGAGACTCTCAATGATTACTATTTGAGAATTACCCTATTGTTGAATGAGCTCAATATCTATGGCATGGCAATTCCTACGTTTCAATTGAACACCATGTATTTGAACACTCTTCCTTCAGAATGGAGCAAGTACGTGACAACTGTTAAATTGGCTAAGGATTTGCATCAAACCAATGTGGATCAACTTCAAGCTTTTCTTCAACAAAACGAAAGCCATGTGATCGAGGCTCGGTTGTCTACACCTTAAGTTCGTGATCCACTTGCCATGTATGCTTCTCAACAAATGACTCCCCAACAAAACATGGCTTTCACTTATCAACAACCATCATACTTGCAACAGCCACCACCACACACCTATCAGCAACCACAACAACCAACTTATCAACCACTAATGATGCCACAGCAAACATTTCAACAAAGTGTTCATCAACAGTCTTTTCCACAACAACCAGCACATCAGGTATCACCCTCACAAGCCATCATTTCTCCAATGGGCTACACTCCTCAGCAAGGATATTTTCCAATTGAAGCACAACCAGCACAAGCCTTCTACTCCAATGAACTTCCACCAATTAAAGCACCGGTCTTTACTCTAAATGATACGCCAACTGATGTGCTAAACCATCTCACTGCCTACTTGTCAAAACTTGTTGCAACTAGAGGATTTCCACCAACAAACAATCAGCTCCACACTTCTTCAAATCCTCGACAACAAGCCACTATTCAAGATGGTCAAGTAACAGTGCAATCCATTCAGGGTATGCAAAATTCATATGGACCCACAACAAGGACCGTGAACAATCAAGCTGTGAATTCTCAAGATAGTGGAAATGGAAACACTATTGGTCCTCAAAAGGTTGTGACTTGCTACAATTGTCGAGGACAAGGTCATATGGCGAGGGAATGCACTCAGCCAAAAAGGAGAAGGGATGTAACATGGTTTCGTGAGAAGATGTATTTGGTTGATGCTCAGTCTACGGGAAAGATTTTGGATTCAGAGGAATTAGCATTTCTTGCAGACCTAGGGGCAACAGATAATGAAGGCATCGCAGTCGTCTCTACTTCTAATGCAGCATATCAAGCAGATGATCTTGATCCATATGATTCAGATTGTGATGACATTCACTCAGCCCAAGCTGTACTCGTTGCTAATCTCTCTCACTACGGTTCTGATGTCGTCAGTGAGGTACCAACCACATCTAATAATATTCATGATAATCCACATCATGTTGAGCATGAAAATGACAACCTCGAACAGCATTCAGGAACTAGTAACTCAAATGATGCGGTGTCCAATCTAACACATTTGAGTGAACCTCAACCAAATGCTACGACGGGTATGGAATCTTATGATCAACGTGATTTGGTAATGGTGCCTAAACATGTTATTGATAACATGAATATGGCTGTTCGACAAACCATAGATATGAATGCCAACCTAACCGCTGAGCTTGCGCTGTATAAGGAAAAGGTCAAAACTATTGAAATGGTCCCTCAAGCAGAGAAAAAAACTTATTCTGAATTTGACCAATTTCGTTTTGAAAAGATTGAACACTTAAATGAAATAGAATCATTAAAAGCTACTCTTTCCAATGAATTAAAAGAAAAAGAGTCGGTTGTAAATGATTTTCAGAAACTTAAAATGGATTTCGAATCTCTCGAGTCTAAAAAGTTTGAATCAGAAATTAATGCTATCAAACTTCTTAAATTCAAGGAACAACAACTTTTAAAACAATACGCTTCCACAGAAAAGGTTCATCTTTTAACTAAATCATTCAAAGAACTCAAACTTAAGCGTCTTCAAGATTTACCACCTAATCCCGGTTATGCGAAACAAGCTCAGGAATATATTCCTTGTCTATATGATGTGACCATAATTGGCAAATCGAAAGAAGCACTGTATGTTCGTAGTACTGAGGAGACACAGTCACTTGCGGAAGAAACTCATTCTAAAATGCTTTCAATATTCCATAAGCTTGATTATGTTCATCACAACAAAGATCAATTTTCTAAAAAGACCCGTATTCGTTTACAAAAGGAATTAGCTCAATTAACAGTTTTTGTGCCTCAAAGTTTGTCAACGGAAAACCTTCCTAGTACGTCTCCTACACTTGTCAAACATGATTTAACTAAGTTAATTCTACCGGTAAGTAAGGTGTCAGATAGCTTAAATGCAGTGCACCATCACTTTGCCGATTTTGACAAGGTCATTACGGAACGTACGAAGTCTACGGCCATAACAGAAGGTGAATGGAATTTTGAGCACACTAGAGCTGCGTTCCGAGACGAAATTGTTCTATTTGTAAACAATGTTAAAGCTTGTCTTAGTAATATTGATCAAGATTTGCTTTTGGAAATAGAAGAAGTTAGACGTGTTTTCAATAAAATGGATGATGCTTATGAAAACAGTTTACTTGAAATAGAACGATTTTCACGCCAAAATGATCAGCTTCTGAAGCAAGTGATGTCTCATGATATTGTTTCCGTCTGTGTGAATAAAAGTGTTGATAATGATTCTATTGTGTATAATATTGAATCTGTGGATAATGTGGTAGATAGTACTTGTCACAAATCTGACGCTGAATTTTTAAAGCTTCAAGATTCGTATTCTTCGCTTTCAAAACGTTTTGATGAGATTCAAACACATTGTATTTTGCTTGAATGCAAGAAACAATTTATTCAAGAAATCTTTGAAACATCATTCGAAGGTGTTAATATCGATGATGCAAATTTTCAAAAGAATTTTCGATTGAATTTACAATCAAAACAGCGTCAGCCAAGTGACAAGGTTTCTAAATCATTGCTGATAGACAAAGAGCAATCTAAGGAGATTAACTGTGTGAACGTACTTGAGGCCGCTGAGAATTTTAAACTTGATCTAGATAATCGAGTTTCCAAGATTTTGTCCAAAGTTGATAACTTAAAACAGAAAAATACACAACTCTTCGATTCAGTAAAGTCCGCATGTGCTAATACCACTGCACAGAATCAATCATTGATTGAACAATTGAATCAAAAGTCGGTGGAAATATCTGATTTGAGAGAACAAATTTGTGATAGAAATCTGGCTTTGGCTGAGTTAAAGGAAACACTTCTTACTCTAAAAGGTAAGAATGTTGTGGATAACACAGCCACTGTCTCAACATCGTCCTCTAGTGCAATCAAAAGGAACCTTATTGCCGTCACACCACTTAACAAGGGCCCTAGGACTAAAGCATCTCAAACATTAGTCACTAAAGATAAGGCAAAATCAAAACCAGCTTCTAATATTCCTGTGTTGCCTTCTACAATAGTAAGCATCTCTACTAAGGCTCAAAGATCTAAGCTTAAAAGAAACAAGAACAATGATAGGATCTTTCCCCCATAGAAAGTAGAAGCCCATCCAAGGAACGTTATTTCTATTTTGAATAAAAAGAATCATGTAGCTAAACCTAAAGGCTCTGCGGTTGTGCAACGTTCTAAGCCTACTGTGAATTCTAATTTGAAATGTTGGAATTGCAATGAATGTATGTTTTTTAGTCGTCGTGATTCTTTCCTTATTGACCATGTGAATTAGATGAATGCCCGGAAAAATGAATTAGAATGGAAACCGACTGGGAAAGTGTTAACCCAAGTTGGTTGGATGTGGCGCCCTACTGGTAGAACTTTCACTATAGTAGGCAATACGTGCCCTTTAACTAGGATCACTCCCACTAAAGCGAAGAAAGCGTGCCCTTTAACTAGGAGTACCAAGGCTACCAAAACACCAACGTGTCCTTTAACTAGGAACACCAACACTACTGTAGGAACCAAGTGCCCTTTAAATAGGTCTACTCCCACTGTAGTGCACGCTAATACTCCAAAACCTTAGAAAATTGGAACAATAAAACCTGTTAGTGATAAAACTCACATTAGAAAACGCAAGAAACCTAAGGGTCACACAAATATTAGCAATTCTGATAATATTATATCTGTATCTGCTAACACTCCAGAACCAATAGTTTCCAATGCATTGTTTATTGTTGTTGTTGAAAACAGGTGGTCCAAATTGTTCTTTGGTATTTGGACTCTCGTTGCTCTAAACATATGACCGGAGATCGCTCTCAGCTCAGAAATTTCGTCAGCAAGTTTCTTGGTACGGATTGATTTGGAAATGATCATATTGCAAAGATAATAGGTTACGGTGAATATCATACTGGGAATGTTATAATTTCAAGAGTGTATTATGTGGAAGGTCTCGGTTACAACTTATTTTATGTGGGACAATTTTGTGATGCAAACCTAGAAGTTGCTTTTCGAGAGCATACCTGCTTCATTCGTAATTTGGAAGGGGTTATTTTATTGAAAGGTACTCGAGGGAATAATTTGTATACTTTGTCTCTACAAGACATGATGGACACTTCTCCAGTATGTCTTCTCTCCAAAGCATCAAAGACTAAGTCATGGTTATGGCATCAAAGGTTATCTCATCTTAACTATGACGCAATAAATCATTTGGCAAAAAACGAACTTGTTCGTGGTTTTCCTAAACTTACATTTCACAAGGATCATCTGTGTTCCGCGTGTACTATGGGGAAAAGCACTAAGAAATCATACAAACCCAAGACTGAAGACACCAATCAAGAGAAAATTTATCTGTTGCATATGGATCTTTGTGGACCAATGCGTGTTGAAAGTCTTAGTGGTGAAAAGTACATCCTCGTTATTGTCGATGATTACTCTCGGTTTACATGGGTGAAATTTCTTACAACAAAAAATGAGGCACCTAAATTCATCAAGATGATTCAAGTGCGTCTCAACACTACTGTTCGACGCATTCGTACAGATAATGGAACTGAATTTGTGAATCAAATATTGCGTGATTATTATGAAGAAGTTGGCATTTCTCATGAAACATCCGTTGCTCGCACTCCACAACAAAACGGTGTCGTTGAAAGGCGAAATCGCACACTTATGGAAGCTGCTCGAACGATGTTAATTTACGCAAAGGCTCCATTGTTTTTATGGGCAGAAGCAGTATCTACAACAGTTTTCACCCAAAACCGGTCAAAAATTCGTAAACGCCATGGTAAAACACCTTATGAGCTTCTACATGGAAAAGTACCAGATTTATCATATCCTCATGTATTTGGTTCTCTTTGCTATCCAAATAATGATGGTGACAATTTGGGAAAACTTCAACCCAAGGCTGATACTGGTATCTTCATTGTTTATGCACCCACAAAGAAGGCATACCGTATCTACAACCGTAATTCACGTAAGATCCTCGAAACTATGAATGTTGATTGTTGGAGCATAGTTTGGCTAGGCCGGTCTGACGACTCTCCTGGGCCGTTCGTCGTCTTCCCGGGTCCTGAGTAATGATGCAAACAAAGGTAAACCGGTTAGATGTGGACCCGAGGCCGGAGCCCCGGGGTCCACCTCCGACGGTCAAGTTAGTATTGATCGATATATTGTATAAGAGGTGTGGTTAAGAGAGAGAACCTGTTATTATGAGACCCCTACCCCTGTTTATATAGGCTTAGGGTTTCTTGAAGGATAAGTTAGGTATGTGTGGGCCGCGGGCCTGTTGGTCTGGGCCGAATACTGACTATACGTCGACATGTCCCCCATTCTAGTATGATATGGTTCATGATCATGTTATGCTAGACTCATTCATGTATCACGCTTACTAAACAACTGCGTGCGGCTTAATGCTAGGACATCCTCATGGGTCGTCCGTAACATATGGCTCCACTCGTAATGGGCTACTGTTAGCGAAAAAATAATGGGCTGGGGTTACGAATAGTGAGCGTAGCTACTATACGTCATCATGTCCCCCCAGTCTAGTATGTGAGGTCACCACCAAGGTTACTAGACTTTACACCATATCCGTTACCTGTAAGCGTATTTACGCCGAAAGAACTGGGAAAACATGTATACGTAAGACGGGTGGTTGTGCTCGAATGCTTGGTTTCCCGTGATTAGACGGTAAGGACCCCGTAAGAAGAAACGTGTTCTATAGCCGGGGTAACACTCGCATTGGCAAGGTATCGTTCTTATTCATCTCTAATGTGAGGATGATAAGAAGGTTTTATGAAGGTGAAGGTGGAACCCGTATGCTGCATCGTTAACATTTGAAGACGTACTTCTAATACCCACTAATGATGCAGCATAGTGCGAATATTGCATTCGTCTTAAGGCCAACATAATTCGTACTTCTGTGGCAAAGTGATGCGGATATTACATCCGTCATATGGCCACGACAGTTGATAACGACTTCCAAAATTTGTCACGGTTTTTCTGGATTAAACGATATAAATTTTGGAAATTCACTTTTAGCCAAGCCAAGTAATTCGTCGCTGAAGACGTACTTCCGCAACAAAGAAATGTGCCAACGGAAGACGTACTTCCGCGACAAAGAAATGTTCCAACGGAAGACGTACTTCCGCGACAAAAAAATGTGTCAACGGAAGACGTACTTCCGCGACAAAGAAACGTGCCAACGGAAGACGTACTTCTGTGAAAAAGAAATGTGCCAACGGAAGACTAGTTCCGTGACAAAGAAATGAGCACGTGGAAGAGATACTTCCACGACGAAGATAAGAAGCACGTGGAAGAGATACTTCCACGGCGAAGATAATAAGCACGTGGAAGAGATACTTCCACGGCGAAGATAAGAAGCACGTGGAAGAAATACTTCCACGGCGAAAATAATGAGCACGTGGAAGAGATACTTCCACGGCGAAGATATGAAGCACGTGGAAGAAATACTTCCACGGCGAAAATAATGAGCACGTGGAAGAGATTCTTCCATGGCAAAAATAAGAAGCACGTGGAAGAGATACTTCCACGGCGACAATAATGAGCACGTGGAAGAGATACTTCCACGGCGAAGATAAGAAGCACGTGGAAGAGATACTTCCACGACGAAAATAATGAGCACGTGGAAGAGACACTTCCACGGCGAAGATAAGAAGCACGTGGAAGAGATACTTCCACGGCGAAAATAATGAGCACGTGGAAGAGATACTTCCACGGCGAAGATAATACGCCCGTGGAAGAGATACTTCCACGACGGAAATAATGAGCACGTGGAAGAGATACTTCCACGGCGAAGATAATAAGCACGTGGAAGAGATACTTCCACAGCGAAGATAATAAGCACGTGGAAGAGATACTTCCACGGCGAAGACAATAAGCACGTGGAAGAGATACTTCCACGGCAAAGGATAATGAGCACGTGGAAGAGATACTTCCACGACAAAGATAAGAAGCACGTGGAAGAGATACTTCCACGGCGAAAATAATGAGCACGTGGAAGAGATACTTCCACGACGAAGATAATAAGCACGTGGAAGAGATACTTCCACGGCGAAGATAAGAAGCACGCGGAAGAAATACTTCCACGGCGAAAATAATGAGCACGTGGAAGAGATACTTCCACGGCGAAGATAATAAGCACGTGGAAGAGATACTTCAACGACGAAAATAATGAGCACGTGGAAGAGATACTTCCACGACGAAGATAATACGCCCGTGGAAGAGATACTTCCACGACGGAAATAATGAGCACGTGGAAGAGATACTTCCACGGCGAAGATAATAAGCACGTGGAAGAGATACTTCCACGGCGAAGATAATAAGCACGTGGAAGAAATACTTCCACGGCGAAAATAATGAGCACGTGGAAGAGATACTTCCACGGCGAAGATAAGAAGCACGTGGAAGACATACTTCCACGACGAAAATAATGAGCACGTGGAAGAGATTCTTCCACGGCAAAGATAAGAAGCACGTGGAAGAGATACTTCCACGACGACAATAATGAGCACGTGGAAGAGATACTTCCACGGCGAAGATAAGAAGCACGTGGAAGAGATACTTCCACGGAGAAAATAATGAGCACGTGGAAGAGATACTTCCATGGTGAAGATAAGAAGCACGTGGAAGAGATACTTCCACGGCGAAAATAATGAGCACGTGGAAGAGATACTTCCACGGCGAAGATAATACGCCCGTGGAAGAGATACTTCCACGACGGAAATAATGAGCACATGGAAGAGATACTTCCACGGCGAAGATAATAAGCACGTGGAAGAGATACTTCCACGGCCAAGATAATAAGCACGTGGAAGAGATACTTCCACGGCGAAGACAATAAGCACGTGGAAGAGATACTTCCACGGCAAAGGATAATGAGCACGTGGAAGAGATACTTCCACGGCAAAGATAATAAGCACGTGGAAGAGATACTTCCACGGCGAAGATAAGAAGCACGTGGAAGAAATACTTCCACGACGAAAATAATGAGCACGTGGAAGAGATACTTCCACGGCGAAGATAAGAAGCACGTGGAAGAAATACTTCCACGGCGAAAATAATGAGCACGTGGAAGAGATACTTCCACGATAAAGATAATACGCCAGTGGAAGAATTACTTCCACGGCGAAGATAATAAGCACGTGAAAGGAATACTTCCACGGCGAAGACAATAAGCACGTGGAAGAGATACTTCCACGGCGAAGGATAATGAGCACGTGGAAGAGATACTTCCACGGCAAAGATAATACGCCAGTGGAAGAATTACTTCCACGGCGAAGATAATAAGCACGTGGAAGGAATACTTCCACGGCGAAGACAATAAGCCAGTGGAAGGAGTACTTCCACGGCGAAGACAATAAGCACGTGGAAGAGATACTTCCACGGCAAAGGATAATGAGCACGTGGAAGAGATACTTCCACGACAAAGATAAGAAGCACGTGGAAGAGATACTTCCACGGCGAAAATAATGAGCACGTGGAAGAGATACTTCCATAGCGAAGATAATAAGCACGTGGAAGAGATACTTCCACGGCGAAGATAAGAAGCACGTGGAAGAGATACTTCCACGGCGAAGATAATAAGCACGTGGAAGAGATACTTCCACGACGAAGATAAGAAGCACGTGGAAGAAATACTTCCACGGCGAAAATAATGAGCACGTGGAAGAGATACTTCCACGGCGAAGATAAGAAGCACGTGGAAGAAATACTCCCACGGCGAAAATAATGAGCACGTGGAAGAGATACTTCCACGATAAAGATAATACGCCAGTGGAAGAATTACTTCCACGGCGAAGATAATAAGCACGTGAAAGGAATACTTCCACGGCGAAGACAATAAGCACGTGGAAGAGATAATTCCACGGCGAAGGATAATGAGCACGTGGAAGAGATACTTCCACGGTAAAGATAATACGCCAGTGGAAGAATTAATTCCACGGCGAAGATAATAAGCACGTGGAAGGAATACTTCCACGGCGAAGACAATAAGCCAGTGGAAGGAGTACTTCCACGGCAGACAATAACCACGTGGAAGAGATACTTTCACGGCGCATGAATAAGCCAACGGAAGAGATACTTCCGTGGCAAAGGCATAAGCCAATGGAAGAAATACTTCCATGGCGCAGAAACAAGCGCGCGGAATGAGTACTTCTGCTTGGAAGGAATAAGCCAATGGAAGAGATACTTCCATCGCAAAGGAATAAACCGGCAGAAGGCGGACTTCTGCGGCAAAGGAATATATCCAAAGATATTTGTGTGACGTGCACATAAATAGTGGTATTATTATACCCTAGTAGCCCCCCAAGTTTAATGGTGCTACACTCGATTAGTAGTATTTAAACTTAATCAAGTATTCAAAAAAAAAAATAAAAAAAAATTACGATCACGTAGACCAGCGCGAATGGACGTACCATAACCGCGTACTAAAGATAGAAATTGGGTTCGAACGTGCGAACCAACGCGGATGGGTCGTGCCATAACCGCGAATTGTCATATAGTATAAGACGTATCTTAACTAACTTATGGGATGCGCTATGCCATTACGTGCGGAGTACCGCTACTACCATAAGGACGGTCAAAGTTTTGACAAAATTTTTGTTAGACGTGCACAGTGTGTCTTTTGCAATTCCATCATGAGTCATGTGGTTTGCTAACTTACTACAACGTCTTGATAGCAAGGTGTCTAACAAGGATACATGATCCATGGTCGTTGGGGTTGCATCCCTCTTACACGACAAGTTGAATTATTAGGTTCACTCAATCCTCTTATTCCACCTGGGAACGATGTGTACATGTACGCCCGTAGGCAGAAGATATCCGAATGTACGGACTAGCATATATATATATATATATATATATATATATGTATCATAAGCAATCACTTAATATTAGACATGCAAGTATGTATCTGGATATGTATTGAAAGATGCGAATATTTATCGTAATAAAAGGAAATCGCACAAAGCTAAAGGATATATATAATATCTACTTGCCAATTTTTAAAAGATATGTTACATCTTGTACTGATATACAAAAACTATTGATAGTATATTTTTGACTTTAAATGATATGAGTAATAGTTTATAAATTTGAATATATCGAAATATACCCTTACCCAATTTAAAAGATAAATAATATCTTTTATTAATATGAAAAATATCAATAAGATTTTTTGAATATAAAAGATATAGGTAATATCTTTTATTAGTTAGAAGTTATAGGTAATATCTTACTACCTTTTTAAAAGATGTGGATAATATACTACCTTTTAAAAAATATAAGAGTATATCTTTGCCAAATTTAAAAGATAAATCATATCTTCCTGTTAATTTAAAAGATATGCATAACATCACTTAATAATATAAACGAGCATGCGGATTAGCATGAATGGGCGCGGCTAACGATCACAGTTAAATAAAAAACCGAACATGCAGACCGTCCCGACGGGACGAGCCTATTATTGCGACTATCATAAAAAATTATTCCCCACGTATAGAAATTGGCAAAGCAAAAATATTTGCACTAAATCTTTACTGTAGTCACATTTAACTAAAATAAAGGACTCAACCACTTTCCATGTGGTGCACACATTCTTGACGTGAATATGTGAATGAATTAATAAAATACCCAGACCATTAAATTAATAAAGTAGACCGCCACATTATTTTGATCTATACTCTAATAATCGCAGCAAAAGTAATATAACCATTAAATTAACCATGTCTCCACATATGTCATAACGAGTGACAACGAAAAACAGTAAGAAGGTTTTAAAGTTACCGGTTCTCGACATGGTTTTTATTTTTGTTTTTTATCCGTCTGACTATGCGGTTCCAGATTTAGTTGATTTAAATAATCTCGTGCAATAGTTTGATCATGCGAGCTAACGTAAAACGACGCGGCTAATATCCGCAGCGAAAAATAAAATATACTGATCTCGAGGACCAAGCACGGCTAAACATGCATGCGGATAAAAGAATATATCCTCCGTTTTTAAATTAGCGACATCAACGATATGGTGCGCCTGCCATCATTATTATTGCTTTACACAGATTGATAAAGTATTCTATATATCGGAATACAATACGCAGTAACAATATTTAATAAATGGTGAACAATGAGTAGTTTGTTACTACTTTATTTTAACTAGTAATGCAAGTGACTTTTTAAGGTCATCCTACGGTGTATTTTCCGATCGAACCAATATTAGTATATTACGCTGAGTGAATTTGCCAATCAGTTTGTATGATGTTTGGTGATTTACCCTCTAACCGTATACGACTTAATATAAATTAATATGAAAGTTTAAGAGTTACCGAGTTTTGCATAAATCTTTGCTCTCTGGTAGTATGAGACCACGAGACATAGTTTAGTTAGAGTCCCACGGATGGCGCCAACTTGTTGGAGCATAGTTTGGCTAGGCCGGTCTGACGACTCTCCTGGGCCATTCGTCGTCTTCCCGGGTCCTGAGTAATGCTGCAAACAAAGGTAAACCGGTTAGATGTGGACCCGAGGTCGGAGCCCCGGGGTCCACCTCCGACGGTCAAGTTAGTATTGATCGATATATTGTATAAGAGGTGTGGTTAAGAGAGAGAACCTGTTATTATGAGACCCCTACCCCTGTTTATGTATGCTTAGGGTTTCTTGAAGGATAAGTTAGGTATGTGTGGGCCGCGGGCCTGTTGGGCCGGGCCGAATACTGACTATACGTCGACATTGATTTTGATGAGCTGACAGCAATGACTTCTGAGCAAAGTAGCTCTGAACCCGCACTTCATGAAATGGGACCCAGTAACATTAGCTCTCGTCTTGTCCCAAACAAACCTACTTCATCATCATTTACACCACCTTCTAAGAATGAATGGGATACGTTGTTTCAACTGTTCTTTGATGAATTCTTTACTCCTCCAAGTATTGTTGCTCCAGAACCTGAGGTAATAGCTTCGGTAATAGAAGTTGTCGCTCCAGCAACCGAAGCACAATCAGATACATCTACACCTACAATTGGTCAAGATATACCTTCCACGAGTAATTCTCAACCAACACATGTTTCAACTACCCATGTCACACCTATTGATGATGAAGAGGATGATGATGATCACGTTTTGGAATTCGCTCAAATGCGTGAACTTCCATTCTTTTGTGTACCAATTCCCGACTCTAATCAAGCCGGGTCGTCCATCTTAGAGGAAGCTCCTACTACGGTCTACTCCAATCCACGAATTCGCGAACATGACAGCAAGTGGACAAAGAATCATCCTATAGATTCTATTATTGGTGACCCTAATCGTCCGGTATCCACCCGAAGTCAGTTACAAGAAAATGCAATGTTTTGTCATTTTGATGTTTTTTTCACTGAAGTTGAACCTAAGACATGGCAAGAAGCTTTTACTCAATCCTGTTGGATAGAAGCTATGCAAGAAGAACTTAATGAATTTATACGTCTTGAAGTATGGGAACTTGTCCCATGCCTGAACCAAGTACAATTACTCACTTTGAAATGGGTTTACAAGGTGAAACTCGACGAGTTAGGCGGAATATTGAAGAACAAAGCTCCACTAGTAGCTCGTGGATACAAGCAATTATTAGGCATCGACTTTATGGAATCCTTTGCACCTGTTGCCCGTTTGGAAGCTATTATACTGTTCCTCGCTTATGCAGCCCACATGAATATGATCGTCTATCAGATGGATGTGAAGACATCATTTCTTAATGGTGAAATCAAGGAAGAGGTTTATGTTCAACAGCCAGATGGTTTTGTGAATCCTAAATATCCTAATCATGTGTACAAGCTTAAGAAGGCTTTTTATGGGTTGAAGCAAGCTCCACGCGCATGGTATGATCTATTGTCACAATTCCTTATTACGCAAGGCTTCACTAAAGGCAAGGTGGATCCCACGCTTTTCATTCAAAAACGAGGTAAAGATATGATTATGGTAAAAATATATGTTGATGATATTATATTTACAGCCTCGACCCACACCTTATCCGACGAGTTTGGGACACTCATGTCTTCCAAGTTTAAGATGTCAATGATTGTCAAGGTATCATTCTTCTTAGGACTTCAGATATCTCAGAGTCCCAGAGGCATCTTTATCAATCAATCCAAGTATGCCCTTAAATCTCTTAAGAAATATAAGATGGAATCTTACGATCCCGTAGATACTCCAATGGTGGAACGAACTAAGCTTGATGCAGATCCACATGGAGTTGCCGTTGATCCGACACTTTATCGTAGAATGATCGGTACTCTTCTGTATATCACAGCTACTGAGTTACACTTAGCTATTGTTAAACGTATCTTTCGATATCTTAAAGGAACCATTAATCGGGGACTTTGGTATTCGAAGGACTATTCGATTGCACTAATGGCATATGCAGATGCGGATCACGCGGGTTGTCAAGATACAAGGCGTAGCACGAGTGGAACTTTGCAACTACTAGGAGATTGACTAATTAGTTGGGCATCGAAAAGGCAGAAAAGCACTACAATTTCAACTACGGAAGCAGAATACATAGCTATGTCCGGTTGCTGTGCTCAAATTCTTTGGATGAGATCGTAATTAACCGACTATGGTCTAGGTTTCAACAAAATTCCGATGTACTGCGACAACAAAAGTGCAATTGCCTTATGCTGCAACAACGTTCAATTCTCCCGGTCGAAGCATATTGACATTCGTTACCACTTCATCAAGGAGCAAGTGGAAAATGGAGTGATCGAACTTTACTTTGTCCGATATGAGTATCAATTGTCGGATATTTTCACGAAGGCTTTAGATCACGCTCGAATTGAGTTTTTGGCCGACAAGCTAGGGTTGAGAACCTTCTCGCCTGAGACTCTAAAGGAACTGGCAGATGAAGCGAAAGAATAGTGGTGGTAAACTATTCTCCGTATCCTTGGTGATCATCTGTATATATTGTTTATATTTTTATCCACAAAAATAAAATACAAAAAAATAAAATATAAAACCATATAAAAACCATAAAAATTGAAAAATTTAGAAAAATCCAAAAATATTTTTACTTTATTTTTCAAAGGCGTGTGTTTTGGTAAGATAATATTTGCGGCCTTAGAAATGTCGATTAATATTGACACGACGCCATAAATAGAGTTCGTACAAAATTTGTAAATATTTCATAAAACATGCCTATATGGCTTGTAGTTATTTCAGACTGCAACCCATTTTTCATATTTAAGTCAAGTATTTCTTATGAAATCTTTGGCTCACAACGAAAATTAATTTTCTCGGGCATGGTTTACTTTATAACCATGTAAGGGATTGTGTTTACGTTATAACACAATCTAACACGAATATATGTACGCATCAGTGCATTTATTTGTTAAAACAAGAGAAATCTTGTTTTTATGAAGCTATCATCTCTACAACCATTGCAATCTACAATTGGTATCTACATACTCGACGATACGAATACTCAAACGAAGACTACAACTCTTTCGATAGAACACGGGTCAACAATTGAGGGGGAGCAATTGTCAAGCATTCAGAATATTTGATGCCAAACGTGCCAAGTTCATAAATTGGTGTCAAGACAACAATACAAATCGTACATGTGGTGTCAAGAGATGACCTCAAAGGTGACGAGGTCACCAACATTTGCCGACAAGAACCATTTGATCTTATCATATGATGTTCTCATCAATCAGGTCCAACCTTGTCATATCATTCTTATATGGTGAATATGTGATGATATTACAAATCGGTATCATATCTCACAAATTGGTCTCATGAAGATTAAAAGGACTTGCATTTTTCTTCCCAAAACCTTTGTTAAAACTTTATTAAATCAATTGATATTAAAAACATCGATTGAGTTAATATTTTTAATATGGGGGAGAAAATGTGATTTAATATGGGAAATTATCACAAATGGTTTGACTAATGTGATGGCTCATCCCGACATGTGCGAAATGTTTTCGAATATCATGGCATATGTTAAGGGGGAGCAAAATGGATTTGTTATATCAAAATGGATTTCATGGTGACATATACTTACCCTAAACCCATTTATTTTACGACGATGAAGATTGTGTTGACATAAGGATGGTAGGATAGGTTAAGTCCAATGATTCTTCCAAAACCGGAGGAATCTTCCCAAGGACATTCCATAGCTAGAAATAGTAGTCCTTAGGAAAGATGGAGAAAGATTGTGAACATAGCTGAATGCCGACCAAGTACTTAAGTTAGCACTGGAACAATCACAACAAGGTGCTATTTATGACGTATTGGTAAGCATTGAAGGGGTTGAAGAATGAAAAAGAATTGTAAAGATAAAGGGTGTAAAGAAAGAAGCACTCTTTACAACCTTAGGAAGAAACCGGGTCAACACATATGCTATTGAGATTATTTTAATGATCCTCGATATTAAAGATAGACATCATGGACCCAGTGATGCAATGCACAACCCATCCCAGCTAACTCAGATATCTCTCAAAAGGTATTTGTTTTATTCACACGGAGACAACGCATTATCTATCGATTTATTCACTCCGAATATATTGATATTGAAAAGGTGGCACTCCTCTCCAGCCTCCGATCACGAAAATCCAATATACACGATTGAGTCTAGATCCATTTGAGATCATCAAATATCTCATTAGGACACACTTCCATAATTCCTTGCTTCTTCACACTCTGTGAAAAGTAAGAAAGATATTAAGAGTCCTACGCAAAATCTTCATGATCTTGCCTGAACATCCGAGTAATACGAAAGTATTTACAATGAAGATGGAAATCCTTCTTGAGCGAATATCAAAAAGCTCATGGTAGGTGACTTGTGCGATTCTTTATGAATCAAACTTGTGATAACTGGAAAGCAACAGTTGTTTAATTCTTAATTGAATTTAAACACGTTCCAGGCCTCTACGCAATATCTAAGTGATCTTGCCAGAACACTCAGAGTGATACCTTAGTGTTCACAGTGATGAGTGGAAATCCTTCTAGTGTTAACCTTAAACAACACTTGGTAGGTAACTTGCAAGATTCAAAATGAATCAAGCTCGTGACAACTGGAAAGCAACGATGGTGCGATTCTTTAATGAATCAAACTTGTTCCAGGAATCAGAATTGACGGCTTCAATCATGCAGATAGTTTTATCCAAATGATTCACTCTTTACGTTCGCAGTCAGCTTTGGACGGTCGAGTAAAGAGAACGGGTTTACCCGTGAAATCTTGTCAAGGAGATTTTTCATTAAATCTACCTACCACAAGTACGATATTTTATATCGTCCAACGGTCTTCACCGACTGGAAGTAAAATGCTACCGAATTTGAATGAAATGTTCAAATCCATTTCGTTCGTGTCTACTTATGTTGCGGCATTTGAAGACGGTGGCTTTGCGGAATCCGAGAAGAAGTCGTCACCGCATGCTTATACTTTATGCACTTAATACTTCATCTAATTCAAGAAAGCCTAAAAGTCAAAGTCTTCCGCTGTATCAAACTCTGAAGATTTCAAGAATTACGAAGGTATAAGTATGTGGGACATGAAGTCACGAGGAGGCGGATATCACAAGTGATGGATGCACAAGATCAAGGCAAGAGACTAATGCTAAAAATCGATATCAAAGATCACATCAACATGTTCACCAGAAATGAAAATGAGAAGAAAGACGAAGACTACAAGCTCAAGACAAGCATAGTATGCTAGGTTTATTTCATTATTGTAACTTTGGTAACGCACTTGTTTGGAGTGACCTCCCTTAGGGAGAGATTGTTGGAAATACGTTTTACGTATTAGAAAGGATCGGTCACTCCAACAATAGTCTAAGTAGTAGCTCGTAGTTTAGTTAACTTAATATTAAGCAAACAAGGCCAAGCCAAGCCTACAACATGTGTAGGCCGGCGGCCCATTGTAAGCCCAAGCCCATCTCATGGGCGTGGGTATATAAACCCTCTTATTAGTTGGAGAGGGTGGTGGTTTCATTTTCAATTTTGCACATAGTTCTTTCATTTCTATCTCTAGAAGTGTGTGAAATCCACCAAGTTTCTATCTCTTTCTTTCTGTAAAACATAAGCTAGATTTACAATATCTTACAACAATAACAACCTAAAGCCAACAATAACCAAATAAACCACAAACAAAATCCTATGGTCTTGTAAACTCCACAAGCTAACTAACCCAAGCCCCCACGACCTAGACTCCCTAAATCTTAAAATCATACCCAAGATACACCAAAGCCAAGTACCTTGGACTGAGGGAGACCAGAGCCAGTTTCCAACCATTCAAGATGGAGGGTCAAGGTGTCAATCTCTTTTTCGTATGCACGAATACTCACCAGTGTAAAATCTTATAGAAAGAATACGACTTACAATGTTAAACCCAAGAATGCAGCGGATAAACCAAGAATCAACCCAATTAACACCACATAACTACAAGATCAAGAAACCCCCAAATCCCAAATTAGGGTTTCTTCATATAAACTAAACGAGTCAATAAACAACCCATTAACCAATGATTAACAACCTAAGAACCTTCAAAAAACCACCAAGAATAAAAAACCCCAAAAATTAGGGTTTCAAGATCAAACCCAGAATCAATCGATCGATTACCAATCACCAATATAAGCTAAAGAAAGTGATCAAGAGCTTTGATACCATGTAAAATGATACCAAAGCTACAATACATCACCCAACCAAACTCTATAAAGTAATTTTATTAGTTATTAGAAAAATACAAAAAGATAGGTCCTTGATCGAGTGCCTACCAAACGATTACACTCATAACTAAAAGATTCCCGAAACGGATGGTATATGGATACAATTCTCTCTCTCTCTCACACACACACACACTTATAATCACAAAACCAAAACTAGAAGATCAAGATGATCTAAAACCAAACTGTAACATAAACTAGAGAGAGAAACACTTGTAAAACTTTAGAGAGAGAACTTAATGAAAGAATGAAGAACTCGATCTACACATAAACAACCTCCAAAGTTACACTTCGAACCTTGTACTTACAAACTAAACAAAACAAACTAAAACTTATAAAGGGTAAAAAATATTTACACATAACACCCTTAGTTTCTAAAGATTTCAAATACCACTTATAAATTTTTAACACTAGGTTCGAGCATTATTTCATAGGGTCGATTGGTTCGTGGCTTGTTATACACAATCGAGTTCGACTTGTTTATATTATTTGACAATGAAAAGTTAAAGCATGGCTCAAACTCGTTAATAAGATTGCCTTAACATATCTAGTGTTGTTTAGGCTCACGAGCTGAATCGAGCTATGTGTGTGAGATCAATTAACAAATGAGGTGCAACTTTGGCTCGAGCGCTCGAGCTCGTTTAGGCTCAGTAGTTCGAACTTTTTACCAGCCCGATCTTAAGCTTTTACGAGCGGCTTGACTCACTCCCGCATCAATGAGTGTGTGTTAAGGAGTTATGATAGTATCCAAATTTTTGAATTTAACCGAGTTAAAATTTAAAGATTAAGTTAACAATTCCTTAATAGTTTATCTTTATTATACTCGCGTTGCAGCGATGGTTACTCGGTAATTAAAATTTTCCGACTGCAATCTTATTAGTAATAATAATTATAATTGAGAAGAAAGAGTACCACATACTTTATACATGACATGATGATGATGGAATATAGTTTAGGTTTTGATTGTACATTACTTTATGCTCCGTATAATTACCCTTTTATAAAATTGCAAGTTAAACAAAATTTGTTATACCGGTATCATTTGAGCTCGACTTAATTGATATTCTATGTGTGACACTTTCATATTTTCCATACGAACAAATGACTTCGTGTTATTTTATGCATGATATGGTGCCCAACATAAGTGGAATAAATCTCAACTATGTGCAAGGTACAACACAAAGAGTATGATTGATGGTGTTTCTTGACTACAAAGTAAGAAAACCAATATTCTACAAATACTCTTATACATTAAATGTATGTTTCCTTATTAAGAACAAAGATCAAGATATAATATAGTAAGCTATATGATTATGTTTTCCTTTAAACTCATAAACACGTAGTATGTAATTAATTCGAAATTACTTTTGAGGCAAAGAATCAACGTTCATACTTACTTTAGTTTAATATTGTTCTATCTTCTTGTTGATGCATGTAAATAAAGTTATTTAATTGTTAAAAGACTTATAACATAGTTTAAAAGGTTAACTTGTTGTGTCTTAATGTTAAGACATGTACATGAAGTCATTCACTTGAACAAGACTTACAGTGAATAGTAAGAATTGAATCAAATGCTTAATACCTGTTTGGTTTGTGAGTCTGAGGTGCAAGGAATGGATTCTTCATTAGCTTAGCTGTTTGGTTGACATATTGACTAATCAAATGTTATCAAAAACCCATAGAAACCATACCAGGCAAGAGGGGTGACTTTTATAAGTTCCCTCATTCTTGTCTTTTTTTCTATTTTCTTTTTTACTCACAATTAGAGGTGACAATTTGAGAATATTGGTTAAATTTTAGTTTAGTTGGTTAAATAATTTTAGGGAATGGGGGTTTAGTTGCATCTTCCTGAATTTTATTGATAGGTCCAGTTAGTTCTAGCAAGTCCTCCCGTAAAATTATAAATGGGTCTACTTTGGTCTCACATAGGTCTAGACGCGTCTCTCTTAATATTATAGACGAGTCTCCCAAGTTCTAGTAGGACAAAATTCAAAAGTGTTTTTGTTAACCTTTTTACGTTTTCGTATGTTTTCAAGGTTTTCTTTTGTTTACTTACATTTCCTTTTGTTTTTTACGTTTCGTCCGTTTTTATGTTTCGTCCGTTTTTTACGTTTCGTCCGTTCTTTACGTTCTCGTCTATTTTTTTTTACTTTTTCGTCTTTTATTACGTTTCAGTATGTTATTTTACGTTTCGACCGTTTTGTAAAAAGTTGAAAACGTAAAATAAAAGAAAAAACGAAATTACTTCTACGAAAACATAAAAACGTACCAAAAATACAAAAAAGTAAAAATACTAGATGAAAACGTTAAAAGACAGACAGAAAGGTAAAAAACGGATAAAAACGTAAGCAAACGGAGGAAATCGTAAGAAAACTGACAGATACGTAAAAGAAACATACGAACACGTTAAAAAGTAAAAAAACGTAAGAAAACGAAAAACATAAAAAATAGACAAAAACTTAAAAAAGAAGACGTAAACATAAAATAGAGACGAAAACAGAGGAAAAGAAAAGAAGAAACGTAAGAAGCTGACAAAAACGTAAAAAAACAGACGAAAACATAAGAGAAATGACAAAAACGTAAAAAAAATGAACGAAAAAAATAAAAAGAGAGGAAACTGTAAGAAAACATACAAACACATTAAAAATAGACAAAATGTAAAAAGTACGAAAACGTAAAAAATTAGACCAAAACATAAGAATACCGAGGAAAACGCAAGAAATAGACAAAACGGTAAAAACGAGATGAAAACATAAGAAAATGTTCGAAAACGCAAAAAAAACGGATGTAGACGTTAAAAATAGACAAAAACATACGAAAAAACGGTCGAAAGCATACAAAACCTATGAAAATGGGTTCTCAATTAGTAGAATATTTTGGTTCTAAAAATAATATTTTTTTATTATCAAATCCCATCTAGACCCAAATCCAACGCATATAGACATGACCCATCTAGACCTAAACCTATCTACACCCATGTTTCTAGAAGGCCGCCATGTTTGTCGCACTATGCTCGATATTACTTCATTCTATTGATTGGTTCTAGCTCAAAAGAACATATACATGGAGCTATGTCGACTTACGTACGACTCGTTGACTAAACGATTAGGTATATACCACTCCACGTATCCTCCGCTCTTTGTTTCTATAGAGGAGAGATAAAGAAAAGGAAAAGATATAGTGACCGTGCTGTAAGAGCTTGTTCCTTTCTATTTGACTAAGTAATATTACACTCGTGCGGTGGGTGTAGGGGTTAGCCGATGGTGCGATCTGCTATGATATAATTTAGTCTTTAATAGATTCATCTATAAAATTTGGTGCCTAAACCTATCTACACCCAAACTCATATAGACCCACGACTTAAATCTGACCCAAACCACGAATTTTCCAGAGATTGTTTAGTGTCATCAAAGTTTCTTCATCACTATCGTCGGACCCCGTCAAGACGTCATCGATCATATCGTCATCATCATTTAGTTGCTATTTCATCACTTCATCAAATGTAGAGATGATTCGAGCATTCCAAATTGTGGGAAGTTAAATTGATGCATGTGATTAATTGATATGAGGTTTGATTGGTTTATAGAAAGGTAGTTTATATAAGGAATTTAGTTTTATTGTGAGTTGTTATAATTTCTATTTCCAGATAAATGTGATAGATTATGAGTAATAAAGAAGAAAATAGAGTATCAAATTTAAATCAAGGATTAAATCCATAAATTAACAACGTGGTTTACAAAATTTCAATATATTACCAATATTATGAATTAAATATCATTATCACTATCCAAACTTGTTGATAATTGGTAAATATAATCAACATAACATGCTAGTCCTACGGGCACCAATTAAATTAACGGTCGTGTGTTTTATTGATGCAACATTAGTCATCTATAATAACGACCATTTATTTTTATTGCAACCTTTACTTTTTTTTTTGAAAGATGATCTTTATTAGAAAAGCATACTTGTTACAATCCATAAAATACAAGGAAATTTGCACCATACAACAATAAAAAGAGAAGAAAATGTTAAGAGGCTCCCACAAATAACCTAAACAACACCGAAAAGTAATGACTCTCAAATCATTTGCCAAACAACCAATGGAACTAATCGAGATACACGTTCTTTGGCCAAATTATCAACATCATTATTACGCTCTCTCTTAATATGCGTAACATATCTATTATAACACACAGTTAGGAAGGCATCAATCTCGTGAAAGTGATGAATCAACCTTCATGGCCTATCATTCGGACGATTAACCCAAGACACCATGTTTTAAGAATCGCTTTCAATAGTTCATTAATGGATCTCAATTCCTCTTTCTCCTTGATTATGCTACAAGAATTTTTAATGGACATGACCTCAGTGACATTCGAATCCAAAACACCGACTGATATTGAAAAAATATCGGAAACAACCTCATCTGAATTTCGTATCAAACCACCAATACATGCTGAACCCGGCTTACCCATAGTTGACCCATCAATATTAAGTTTTAAAGCTTCGTGAGTTAGAGTACACCAACTACAGATCATTTGATGTGGGTAGCTCATTGAAATTGAGAACATATCTACGTAGAAATTTAATAGTGAAGACGAGCATGAATTGCATAAGGTCTAAAATATGAAATCGTGATGTTTCCTTATTAAAAACACAACTTGATTTCTAGTTTCACAAATATGCCATAAAACTAATAAAAATGATATTCCCTCATACTTCTTTACACTTAGAGAAACTAGCCATGTCCATCCATAAAACAAATAAATCTATCAGTCCACGAAATTACTCACTTGACATCACACCCATCTACTAACAACCAAAAAATAAATAGAGAGGACTTACAATGAACAAATAGATGGTCTATATACTCCTGACTAGAGTTACATAACGGAAATCTATGTTGATTTTTTGATATGCATCCGAATTTTAAGAGTAAATCTCTAGTTGGGAGTCTACCAAGAAGACTTTGCCAACAATGAATAGGGGATTTAGGCTAGCCTTTGATATTCCATATTACGGAGACATTGTAATTAATATTGTAATTCATATTGTCAACCTCATACGCAAACAAATGACATGAATATCTACCTAAGGGTTTAAAAGACCGTATGAGTTTATCATCCTTTGAAGCCGTCATAATGATTAAGTTAAACACAAGCATAAAATCTTCAAACTGACATACCTCTCAATCAAATAAACCTCGTCTAAACTTATCGTCTGACTTCCAGTTTCTACCTTCCCAATAACCAAAGTCGTAGGCGAAGCTTGTTTTCTGAGACACTAATACATACTTCTGGGAAACGATACCTTTTAAAACATGCCCTTCAATCTAAGATCGTCTCAAAATCTAGTCCTTTACACTTCCATTTATATCATCTTCCTCCTATTATCTATCTTTTTTTATCTTCATCCCAAAATACTCTTTTATCCACAAATCATTTTTATATCTCCATCTTAAAACACAATAATCAAACATACTAACTATATAAATTATCCACATCAATTCACCGATTTGTACTGCAATAATCCCATACCACCAAATTATATAAAACATCAATTCCTCAACCTCTTGCTTTCATCTCGTGTTTTAAAAACCCACATCTATCGCAACAATGACAACCAATCTTTCTTTTTATATTCTACAAGTTAAAAACTAACAACATAGCTTTGAATATATCCACTAATTAACTTGTTAGTTAAATCGAGGTTTATCTTTATTTTAAATTGATGTGTACCTTTTTCGAAATCCCAACCAAAAACTCGTAAATCAATATTGTAATTAATAAGTGTGAAAATACTTATTCTTTTACCACTTATTTTCAATAGTAACAAGACCAAAACGTATATTTTATGTCGTAAAAGTCGGAATTATGCGTGGTTTGTGTTTTTATTGTGTTTCAGGATAAAAATGTGAAAAAGGAAGAAAACACGGGCTATCACGGGCTTTTATCGAAGAAAAAGACAAAAGACGAAGTCAAAAGATCAAGAGTGCAAAAAGAACGGAAGTCCAAGGCCTATTCTGAAGATTTATCGAAGAAAAAGTCTAAAGACGGAAGTTTAATGAAGTCGAAGAACTCAAGTCTAATAGAAGAAGAACATTATAAGACAAGTTCAATTTATATCGACAAATCCCGAGACAACGTCGAGAAACACAAAGTATTTAAATCGAGTCGAGACGAGAATAAAAGAAAGAAGGAAGCAACACATGCACTCCCCACCTCCTATAAATACCCTCCTAATGACACATTAGGAGGGTGTTAGTTAATTAGTTTTTAGTCACTTTCATTTTTGTAGTTTTCAATTTAGAGAGAGAAAGTGTTTAAGTTTCTCTCACTAAAACTTCATCTTTTCTTTCTTTCTTGTTTAAGTTTTAATTCAATCTTGTATTTTGGATCCATTAATCTACAAGTTCAAGTTAAGTTTTTTTTATCTTTAATCTTCTTCTACCTTTCTTGATTTTATTTACTTTTGATTCGTTATCATTTTTCATATTGTTTCATCTTGATGTTTATGTGATTAAAAAGTTTATCTTTTTGATTATATCTAAGTTTTTGTGCAAATTGAGCTTTGAGCTTATTATGTTTATTGGCTTATTTGGTACTTAGCTTATTTATCTTTTAAGTTTTCTAAAAAGTTTGTCTTTTTAAAGTTTGTTTTTGAAAAGTTGCTTATTTAAAGTTTTGATAAGTTCTTATTAGTGCTTATTACACCTTTCATCTTATAATTAGTAAAGTTTTGGATAGTCCTTATTAAAACTTTGCTTATTTGGTCTTGATTTTCTCGAATTGCAAGTCATCGGAAAAGGTTAAACCCTTTTCCGATTGGGTATTCCGATTAGGGCCTTATATTCCGATCTGTGCACTATTATTCTGATCTTAGGATCGAAAAAGGGTTTTGTATTCCTTTTGGGATTCCGACCCACATTCCGACTGTGTGTTTATTTAATATTCTGACAGCAAGTTTTATTTGATATTCCGATTAGACTTGTTTTCAGTATTCCGAAAGGACCTAGTTTCAATCATTCCGACGAGATTCCTTTTGGTTATATTCCGACCATATTTCGATGCTGGTATTATATTCCGATAGGATTTTTCCTTTGACATTCCGATCACATTCCGATCTGATTCCGATGGTAACATTCCGACGGGTTTAATTTCTTGTTTTTACAAAGTTTTAATTTCCAAAAATTGCACGCTTCCTGAAATCTCTGTTTTTACCAGGTGTTTTTCTAGTAATTTTTAGTTTAATTTTTAAAGCTTTTATTTTACTCAACGACATTTTCATATTTAATTTTAATTTAAAATAGATAATCAAACCATTTATTTTTCCACCAAGAACGACTGAGTCACACTCTTAACTAGTAATCAATTCAAAAAAATCGGATTCAACGAACTTTCATACTTGCCTTTAAACCTTGTATTAGTAATTAAACCTAAAAAACAAATTCTAAACTAGAAAAGTGAATTCAGGTAAGATGAAAATTCATGCTCAAATTGGTGGGATCAAAACCTACCTGCAACCACCATCTTTACATATCTAACACAGAAAAATAAAAAATCCAACAGTCACCACCCTCACAATAGATACGGGTTCATATTTTTGATTTTAAATGTAACGAGAATTAATGCCCGTGCTCTGTAGCGAGGCATTTTAGGCAGATGTTTCACGGATCTGTTTAAAATCAAGAACTGTCAGAGACGCAACATATCCTACAAAACACATCATACACAAACTTCAACCAAAGCTGGACATACAACAAAAATTTACATGTGATGCAAGCAAACAACATACCACAACCCACTACCCTGCAAAATTGAGCTTATGTGTTGATTGTGTTCTAAAAAGTTGAATAATCCTATAAGGCAGCTAAATAAGCTTAAACAAACACCTCCTAAGAAATACTTTGAAGTAAGCAGTTCATTTTTTGGATTAATAATAAAAAGCTAAGCAACGACAAATTCCTTCACCAAAAATTTAAGTTGCATGAATTTTTTGCTTTAGACAAAAATCTAAGAAGTAATGCAGCAAGATTTTTCCATTGAGCATAGTTTAGACAAAATCCTATAGAGAAAATCCTACACGGAAAATTCTTTAGGATTTCTAATCACAAACTAAGCCCGTAAGCCTAGTACTCATGAAAAGATACTGCAATTGGTTGTGACTGCACAAATTTGAGGTATTAAAGTGTGACAGTAACAATGAGGCTCGGATTTAGATGTTAGCAGTACCAAATAACGACATGGCTAAAATGACACCCTCGGTTTGACTGCCAACCCAAGATACAAGTTTGGATGAGCTACGCACACTAAACCGTAAATTATCATAATAGCCTTACTAATAACATATGATAAAGTAGCGACACCACTTATTTGGGCAATGACAGTAAACGTAGTACCTTATGAAATCCTAGCATAAATACATTTATGTTCAACGAAATCCCCAAATAACAAAACCTGAAATCAATATACAAAAAATAAGAAAAATAACAGGCGAAAGCAATTAATATTCAATGCGGATAACAAATGTAAAGGTATAATTAGGAGTCTCAGATAAGTGGGCGCCCGAAAACAGAGGATATGGAAGTCATGGCTGTAAACTAAGCAAAGCTTGGCCCGCCAAGATGCACATAATCTATACTTTAGTTGAACCCGTTTAGGTGTGTTCAAATTTTGGCATCACAGACTTCGAAATTCGTTATGGTTACCGTCTTTTAAAGACTACTTATAAGCAATAGGAACCACACTCGATATAGTTATTAGTGGTAGCTTTTCTATTTTTATATAACCACACATAAGATGAGTAATTTTAGATTAAGATAGCCCTAATGATGATCTGATACAACTTGAGCTTACAACATAGGAGAGAAACTTAATTTAATTAGGCCATAAGATGCAAGAAGTGAGCTTCTTGGGTTCTTTAAAATCCAAATAAGGCCATAAGTAAAAAAAAGCTAATACAAGCACCATCTTGAAAGTGCACGTCGTTCTGTTAATTTTGTGTTGAAGTGACATAAGCGTATAATGGCTCAAATTTGTGAGTGCGGATTTGGGCAAAAGAGGATCCGACCCCTCATGGATGCAAACACCATGCTATTGGTGCTGCCCCACCAAGATACGGGTAATTTTCACTCACTATGACCAATAATAAACGCACCTATGTAAACGTATCATCATCTCCAAGCATCACGAAAACAATCAGTAGCAAAGCGCATCATAAGCATACGCATAATGCATTGTCATAACTGCTAACGTGACTCAATATAAACATCAAGAAATGAGGTGGGCAACTTTTTTAAGTGGTAATCTAGATAAAGGGGTATCTGACCCGCCATAGCTATGATTCAATCGCCATGTATTTAGCTATTGATCCTCAAAGTTTATGTTTTATGTAATCGCAACCCCGCTAAGATACGGTCAATTTCAACCATTCATGATCCGACAACTAATTATTGTTACACAATAACAAACTCACATAAGCAATAGCATACTTTAGCACAATGTACCAGGACACCATGTTAATGCAAAGCAATACCTAAAAACATTATTAGTGTTAACTAATCTCTTAGTTTTGATCACGACGAATTAAAAAGACATTTATCATCAAATACAATCATAAGACGAATTATTTGACAAACACTATCATCAAGGTAATTATCATTTAAGTATTGCACTAACATATCTTAATCATGATTAGTGATCATAAAGTGATTAATCCTAAACTTGTATTTTGTCAAATGTGACAAAAGATTTTTTAATAAACTTTCTTTTTAAGAAAATATTTTATTAAAATGGAAAATGTAAATTTGAATATGGCATATTCCAAATGCCATAAGAATATCCTTTGAAGGTAAAAACTTACCTCAGATATTAATTCCCCACTAAAAGATAAAAGGGAGCGGAGTCTATGAGCATGGTCCCTTAAAGGGCTATGTGGATCCTTAGCGATAAGGGACCACAGGCATATTTAAGGCGCCGCGCTCAGAGAGTCGTAGGACTTTGTCTGCTATAAATAGTGGATCAAACCTGCATTTTCCATAACTCTTTTTGGACACTCTTTCTACCATCTTTCTCTTTTCTATTTCCTAATCATTTGTAAATGGTCACTTAATGTGTTAAGTATGTTTACATATGATTATCCCCTTGATCTCCTTCTTTACCTTGTCCAATGA
Source organism: Glebionis coronaria (assembly GCA_025667525.1). Lineage (NCBI taxonomy): Eukaryota > Viridiplantae > Streptophyta > Magnoliopsida > Asterales > Asteraceae > Glebionis > Glebionis coronaria. Next base: position 403,519,479 of record CM046880.1, read on the forward strand.
GAAAATCACTCACACACTTGTGATGTGATTAAATATGAAGCCTTGATGAAGATCCTCTTCTAAAGATCTAGTCATGTTCATCAGTTGTTTTTATTTGAGTCTTGTGTAGATATAATGTATTTATGAATACATGGATCTAATCTTGTGTAAATCCATTGTATATGTGTATACTTGGATTTGTGTTGTGTAGATCCAAGTTACATGTGTATACTTGGATATGTGTTTTATTGAGTTGTAATAGGAATGAGTTGTGAGTTCTCACTAAACTTTAAAGTGATGTAGTTGTGTCTTGTGGAGTTCTCACTTAGCTTCAAAGTGAAGAGTTATGAGTTCTTACTAAACTATAAAGTGATGTGGTTGTGTCTTGTGAGTTCTTCTTACCTATAAAGTGATGTGGTTGTGTCTTGTGAGTTCTCACTAAACTCTAAAGTTATATAGTTGTGTCTAGTGAAGTTCTCACTTAGCTTCAAAGTGAAGAGTTGTGAAGATTGGTTCTACCTTTCGATTAGAACTCGACATCTAGCCTTGTGTCATTAAATAGTGAAGTAGGCAACGTTGTAAAGATTGGTTCTACCTTTCGATTAGAACTCGACATCTAGCCTTGTGTCGTTAAATGGTGAAGTAGGAAACGTTGTGAAGATTGGTTCTATCTTTCGATTAGAACTCGACATTTAGCCTTGTGTCGTTAAATGGTGAAGTGGGCAACGTTGTGTAGATTAGTCCTAGCTAAGATTTGGTCTCGACATTTAGCTTAGTGTCGGAAAATTATGTAAGCGACGTTGTAAGGTTTTCTCTGCCAAGAAGGGAGCTTGTGGATATAGTGGAAATCTCGAGTAAGGTGTACTCGAGGAGTGGAGTAGGAGCGAAGATAGAGCTTCGTTGCCGAACCACTATAAATCTTGGTGTCTTCCTATTAGGTTGCTTCTTTCCTTACTCTTTACTTATTCTTACTATCATATCATTCACATCTATTACTTGTCATTATTAATGCATTAGAATTGAACCTAATCATTATGCAACTAGCTTTCAAGTAAAAGGTAGTTTTGAGACAAAACTAATTGAAAGGAATTTTAATTAGGACATAAATCGAAGAGAAACTATTCACCCCCCCCCTTTCTAGTTTCTACACACCCCTTAACCCAATACACCACCCAGATCATCATACGCAAGTAAGTCACCTGCAGTGGCCAACAAAGAAACTAAAAAAATGTAAGGTTATGAAAAATAAGCAGGAAACCCAATAAGCTGACTATGTAAGTAAAAACACGCAACAAGTTCAACATGGACACCAAGACACCAACTGCTTCAGAAGGACTAACCTAAAAGGACTAACCTAAAGCTAATGGTATGATGTATAAAAAACTATACAACCTACCTACAAGTTAAACTCCAGATAATCAAAAATTTTAATCCCAATTTTAACCCATTTATGTTCATCATGACCTGGAAAAACAAAGGGAAAACAAAACTACATTCTTGCACACCACATAATCATCTCAGAAAGCGACCAAATATTTCATGAACCAAGCTCAATACGCTATTATGCAGATAATATTATAGTTAAAAATCTTATTAAATCCTATAGGAACCGGTGTTCTTTATTAAACGTTGAACCTACTTCCACTTACACACGCTTGTGCTTGCACCCACCTAGCCAAGACTGTACAAATACATAATAGATTAGTTCTTCACCTCCAAACAACCGAGTAAAGAGGATCAATCTACCATGGCTGCAAACTATATAAATTGCCTCGCCAAAAAAGTAGATGATCTCAACTTTATCAAATATAGTAAAACATATCCAAGATCAATCATCATAACAACAACCAACATAAAAAAAATAGGTCAATCACATCCTTATTAGATATTAGATCGCGTTGTAAGAAGTGTCTATGTGATGGTACATGAGGCTCAGATAGGCTAACAATTGACTAAGAGGATGCATCCACCATTGCTGCAACCATAAGTTGCCCCACCAAGATAGGGACGATCTCAACTTTGTCAGAGCCTTTTATTGTCATCACAACCTATAACAACTTATATTACCACATACCTAGTCGCATAAAACCGCAAAGACCAAATTTTAAGTATTACAACCGATATTACCATCGTTATAAATACATGACTCGTGTGTGTCTGTGAAGGTTGCTGAGGCATGGGTGTCTCGCTCTCAGGCATCCTTCTACTTTCCACAAATGTAAAGGACCATGAATGTTCGAAAGCAGTTGTGCAAATATAGATGCAATACCAAATATCCAACATCGCTGCGACCATAATCCAGTCATGGCTGGCCAACTAAGATAAAGGTATCGGTAATGATTTAAGCAATCCCAAACAAATGTGGTACATATAAATCCCATAAACCCGCATCACAAAATGCCATGAAATCCCACAAGAACCGTTGTTCTTTATTAAAATGAACCTTCTTCCACTTACACACGTTCGCGCTTGCATCCACCAGGCAAAGTTGTACATATACATAATCTATTAGTTCTTCACCTCCAAACAACCGAAGAAAGAGGATCAATCTACCATGGCTGCAAACTTTATAACTTGCCCTGCCAAAAAGGCAGATGATCTCAACTTTGATCAATTACAATAAACATATCCAAGATCAATCATCACAAAAACAACCAACATAATAGAGTTAGGTCAATCACATCCTTAATTAGATATTAGACCGCGTTGTAAGAAGTGTCTACGTCATGGTACCTGATGCTCAGATAAGCTAACAATCGATTAAGAGGATGCATCCACCATGGCTGCAACCATAAGTTGCCCCGCCAAGATAGGGACGATCTCAACTTTGTCGGAGCCTTTTGTAGTCATCACAGCCTCTAACGACTTATATTACCACATGCCTAGTTGCATAGAACAACAAACAACAAATTTTAAGTATTAAAACCGATATTACCATCATTATAAATACATGACCTATGTGCGTCTATGAAGGTTGCTGAGGCGAGTGTGTCTCGCTCTCATCCATCCTTCCACTTTCCACAAATGTGAAGGACCATGAATGTTCGAAAGCAGTAATGCAAATATAGATGCAATACCAAATATCCAACAATCACTGCGACCACAATCCAGGCATGGTTGGCTAGCTAAGATAAAGGTATCCGTGAATGATAAGCAATCCCAAACATATGTGGCACATATAAATCTCATAAAGCTGCATCACAAAATGCCATGAAAAAAGCATCATATGAAACCGGGATCCTAGAAAGAAAGTGGCAGTGATTACAATACCAACAAAACTAAACTAAGCTAACAAACATCACCAGCCGACTAACAACGTCACACACCATGGATGACGACAAGAATTACAAAACCACCAAACCCTGAACACATCAACAATAAAGAAATTACAAAAGCTTATAATTCGTCCTCATCAAATGAAGAAAACTCCACCCATCATCACCAGCCGATCAACAACACCACACACCAAATAGCAGCAATAAAGAGATCGGGGAAACAAAAGGTGTTATGATTTGTGTTATATCGATCCGTGTTTATCAATCAATATACCGATCAAAAGTAGGAAAAGTATATATGTGGTAGATCGATCCGATCAAAAGTAGAGCTGTATTATTTGAGAGAGAGAGAGAGTGTGTGTGTGATATATATCTGTTTGATATATATATATATATATATATATATATATATATATATATATATATATATATATATATATATATATATATATATATATATATATATATATATATATATATATATATATATATATATATATATATATATATATATATATATATAAAGAGAGAGAGAGAGAGAGAGAGAGAGAGAGAGAGAGAGAGAGAGAGAGAGAGAGAGAGAGAGAGAGAGAGAGAGAGAGTGTCTTTCTATACTCACAACACTCACACCGGGTATACTTTTTCTACTCTCACAAAGCCTTTTTTATAATTGTTTTTTACACACTCAACACTGTATGTATTCACCCTTATAATACAGGGGAAGAATTCCTTTTGGATATTTTTATTTTCTAGGGTTTTTCTTACACCTCATCGAATGAACGGGTTTAGTTTTTGTTACACTTGGTTGTTTGATTTATAAAATGAAGAGTAAAATACATTGTTCATATTTATAGTTTGCGTTGACAGTTGTCCTTAGTTTCTTGACAAATATAATTGCATCGTCCATTCTTAAATTGAAAATGTTTTTCACCGTTAGCCCCTTACTTTAACTATATCCACAAACAAATGTCAAGTTGTTTAACCACAAAGGTAAATTCGTCTTTTCTCATCAAAGCTTTTCTTAACTACCATTATTCAAATACAGCACATAAACAACAAAATCTAAATTAAGATTCGGATGCTAATTAATTAATTATTTATATTTTCTTTTTCACACTATATTAGTCTAGATTATTTATTACATTTATTACCAGCATATGTAAATCAAATCCACCAAGTATTATATGTAAATTCAACAATATTTTGATTGACTTTGGCTTAAAATTACATTCTTTAAAAACTTACTTTGTGTTGTACCTTATTTAATTGTGAGTTGTTGATCCACATATACCATATATGATTACGAGCATTCATGTATGTATTCAGCTCATCTTATCCTACACATATGTGCCGCTCTATTAGAAAGTGTTTGTTTCACCTTATAGTCGGGTTTAAGGTGGGTATATGGACATGGGTTATGGGTTAAGTATTGGAAAATGAGTTTAACTTTGTTTGGATGGATACACCTCATTGAGAATATAACTTCCTAGATTTGGGTTGTTTGAGAGTGGTGACATGTTATTAGGATTAATTTGTAGATTAAAATTGATAGTTAAATATATGTTGGAGATTTGTTTTGTTGATTGGGATGTGTATGTGTTTGAATATTTGTATCAAGACTATGATGAGTTTGTGTGTATACCTTGTTCTTCGATGATGATGATATTGTTAGATTGGATTCTGGTGTGTTGTAATTGTATATGTATATAAGGATGGTGACATGTGATTGATTGAAAAGGGTATAGAAGAAGGTTTATTTTCATGGTTTACGGTATTCAATTAAGTGTTTTGATTTTGGTTATTGTTCTTGAGAAGAAGATGATGAAGATGAAGATAATAATGTTGGTGGGTGTAGTGATGAAGATAAAGATAAAGTTAAAGGAAGAAGATGAGGATGGTGGCTCGTAATGGTGGGCTCAAGATGGGAGAAGACGGGTTTACCTTTCCGAGTAACAGAGTTAATGTTCGTTTGTGGCTTAGTTAAAGTGAATTATCAACGGCGGAAAACGTTTGCATGTTAAAGTTGAACGGTACAACTATATTGTCAAAGGATTAAGAACGTCAGCCAACGCAAACCATAAAAAAAAGCAATGTATTTTACTCCAAAAAGAATTGTTGGCGTTATGGAAACTGATTTGGTTTTCAAGTCTTTCTTTAAATGGAGATATAACTATTCAACAATAAAATATAACGTAACAAACTATATACATAACTTTACAAATGTTATTTTAATAAAACGACTTTATGAAAATGATAAATAATAGTAAATGGACTTATTGTATGTTATTTGTCATTTATATTTTTTGTAAAAGCCGTTTTATTTTTCGTCATTTTCGTAGCAAGTGGCTTTCATAAAACAACTTCTACGAAAAAGACGAAAATGATAAATAGATATCAAAGCCACTTGTTACGAAAATGACGAAAATAATAAAATGACTTCTACGAAAATGATAAACGAAAATGATAAATGACAAATTATAAATAATAAATATATTTATTATTTATTATTTTCGTAGAAGTCGTTTTATGAAAATAACTCTCTAAAGTTATGTATATATTTTGTTACGTTATATTTTATTGTTGATTAGTTATAAGTCTCGTACTCGTACGAGTTTACAAATAAATTAAACTTAATTTATAATTATAGTTAAATATAAAGATATATAAAAATTTTGGGAAATGCTAACAGCCAGTGGCGGACGAAGGAAATTTCAATATGGGGGCAAAACTTTTTTTGCCCGTAGCAAGACGAAGAAACTAGAATCCGAATAAAACTATTGAGTATTATAACTTAAAAATTAACGATTTCTAGGTTTTATAGTGTTAAATATTGTAATTTAATCTGTGAGTGGGGGGCAATTTAAAAAAACGCTCAAATCTAAACAAAAATTACACTAAAATCTCGTATTTTTTGTCGAGCTATAGGGGGCGCCTCCACCCCGTACCTATAAGGTATGTCCGCCACTGCTAACAGCAACCTTTAGAGCTGTCGATAACAACAACTTTTCCGCAAAATATGTTATATTTAAGACATGTTCTGAAACTTGTTCCACATTTTTCGCTAATATAACCCATGAAAAATGTGAATTAAATTTGTGTGTGCGAAATTATAGGAAGTTATTAGTGAATTGAATGATTTTATTTGGACTTTTTACATTGTCTTAACATAATGTTTTGAAAATAAGTTGTTAACAACAACTTTAAAGGCTGCCGTTAGCAAAACCCAAAACAATTACATTATATATTTTGTAATTTTGATATTATTAGGTCATAAGTGTAAGATGTATTTGTTACTAGGAGTGTCCATCGATCGGATTCTCGGGTTGTTCGATTTATTCGGCTATTTTTTTATTAACTCAAAAACCAAACTAAATTTAAATTCGATTCGATTTTTGAGTTTACCGGAATAACTCGAATTATCCGAATTTTAAAAAAATTTAAGTTCGGATCATTCGAGTTTGATTTGGTAATTTTATGGCAGTGTAAATAGAAGAAAGGTACTTATTATATTGCGTCAAGTACAATTTTGAAAAGCATACATACAAAAATACAAATTTATTAATAAAGGCACCATTACATGAGAAGACAAAAGTTATTTTGCATCCTTATTTTTTTTTGGAAACTAAGGGATAAATCCCCACCCTTCATTTATTTTTGATTTAATGATGGAGATTAACCTAAGGGCATCTACAGTGGGCAAAGTCCTTATAGACTTTTCACTATTTCACAAAGTCTTTTTAGAGGTTTTTACCATTGTAGTGAAAGCTTTTTGGCATGACTTTTTACGAAGACTTGATAAACATCAAGTCTTTTGTAAAAGCTTTACCCTTTAAATGTGTTTTTTATTAAAGGCATTAAATGTATCAAGTTATTAAAGACTTGATGCATTGCTCATGCTCTAAGATTTAAAAAAAACTACGGAGGAGCCATTTTTGCCAAAATATCCAAAAGTTGAAAAAATGGGCGGAGGTATCAAAGTTGTAAATATGACGGAGTAATGAATTATCACTAGAGAAAATCAATGAAATATCACTGTTGATAAAATAATGAAATATCACTGAGATATTACGAAGTAACTATGTTAATAAAATATCACTAGTGATGTTTTATTGATTTATCTCTAGTGATATTTCATTGTTTTTATCAGTTTCAAAATATCACTTGTGATAACCGATTTTCGTCATATTTACAATTTAGTCATTCTGCCGCTTTTTTGCAAATTTTGGACATTTTGGAAAATATGGTCACTTCGTGTATTTTTTAATCTTAGGTAATGGATAATTAGGATTTATCCTTTAGATTATAACAAAAAACAAGTTTCCAAAATAACCGGATTCGACATGAGAATCTATGGATACTATCCCAAGTTTCAGGGCAAGTACAGTTTTCTTTATCTTTATCTTTACTATCTTATAAAGTGTTTATCCAAATGGTTGAAAATTACTAAATTTAGAAATGTTAAAACTAGAATGGTTGAAAAATATTTAATGCAAATGTTGAAAATCAAAAGCTTCTCATCTAAGAAAAACCCTACCCAATGCCCTCAAGCGGTCAAGATGTCTGGAGGCTCTTTTAGTTAATCTGTGTATAAGTTCTCTCTCTCATCAAACCCTAAAACTTCTAAACATTTAGATCCGCCGCCTCCAGCCATCGGCTTAACGCCGACGGTTCGGAAGGCACCTACACTCATCTATATCTCTCAAACAGATCTCAATATTCATATGCAACACTTTCTTTTTATTTCTTTTTTCAATATCCCTAGATCCAGAATCAAATCATCAAACTCGCCTTTTCTTGTCATCGGATTCACGCTGTGGTTGAGGGGCACCATCACAGACCCTAATTTCATGTTAGGTCTATGTTGTTTCAATCAACTTTCACCAGTTCCCTCAACTTTTCTACTTACTATCTGATGATTATTTAGATCTTTGAAACTCCATATCTATTAAGTTTTTCCGATTATCGTAGATGACATTGTTTATATGGTTGTTTATGTGGTCTGCGCAAAGTGGGTGTTGATGGTTTTATTGTGTTTGGCAGGTTCAAGATTGTTAAGATATTATCAGGTTCTTTTTTTTACTTTCTTGTAAGATCCTTTAAAATTAAATAATTTGTTTGCCATATGTTTTTTCATCTGTCGAAATGTTTTGTATGTATACCTCGATCTTTTTGTAAGTTGTTCTAACGAATTCAACTTTTAATTTGTTTCTTGAAAAGATTTCCATCATCCGAGTCTTTTGTAAGAATATCATCTTAGGAATTTGTTTTGAAGATTTGATATGGTTGTTGGACTATGGATTTGACTAAATAAAGATTTTGATGATTGTATTTTATTGACTAAATTGCAGAAAGCTTGCTTGTTGTATGTTCAATTTGTATACACAATCAAAGTTTTTCCGAAGGTACAATTACCATCCTTGTGAGAAACATTTGTTTCGGAAATAGATCTTGCCTGATTTAAATGACTAAAATTACTTTTAGCTATTTCCGTTGGGGCGTCGACGATAGCTGCATCAAGAGTTTCTTGCATGGATGATACATGCATCCTCAGCTTGTGTGCGCTATCTTAGGCATATCACAGGTTCACTTTCTGCAATTTACATCTGTATTTAGTCACATTCTCTGCATTTGCCAAATAGATTAGTAAAGGTGATGTTTTTTTCCATTTTAATCTTAATGGAGCCTAATCCTTCCATGAATCGTCTGTAGGGTTTGAGCCTACCTACCTTGTACTAAACAGGATTTGCTTACTCGTTTAAAAAATGAGCAGATAAATTGTTAACATTTATGTTGATGCAAAAGTTGGGTGATCCTTGCTAGACCCGAATTAGGCTTAATTCGGGTTGGCTGGGCTCCGGCTCCTGCACCAAGTGAATCGTTTGGTTGGAATCCTGCACACTAAACAGCACGCGTTAGGCTTACCGTGGGAATGTTTCCCACGATTAGACTCCGACGTGAGAGTAAGTAATCGGTTAGGGTTTATGTGAGTTGAGAGTATAGAGCGTAATACCTTTGTGGAACCCTTGGGGGTTCCTTTTAAAGGCAGTGGAACCCTAGTAGGCTGCCACTGATACTTCGGCCCCAAGGAAAGGATAACTATCAGAATTAGAATGATTGTTATCTTCTAATTATAGTAGTGAATATCCTCCCCTTTTGGGGTAAACCTATTCCTAGACAGAATATGATTCTGTCTAACACTATGTCCGCCGCACCGTGCCGTGGGCCGCACACATGTGTGCGGTCACTGTTCATCCAAGCCCATAAGCCTGAATGACATTATCCTACCCATCTGTGATGGGCCAGATACGGGTAGTACCCGTGGGCCGGGTTCCTGACCCGGCTGGGGACTATACGTCATCATGTCCCCCCAGTCTAGTTGTTACAGCCGTAGGCGTAACCTCTAGACTATCAAGGTGCTCTCCGGACATACCAAGGAAGACCTGAGAAACATTGAAAATTTTATTCTGGCCGCACGTGGCGACCCGTCGTAGGAATATATTTTGAATAGTACCTCAGCCGCACGTAATGGCCGAGACAAGTTAAATGTAACATTAAATACGGTCTTACGTAAGAGCCGCATATCCTGACACAAGAATAAAAACATTAATGATAGTCAACTTTCCAGTCGCATGCCTGCAAAAGTGCACCATTAATGCCCACCCTTGAGCCACGTAAAACTGCCAAGAAGTGACCCGTGGGTCCCCCTCTGTTTTTGCAGAAATGTCAGAATTCCTATCCATTGGATAGGCGAGGCGGCCTACACGTTTCGAACATCCATGGTACCTCGGAAACCAAGGCAACCCTATATAAGAGTTGGTATGCGTGTTTGTTACACACACAACTCACCCCTTCTTCCGCCATTGTTATTCTCAAGCTTATACCTCCAAAACTTTGCCTTCTTTTCCACGGACTTCCTTCGCCGCAGGTTAGATCATCACGCCCTTAAAAACCTTTTTATAAAACATGGTAAAGGACAACCCCCTTATCACGGATGTGCTTAACTTGATGTCTGCGGAAAAATACATCGACTTCCTGTTGAAGTATTATATACCCGAAAGCGTACACCCCACCTATCCAGGTGAGGGTGAAGCGATTACGGATGCACCGGCGGGGAAAATAGGCGTATACACACGCCTGTTTGACTCGGCCAATTACCGTATCCCCTTATCCAAGTTCTTGGTAGACCGTCTATTATACTATGACTTCCACATAACCCAGCTTCACTGCATAGGGGCGTGTAAAATCAACCAGTTTGAAATTACATGCCATACATGTGGAGTAACCCCAACTGTGAACCTTTTTAGGGCTTTTTATTTCCCGCAGCTAGTGAATGGGTGGCTGTCGTTTAAAAAACGACCCGGGAATGCCCCTATGACGTATAGGAAGCCTCTAGACTCCCTTAAGAACTGGTACGACCATTACTTCTTTGTAGATGAGAAGGTGTTCCCTACTCCCTTCGTACTCAAAACCAAAGCCCCTAAAGACTATCCGCCCAAAGCCAAAGATTATAGCAGCAAGGACCTAAAAATACTAGATACCCACCGCACAAAATTCCATAGAGGGTTGCAGGAACACTTTCTGTGCTTAGTAGGGATAAGCCGCCGCTACTTTGGGAGGGATGACTTATACCCATGCTTCCTGACAGAACAGGGAGAGGGTAGGTCTATTTTATATGTTGTAGATTTGAATTGTCAAAATTTTGTAGAACTTTACTAACCCATATACTTGTAAAATGTCAGCAGAGATGAACCTTCACGGACTAATCCGCCAGGGCGACCCAATGAAGGTAGCGGAAAGATTCCGGCCTCTGAAGCAGAATGAGCTCCCCTTGCTAGAAGCGTTAGCTGACCGCACGATGCCGCTCGAAGAAACATCCGAGCCCAGATCAGACGAAGAAGAGCCCGCCATCGAGAAATACCCATTATATTTCCTCAATGAAGATGGCGAAGAACCATTGCTAGAGGGGGCACCACCAACCAGGAAGAAGAGAATGACCCCAACGAAGACACTACTCAGGCATCCGGGTCCGCCCCGCTCACCTCTAGGAAGAGAAAGACCACCAGGAGGGTGGCAAAGAAGATAGGGGACGAGGCCGGAGCCGCGAATGCTCCTCCAAAGAAGCTGAGGAAGGACCATCCGCAGTACCAAGAGGGGAGTGGTACTGCGACCGCTCAGGCCGACCCCACCCCGAACATGGGAGGGCCAGTTTTGCGAGTCACCCCAGTGAGCGCCGTAGCTCCTACCGGCCCAGACCCTGCCATTGGCACCTCGTAATTACCCTTTTGAGTATGATTCGTGTCTTTATATGATGCGTAGACTAATATTGTCATGTCAAATAACAGGGCTAATCCGGCAGCCGTAGCGCAGGAGGAAGAAGTGGGGAGGAATCCATCCCCCGCACCAACCAACAAGCCCCCATCCCCCGCTGCCACACATGCCAAGGAACCACACCCCGAGGGGCCAGAAGAAAGCCTGCGCCTAGCATGGAACCTGTCAAGTCTGACAAGGCTGGAGGCAGAATCCGAGTGTTCAGAATTCATTGAACATATCACCCCGCCCGTCCTCGCACAAGATCTAGATGAGTTGGATCATGAGGCCCTCCTCGAACAGTTTGACGTGTCGTCCGCACACCAAGTGACGGTGGGAGCCGCGTTGAGACGCCGTCTAATCAAGGTCCTCACAAATGTGAATCAGGCAGATAAGAAGATAGCCCGTCGTGAGGCGATGGTCGTGAAGAACGAGAAGACCATCGCATCATTGCAGGCGGCGCTGTTAACAGCCGAGGCGACGGTGAAAGAGCAAGCTCATCACGCCGACACCCGAGAGAAGCACATTGCTGAGCTTGAAGCCCTTGTAGCCGCATCAAACGAGAATGTAAACTTTCAAAATTTTGTACATACACTCAAACTTTGGGTATGCACTTAACCCAAGAAAAGTATACATCCTTGTAGTAACTCCAAATTTTATATGCAGGTGTCTGCGGCCGAAGCTGCTACCAAGGCCGTGACCGTGCAATCCTTCAACATCGCCCAGGAGCGTGATGCGCTGAAGGATGAGTTGACACGGACCCAGACCAACCTTGAAGAGCAGGCTGTCTCAGCTGATGAGGAGCTAAGCAAGATAGCTGTAAGTTGTGCTGAGAGAATATGTCCTCCCCTGCTATCCGCTACAGCTGGACGCAGGTGGATTATCGGGCAAGGACTGCGACTTGATGTGAGCAGGGCACTGGAAGCTCCACACCTATTGCAGGCATTCACCGGGGTCGTATCCGATGGAATCGACCGTGGTAGACATGAGGGCTTGGTCAAAGCTGCGGAACTGATAGGAAAAAATGAAGACATCACACAGCATCCCTATCACAACCCCTCTGCCGCGGATAATATGACCGCGTCCATGAATGCCTTGGCGGAAATCCAACACCCTCTCCTGGACGAGCTTGAGACACTTAAGGACGCTCCAAACGAGGCAATAATGTCCCGACTGAGCGCTGATCCCATTCCTTTGACCTTGGCCACTTATGATTCCGCATCCAAAACAATGAAAGGCGAGAAACTGCTTGTAGAAGCATTGGATGCTATTGCGGTCAAAGCCCGGGATGGGAGGGATGCTCATGGGGAGGTCTTCCGTGCTCTAATCAAGGAAGGGAAGAAGGACATAGGGGAATTCCTACCCCCCTTGTAACTTATCAGTTGTAAACACTTGTAATTTTATTCGTCCGTGTATGTACACGGCTAAGACATATGTGAAATGACTGTCTTTTATTTAGAAGTCCGTGATGACCACGGCCATTTTGTTATTTTATTTTTTGAAACTTGTGTATTTTCATTTTGTTTTGAACATTGTATTCCAATACCGCATGACATGGCACGTCTTATATAGGAAAGGAAAATACACACAAGCCTATAATTTACTAGACATGCGACGTGCGTCTTTACTATGCAGAGTACTGCGCGAGTACGGCATACAGAACTTACCACAACGTCTTGTGAGTAAGGTTTCTAGTAAGGATACATGATCCGTGCGGCTGGGGTTGCATCCCTCTTACGCGGCAAGTTGAATTAGTAGGTTCACTTAATCCTCCTACCCCGCCTGGAGGCGTATAGTACATGTACAGTAGTTTGAATGAATGCATATGAATGAAACATGGCATATTATAATACAAGTAAAATTCATACGACTAACAAAAAATCTAAAAAACAATTTACACAAAACAAGCCGTGGAGCTAGCTAGGCACCACGGCATTTTATTAGAACGATTACATTTTTGTTTGAACAATAATGACAAGTCCTAAAAAAAAGGAAACAAAACAAAACATAAGCAAAAACAGATAAACCGCATGGTTCTTTATTAAGGCCACATATAGCGAAGCACCCATGCGGAAGCCGTAGCTTTTTAAAGTTAACACCTTTTGAGATTAGAGATGTTCCATGTGCGCTCTAGGTCGCGGCCATCCATGTCACGTAACTTGTACGCGCCTCGCCCTAAGGCTTCCGTGACTTCATACGGTCCTTCCCACTTAGGGCCCAGCTTTCCTGTATTCTCCGCTCGACTTGCTTAGTTAGCACGATAGACGTAATCTCCCGGACGAAAAGAAACACCCTTGACCTTGACGTCATAATAAGCCTTCATCTTAGCCTCATTGATGGCTGCTATCTCCCTCTTTTCTTCAAATAGATCCAGGTTGATTCGCAGCTGCTCGTCATTCGTGACGACATTAACTTCCGCCGTGCGGATGGTAGGCATTCCTATTTCTGCTGGTATAACAGCTTCAGTGTCGTAAGCCAATGCAAATGGAGTATCCCCGTTGGCTGTTTTGATCATAGTTCTATGCGCCCATAGCACATGTGGTAATTCATCGACCCATTTGGCACTTCGTTCATCAAAGCGCGCCTTGATGCCATTTCTCAAGCTTCTATTTGCCCGTTTGACGAGGCCATTTGTCTGCGGATGCTTAACAGATGCGAAGCGCCGCTTGATGTTCAATGATGCACACCAGTCTTTGAATGGATTGTCCGTGAACTGTTTACCGTTATCCGAGATGATTTCTCCTGGTAGGCCAAAACGGCACACAATATGTTCCTAAACAAACTTTTTAACTTGTTTGCCTGTGATAGACTTGACTGCCTTGGCCTCTATCCATCGTGTGAAGTAGTCCATCGCGACAATCAAGAATTTAACTCCCCCCGCAGCTACAGGAAATGGTCCTGCAATGTCGATTCCCCACTTATAAAATGGCCATGGGGATGTGATAGGTGTAAGCTCCTGCTGCGGGTGCCGCGGAACTGGCCTATGCACTTGGCAATCACTACACTTGCGAATCATGTCGCGCGCGTCTCTGTGCATGGTAGGCCAATAATATCCTGTCCGTAAGGCTCTAGCTACCACAGATCGTGGACCTGCATGCATGCCGCACAACCCTTCATGTATGTCACTGATTACTAAGCGGCCTGACGTGGTCCAACACACCGCAGCCACGGTTGCAAGAAAGAGCGCTTGTAAAGGATGCCTTCTCGAAGTTCGAAATGCTGCGACTTCCTCCTGATGCGCGTTGCTGCTTTTTCCTCGTCTGGAAGGGTCTCACTAGTCAAATAGTTGATAATCGGGGTCATCCATGTAGGTCCATCCTCCTCAACTATAGTAGCGACCTCCCCTTCCGTTATAGATTTCTCCTTGAGTATTTCCACCAAGACTTGTTTAGACAAGTGAGCGAAGCTTGTGGATGCGATCTTACTAAGAGCGTCCGCCTTTTTGTTCTCGCCCCTTGGCACCTGCTTGATGGAAAACTTGCTAAAGACCGAGATTAGTGATTTGACTTTTTCCAAGTACCTGACCATGTTGTCCTCCTTAGCCACATATCCACCTAGAATATGGTTCGCGACAAGCCGTGAGTCCACGTAGGCCTCAAGGTTGCGGACTCCCATTCTAGCGGCGATTTTTAAACCCGTAATTAATGCTTCATATTCCGCTTCGTTGTTGGTGGCCGTAAACTCAAAACGGAGGGCGTACGTGAATTCCATTCCTTCTGGATTTGTGAGGATGAGACCAGCTCCGGACCCGTCCGTACACGAAGATCCGTCCGTGAATAACACCCATGGTTCTGTTGGAGTCTCGTCTTGTTTAACGATTGGCCCTTCCTCATCCGGCTTCTCGATCAGGAAATCTGCCAAGATCTGGCCCTTCACAACCGTCCTTGGCCTATAAGATATATTGTGCTCCCCCAATAAGATGCTCCATTTTTGTAGCCTCCCTGCCACGTCTGGTCTAGAAATAACCTGCTTGATTGGCTGATCCGTAATGACTACAATTGGGTGCGCCTGAAAGTACCGGCGCAGCCGCTTTGTAGCAAACACTAGTGCTAACACCAATTTTTCCATAGAGGAGTAATTCAGCTCCGGCCCTTGTAGTGTTCTACTTATAAAATAGACCGGAGTTTGCACTGTATCTGTATCTGTCATGAGTACCGCGCTTATTGCGCCATGAGTGGCTGAGAGATACATAATGAGTTCCTCCTTTGGCCGGGGAGCCACTAGCATAGGGAGAGATGCGAGGTGCCGCTTGAGTTGGCCAAAGGCTTCCTCGGCCTCCTTCGTCCACCGGAAGTCTCCCTTCCTAATGCACTTCTTGAGTGTCTTAAATAGGGGCAATGATTTCTTTGCGGATTTGGATAGGAACCTATTCAACCCGGCTAGTTTTCCGTTTAAGGATTGCACCTCCTTCCGCGTCTGAGGGGATGGCAGCTGTATCATGCGTCCGTTTTCTCTGGGCAAGGTTTGATGCCGTTTGGATCGATCAAATATCTAAGGAACATTCCCTCCGTAGCCCCAAACGTGCACTTCTTTGGGTTTAGATTCATGTTAATCCTCCTCAGCGTGTGGAATGTCTCTTGGACATCCCGGAGAAGCGCATCTTCCGTATGACTTTTTATGACCAAGTCATCCACATAGACTTCCAAGTTGCGGCCTATCTATGATTCAAAAGGTTTGTCCACCAGCCGCTGGTATGTAGCACCGGCGTTCTTTAGTCCAAACGGCATTTTCGTATAGCAATATACGCCCTGGCTCGTATGGAACGCCGTCTTTTCTGCATCTTCCTCCACCATCTGGATCTGGTGATACCATTTGTATGCGTCTAAGAAGCATTTAAAAGGATATCCACATAGAGATTCTACCTTCCAGTCTATTTCCGGTAACGGGTAACAATCCTGTGGACAGGCTTTGTTCAGATCCGTAAAATCCACACACATGCGCCAACTTCCGTCATGTTTCTTGACCATGACCGGATTGGATAACCACTCGTGGTAGTATACCTCGCGCATGATGCCTGCGTCCACTAGTTTCCGTACTTCCTCCAATATCACTTGGCTGCGCTCACGCGCCTGGCCGCGCTTCTTTTGCTTGACGGGTTGGTACCCTTGGCGGATCTGGAGCTTATGCTCTGCTATCGCACGTGGCACGCCTGTCATATGCTTTGGCTCCCATGCGAATATATCTAAGTTTGCCCTTAAAAGAGAGCACATGGCCCTTTTGCCGCTATCCGAGAGCGCCCCTCCTATGGATACCTCCTGTTCCGGATAGTCAGGGTGAATTGCTACCTTCCAATTGGGAGGTGGTGATCCATCCTTGGGTGGAACAGGTGGAGCCGGTGTTGTTACGGTGTGACACTCGGATGCCGGTACGATTGTGTTGTAAATGGTAACAATTCCCTCCTCAACGGGGAATTTGATCATTCCGTGCGCCGTGGAGGGTACCACCCGTATAGCCAAAATACATGGTCTGCCTATGATCACATTATACGGAGAATGTGAACGTATCACCATGAAGTTCATCCACGCCGTAGTGGAGTGTTCCTCATTCCCAATGGTTACAAGCAGCCGTAGTTGCCCTATCGGCCAGATAGTGTCTCCACTAAAGCCGGTGAGCGGCGCCGTGGCCGGTACTAATTGGCTTCTTATTTCTGGGCATAACTGCACAAAACAGTGTTCATACAGTACCTCTGCTGACGACCCTCCATCCACATACATGCGGCGAACATTGTGTGTTCCAATGCTTATCTTAATAGTGAGAGGCGCATCGGTCACATCGCTTGCTGTGATGGGAGGGAACGAGATTTCCCTGCCGCGTGAAAATTTTTGGCCAACTTTCTGCCTTGTGCGGCGTTATCTGGATTGGATCATGTATATGGTCGAAGGTTTGTCCTTTTGGGGATCCTTCTTATCGTACTTCTTGTTGTTGTCTTTTCCATCCTTCCAATCCTTAACTAGGTGCTTGAGTTTACCTGATTTGATCAGCGACTCAATATGCTTCTTGAGCTGGATACACTCCTCCGTACCGTGGCCTTTGTCATTATGGAACTCGCAGAAGCGATTTCCTTGCCGACGTTCCGGCGGAGTGGTCATTGGGGGAGGCCTTGGAAAGTTCGCCCCTTCCGTCAGCAAGATCTCCCGGTAGGACATCTTTAGGGGGTGAACTTATCGTCCGGCCGTCCCCCTTTGCTCTGGCTCTTATAGTCTGAGCCCTTGCTATTGTTCTGATTGCCTTGACCGCCCGACTGTCTCCGAGACTGGTCATTTGATCGGTACCTATTTCCTCTGGATGGGTAGGCCGCGGCAACAGCTGTTTCTCCTTCTATGAAATTTCTGACCCTTTCCATGAGGTCATCATATCTCTCTGGACGCTTGTCATTGAGGCGCCTGATCAACTCCCTGTCTGTTATAGCGTACATGTAGTCAGAGATTTTCAGGAGCTCCGGCATTGTTTTTGTGCGCGTGCACTCATCATTGAAGCGTTCAGTGAAGGCTTCTGTGGACTCCCCCGGCCGTTGTTTGACAGTTGCCAATGAGACCGGATCCCTATTATACTTCTTCCTCTGAGTATAATTGTTCTCGAACGCAGTGCGTAGTTCCGTGAAACGCTCCGTGGAGTGAGTGCCTCAAACCAGTCACGGGCATTTCCGATCAAAGTTGAATTGAACATTTGGCACCATATAGGCATGGGCCATCGCTCAATTTTAGCCTGCGTATCAAATATTTTAAGGTGATCAACCGGATCACCAGTCCCATCATAGGTCTTGACACACGCCGGCATGCGACGTTTGGTGTCCTCAGAATAGTTCCGTATGCGGAGGGTGAACGGGTCTTCCCTGGGATCCGCCCATGGCCGGGTGAGCCTAGGGTCATCCCATGGTTCACACCATGGACGCGAAAGATCATCCGCTTCTGCATCTCGATAATAAGGGCCACCATAATATTCATCATTGTTTGGTGGTGGTGGAGGAGTGCGCCTAGGTCGGCGACGCTTAGGCGGATGGTCATCTGAGTCCTCTCCTGACGGGTCTGGAGACGGCGGTGGTGCCCCATCCTTTGGGTAGGGACCACTTTTTTGGGATGAACCAGGAGCCTTCCTCCCAGTGTTCATCCTGTCCCACACGCTCGTGCGACGAGCGGTTCTGGCCAACTCTCGATCTGTCCGCTCGGGTGAACCATCAGACTTATCCCCTCCTTCTCGAGACTGCATCAGTTCCTGTATGAGGCGATCTCCTATACGCTCAAACACGTTCCTGGGTTGAGGGGTTTCCTCAAAGATGCTCTGCTCCTGAGGCCGAGCTTTCCTTTTCCTCTGATTTTGGGAAGAGGTGATTGGTCCGGTGTCACCAAAGTTGAGTCTGGATTGGAGGTTCCTCCCCAGATTCAACCTTGACGCGATCCCCGGGACGATCCTATCGAAGTTCTGCGTGAGAACTCGAGTAAGATCCTCCTCGCTGAGTGGTAGGACCTTTACTTCTTCCTCTACCGATGGTCTGCGCGGCTCCTTGTTAGGAGGGTTGGGCGCACTCCCTGGGTCAGGGTTGTCCAGGGTTGAAGTGGGTGGTGGTGTCATGGAGATCGTGCTCGTCACCCCCAAGGGCTGAAAGCCGCCACGGTTACCAGGTCCGCCTGCAAGGCGGCTAGGTGATTGATTAGGGATGAGTATCCCTTCCCCTTGGGACTTCCGATTTCCAGGATTCGTATTCCTGGGATTGGCTTGCTGGTGCCCCTTCGTCATTGAAAATTCAGAATGAGGTTTTGTTCTAGCTTAGTGTAATGGGTCCCACGGATGGCGCCAACTTGTTGATGCAAAAGTTGGGTGATCCTTGCTAGACCCGAATTAGGCTTAATTCGGGTTGGCTGGGCTCCGGCTCCTGCACCAAGTGAATCGTTTGGTTGGGATCCTGCACACTAAACAGCACGCGTTAGGCTTACCGTGGGAATGTTTCCCACGATTAGACTCCGACGTGAGAGTAAGTAATCGGTTAGGGTTTATGTGAGTTGAGAGTATAGAGCGTAATACCTTTGTGGAACCCTTGGGGGTTCCTTTTATAGGCAGTGGAACCCTAGTGGGCTGCCACTGATACTTCGGCCCCAAGGAAAGGATAACTATCAGAATTAGAATGATTGTTATCTTCTAATTATAGTAGTGAATATCCTCCCCTTTTGGGGTAAACCTATTCCTAGACATAATATGATTCTGTCTAACACTATGTCGGCCGCACCGGACCGTGGGCCGCACACATGTGTGCGGTCACTGTTCATCCAAGCCCATAAGCCTGAATGACATTATCCCACCCATCTGTGATGGGCCGGATACGGGTAGTACCCGTGCGCCGGGTTCCTGACCCGGCTGGGGACTATACGTCATCAATTTAAATACGGATTCTAAATAGCTTCTTAGTTTTTGGTTGGTAATATTCTTATGTCATTATATTATGCACTGGACGTGACTAATTGAGCACAACTTCTTTGCAACTGGACCATACCCATTTTATGGTTGCAGCCATATCATTCAGCGTTTCAATATTCTTAAATGCGAGACCCGTATAATGTTCAGATATCAAGATTTTACGTATATATTCTTTTCGCATATGGTCATTATTTAGCCTGTAATAGTGTTTGGATTGTGGACTGATCTGATCATGTAGTGTTTTTTTAATCATATATTAATTGTGTACCTTTTGTCACATATAGGCTGCACTGATTTTGAAGGAACTTGGGTCAAGATTCAAAGATCTTATGGGAATGGGCAGGTAGGGGATCGTTGCGTCTCTTCTTGCCATATTTGGTGGTATGTTATGTTATGATAATGTTACGGTATTAGAAATTATATGAACTTGAATATCATAATTATAAAGATTGTCACAATGTTAAATAACTTCAGCAGGCAACCAACTAAGGCCAAAGAGGAGAGACACGTGTAACCTGGAGTGAAAAGCAAGAGGTAGATGATCAAAAACTTTGCTACCACTGTGAAATTTCCTATCCTTTATATGAATCAGGTATCAGGATCTTAACTTATACTTATGTTGTGCTTAACTTATAAGAGTCGCTCCAGTTTAAAAAATATATCACTTACTCCGTGATGTGGACCTGCATTAATACACGGTTTGATAAAGGCAAAAAAATATGGCAATATGCATATTTTCATATAGAGGATTGTTTAGTTATTCATCAATTTCTATCTTATCTAGCATTACGAATCATGAATTGAACCTGATGATAATAGCTCACGAGTTTATTTTTTTAGTAGTATGGCATTGTATAAATTGTTTACTATGTGCACATTCTGATAGGTAACTTTTGTTGTGGATACGAGATCGAGAAAAGGCTCATATCTTATATAGTGTTTAAGTTCCTGATTTATATTACTACGACATCCACTATTGGTCCCACATGATATGGTGTGAAATCGTTTGGTCCTCCAAGTTTGTATACAAGTATGCTTTTTTGTACTAGAATTTCGGCTTGGGTTGTTTTAAACCCACTCGACCCGTTTGTTATGTTAACTATACTTATAATCAAATTTGTTTCACCTATCGGTGAAAACATAAACAATTTAAATTAACTCATTCATACGTTTGAAATATGAAACACACTTACACCTGCATTGATCGGATTCATTACAGACCTACTTGTCCCATTACTGATTTTTGAGGACAGTCTATATGTTTAATCATTTTAGCATAAAGTCGACTCAAAAGATTGCTGTATCCTTGAATTTTATTATATGTTTTGAGTTAAACGACATTGTTTCTATGACAGGGTCTGTTGATTTATTCTATCAGAAGAATTGAAAGATGAAACATGAAAGATGCATATACTACATGCATATAAAAAGTTCTATCAGATTTTCTTTTACTGGGCACTTTAGGGGTAATGTTTATGCATAATAATCCCTTGAAGGAGATGCTGTAACCATTGCTAATCGCTAAAACTATATGGAAATGTAGGACGAGAGCAAAGAAGCTGCTCATGACGTCATCCAATACTGCATGTAAAATAAAGGTGTTGTACCGCCAGTGTGCAGTTGTTGCCTTGAATCAGTTATTGTCATAGGAGGAGACGGGAATAGAGGAAGGGCATCAATGGTAATCCCACTGCAAAATTTAGACGATCAACACAATGCATATTGCCCATATATACAGCAAGAAGGTGATGATGCAAATAACCAAGAGAAGTTGCAGGTGCTAGTGGTTCTAAGGTGAAGCTATAAACCTAACTACCTAAAACATAATTAGAGTGTTTAAAATTTGTCATGTACATGCATTTTTGAAATGTTTTTTATAATATTCCAGATAAACCTTTTTAATTTATTTCTTCATCAATTGTTTCTTAAATGACGGCACTGTAAATAACATTCATCATGAATGCCTAAATTTCTTGGCAAACCATCGATGAACTGGATTGTGTAAAGCATGTTGCATTGGTTCGCTTATCATTCATGTAATAAGCGAATTTACAAAGACTCCGGTAGCCATCCACCATTCCATTTTATATACTTTAGTTACCAATGGCAAAGTTTGGAAGTGTAAGCCAATAATCTCTAATCTAAACCGTTGTTCACTGTGTTCACATTCTTAGAAATGGATGCAACCTGTGTACAACAAACCAAAGTGATCAACAGGAACAGAACATAATGGACAATAAGGCACTTATTGATATACCAATACATATGGCGTTTGGTTTAGTCTTTGTCATGTTGTAACTAACAATTTTTGTATGGATGTGAGAAATGAAGTCGCATGTTGCGATGGCGTTTAGTAGTTAGATTTTTTTATGTGGGACTAAAATATAGTTGATATTTATTTTGTTTTACTTAACACAATAGTTATACATTTATCATTCGTAATTGTGACTCAATCTAACAAATGAGCGAATATTAGCAGTTTGTTTGTAAGGGTAAAAGATACTTATAAACTGATAAGACTTCACAATATTAGTTAAATCAATCAAAGTGTTTGGTAAAAAAATCTACGCCTCAAATATCGTGTGTCAAATTTTTGTACGACGCGAGTAAACGTGTATTGTTAGTTTTTATCGCATAAATGACATTACGTTCATCTTCATTAAAAGTTTTTATATGTTGTTCGATACATGTTTATTTGATATTTTATTTAGCGTTGAACTATCTTATGTTATAACCCTTTACAATTATAATTTGATTTTAGCACACAATATTATATATCGTTAACTATATGTCGTTAGGCAATTTCGCCGTTATGCGCGGGTACTCGTCTAGTTACAGTATAATTTTGGTATCCGCGGAAACGAAGTGTGTACATTTTTTTTCTTTTCTTTTACTCGACCAATCAAATAGCGTCACATGTCTTGAAAAGTGTTAGCATCGAAAAAATCCGGCGCAATACTGGTTTTTTTTGTAATGCATGTGATCATTTTTTCTTATCTGCTGGACAAGTGAAAGGTAAATAGACCATTTACGTAATTTCCACATATTATAAAGACTCATACCTCGCTATTAAGCACGCCAAGTGACCAAATCACAAGAAAACAAGTTGATAGACAAGAATACGAATACAAGATAAAATTGATATATGATAAGGAAATGAGAACATATGCGCTTCATATTGAGACATGACATAGTATAAGATGCTTATTTATAAGATGGAAGGGGTAAAATAACAATATGACTACATGTACATTTGGGAATAAAGCTGTGAATACCTGATGCGCCTTTAATCAGTGGTCACCAGTATAATGGATGCGGGTTCTAATATTCCCATGATAATATGAGACGTAAGGCATCTTCTAATATATTTGGATTCATGGGCTTACCCTATAAATAGCATCGAGTAGCCATTTACCAAAATCATCAGCAAACACAAGTTTAGATTTCAAGACACATTCTTACTACAACAGATTAAGATGGTTCTTCAAACCGAGCGTTACCCTGGTGGCTACCACCAAAACAACTATTCCTCTTACCAAGGGCCTAATGGAAGTTACAGCAACTTCCAGGATGTAACTGAGCGGACATCTCCATACGGAAGTTACTCATCAACCCAAGGTCAGCAATACCATCAATCTGGTATGACCACTGGTGGTTATGGAAGTGGAGCCAGCCAATACTCTAGTTCTGCTGGCTTTGCATCTGGAATGAAGCCAAGTGGCGGCTATGGATTAAGTTCCCCTTATGGGAATTCCCACAGCCATGGAGCCCCACACGACCACAGCCACGGGGGGCCACACGGTCAGGGCTATGGGAGCCCACACGGATATGGAAACTCACACGGGTATGGAAGTGGTGCTACACACGGGCATGGAAGTGGTGCTACACACGGGCACAGCAATTATGGACATGGTAGCTCAAACTATGGTCCCACTTCCACTGGCATGAACCATGGTGGTTACGGCCAGAAGCCGTCTTGGATGCTCAAGGGTCTTGATGACGATGAAGAATGAACATCTAAGAACCTATCATATGTGAAAGAAGTTTGTGATTCGTAAGTTTGTGGTACTCAGGTTACCGCTAAATAATGTGTTTGCTTTTCTATTTTCTACATATGTAAGCTTAGGCAATAATTTCCGTTCATTAAGACCGTCTCAATTCTGTGCTCTAAAATACAAGAATTGGCGTAGATTTTGGTGTTAATCATCTTCGATCACAAAATACTACTACAATGATGTAACTTTTGGTACAACACTAATTAACGAGAGTTCTTGCAATATGCTGTGTCTATATGAACTTGACAAACTTTTAGGGGTGGAGACGAGCCGAGTCAAGCCCGAGCCTGTCAGAGCTCGAGCTCGGCTAGGTTCGAGCATTATTTTTTTAAGTTCGATCGGTTCGTAGTATGTTATACACGCTCGGGCTCGGCTTTTTTATATTATTTGGCAATGAAAAGTTAAAGCATGACTCGAGCTTGGTTCGTAATATATCTATTTTGAACTCGTTAATAAGCTTGTTATTATTATTGCTCATTAACAAGGTCGCCTTAAAATACCCTAGTGTTGTTTCGGCTCTCGAGCTCAATCGAACTTTGTGAGTGAGATCGATTAATAATGAGGCGCAACTTAGGCACGAACTCATTTTATAGTTTTTGAACCATCTACGGCGAGTCTGCGTAACAATATTAAGTTCTACCCCGTAGAGACATAATATATTATTTCCTTCTTTAGACGTACTACCTACGACGTAGATGGGACAAACATTTATGCCGTCGGCCTGCATTAATTTCACTTTCCATCTAACTTTTAAAGGATCTACGACCTATAGGGACAAATACCTAGATGTTGTATTTAAAAGTTTTCTTCCAATAGCCTTTATCTTATCGCCTTGTGTATAATTATAGAATATAACTCACAGGACGTAAAGGGTATACGGGTTTACGCCGTAAAGCCTTAAAAATAGCATCTTCTATCATCGTATTGTGTGCATGGTTTTAAATAGCTCGCTAAGGCTCGGTTTAAGGCGCACTAAATCTTGAGACGCGACCTCCACGCTACGCAATAGGTTAAAGCGCGCTATGACATGAGGTGCGGTAATTTTTTGAATTCAACTCCAAAAATCGATTATTATTATATGTAAAGAGAGTTTTGTAACTTTAGTTATTATGTACAATACATATTGTGAATTAATTATAAATATATATTGAAATATGGTAAAACACATAAATATTTTTATATGTTGTGCCGCCATAAGTCACACTTTAAAAACGTTAAAGCTTCGCCTTAGCAGCTAAATCGTGTAGCTTGGACATGCTGCCACGCCACGCCTCACGCTATTTATAACCATGATTGTGTGGGACGTAGGGTAGAAATCCATCTGCGTCGTAGACACTTTTAAATTCTTGAACTTAACACCTCTTTATGTTTAATTCCACTATTTTCTTTTGTTTTTGCATTACTTGCTCGTTTTTACCTGCAAAATACAAAATAAAGGTTTCTTTGCAATTCTGGGTTGTTAGTTCCAAAACGGAGCAGAATTGAAAAAATATTGTGATAAAAACACTTAAATGTCTGATGTTATCAAAACCTGAGAATGACGTAACTCACATTCACATTCATATAGATCCACCTTTCTTTGGGAAATTTGCAAAACAATGACTAAATATATCTTTTTGTTTATAATTTGATTTAGTTTTCAAGGATACGTCAAGAAACTGACTGAGAAATATTGAAGATACGTACTATTTGTGATAACATGTCTCCACGGACACAATCATTAAACCTTTCGCGCTTACATTAACTAATCTGTTCTGGTATTTGAAAAGCTTGTTATATTCATGCAGGTTTTGCTACATTGAATTGATGACTTTGATTCGATTTTCAAATCTCCATGACAAGGATAATCGAATATAGCCCAATAACATTTGAAAGACTCATACCTCGCTATTATGCACGTGACGTGGCCAAATCACTAGGAAACAAGTTGATAGAAAAGAATACGAATACAAGATAAAATTGAAATGTGATAAGGAAATGAGAACATATGCTTCATACTGAGACATGACATAGTATAAGATGCTTAAAAAAAAAACTTTGGCATTTTTTTCATAAGAGTAAAGGGGCAAAATAACAACACAGGATGCTATATTTTCCAAACAGATAAATTCATTATTAATATGACTAATTTTGGGAATAAAGTTGTGAATACCTGATGCGACTTTATTCAGTGCTGGCCAATGGATGCGGGTTCTAACCCATGATATGAGACATAAGGCATCTTCTAATATATTTGGATTCATGGGCTTACTCTATAAATAGCATCGAGTAGCCATATACCAAAACCATCAGCAAACACAAGTTTAGATTTCAAGACACATTCTTACTGCAACAAATTAAGATGGTTCTTAAAACCGAGCGTTACCCTGGTGGCTACAACCAAAACAACTATTCGGCTTACCAAGGGCTTAATGGAAGTTACAGCAACTTCCAAGATGTAACTGAGCAGACATCCCCGTTCTCGGGTTTTGGAAGTTACTCATCAACCCAAGCTCAGCAATACCAGCAATCTGGTATGTCCACTGGTGGTTATGGAAGTGGAGCCAGCCAATACTCTAGTTCTGCTGGCTTTGCATCTGGAATGAAGCCAAGTGGCGGCTATGGATTAAGTTCCCCCTATGGGAATTCCCACAGCCATGGATCCCCACAGGGCCACAGCCACGGAGCCCCACACGGCTACAACCACGGGGCCCCACACGGTCAGGGCTATGGTAGCCCACACGGATATGGAAACTCACACGGGTATGGAAGTGGTGTTGCACACGGGTATGGAAGTGGTGTTACACACGGGCACAACAACTATGGACATGGTAGCTCAAAATATGGTCCCACTTCCACTGGCATGAACCATGGTGGTTACGGCCAGAAGCCGTCTTGGATGCTCAAGGGTCTTGATGACGATGAAGAATGAACATCTAAGAACCTATCATATGTGAAAGAAGTGTGTGATTCGTAAGTTGGTGGTACTCAGGTTACCGCTCTAAATAATGTGTTTGCTTTCCTATTTTCTACATATGTAAGCTTAGGTAATTTCCGTTCATCAAAACTGTCTGAATTCTATGCTCTAAAACACAACAATTGGCAAAGATTTTGTGTTAATCATCTTCTAGCACAAAATACTACTACAAAGATGTAACTTTTGGTACAACACTAATTAACGAGAGTTCTTGCAATATGCTGTGTCCATATCAACTTGAATAACTTTTAGTAAGCTTGTATTGTATGGGGTGGAGACGAGCCGAGTCAAGCCCGAGTCCGTCAGAGCTTGAGCTCGGCTAGGTTCGAGCATTATTCTTTTAGGGTCGATCGGTTCCTGGTATGTTGTACACGCTCGGGCCTGTTTTACATTATTTGGCAATGAAAAATTAAAGCATGGCTCGAGCTCGGTTCGTAATATATCTACTTTGAACTCGTTAATAAGATTGCTTTTGAGCTTGTTAAAGCTCGCTTTAAAATACCTTAGTGTTGTTTAGGCTCCCTAGCTCAATAGAGCTTTAATTGTAAGATCGAAGTAACAAACTTGGGCTCGAGCTAATTTAAGCTCAACTATTCGAACTTATTATCAGTCTGATTTTAAGTTTTTCACGAACGCCTCGAGTCACTTCCACATCGATAGGTGCGTGCTAAAGAGTTATGATAGTATCCAAACTTGTGAATTTGAGTGACGTATACTTTAAGATTTAAGTTCATTTACATATCAAAGTTCTTAAGATACAGGTGGACTCATCGTCACCCTCCATCTCCTTCACATCTAATGGTTGAGATTGAATCCCATTTTACATTGAAGGGTATTTTAGTTTTTTTCACCTCCAAAGTATTTATACCTTTCAAGCGATAGAAACACATAGTTCCCATTATCTATCTCTCCATCTGTTACTTTCTCTCTCTATAACCACACTTCTTCATAATATGTTACTTTCTCTCTCTATAACCACGGTCTTCTCGATCTGTAACTTTCTAACTCTATAACCTTTTCATTGCAATCCACCATTACTGGATCGATCAGGTAATCATTGAATTGGTTTAATATTTTGTCTTAAATTCGTTTTATCACCTTATGGTCTCTTAAAGTATTTTAAGTTTATGAATTGGCTGAATAATAAGCTTTATAAATTGGCTGATTAGTAAGCTTATGGATTATCTAATTAGGTTATTTAGCTGCTATTTGATCTATTTTTTAAGCTTATTTTTTCCTTAATTTTAAGTGTACATGTTAATAAGCTATGTATGTAGAAATCGTAAGTTAACTTATTAGCTTATTTTTACGAGTTGTCAGGTTTAATGGAGTTAAACCAATGAAATGATTATAGTAGATTAATGTGAATAAGCTAATTGATGTGTATTAGAGGAGAGTTTTGAATAAGATAGCTTATTAGTTTATTTTGAAGATTTGTCAATTTTAATAAGTATGAAAGTGATTTATATGCTTGTGTTAATGTGAATAATATGTTTTATTAGGCATTTAAATGTTCTGAACAACTTACTATTTAACATTTTGTTTGATTAAGCTTGATGTATCATATATGATACCTCATTTAACATACTTCATAGTTATATGATATGTGATATATGATAGGTTTGTCAAATATGATATATGAGGTATCATATTTGATGTACCTTCTTCGATCAGGTATGTGTTATTCTTTTTGTAACTGTTTGAATTTTGTTATGTTATTATTTAAATGTTGTTAAGCTTATTTTCAGATTAGTTTTGATGTTATTTGTTTGAAGTATAATTTGTTATGTTTTGAATTGTAGTTAGTTTATTCATAAGCTAGCTGTTTAGCTTATTTTTACGAATTTTTAGGTTTTAATTGATTCGATTCATCCAAGCGATGAGAGTAATGTCTGTCCGAAAATGTTCTTAATACTTTTGTTGAAAAGGTAGTTGCATATGAACAACGTAATTAAAAAAATTAAAAATGCTAAAAGTAAGTTATTTTCTAATAAGTTGTTATTATGAAGTTTTAAGTTTTGGTAGTGTTTATAAGGTGTGTTAAACTTATTAGTTAGCAATAAGTTGTTCTAAGTTTCTTTTGTGTTTTTGTTTTTTCATGTGCTCTGCTATGTTTTTTTGTTTCTAAGTTTTGTGTATCATATATGATGTATACATGTTATCATATATGATAGTGTTTTTGTGATGTGCAAATATATATTATCATATATGATTTAATTTGATGAGAGTGTCACATTCAGAGGCGGGCCTACAAACATTATAGGTGGTGCCTAGAACCACCAAAGAAACAAAATTTGTTAAGATCCATCGTATACAACATTTTATCACAAACCGTTGGAAAAATACGAGGAACCACCTAAAATCCATTTGAAAGATGAGAAAAGAAAACAATAATAGCAAAAAGAAATAGCTAAAAACGTAGCCGAAGATATATGTACAACAACTCACGCAGAAGATGATTATTTTTTAAGAGTTAAAAACTGTTGTGGGTCCCAAATATTAAAGTGGGTCATAACTTGTCGGGTCAAAAGACATGTCAAAGTAAAATTTCATTTTTCTTAAAGTTTTTACTATTAAGTTAAATACAAATGAAATGCACTGATTTTTTTCAAAGATTCTACTGATATTGAATGGGTTAAAACTTTTTTCTCTTGTGTTACTCATCAGTTATGATAGTAAATGATTGTATAGTGATAAACTGTTAGTAAAACTATCTTCCTGTCAAACCATAATGAAAATCACAAATAATTGATGTATGGAATTGGATAACAACTATGTAGATAACTGTTTTTTTAATCAATTTATCATACATAGAAAAAGGTCCGCTAAAATGACAGGACAATACTTCAAGCTATGAGAGTCAGAATTTTTTAATAAAACACTTGACTCAACGTACTATTACTTGTGATTTATATTGAATCTTTCATTCCATTGATGAAATATTGCTAAAATGAACGAACCCGAATCGACTCGACATGTTAATTAAATTAAAAAATTTATCTTAACATAATCGGAACCACCTAAGTTTTCTCGTTGGATCTGCCACGGGCGCCATTGAAGATTATCCCGAGCGCTGAAGCATAGTGATGACTCTTGGATGAAGATTTAATCGATTATCAAGCTTATATCCATACATGACAAAATCAGGAGACTACTAGTTTCTTTCATCTCTTTTATTGTCTTTCATTTTAAAAAGATTTTAGAACATTAAGGACAATGTTCGTCTGAAGTGTGAGGAGGGTAAATAAGGGTCTTAGATTTTACTCTCTTTTCTTATATTCTTATGCCTTAAAATGAGGATTAAAATACCGAAACATAGTTAAAACGGAAAACTTCACCCAAATTTAAAAAATTTATGACATATTTTAGAGAAAAGTCTAGTTTTTAGTGCGTCTCATTGATAGGACTTGCATTGCTAGCACATACCCCCACCAATTAAAAAATTACATACCAAAATGTGAGGATAAACCTTTAGATCTTTAAGAATTTTGGACATCCAATTTTGATGCTAAAGATACTCAACATAATCTTTAGCTTTCTCAAGTTAAGAGTTCGGGTATTCATTGTGACTCTTTCCTTGTTATGATTGTAGCATATTTGTTTCTCACCAAATTTTCTGGAGTCTGAGATTGATTTGAGCTATATGAGTATAACGGTAGTGTATTTAATTCTGGAACTTGATTTAGTTGATACATTCAAAGACTGCAAGTGAGACTGCATTCGTGTAATTGTTATTTTACTAAAATATAAGAGGAATTAGGTTAACCCTTTAGGATAAACCTTTAGAATTGTGTGTAAGTTATAATGATCATATCGGTTATATAACTCACCCACCACCCGATACTTAGCACTCGTTGTTGGTGCAAGTCACCCCTAGTACACCCCTCTGAGCCTAATCTTTGTGTGGTTCTCTTTAACTTTCGTGTTAATCTACATTGTTAATGAAGAACATTGTTTACAACCCTCTAAAAGTTGCAACCAAACCACCTCGCCTTCCGTGTATGCACTCATTTTTGGTGCATCGTTGTGATAACCCTTGTATAAAATGCCAAGCTGGCCGTGTTTCCAAGTCGAGAAGCATTGCATATAATTTTATATTGATTGATTAACCATATTCTTATCATTTTTAAGAAGAATGAGGAAGAGCGTTATTACCTCAATATATGCTCATTGAAGAACTTCATGTAAGTTTCATACTCTAATTTCGGTCACAAGTGTAGAATCGAGTTTTAATAGATATCAAGTGTAGAGATGCTATACATCCCTTGGCATATTTATTTCTTATTCAAAAAAAAGGAAAAAAATGAAGAACAAAAAAATATAGTTACATTGTAAAGTATAGTATGTATCAAATTGTTATATATTCTATAAGATGGAAGTCGCAAGTCGTCTTGATCAACACTGTCAATATGGTGCATACGGTTGACTTGTCATCCCTAAACTCCAATATATTATCCCTAACCGTGTTTACATACCCTTAAACCTAACATTACAACACTTTGTGGAGTCCTATTTGATAGTAAATGCTAGGTGCTTATGCCATAGCGGTGGAGGTTTGATCCTTTATCAAGCTTATGGTAATTTATATGCTATGTCGGGAAATGAGAATAACTTATGTTTCCGTTTCTCTTGTATTGCTTGATCCATACACTTGAGTGGTGTGAGATTAAACACTTATGTGACAAGTAGTTTGAAATTTCATGGGGAGGGTTAGATAAATCCATGTCACTATTGGAAATTTCACTTACCCAACTGAATTCTTGGTTATTTAGGATGTTAGCCCAGTCATTGAGTATAGCTTTTCACAAGTTGTTTTGGGAAGACCCTTCATAGAAACCTCTAATATGGAACATGACCAAGCTTTAGGAATTTTGAAGTTTAAAAATGAGAATGATGAGATAACTTATCAAATTACTTATCATGTAGCTCAATACCATAGGTTGTCTAACAAATAAAAAGATGACATTTATGTGTGAAGTACAGAAGATAAACAAAAAAGGGACAAATATTAAAACAATATAATAGGGTTCTTTACAAAGCATTTAAATTTTAGGCCCAAATATGTTACTAGAGAAGAGGAACTCACTAACGTTGAAAGGTTAGGGTATAATGACCCAAAGTCTAGCTAAAAGACTTGTAAAATGAACAATGATGCTTGTTGGGACTTGGGAGGCAACCCAACTCTTTTAATTTCATCTGATTTAGGATTTATGTGTCTTTTGTGATTTTAATGTAATGAACTTGTTTCTTTAATGTTATTCATTTTGCATTGTGATCGTACTTAATTTTGTTCCTAGTTACATTAAAGGTATTTCACGAAAGAAAACAAGTATAGGGAAACTTGTAAATTCATAGTTATGACATGTTATGTTTGTTTTATTTGTTTGTTTGTATGCGTCATGTGTGGTTTTGATGTTTTCTTGACTTGTGTAGTAAAAACTATCCAATGGAAACACCCATGGATAAAATGCAGGAAATTTTTATCAAAACAAAATAAAAAATCTTCATAGTAGTTATAGACGCCCGTCGGGCTTTAGCCGTGACGCCGTCTCGCCTTAGCTTAGGGAAAATTTGATTTATTAATTTTTGATGTAAATCTTTTTTTCATAGCTATCTAAAATCTGTATTTTCTAGGATTTGTACAACAAGTTAAGTATTACACCTCACATCTTGTCTTCAGTTACTTCTTTGATTTACACGGTACTTTACTTCAAGAGTTGTATTTTAGTTTATGCCATAGAGTTTACACGGGGTAGTGTGTTCTTATCTTTGATTTTCAGGTTATATTTGATTAGAGGTCTCATTAAAGATTATCCCGAGCGATGGAAGCATAGTGACGACTCCTGGATGACTATTTAGCTCATTATCAAGATTTTATCCATACATGCTAAAATCGGGGGAGTACTAGTTTCTTTCATCTCTTTACTTGGGGACAATGTTAGTCTTAAGTCTAGAGAGGGTAAATAAGACCATTAGATTCTACTATCTCTTGTTATTTGCTTATGACTTAAAATGATGAGAATTATATAGAAACATAGTTAAAAAGGCAAATTTTACCCAAAAGAAAAAACATGTATGACATAACTTAGAGGAAAATCTAGTTTGTAGTGTGTTTCATTGATATGATTTCATTGCTAGCACATACCCCCATCACTTAAACAATTACATACCAAAATGTGATGTTAAACCATTAGATCTTTACGAATTTTGGACATCCATTTTTTATGTCCTAGATAGTCAATATAACATTTAGCTTACTCGAGTTAAGGTGCAACACCTCACTTTGATAAGTAGACCGTTACATGATATTTATGGCGTGTCATCAAAGCATGCAAGATAATATGTCCTAAAACATACATGACCAAAGGGAAGACCGGAATCAAACATCGGCTCCAAGCATAAGCTCAAAACATGCATAAAGTAAATGAAATAAAAGGACTAAAATGAGTGTCCGAACAAGCATAAATATATGAAGTGCAAAAGGAAAAGAAGTATAAAGTAGTTCCCATCCTATGCACGTCCTATAAATGCTCAAGCTTGACCTTGGGTACGTGCCGTATGGGACATGGAAAGAAAATACGGCTGAGTTATATGCTCAGTGAACGGATATAATGACATGATAAGAATAACTGAAACATAAATAAAAGATCTGAAATGCAGCGAAATAATGTAAGTCCTGGAAAACCTGGAACATGTTTTCTAATGAGGTTTATATCTGAAAAGTCTTATGTTTAATCACGAAAACATGTTTTAAATGCCAAAAGCCCATATCGATCATGAAAAGGTATCAACATTCATGAATACATAGAGGGGTGACCTTGTCAAGCAATTAGAGGGGTTACCTCTAATTATATTAGTCTTAGTAGAGGGATCAACTCCATATGATGGATGTAATGCACACACCACAGTCACCGTGTAAATCTGATAAACATGTACTAGGATGCACCCATTCGCCCCACATGATAATAATAATAATACTGGCCAAAACGTGAAGGGACGCCGTGAGAAATCACTCTCTTCGTAGAAGAGTCATAACACCGGTGCCTCAAGTGTTATGGTTATGGTACCTCCATAACTAGGTGAAACATGGCATGCGTGTATATAGCTTAGGAAATTTAAAATCATGGCATGGTAATTACTGAAAAGTTTATAACATGTAAACTACTGGGGAAAATAGATGGCATAAGACGGGAAATCCTAATCATGCATAGTAAAGGAATGTCCATACTGAATGACGGAATATCTGTACCTTATGTCCAGTAACGAAGAAGATGAAAGGCGGAAATAAATCTACTCCGACTTCACGAGTGCTACATAATAAGGACGCGAATGAGTTGCGTGTTCATGTATAACAGACTGGTTCTTAGTTTACTTTACTTGTCCTTGATTTGTTTTACTTGTTCTTGACTTGCTTTACTTGTTCATGTCTTGTCTTACTTACTGTTTCATGTTTTATCATGTAGTTTCTTAGCGTTTCATGTGTTCTTGATTATTTTATTTCATGTTTCATGTGTTATTATACTTGATGTTTCATAATAAGTAACCTTCTAAAAATAGTAGGTTTCTATATATAGTAACTTTCCAAAAATAGTAGGTTTCCCTATATGGCAACTTTCCGAAAATAGCAAGTTTTCATAAATAGTAAGTTTCCAAAAACAGAAGGTTTCCATAATTAGTAAGTTTACAAAAATATAAAGTTTCCATAAAAAGTACGTTTCCGTAAATAGCATGTTTTCTTAATCAGTATGTTTCCATAAATAACATGTTTCCATAAATAGTAATAAGCTTGTTCAATAAGCATGTGATATAAGCTAAAGCTTAATAGTTATATTTATAAGTCATGGTTAATTAAATATCATAATATAGTAAAGTTTATTAATAAATAAATACTCT
Organism: Glebionis coronaria; assembly: GCA_025667525.1. Lineage (NCBI taxonomy): Eukaryota > Viridiplantae > Streptophyta > Magnoliopsida > Asterales > Asteraceae > Glebionis > Glebionis coronaria. The sequence goes on from CM046880.1 coordinate 403,554,353, forward strand.
ATGTTAACATGATAATTATTAATTAATATTATAATACATGGTTTATAAATAATTATTAATTAATAATATAACTTGATTTATATTAATAATACTTTATCATAACTTGATATTGTATAATTAAATTAAAGTAAGATATTAATTTAACTAAATCATGGTTAACATGTAATTAAATAATTAGACTAAGTTCTTATTTATTTAATGTGTCATGTAATATATCATGAATAATTATATTAAATAATTATTATAGTATAAATTAATTTTAATTAAAATGTGTCATGAATAATTATATAAAATAATTATTATAAGTGTAAATATAATTTAATTAACGTACCATGTTAATTTCATGAATACATATATAGCATAATTATAATAAGTCTAAGATTAATTTAATAAGTATGACATGACTTATTTTAATATAACTTATTAAATTAATCTTGATTAGCCCAAAAATTAAATAACAAAGTTAAAACCAAACACACCCTTTTGTTCTCTAAAATTCAGAACCAAACACCCCCTTATTGAGTCTTGTGACTGCTGGGCAAGAAATCCCACCGCAAGGCTGATGTCCCCCCCCCCCCCCCCCCCCCCCGTAGCCTTTTGTTGCTGATGTCTCTAAAGTCGTACCCCCCGACGGCAGTAACCTTGCCACCGGCTGTACAACCTTTCCCCCATCAAGACCTAGGTCACGGCTTGCCACTGCCTGACTAAACCTAGCCGTTGTGACCTTGCCGAGTTGCGACTGCCAAGCCACAGTAGCCATTGGGCTTGCGGTTGGTGCAAATAATACAAATCGAGAGCACCTTTATGGGTTCTTGGCCTTCGTGCAAACCCGAAAAAACCAAAACCCGATTAAGTCCCTTGATTTTAATTATGATAAACTCGTGTTCATTACTTTTTAATTTTATAATATTCATATTCAATAAACAATTAATAAAATGGGATTTGAGGTTTACTATAATAACCCGAACTTAACGTCATTATTTTACCCTAACTATGTAACTGATTTTGAATTTCTAAGTATCGTTATGTTTGACGGTTTACGTTGAAACCGATAATGTGTGACTATAATTAATTGTTGTGACGATTGAAGAGTAATAATAGTGATCGCGATGCCAATGGATGCCCAAATATTTTATTTTATTATCGATTATTTCGATATTTGAAGTTTCTAAATTTTTTATTTCATTACGGATTAAGTCGAGTCGAAATTCATTATTTCGTTTTGTGTGCGTTTAATTATTAAAACGATCGATTGGATTTATATTTTTATGAACCCGGGACGAAACCCGACCCTCGTAAATATTTTAAAATTGACTGGTAGTAATTTCCCGCTTTTTAACTAATATTTATATTTTAACCCAAAACTATACATTATATACAAAAACTACCTAACCCTTACTATATAAAGGTTACTATTTACACACACATGTATGTTCAACCAACAAGAAATCATCTCTCTTTCTCCTTTCTTCTTCTTGCCGTCACATCCAACAACAAACACCCCTTTGATCATCTAAATTTTGTATGATCAATGAAAAACAAAAAGAAGCCCATGTTTAGAATTCAATAGAGATTCTTATGGTATAATTTTTATTAACATGCAAGTATTTTTAATCTTATTAATTTTTGATGAAGAACAAAGATGGTTTGATCAAAATTTATGGTTGTATGATATTGTTTATGATTATAATAATTCATTTTTGTTATAGCATGTATGAAATTTTGATGGGCTTTGTTAAGTATGATCATGCAAGTGATTTAGAGATGTTAGGAGTTGTTGAGGATAATAGGTATAGGTTATTTAGAGTGTTGATGATGTTAAAAATGGGTCAAAATGGGTGTTGAGGTGATTTTCAAAAGAGTATTTTACATCAGTGGGTTTAAGGCAATTCTGCCAATTTTAGGCTTGAGTAAAGTTTGATATGATTGGATATTGTTATAGTAGTCGTCGAGACGCTCGTTTCGATATAAGATAGAGCTTCTAACTCATAACGAGGAGGAAGTTATGCTAGTTTGATTATTCGTGTACCGGGAGACGAGTGTTGACACAATACGAAATTGTTGTCGATATTTGGATCGAATCCCGGGGACTATAAGTTGAGTTTTAAAACTGATCAAAGGCTTTTGTTAGGTTTTAAACCTAGCATTTGGGGTCTATTTTCAAATTCAAGTGTCAATTTTGTAAATGGGAATGTTTAACGAAGTCAAAATGGTTTTACGAGTCAAGTGTGTAAAACAGTCCGGTTTTTAAGGTCTAAAGATGTGTCGAGCAGGTGGTTCTAAAATATAAATCATTGAATGAAATTTAAACTTAGTCTTGTACAGATTATAAGTGAGTTTTTCACCAAGTTTCGTAAAAACGGAGTTGTTTATGTATGGGAAATCAGCGTGTACTTTTGGTAGGTACCGGCTGAGTATTATTGGGAGGTACTTAACCTCGCGTAAAAGTTTGAGGCGAGAGGCTAATCTATTAGCTTCTAAAACTTCTAAAAGGATATAAGTCTTATGTGTGAGTGTATATTCTGAGATTGGAGACCCGTGTTGGGTACTTGACCAGTGTTGATTTGGCATCTTGAGATGGATCAATAACGAAGGTACTAGTTTTGGAAAGCTAGTATATATTATGGGGTTTAGAAGGAAATCACTTGCATTGATTGGTCATGTCTATGTAGATACTATTTTGAGTCGTTTATTTTATTATATTAAGTATGTTTGAGATAATTAAGTATGTTGCTAAGCGCGCACCTTATTTGTTAGGTGGCGACTTTTGACATGTATATTTGGGGGCATCTTCACTTCGGAAATCACTACTACTACTAGCTTCATGTATTATCTAAGGTGAGTCTATAGCCTCAATTTTTATTATCTTGTAAATGATTTTAAACCCGCGAGGGTGAATACATGCTGTTTTTTAAAGTGAACACAATTATTTTTGGTATGTTGGACCCGAATATGATGATAAATGCCTAAGTACCATTGTCTTATGAAGTCCCTGAAATTCATGAACTGTTAATTACCTTGCGAGGTAAACGCTAATACATATGATAGATCTATTTGGTTTGACAAACCTTATCCTAGGGTATGTATCCATAAGTGATCACCTGAAAGGGATATTATGTATAAGAGGTCGTTGGTATATGACAATATTACATGTTGTAGGGGTGTCGTAAGTGATTCGGTTGACGTGTTGGTTAACTTTCAGTTGTATGAGCTTAAGGCATTTATCGATATATATATATATATATATATATATATATATATATATATATATATATATATATATATATATATATATATATATATATATATATATATATATATATATATATTTGACCTGTCTATGTGACAAGCTTGAGATGATTAAAAATTCTTGTTCAAATTATGGTTTGGAAAACCTATATACTTGCTCAACCGTTGTGTTGATGATTTTAAGCATGTATTTCAGGTAATCAAGATGGATAGCAGCAGAGCATGTGAGGAGGAAGTTGGTGCTTAGTTGTCTAAATTTTATTTTATTTTTTTTCCATCCTTTGAAATGAATAAATGACTTTTAAAGTCTTTTATAAATGTTTTGTTGGTAATGGTTTTTGGGACTAAACGCTACTCTGATTTATATATTGGGATGGGAAACTTTTTAGACAAGATTGTATAATATTTTAACGTCTCTTTTGATGTCGTTTTCTATGATTGTGTGTGATGTGCTATGAGTAGCGCCCCAAAGTGGTATTCCGCTGCGTGGTAATTTGGGGGTGTTACAAAATGGTAATCAGAGCCACAAGTTATAGTGAACTAGGTCGATTTTGAAAAACCTAAACTATAACTTTGGTGTGTTATAAAAAGTTTTAAGCACGCAACTACTCTGCATGGCTCTGGTAAGGCTATTCTTGTATTACTTTATGATTGATTGTGATTATATGAACCTATGTGTATATAGGAATGGTAGTATGTATATGTATGATCATACTATGGTATTTAAAGGCATTGTGCGTGAAACAATAGTCCTTGAATGATTGTCGTACATTTTATAATACGGTTTTGTATCGGATTTGGCCTCACCGCAAATCACCGATCTTGATGATTATGTATTATCTGAATACGAGTATGAAACTCGTTTGATACTTTAAGTATGTATATATATTGTTTCGTAATCTATCGCATATAGACTTGTTTAAGCTCGATTGTTGTCATCGTATCGTGATGTGCCATTTTAGGACATCTCCTTTCGAAACGTAATTGATTGATGTGATATTCATGTTCCGAGTACTTCTTATGATTTTGAAGAATCATTTCTCCGAGGAGACATCTTCTATGTAATTCGACGTGTGATTTGATTTTATATGACTACGTTTTATTGGTGAAAAGGAGGATGCCAATGTTGGACCCAAATTATATATGTGTCCAAACCAACTATATAGTTGGGTACAGGGTATGCTCGTAGTAGTCATTCGGTTGAGTGACTTAATACCTTGTATCTAAATGGAATGGGACATTTAGATATAGAGATTTTAACTCACCCAACTATGAGTTGTTTAAGGTTGTCTTATTTAAATGGATTGGCACATTTGAATAAGAAAGTTTTAAACCACTGAAACTTAGATTGTTTGTGTTTTCTCTATTCAGATGGAATGGGACGTTTGAATACGGAAATCATGATGTAAGTTTATTGACACCTTGTATTTACTATGTTATGTAATTTGGATTTGATATTGTGTTGAGAGGTAGTAATGCTTGAGTAGGATGACTTATAATCGTCTCTTTGAAATGGATTGGGACGCCTTTTCATTTGAACAGGAAAGTTATAAGTTCCAAAAGTGTGAATTTATAAACTCTAGTATACATGAAAGGGGATGCCTTTTGATGTAGACAAGGAGTTATAAATGAGTGGGCCCAAGTATGTCTGGCTCGATTTGTGAGTGTTTGGTGTGCGTGGGTCATTATTCGTATCGTGTTTCGTTGATATGGATCGTTCAGTGCCGACGTCATTATGATTATCTTCGAATATCATCTATGTACGAGTAACCCGTTGTACTTCTCTCGAATTATGATTTGTTTTGATGGACCATTTCTAATGTGTCTCGATGATCGCGAGCTTTATAAGCTAATTGGTAAGAACCGTTTACCGTTCCGAGAATAGGCGACTTGTTTAAGCGTCACCAGGATTTATGTGTATACTTGTGGATTGAATGGGGATCGAGTTATAAATGGCAACTTATCGTGGATGTGAAGATCTTGTAATATTACTTGCTACTATCGAATGGTTACCAAATACTTTTCTTGATAACGAAACTCTTGGGGGCCAGTATGACGAATTAAACGAAGAATATGATGTATCACCTTGAATACTGAAGTAGGAATTATTGGAACGCCTTTGTATGATGAATGCTGAAGTAGAAATTATTGGGACGCCTTGTATGAGAATGCTGAAGTAGAAGTTAGTGGGACACTTTTGTATGTTGAACACTGGAGCAGAATTTAATGGTACGCCCGATATGTTGCGAATCTTCGCCAATGGACCGAATTTCTTAATGATTGGAATGAATAAATTCGTAAGCACCTCGAGGAGTATGTTGGAGCCGACACCGCAAGTGGAAAGACTTTAGAGATCGAGTTGTATTATCAAGGGTTCATTCAAGGTTTTCTCGATGAACAACGTTGGATATCTATATTTGATGTTTATGTTCAACCTTTGTTTTTTAAGGTATTTATGTGGTATGTGATCTATTCGAGTGATCGTAAGTTGTGAGAACTTGAGACGACATTTTTCAATGGCGTCCGATCATGTAGAACACTACCATGTAATATCTTTTTGACTTTGAATGACGATGCTTATTGAGACTTTGAATGCGCATGAGCGAAAGTGAGATGGTGTCTTTGTATTATCTTTTGAGTATGGATCCACGTGTGAGCACCCTCTGATGACGAAATATTTTCTTGTTATTTCTTTTTGATATGCGTCCATGGCTATCCCGCCAGTGGATATCCTTTAATTTGAAACTTTCCTTTTGACTGGACTTACACGAAAATCCTGTCACCTACTCTCGTTGTCGAATGAGCTTCGTGTAATTTATAAAATTTTCATGTGTTGAGCTTGAAGGAGTGATTAATGGATAAGGATTTATTAATCCCCTTTAGGTGGGATACAACTTGACGACAGGTTGTGTTTTGTGGATGAACCAGTGGAGATCTTCGATCGAGACATTAAGTGTTTAAGGCTGAGTAATATTTCCATTATGGAGATATGATATAATTAGAGACGTGGACCAAAATTCACGTGAGATCGTGAAGACTTCTTTAGGAAAAAGTGCCCTCATCTTTCCTAGTGGTAAGCAATACGAGTATGAGGCGAGGTAAGCGCCGGGACGTCGCTCCTTTAAGGAGGTGGTAATATAATAACCCGAACTTAACGTCATTATTTTACCTTAACTATATAACTGATTTTGAATTTCTAAGTATCGTTATGTTTGACGGTTTACGTTGAAACCGATAATGTGTGACTATAATTAATTGTTGTGACAATTGAAGAGTACTAATAGTGATCGCGATGCCAATGGATGCCCAAATATTATATTTTAGTATCGATTATTTCGATATTTGAATTTTCTGAAATTTTTATTTCATTACGGATTAAGTCGGGTCGAAATTCATTATTTCGTTTTGTTTGCGTTTAATTATTACAACGATCGATTTAACAAACGAGATTTATATTTTTATGAACCCGGGACGAAACCCGACCCTCGTATATATTTTTAAAATTGACTGTTAGTAATTTCCCGCTTTTTAACTAATGTTTATATTTTAACCCAAAACTATACACTATATACAAAAACTACCTAACCCTACTATATAAAGGTTACTATTTACACACACATGTATATTCAACCAAAAAAATCATCTCTCTTTCTCCTTTCTTCTTCTTGCCGTCACATCCAACAACAAAAACCCCTTTGATCATCTAAATTTAGTATGATCAATGAAAAACAAAAAGAAGTCTCATGTTTAGAATTCAATGGAGATTCTTATGGTATAATTATTATTAACATACAAGTATTTTTAATCTTTTTCATTTTTGATGAAGAACAAAGACGGTTTGAACAAAATTTATGGTTGTATGATATTGTTTATGATTATAATAATTCATTTTTGTTATAGCATGTATGAAATTTTGATGGGTTTTGTTAATTATGATCATGCAAGTGATTTAGAGATGTTAGGAGTTGTTTAGGATGATAGGTATAGGTTATTTGGAGTGTTGTTGATGTTAAAAATAGGTCAAAATGGGTGTTGAGGTGATTTTCAAAAGAGTATTTTACATCAGTGGGTTTAAGGTAATTCGGCCAATTTTAGGCTTGAGTAAAGTTTGATATGATTGGATATTGTTGTAGTAGTCCTCGAGACGCTCGTTTCGATATAAGATAGAGCTTCTAACTCATAACGAGGAGGAAGTTATGCTAGTTTGATTATTCGTGTACCGGGAGACGTGTGTTGACACAATACAAAATTGTTGTCGATATTTAGATCGAATCCCGGGAACTATAAGTTGAGTTTTAAAACTGATCAAAGGCTGTTGTTAGGTTATAACCTAGCATTTGGGGTCTATTTTCAAAGTAAAGTGTGGATTTTGTAAATGGGAATGTTTAACGAAGTCAAAATGGTTTTACGAGTCAAGTGTGTAAAACAGCCCGGTTTTTAAGGTCTAAAGATGTGTCGAGCAGGTGGTTCTAAAATGTAAATCATTTAATGAAATTTAAACTTAGCCTTGTACAGATTATAAGTGAGTTTGTCACCAAGTTTCGTCGAAAACGGAGTTGTTTAGGTATGAGAAATCAGCGTGTACTTTTGGTAGGTACCGGCTGAGTATTATTGGGAGGTACTTAACCTCGCGTCATAGTTTGAGGCGAGAGGCTAATCTATTAGCTTCTAAAATTTCTAAAAGGATATAAGTCTTATGTGTTAGTGTATATTCTGAGATTGGAGACCCGTGTTGGGTACTTTACCAGTGTTGATTTGGCATCTTGAGATGGATCAATAACGAATGTACTAGTTTTGGAAAGCTAGTATATATTTTGGGGTTTAGAAGGAAATCACTTGCATTGATTGGTCATGTCTATGTACATACTATTTTGAGTCGTTGATTTTATTATATTAAGTATTTTTAAGATAATTAAGTATGTTGCTAAGCGCGCACCTTATTTATTAGGTGGCGACTTTTGACATGTATATTTGGGGGCATCTTCACTTCGGCAATCACTACTACTAGTAGCTTCATGTATTTTCTAAGGTGAGTCTATAGCCTCGCTTTTTATTATCTTGTAAATGATTTTAAACCCGCGAGGGGGAATACATGTTGTTTAATAAAGTGAACACAAGTTGTTTTTGGTATGTTGGACCCGAATATGATGATAAATGCCTAAGTACCATTGTCTTATGAAGTCCCTGAAATTCGTGAACTGTTAATTACCTTGCGAGGTAAACGCTAATACATATGATAGATCTATTTGGTTTGACAAACCTTATCCTAGGGTATGTATCCATAAGTGATCACCTGAAAGGGATATTATGTATAAGAGGTCGTTGGTTTATGACAATATTACCTGTTGTAGGGGCGCCGTAAGTGATTCGGTTGACGTGTTGGTTAACGTTCAGTTGAATGAGCTTAAGGCATTTATCGATATATATATATATATATATATATATATATATATATATATATATATATATATATATATATATATATATATATATATATATATATATATATATATATATATATATATATATATAAGACATGTCTGTGTGACAAGCTAGAGATGATTAAAAATTCTTGTGTTCAAATTATGATTTGTAAAACCTATAGACTTGCTCAACCGTTGTGTTGATGATTTTAAGCATGTATTTCAGGTAATCAAGATGGATAGCAGCAGAGCATGTGAGGAGGAAGTTGGGGCTTACTTGTCTAAATTATATATTATTTTTTTCCATCCTTTGAAATGAATAAATGACTTAAATTCTTTGATGAATGTTTTCTTGGTAACGGTTTTTGGGACTAAACGCTACTCTGATTTATATATTGGGATGGGAAACTTTTTAGACAAGATTGTATAATATTTTAACGTCTCTTTTGAGGTCGTTTTCTATGATTGTGAGTGATGTGCTATGAGTAGCGCCCCAAAGTGGTATTCCGCTGCGTGGTAATTTGGGGGTGTTACATTTGCCGAACAAAGCAAGAGTCGTGAGATGACACATACAAACACACCCCGAATCATCAAAGATCAACAAGCTTTGATTCTCCCTTTGTTTGTGTTTCTTGGACGGTTGCTTCTCCCCACAGGGCTAGGTTTTTTTTTTCTATAACTTGAATAATGAAATGACAAACTACAGCCTTTATATACTTTTTACTTTTCGTGTTTTAATTACTTCTCATGTGTTAAAAATCATGACATGTGTTCGTGTTTTAAACCCGTGTTAATTCTTGTCGTGTTTTATTTACTATACGTAGATAGTTGAAATTAATAAATAATATTGTACGTATTACTTGTATATAAACATTAACTATTCATGGTACGTGTCGTGTATGAATTGATTATTAAAGTTTTAATTAATCCGTGATTTCGTGTAATCAATGCTTCATGTATTTTATGCGGGTTTTACAACCCTTCCCCTCCAAAAATAATAATTCCTCCTCGAATTAGAGACATGATATGGCTGAAAGAACATGGACGTGACGTGGCTGGGGAGAACATGGAACGTGGCGTGGCTGAAAAGAACATACTTGGGTCGTGGAAGGAAACGAGGATACGAATTCCTGATGGACTCCTCCGTTCCCAAGTCGCTTCCTGCTCGGGATGGTTCCTCTCAAAGGATCTTGACTGAAAGAATACTTTTGGGCTTCATGACCTTGTCTTGACGATCTAAAACAGATTCTGGTTCCTCAACGTAAGATAGATCCTCACGAGTCTGATCGAGTGGATAAGAAAATATCGTGCAAAATACATGAAACGATATTATATGAAATGATGTGACGATAACAATGCTAATAACCTCTGAGTAATGATACGAGAGACATTTAGGAACCGTAATACGTGAACAATTTTGAACGTGATACGTGAGCATTTGTGAACGTGATACGTGTACACATGGTGACTGATAAATGGAACATATGATGAACGTGATACGTGAAACATATCATGATCATGATACGTGAAACATATCATGAACGTGATATATGAAACATGTCGTGAACGTGATACGTGAAACATATCATGAACGTGTTACGTGAAACATATCATGAACGTGTGATCACGTAGGAGGTATCTCCCAATGATACGAGATGAGACGTGAAATCTGACGTGAAACGTTTGTCTAATGATGGAAAGTTGTGTTAAACTTGAGTCTGGTCTCCCAAGTCTTCCGCAACCCTTTTCAAGAACGAAAAGCGAAACGTAAATCGTGAGATAGAATATGATCATGAACGTGAACAATATCATGAACGTGAATGCGAAAAGCAAATCATGAAATGGCAAGGACGTGAATGCGTACAAGGTCGTGATCACGAAAGTGAGACGTAATTGTGAGCGTCAACGTAAACGTGAACGTAAATTTCTATCTGATATGATTGTTGATGGAATACCATGAGATCGTACAATCTCATGTTCAAATAACTCTGTCAACTAGTTGACTGCATAATGCATACGGATATGGAGGTAATATGCAGACTTGGCAATGATCGGCAGCAACTCCGATAACATCATGCCTCCTCTGAGTCCGTGGTAGCATGGTACTAAAATACATGGAGGTCTTGTCCACTTCTATTCATAAATTTCTAACGGTTGAAATAACTACTAGCATGTTGGTGTTCTATCTTAACCTGCTGGCATGTCAAGCATTTAGATATGAACGTAACTGCATCTTGTTTCACCGCTCCACCAAAATGTGGTTTTAAGATCCCGTTACATCCCTTTAGAACCTGGGTGCATAGACGTTCAAAACTATGAGTCTTAGCCTTCTCTTAGTGTAGGATCCTCTGGAACACATCATTTAGTATAGGATTCTTTCCTTTACGCGTAAGCTTAGTCATGGTAAACTAACCGTGAGAAACAACATGATTCAGAGTGTCACTGTAATCGCCCAAAATTCGTACTTAAAAAGTTCAGTGAGAAATTTCTTGTGTCGTAGAATTTGTAACATAATGTGAAGATGGTATTCGTGCTCTTCTCTAGACTTAGAGAAGATCAGAATATTAGCAATGAATGTAATGACGAACTTGTACGAGAATTCATGAAAATTCTACTTATCAAGTCCATAATTACAGCTGGGGTATTCGTGAGACCAACAGGCATAACCACGAATTCATATTGAACATAACGTGTGCGAAAAGTAGTTTTAGAAATGTCCTGCTCTTTCACTCGCTATCTTTGGTAGCCTGATCGTACATAAATCTTGGAAAAGTGTTTAGAGTCTGGTAGTTGATCAAATAGGTTATTAATACTTGGAAGAGGATAACGATTATGAATAGTGATCCCGTTGAATTTACGATGTTCGATGCATAATCTCATGCTACCATCCTTCTTCTTTGATAATCAGAACCGGTGCACCTCATGGTGGTACACTCGGCGAATAAAGCTTCGTTCTGGCAATTCTTGCAACGGATCCTTCGACTCCCGGGGTTCAATGGAAACCATGCGATAAGTAGCCTTGTAGGTAGGTTCAGCTCCTGGAATGAGCTCAATGCCAAAATCCACTTCACGAATGGGTGGTACACATGGAAATTCTTCTGGAAATACATTTGGGAATTCTAAAATAATCGATGGATCATAGGTTTAAGAAACTTTAGAAGTCACGTCATAAATGGTAGCTAGAAAGTTTTCGTAGGCATGGAATAATAAAGCACGTGCTTGTAAGGCATAAATAGTTTGTACAGATTTTCCTGGTAGGAATCTTGATGGCTGTATTCAGGGACCCAAACATTGCCAAATATGACCCGATATGAATGGAAATAAATCGTAGTGTGGTGTGCTGCTAACCAGTTCATGCCTAAAATCATATTGAACTCGCACATGTCCAAAGGAAATGCGTTAGTAGAATGAATCTTGTCATAAAAATGAAAGAAATTGTTTATACCTCGTGATACGAACTGAGTCTTTTCTGGTCGTGGATATAGGTAATTCATGATCAAGAAATGAAGGTGCCATGTGAATACATGAAGTAAACGTGGCAGGTCTCACTGAATGTGTTATGCTCGTATCCAACAGAGCGAATACTGCGTGTCCAAACATGAACTATACGCCGGTGATGGTTCCTGAAATTTTATTGGCCTGACCCATACTTTAACACCCCCAATTTACATTGCGCAACGGAAATACACAATTGGGTGCTAAACATAATTATCATCACACAAGGTATATTGAACGACTCAAAAGAGAGACGTTTACCATAAAATATAAACAAGAATTCACACAAAGTCTAAAACAAAATTTTCATCCCATAATGTACTAAAACAACACCAGAGTAAAGCGTTTAGTCCCCACGGATCTCGACTAGCAAACCAACAAGTTTCAGTACAGCACATAAACATTTTACAAATTGTTCAACAGTAAAAGGATAGAAATTGTTTTAGACCAACAAACTTAAAAATCCAACCCACAACATCCACGACAAAGCTCTGCCATCTATCACCTTTGATTACCTGAAACACATGCTTAGACGAGTCAACAATAATGTTGAGCGAGTCCATAGGTTTAACAAATCACATTTGAACACAAGAAGAAAATCAATCATAATAATTTATAGAATTGTCGTGCACACAATCTATTTCAAGGCAACTCATTCTATTTAAGCTCATGACACCGACCCCTTAACCAATTAGTCACCCACGCCAAATGCCAGCATGACTAGATAAAACCATTGCCCCTCTAGGGTATTAGTTGGTAGATATATACCCAAATCTCATTCTCGTAAATTATCCTTCCCAGAGGTTACTCAACGTAATGCCCTAGTCTCAAATAGGGTGGTCAACCCAATAGTACTATCATTTGAATAAGCGGCTATTCCCAACTTACAACATCAAGTCAGAAAATAGTTAACACTTCATGAATTTAGGGTCTTTAGCAACAAGGTATTCAATACAATGCAAGGCAACATAGGCAACATTTGGGTCCAAACAATTAATCATGACTTGTGTTCATTTATTTTCAAATAGCATGTATCCCCCTCGCGGGTAATAAAACATTTAGTAGCTAGCATGAAAAGCGAGGCTACAGACTCACCTTAGTATAAGAGACCTAGCGAGGTGATCGTTGATGATAGAAGATGCCTTTCAAACACCAGAACCGCAACCTATCAAATAAGGCGCGTTCATTAATAATGAATCGAGAAATAAACCATACATAAGAATATCAAACTCAAACTCATAAAATCACGAAAAACTCGAGAGAAAATTATACAAGTAATACTATTACACTCCTCTATATGTCTACTTTATCATTCTATACTCTCGACAAAATATGTCGGCACATACCAAATGTACTAGCTCATTTACCCTAATAAGACTCGTCAAACGTTTATGAAACGACTTGAGGAACTAACTTACTATCTATAGAAAGCCCTCTAACAAGTTTATCAAATGACTTTACTTTTAAAGTTCCCTGCCCGACTCATCTTTGAACTACAAAAACCGGATAGTTTTACGTCATCGACTCATACAACCGTTTTAACTTCTATAAACGACTCCATTTGCAAAACCGATACTTAGGTTTGAAAATAGACTCACCCTATAGGGTTTATACTTCTTCATCAGTCCTTGACTCATTTCAAAACTCATTCTATAGTCCCAGAAATTTGATTCAAATATCATCAACAACTATATGTCGTGTCGATACTCGTCTCCCGGTACACGAATAATCAAACTATCATAACTTTTCGCTCGTTTGGAGCTATAAGCTCTACTTTATATCAAATAGAGGCTAATCAAATTCTCTACAACCTTATGCAATTAGTTAAGCCTTAATAAAATCATAAGGTACCCAAAACTACCCTTTTTCCTACTGATCTAAATTACCCTTCTAAATCTTGCATGAAATCATGTTTTTAACCAAAACCAACCATTTTTATCATCATCCCATAACCCTAATAATAACATAACTCATATATAACACTTGTATCATCCTCAAAATCAAAAACCCAAAATCAAAAACAAGTTTTTAACAAAAACTTAGCATGATAATCTCTTGATCATCACCAAAATCACATGCATGACCATAATCTTGACCTACCAACCCTAAAAAAATAAAACTCTATGCATGTAGCCAAATTTAGTACCAAAATGTTCTCCTTTGAATTCTAAAGATGGTACTTGTGTTGGTTTAGCTTAGATCAAGCTTAAAATTTGATGAAAATTGATCAAAGTGGTGTAGGGGGTGACAGCATGAAATAGAAAAAGGAGAGGAAAAAAAGATTTTCCTAGTTTATGGTTAACTATGAGAAAGTAGGTGGAATTTTTAGCTTTTATATAGTGGTGGAGAGACCTTTCTTGTCCATTTGTAATAGTTGTGGTCCAAAATGAAAATAGTTAGCTAAAAAGCGGGAAATGACTATCTGTCAATTTTGAAAATATTCACGTGGCTCGGGTTTCATAAAAATACTTCTCAAAAGTTAAAACGTATCTCAAATATAATAATATCGTCTCCCGACTCGACTTAACACGTCATTTAAAAGAAATCATCAAAAATGACAAACATCGAACAACCGACAATAAAAAGTAAAATATTGGGCATCCATCGATATCACGCTTGCTAATACTTCTTATACTTATTAAATATAAAATATAAGTCTCCTAACATTGGTTTAAACTTAAACCTCCAAAAATAAATATCATTCAAACTCATCAAAAATTTCAAAAATAGTCGTAAAGTAAGATTAAGCAATGACCTCGGTTTCAGGTTATCACATCCCCTCCTTCTTAAAAAGAGCGATGTCCTCGGCGCTTAACCCTCTCTAAACAAATGAGGACACTTATACTTAAAGAAGTCCTCACGTTCCCAGGTAAACTCTGGTCCACGTCTAGAATTCCATCTCACTTTCACAATCGGAATCCTACTATGCTTCAATTTCTTAACTTCCCTATCCATAATCTCTACAGGTTCCTCTATAAAATGCGACTTATCATCAAGTTGAATTTCCTCCAATGGAATCACCAAATCCCTTTTTGCTAAACACTTCTTTAGATTAGACACATGAAAAGTATTATGAATAGCCCTAAGTTCATCCGACAACTCTAACTTATAAGCAACCAATCCAATCCTTTGGATAATCTTAAAAGGTCCAATATATCTCGGGCTCAACTTTCCTCTCTTTCCAAAACAAATCACTCCTTTCCATGGCGATACTTTCAGCATAACCATGTCTCCTACTTCAAATTCTAACGACTTCCTCCTATTATCAGCATAACTCTTTTGTCTACTTCTGGCAGATAGCAAACGCTTCTTAATTTGCACAATCTTTTCAGTTTTCTCAAATATCATTTCAGGTCCAGTCAGTTGACTCTCTCCTACATCACTCCAAAAAACTAGAGATCTACACTTACGTCCATATAAAGCTTCAAATGGTGCGGCTTTAATACTAGCATGATAACTATTATTATACGAGAATTCAACCAACGGAAAATGTCTATCCTAACTATTTCCAAAGTCAATCACACACGCTCGAAGCATATCCTCTAACGTTTGAATCGTTCTTTCACTTTGTCCATCAGTCTCCGGATGATATGATGTACTCAAACTTAACTCTGTTCCCATCGCTTTCTGCAGAGATTTCCAAAACTCTGAAGTAAACCTACTATCACGATCTAAAATTATCAACAAAGGCACACCATGTCGACAAACATTCTTCTTCACATACACTGTCGTCAGTCTCTCCATATTATCCGTCTTCTTCATTGGTAAAAAGTGAGCAGACTTACAATCTATCTACAATCACCCATATCATATCACAACCACTAGAAGTCCTTGGCAAACCTGTTACAAAATCCAAAGTAATCTTCTCCCATTTCCACTCAGGAATTTCAGGTTGCACTAATAATCCAGACGGCTTCTTATGTTCAACTTTCACCTTCGCACAAGTTAAACACTTATTAACATACTGGGCTATATCTGCCTTCATATTCGGCCACCAATATACTTTTTTAAGATCTTGATACATCTTGTCCGATCTAGGATGTATTGAATACTTAGACTTATGAGATTCATTCATCACTAAATCTCGCACTCCAAAGAATCTTCCTCAGACGGACACAATGGTAACGAAATCCTATTCCCAAAATATCTCAATCCATTCGGCCTTACTACAAACAACGGTTTCAACATTCTACTCGAATTTTCTGCCTCAATATTTTCTTTCTTCAAACCATTAGCTTAGGCTTTCAATATCATCTCTATCAAATCAACACTTTCCATTATTACCAAAGCTCTAACTCTTAAAGACTTATCTCTTTCCTTTCTACTAAGTGCATTAGCTACCACATTCACTTTACCAGGGTGGTAACGAATCTTGCAGTCATAGTCACTCCGCAATTCTACCCATCTCCTCTGTCTCATATTCAATTCCTTTTGATCCAAGATATGTTGCAGACTCTTATGATCAGTGAAAACCACACACTTTGTTCCATACAAGTAGTGTCTCTACAGCTTCAAGGCAAAAATCACATCTCCAAGTTCTAAATCATGAGTAGTGTAATTCTCTTCATGCTTCCTCAATCGTGTCGACGCATAAGCTATTACTTTCTCCCATTGCATCAACACAACTCCAAATCCTTTATGAGACGCGTCACAATACACTACAAAATCTTCAGATCCTTCTGGCAAAGACAAAATTGGCGCAGAACAAAACTTATCCTTCAGCGTATTAAATGCAGTTTCCTCTTCTAACCCCCATTCAAACACTCGATTCTTTTCAGTAAGCTTAGTCAATGGTTTAGCAATTAGTGAAAACTTCTCGATAAACCTTCTATAATACCCAACTAGACCAAGAAATTGGCGAACTTCAGTCGGCGTTGTTGGTACCGACCAATCTTTTATTGCCTCAATCTTAGCAGGATCCACACGAACACCTTCACTATCAATCACGTGCCCCAGAAATTGCACTGAGTTCAACCAAAACTCGCACTTAGAGAACTTCGCATACAACTTCTCTTTCTTCAACAATTCCAAAATTATCCTTAAATGTTTCTCATGTTCTTCTTCACTCTTGGAATAAATGAGAATATCATCAATGAATACGATAACAAACTCATCCAAATACGGCTTGCACACACGATTCATCAAGTCCATGAATACGGCAGGCGCATTCGTTAATCCAAAAGGCATCACTTGAAATTCAAAATGTCCATATCGAGTACGGAAAGTTGTTATAGGAATATCTTCTTCCCTAACTCTCAGTTGATGATACCCAGATCTCAAGTCGATCTTCGAGTATACACTTGACCCTTGAAACTGATCAAATAAATCATCAATCCTCAGCAATGGATACCGATTCTTGACAGTCAATTTGTTAAGCTCTCGATAATCAATAGACATTCGAAACGAACCATCTTTCTTCTTAACAAACAAAACAGGAGCACCCCACGGCGACGAACTCGGTCTAATAAATCCCTTATCCATCAATTCCTTCAATTGATCAGATAATTCCTTCATCTCTAACGGCGCTAAACGATACGATGCACGAGCAACAGGCGCAGCTCCCGGCACTAAGTCAATACGGAACTCAAATTCACGATGCGACGGTAATCCCGATAAATCTTCAGGAAAAACTTCAGGATACTCTCTAATCACAGGCACATCCTCTAGTTTCCTCTCATTCACACCATCATTACTTATCTGGGCAAGAAACACTTCACAGATCTTCAAACAAGAAACAACTCTCAAACGAGAAGTACACTCATCACCCTTCACCGTCAATACCCTATTCCTTAGCGGTATCTGAACTAATCTCTCTCCACAAACAATCACTACACCATTCGCAACTAACCAGTCCATACCGATAATTACGTCAAAAGATCCTAATTCTATGGGCATCAAATCAATACTAAACACATAATTCCCTAAGTTCAAGGAATAACCTTTCAGTATATAACTAGTGCTAACAACCTTACCATCAGCTAACTCCACATTATAACTAGTTGTCAATCTTACTGGTTCTCTATCCAATAGCTGTCTGAATCTAACATCTACGAAACTTCTATCGGATCCAGAATCAAATGACACACTAGCATAACAAGCATCGAGTAAGAACGTACCAGTCACCACATTTGGTCCTTGAGCTTGTCAGCATCTCCCACGACATAGGCTGGAGCAGCAGTCCCAACAGCAATAGCAGCAACATTGCCTCCCTGTCGAGCGCCAACCCTCGGACAGTTTCCTTGCTTATGTCCACGGCCTCTCATCCAAAACAATTAACCACCTTGACAGCATTGGCTCCAGTGGCCACACCCTTTTTCCTAAAATCTACCATTTTATGTCCGGCCTTCCCACACTTGTTGCAAGCAGGTGGACAATTCCCAACATGATACAGACTGCATCGACCACACTTCGGGTTCACTTTGTTTCCTTGGGGTCCAGTAGCAGCACAAACACCATCATTCCTCCTAATGTTGTATTGTTGAATCCTATTTGGTCCTTGGTTATTGTTGTTATGATAACCTCCTCTATTCTGCCCTTGGTTTGAATGTGTAGCTTCCCACTTTCACTTATTTCCCTCAGCAATACTATCCTTCCGATCCTGTAGCTTAACGTCTATCAAAGCATGAGCCATCTGAACAGCTTCATCAAAAGTCTTGGGTTTCGACGAAGTAGTCTCTCCCTTGATATTACTAGATAAACCCCTGATATACTACTTCATCTTCTTACGGCCATCAGCAAAAGCATCAGGACACAACAAACACAAATCAGAAAACCTCTTTGTATAAGCCACAATATCATTATTCTGTAGCACCAAATGCCTCAACTCATCCTCCAACTTACCTAACTCTTCCTCAAGATAAAACTTAGCAGTTAACAGTCCTTTGGTCACAGTCCATGTTCTAGCATTAGCTTCAACCAAACCTACAGTAGCTACCTGACTATTCCACCAACTTAATGCATCATACTGAAAAGTAGTTGCTGCAAACTTCACCTCACTAGCTTCTGAACATCCACTGATTTCAAAAATACTTTCAATGTTCTCAATCCACCTTCTTAACTCTAAAGCACCACTAGTACCACGAAATTAGGTAGGTCCACATTTCATGAAACTAGAATAAGAACATTCCTTTTGAACTTGTTGAGCAATAACATTACCTCCAGCTTGACCAGCAGTATTTCCTCCAACCGGCTCATCAGCATTACCTTCAACTGGATTAGCAGCATTCCCTTCAACTTGACCCGTAACATTCCTATTCTCTGTCTCTTGGTTCCTTGCAGCACGTTCGGCTTCCAGTGCTCTAGCAATAGCTTGCTCAATCATAGTACTCATAGTAGCAGTTGTCAATTTTGGCGGCATGTTTAGAGAATTAATCAAACAACAATTCAGTAATAACAGAAAAATGCCTCCCAACTCCTTCCTGCGTCATCACAGAAGAAAAAGAACAAGTAAGTATTCATATCAAGATAACAAGAAGGATTTCTTTATCAAGACGTATCATGGATACTACATGCACAAACAACGCAGTCCATAATTAATCATCAACCAAATCACAAAAGAACTAGAAAACAAATCATAGATCATGAAGGTAATTTGGATTGCAATGGAAAATTTCCACAAAATTGCGACAAGTAATGTCACTACAACCCTTCATCACGGCAAACTTAAAAGTCATTAAGTTTCATCACAAACTACAGTACCCGTCTACTTAAGTTCTATTACAACAAGGCTAATAAAACAACATAAGAAACTAAACATGTGATCCCCGCAGCTTCTTGTACATTGGCTCGTCATCAATACTGCTGTCATCCTCCTCAGAGTCTTCTTACACTTTTTCCTTTTCTTTTCGACTTCCTCCTTCACACGGCTTCACCAAAACCTGAGCTTCAACATGACTTGGCACATCACGAATTACCACACTTTGACTCGAAAAAGACCTCACTGGCAAGTCCCACACATTCACCCTTGTTTTCCTTTCTTGCTCCTCACGAAACCTTTCAGATTGCACACTCAAAGTCAACACCATAGCTCGCAGACTAGCAACTTCATCCATTTCCTTTGCTCTCACATACACTGACCTTCTCACACTAGAAACAAACTTGTCAAACTGCCTTTTATTTTGCTCAAACCTTTTGATCACTCGGGTTTCAACTACATACCTTTCAAATAAAGACCTATCAAAGTTTTTAAGAAACCAGTAAATGTTTTCATAAGATCTAGGACTTGGACAGTACACCTTGGCAATATCATCATGGATAGATCGGGCACTAGCAGCATTACTGGACTCAGTAGAGAAATCATTCCTAACACGGGCAACCCTAGGCAAACTGTTGGGAATAAATCTATGCTTACTTGTTTCCCCTGCTAGTTGATTATTCATACCCCTGCTAGAGTAAGTTCCCCCTGCTATATAACAAAGGCAGGGGGATCCGTTCCCCTGCTGGAGTCAAAGGCCCTGCCGTCAAGATAAACATGGAATAGATTTTTACGCGTTTCAGTTATTATTCCTTAATACTTTCCATAGTTTGTTAGTAGTGATCTTGTACGTGGGTCCTTGCATCTATAAAAGGATTCACTAGGTTAGCATGCAAAGTGTGTCTTTCTCATTTTCGTTTTTCATTATTATTACTTTAAGGTTTTGTAAACCCTAATACCACTTTGGGTATTCGTATATCTTTGATATATTAAAGTTCAACGTTTGAATCTCATTTGTTCTTGTGCTAAACATTACATTCCGCATCTTGTTTAGTTACTTTGCTTTGCAAAGTTTCTCTAGTGTTAGATTGAATTCTTTCTCTCTATCACAACCCTTAAACAAGCTATTAAGGTTTAAGATCTGACTTTGGGATCAACAAGTGGTATCAGAGCTTGTTGAGAAACTTTGTCTAAATCAAGAACAAAATCCTTATAGCAAACATGTCTTCAGATTCATCCACAAATAGCAACAACCACAATAACCTCAAGTTACCCATGTTGGATCCTGAAAACTTTGAATTATGGGAATTCAGAATCCAACAATACCTGAAAATGGAACACTATGTTCTCTGGGAGATCATAGAGTTTGGTGATCAATTCAACAAAATGGTGGCTGTTGAAGAAGGAAAGGATGAAGGTGAAAGTTCCAAAGGTAAGGACAAGAAGAAGTCTGCTGCTCTATGTGATAAGGAAATACTGGCTAGAAGGCATGATGTCAAGGCTCACAGCTCTTTGCTGTTGGCCCTACCTGATAGACATCAACTCAGATTCAGGAAATACAAAACAGCTAAGGAGCTATGGGAAGCCATAGGCACAACCTTTGGAGGAAATGAAGCCACAAAGAAGAAAAAGAAGAACCAAATGCTGGATGATTTTGCTTCTTTCAAAGCAAATGATGATGAATCAATTGGAGCTATTTACAATAGGCTTCAAGACATGGTGGCCCACTTGGAATTCTTTGATATTGAGGTGACAAGAGAGCAGGTGAATACCAGGTTTCTTAACAGCCTCCAGAAAGAATGGTTTGTCTATAAGGCAATCTGGCAGAATAAGGATGACTTGGACAACAAGAATATTGATGATATATACAATAACTTAAAAGTTTTTGAACCTATTGTCAATGAAATGAAGTCAAAAGGTACAATTCCCACCAACTCAAGTGGAGTGGCTGATCCCCCTGCTAACATGGCATTCATATCACAAAGCAGTGGAATTATCAAGAACAGTGGAATAGAAGTAGCCCCTGCTACTTATTCCCCTGCTACCAGGTCTGGACCTTCCTATGATGAAGAAAGACCAGCTACATTCAGCCTTGATACTGCATGTGCCTTCATAGCATCTCAAGGGCCACTAGGATCTACAGTGTTACACGAAGATCTGAATCAAATCAGTAAGCAAGCACTAGAAGAATTGGATATCAAGTGGAATATGGCTCTGCTAAGCATGAGAGCCAACAGGTTCCACAAGAAATATGGGAAGAAGATCACAATTAATCCATCTGATGTGGCTGGGTTTGATAAAGCAAAAGTTGAATGCTACAATTGTGGCAAGAAGGGTCATTTTGCCAGGGAATGCAGAGGACCTAAGTCTGGAAATAGCCATAGAAAGGATGAGGATTCTGGTGCTAAAGCCATGGTAACAATGCAGGGGATAGATGGAGCAAATGGATGGGACTGGAGTGCTATGACAGAAAGTGTGGAAAGAAATCAAGCTTTGATGGCTGAGGAGAAGGAAGAAAACTTTGCACTTATGGCCATGTCAAGTTCCAGCTCTGATAATGAGGTATATGATGACTCATACTGTACTAAAGCTTGTAGGAAAAATACTGAATCTTTAAATGATCAAATCAGAAAGATAAAAGCTGACTATATCAATTGTGATAATGATCTGGATAATTACAAACGTGCTTTAGAACAACTAGAGTCCACCATAAGAGAGTATAGGCAAAGAGAAAGTGATTATAGGGATCACATTGTGATTCTAGAAAGAGATGCCAAGGAGAATAACCAATCTATAAATGTCTTAACTGCTGAACTTGAAATTTTCAAAGCTAACCAAAAGATAGATGAGGAAACTGTTGAAAAATTTGGAAAAGCTTCAAAAGATTTAACCAAGGCATTTGAAATTGGTCAATCTCCTAAGGACAAAACAGGGTTTGGAATTAAGAACATGAATGCTACTATACCTCCACCCCCTGCTAACATCCATGCTGCCTATCCTAGAAAAGATTTGTCATGGACTGGTCTCCCTTGTTTTGAAAAACAGGATGACATTGAGTTTGACTTGAGTGCTTACATACCTAATAACCTTGATACAGAAGAGTCTCTAGTTAAAACTAGTGTCATTAGGGATGTTAAACAGGAACAGGTTGGCTTAAAGCTAATTGACAACCCTGTTAGATTTTCAAAAGAAGGAATTTCTAGCAGCAACCCAAATTCTAAGAGCATCTCTTCCAAATCTAAGGCCAGGCCACAGTCTCCTAAACCTACCATTAAATATGCTGGTATGTATAGGAATGTTAGAGGTAATCAAAGAAATTGGAATGACCAAAAGTCTCATCAATTAGGAAAAGACTTTGTGATCAATACCAAGCCCTGCTTCACATGTGGCAGTTTTGAACACACTTATCAAGAGTGTAAGGCACCAATGGAGATGGTGGCTGCAAATCCCTTAAAGGATATGCAACCTAGAGTCATTCTTCTAAATGCAGGGGCAAAATCCTTTTCCCCTGCCAAGTATGTTGCCCCTGCCTTGAGAAATAGAGTAGCTGAGAAATATGTTGCTCCAGCCCTTAGAAAGGAAAATGATGTTCACCCAAAGCCCAACACTTCTGTGACCACCCCAACACCTTATACTGCATATAGATCTGGCCCTAGACCTTACCAACACATGAACAGAGGCCAAAACAAAAGGTGGGTTCCCTCTGCTAAGCATAAGGATTCCCCTGCCAAAACTGGGGTATCTCCTGCTAGAAAAGTTGTACCTTCTAGGAACATGGGAAGATGGGGAAAAGCTGTGAAAGCCTCAGCTTGTTGGGTTTGGGCACCCAAAAGGGGTACTCAATCTAATGGTGTATCTCTAGTTTTTGATAAGCTATCCTACATTGATACACGAGGTAGATCCAAGTCTGTAATGGCTTGGGTCCCCAAGAAAAACTAATTTGTTTTTCCTTTTGCAGGTGACAAAGAAGACAAGGGATGATAGAGCATATTGCGACAGTGGATGCTCAAGAAGTATGACTGGACACAAAGCTTACTTGTCTAACTTTGTACCCCTGCATGACAATGATGGTGTTTCTTTTGGAGATGGGCATGGAACTATAACAGGAAAAGGAACTATTGTCACAAATGGAATGACTTTTGACAATGTGTACTTGGTGAAGGAACTCAAGTATAATCTCTTCAGTGTGTCACAGATGACTGATAACAAGAACTTTGTCTTGTTTACTGACACTGAATGCTTGGTATTAGGAAAGGAATTTGTCTTACCAAAAGACACTCCAATTGTTCTCAGAACACCAAGACAGAAGAACATGTACACAATTGATCTCAAGGACATCTCTCTCCAAGACAATGAAACATGTTTCATTGCCAAAGCTTCAGCAGATGAATGCAAGAAATGGCATAGAAGACTTGGTCATCTTAATTTCAAGAACATGAACAAACTAGTAAAGCATAATCTGGTTCATGGTCTTCCTTCCAAGTCTTTTGCCACTGAACATACTTGTGCAGCATGTCTGAAAGGGAAGCAACACAGAGCATCTTGCAAGACAAAAACAAGTATGTCCACCACCAAGCCATTGGAACTATTGCATATGGATCTTTTTGGTCCTACTTCTGTGGCAAGTATAATGAAGAAATGGTACTGCCTAGTAATTACTGATGATTTTTCAAGATTTACATGGACATTCTTTCTATTTGAAAAGAGTGACACTGCTGATATACTCATTGGGTTTATCAATCAAATTGAACTATCAAAAAGCATGAAGGTAGTTACCATAAGATCAGACAATGGTGGTGAGTTCAGAAATCAGAAACTGGATTCTTTCTGCATAAACAAAGGCATCAAGAGGCAATTTAGCATTGCTAGAACACCTCAACAGAATGGAGTAGCAGAAAGAAGGAATAGGACACTCATTGAAGCTGCAAGAACTATGCTGTTTGATTCCAAACTTCCAGTTATCTTTTGGGCTGAAGCTGTATCCACTGCTTGCTATGTGCAAAACAGGGCCTTGGTAGTCAAGGCACACAACAAGACCCCCTATCAGCTGTTTAATGGAAGACCTCCATTAATTGACTTTTTCAGACCTTTTGGGTGTCATGTTATCATCTTGAACACCATTGACAATCTTGGTAAGTTTAGTGAAAAGGGTGATGATGGATACTTTGTGGGTTATTCCTTAAACAGCAAGGGATATAGGGTCTTCAACAAGAAGACAAGCAAAATCACAGAAAATCTTCATGTGAATTTTCTTGAAGACAAACCTGAAGATGTTCAAACAGGTCCAGATTGGTTCTTTGATATAGATGTACTTTCCAAGTCCATGAATTATGTACCTGTTGTCTTGCAGAACACTAACATTTCAGGTACTCAAGAAACAAGTGATGCTGAGAAGTCACCTCTGAGGTACATGAATGTACCCTCATTGTTTCCTAGTGAAGCTGATAAACAAGAAGACAATTTTGCTTCAGAAAAAGAACAGCCAATCTCATCCCCTGCTATGTCTGAAGGCAGTGGAATGGCTGAAAGCAGTGGAATCCTTGACTCCCCTGCTAGAGGAATTGATTCCTCTCTCACAAAGGATCATGATGCTAATGAGACTACTGATGCAGAAAGAGAATCCCCACTCATCTCATCATCTACACCCATAAATGATGGTCCTATCATATCCAGAAGTGGAAGCAGAATCATCAGGAGTGGAGGTCCTAGTTATTCAGAGCTTCATTCTGCTCACAAGCACCCATCTTTAGGTCATGCTGTCTCTTTTGGAAGTTCCTTTGAGGACTTCTTTCCTAATCAAAATAGCCCCATCAATTCTGATTTGGAAGAAGATGAAACAGAAGTCATCATGCAGCCTACCTATAGAATCAATAAGGATCATCCTATCTCTCAGATCATTGGTGATCCTGAAGCTCCCAGACATACAAGGTATACAGCAAAGGAGCACAGCTTCATTGCTAACATCACTATGAAGTTCAATCATGACAACATGCAATGTTGTCTGTTTACTGCATTTTTGTCACAAGAAGAGCCAAAGAAGATTTTTCAGGCTTTAAATGACCCAAGCTGGGTTGAAGCTATGCAAGAGGAGCTCTTACAATTTGACATACAAGAGGTTTGGATTCTGGTTGATTGTCCCAAATGGGCAAGGCCTATTGGGACCAAGTGGGTGCTCAGGAACAAAAAGGATGAAAGGGGTATAGTTGTCAGGAACAAGGCAAGGTTAGTAGCACAAGGGTATACTCAGGAAGAAGGGATTGATTATGAAGAGGTGTTTGCTCCAGTAGCAAGGATTGAAGCTATTAGATTATTCCTTGCTTATGCCTCATTCATGGACTTCACTGTTTTTCAAATGAATGTGAAAAGTGCCTTTTTATATGGAACCATTGATGAAGAAGTCTATGTCATGCAACCACCAGGGTTTGAAGATCCAGAACATCCTGACAAAGTATACAAAGTGAAAAAGGCCATGTATGGCCTTCACCAAGCTCCCAGAGCCTGGTATGGTACTCTTTCCAAATATCTCCTAGACAATGGATTCAGCAGGGGGAAGATTGATCAGACCCTGTTTACTAAGAAACAAAAGGGTGACCTTCTGCTAGTACAAGTCTATGTGGATGACATCATTTTTGGATCAACTAACTCCATGCTTAGCAAAGAGTTTGCCAAATTGATGCAGGATAAATTTCAAATGAGTGCTATGGGAGAACTAAACTTCTTTTTGGGGTTACAAGTTCAGCAGCGGAAAGATGGGATATTTATCTCACAAGACAAATATGTAGCTGAGATTGTAAAGAAGTTTGGCATGTCTGATGGGAAGAAGGTGTCCACTCCCATGGACAAGGATCATCCATGGGGCAAGGATGGTCCTGGAAAGCCTATTGATGTCAGGAATTACAGGTCTATGATTGGGTCTCTTATGTATCTCACTGCTTCAAGACCTGACATCATGTTTGCAGTCTGCTTATGTGCAAGATACCAGGTGTCACCAACAGAGTGTCACTTATTTGCTGTGAAAAGGATCTTTAGGTATCTAAAATGTCATCCCACCCTAGGACTCTGGTATCCAAAGGAGTCACCATTTGAACTGATAGCTTATTCAGATAGTGATTATGCTGGTGACAACAATGATAGGAATTCTACAACAGGGGGATGCCAATTTTTGGGGAGCAGACTTATCTCTTGGCAATGTAAGAAGCAAACTATCATGGCAACATCCACAACTGAAGCTGAGTATGTAGCAGCTGCTGCATGCTGTGGTCAAGTTCTTTGGGTGCAAAATCAATTGCTTGATTATGGGTACAACTTTCTTAAAACCAAGATATTTATTGACAACAACAGCACTATTTGCATCATAAAGAACCCTGTTTTTCATAGCAAAACCAAACACATTGAAATTAGACATCACTTTATCAGAGATTGTTTTGAAAAAGGACTGATTGTCCCTGAGAAAATTGATACAGAACTTAATGTTTTTGATCTTTTAACAAAAGCTTTTGAGGTAGGGAGGTTTCAGTATCTGGTTGCAGGTATTGGAATGGTTACTACTTAAAATCTGATGTCTATTTTTGTCATGTGTAATCAGGTTTACTTCACTGCTGTTGTTGTATAATTGTTAGTCATTTTACCATTTCTTTCATTTCCACTGCTTTTTAACACTGATTCCCCTGCCTGGGGTTCATTCCCCTGCTAAGAGAATTTTTCTCTTAAGCTGGGTGTGTTTTTTTTTAACAAAAGTGGTTTTATGTGGTTTTAGACTAACAATGCAGAGATTCATATGGTGCATACTATTCTCCTTGGTGGATCAGGTATATACTCTATGTTTCAGGGGAGATTAGGTCAAACCTTTAGGATTCAGGGTATTCTTAGAATGCTCAAATATGATCTTAGATCATATCCACTGGTGAGTGAGGGTTCAGGATAATGATGACTTGCTGCAAAGCTTGTCAGAATTCTGAAACCTTGAGGCACTGTAGTGTGGGTTTACATTTCTTTATTCAAGCAGCTTGCTGCTCAAAATACAGATGTGTGGCACACATTGCCAAGACTAAATGACCATAGGTCAGGGACAAGGTTGGGATGGTGACTGGGGTATGCATGATTTCTTGGGATTACCTGGTGTAGGGGGACTTATGTATTAACTTTTTGTGTTGGGACCATTGCTGAATAGAGGACTCTTGAGATTCTATGTATCTATCTTGTGTATACAAGTGTGTGCATTAGAGCAGAGCTAGTTAGCATTAGTTCTTCCATGACTAGTTTAATATCCCTAGGAAAGTTTCCCCTGCTTTTATCTTTTATTCCCCTGCCTTCACAACATTCCCCTGTTTGACCATTGACCGACAATACCGTTACCCTGCTTATAGCCGTTGGGCCTGCTTGCTTCAATTTTGGTTAGGGAATATTTTATTCTTTTTAAAAGATATTTAAGGCGCTTTCTTAGCTGATTGGTAATCTTTTTAAAATATATTAATTTTTTATCAAGATTTATCCTCGATATTTTTGCAATTTGAAAATTTTGGTCCAATCACAGCTCTTCAATTCGCCTATATAAACTTAATTCCCTTTATCAGCAGGTCCATAAATCTCTCTCGACCTAATCCCACTTACCTCCCATCTCTATAAACCTCTAAACAATTTTCCAAATTCATCATGACTCTTAAAATTGCTCCTAATCATAACCAAATTGCTTTGCTTCATGATGAACCAGCCGAGTTTGCTGAGGCTGTGGCCTTTCTAAAGTCCTCATACTTCAGAGTGGCCCTTCTCATCAATCCTCGCATTTATACCTCACACATTCAACAGTTCTGGTCTAAAGCCATGACCAAAACAGTGAATGGAGAGGTCATAATTCAAAGCACAGTTGATGGTCATTCCAAGGTAATCACACTTTCCTCCATCAGGGAGAATCTCCTCCTTGATGATGAGGATGGAATAACCAACTTTTCTGAGGCTGAAATTTTTGAAGGTCTTGAAAAATTGGGGTATAAACTTTCTGAAAATCAAAAATTAAAGTTTGCTAAAGGCCAGTTTGCCCCTCATTGGAAATTTTTGATTCATACTATTATGCAATGTTTGTCACCCAAAACCACTGCTTTTAATGAGGTTGGTAGTGAGATAGCTTCTGCCCTGATCTGCTTTGCAACAGGAAGGAAGTATTGTTTTTCTCAAATGATTTTTAAAGGCATGGTTAAAAATGTTTCAAGCACCTCAAAGTTTTGTATGTATCCAAGGTTTATAGAAGTTTTGTTGAATATGAGTGATCATGGTCCCATTACACACAGAAACTATTTTTCAGCAACCAAACACACAACCAAACTTTTCACCACATTACTTGCACCATCACCTTTGTTCTCTGGCAGAAACATTCCATTCACTTCAATTATGCTAGATCAAATCAGACGGGAAGAAGCCAAACATCAAACAACCACAAATCAACCTGCTGAAACCCCTGCCAGGAACCTACCCCCTGTTGATCCACAACAAGAAAGGCGTTCAAAATCCAGGTTTGCCAGGTCTCCCTTGCCTGGTGAATCTTCACAAGCAGCAGAAAGGAGAGTCTCCAAGAGTTTGGAGCAACCTGGGGGTTTGGCTGCCACTACTGTCTCATCCTCAAGGGGTGAGCAGGATAGTGACACCATCAATAAGTCCTCTCCCCCACTCCATGATATCCAACAAGGGGAGCAATCCCCTTCTAGGATTGAGAGCAGTATGCAACCTTTGACAAATCTGGAATTGACGAAAATGTGCATGAGTCTGAAAAGATAGAATGCACAACTAGTACAAGATGTCAAAAAGCAAGGTCTGGTTATCTCTCATCTGGAAACCAGACTTGCTACTCTTGAGGGGAGGAGAAAGCCCAGACTGATTCTTTCCACAGATGAGGATGCTTCCAAAGGGGAGGAATTTCCAACCAAAGAAGGATCTACTGAGTATTATTCATATCCTGGTAGGGAGCATGGAAAGACAACAAGTGCTAAGGAAGGAATGGAGAAAGAAAGTGCAGATAAAGGAAGTGACAAGGGGAGTGCAACCAAGGATATTGCTCAAACATTGCTCACCATGGGCAATCAAGAAGCCCCTGCTTCAAAGACTTCCCCTGCCATTGCTGATCCCACTGCTGTAAGTTTATCCCCTGCTAAGAACATTACTCAAACATTTGTTAGGAAGAACAGAAAGCAACCAGCTCAGAAGGGGATAACAATCAAAGAACCTGCATCTAAAGCAAAACCAGCACCAGCAGTGGATCCAAAAGACAAAGGAAAAGGAATCATGGTGCAACAGCCCAAGAGAAAATACAAGCATCTGACTCCTGAACAGCAGAAGATCCAAGAAGCACAAGATGCACAAGTAGCCCTCAGGCTACAACAAGAGGAAATGGATATGCATGATCAAAGGATGGAGAATATGAGGCCCAAAGATATGCTAAAACAAGTTGAGATTATGCACAGGGAACTAGATGACAGGGTACCTCATGTTGGAGAATTTCTTGATCAATGGGAGAAGGAGTTGAAAAATGCTCCTTTGGAAGACAGGTATGAGTTGACTTGCCTTGTTTACAAATTTCAAACTGAATATCTAGAAAGAAGGGCAATGCAAATTCAGAGTGAGAAGTATAGAACATCAGAGAAAGGGCAACTTGATCACTACAAAGTTCTGCTTAAAAGGCATAGAAAGTGGAAGGATGGTGACTTCACAGATATGAGCTTTGAAGCCATAAAGAGAGCAGTCAGACCAGTTCTAAAGTTATATGATGTGGAGGATTGGATGACCATCAACACTCCTGAGGAAGCTGAGTATCTTAGGAGACAAAGTGAAGTGCTACAGAAAGCTAGAGCAACAAAGAAAAGAAAAGCTGGAGAGACTACACAAGCAGGTGCATCATCCCCAACAGGGGAATCACACCAAGCAGGTAAAAGTTTTCCAGAAGTACTTGAGAAGTCAGTTCTCAATGCACAAAGAGCAGCAAAGAGACTCAAGAGAATGGAGCAAGTGGGAATAATCACTAAAGAGTCTCAAGGGCCATCAAATGATGAAATTAATAAACAGCTGATTTTGCAGGAAAATGATGAAATCTCACCTAGTGAACTTGGAAAGAAGTTTGCCATTATAGAGTATGCTGTTTATGAACACAAAGGGAGAACTTGGTGGAAGCTTACAAGGGCTGACAATACAGCACAAACTTTTCTAAGTCTAGATGTCATGTTTCAAATTTTGGATAGTGAAGACTTAGAAGATCTGTGGAAAATATTGAAGAGGACGTTTGCTGCAAAACCTCCTACCATGGATGGTGTGGAGAAGGATTGGGTAATCTGGGAGTGCATGCATAGAATGTATGAACATGAATTATTTGATCCTCTATTTGATGCAGTGAATAAAGGAGATTTGGTGTATTGGAAGCTATTTACAAATTCTGGGGTTTATGAGGTAGTAATGGAAGGTGTGAGTGTTTATCTACTCAATCATAGGTATTATCCCTTCTCTCAGGAAACCTTGAAGAAGTTAGCACAGGCTAAGTTAATTGTTGATGCCAAAAAGCCTGTTGCTTATAATCTGGTAAGAATGGTTCATAGTCAGATTTGGCCAGAGAGCTTGTAAGCATCCTCATCAACTAGCATTTATTCAGAAACTTGTCTTTTAGGGGAAAGCACAAGTTTAGGGGAGGATTGTTGGGAATAAATCTATGCTTACTTGTTTCCCCTGCTAGTTGATTATTCATACCCCTGCTAGAGTAAGTTCCCCCTGCTATATAACAAAGGCAGGGGGATCCGTTCCCCTGCTGGAGTCAAAGGCCCTGCCGTCAAGATAAACATGGAATAGATTTTTACGCGTTTCAGTTATTATTCCTTAATACTTTCCATAGTTTGTTAGTAGTGATCTTGTACGTGGGTCCTTGCATCTATAAAAGGACTCACTAGGTTAGCATGCAAAGTGTGTCTTTCTCATTTTCGTTTTTCATTATTATTACTTTAAGGTTTTGTAAACCCTAATACCACTTTGGGTATTCGTATATCTTTGATATATTAAAGTTCAACGTTTGAATCTCATTTGTTCTTGTGCTAAACATTACATTCCGCATCTTGTTTAGTTACTTTGCTTTGCAAAGTTTCTCTAGTGTTAGATTGAATTCTTTCTCTCTATCACAACCCTTAAACAAGCTATTAAGGTTTAAGATCTGACTTTGGGATCAACACAAACCACTCAAATAACTATCACAAGTAGGCATAGAAGAACGTACAATAGGTCGCTGACAATCCTGGACAGTCGGTGGCACCACATTAGCTCTCGGAACATAACTACCTTGAATCACTTTGGGCTCAGTCTGTCCAACTGCAGTAGGAGCAATCCCATCATCCAGATATTCATAGGGCTCCTCATCGTCACTAGCACCAAAGTTATCTACTTCCTCACCTTCTAGTATATCATTCATCTCAATCCAATCATCCTCACGTGGTATATCAACCATTTTCTACATTTATAAGGGTTCAAGGATACTTAAGGTCATTGTTAAAAATTAATATGCAATACTCATGCATTGCAAATGTTATACGTAACCCATGATATGCAATGAAATGCAAATGATGTTTATGCAATGCTCGCAAAAATAAAATATGATAATGACAAGCACTCATCGCACTTTCAATAACCTTGATACAATATCATAGTATTTACTTAATAAATACTCGGGAAATCATTTCAGTTCTGAGGGATACATCTATGATACAAAACAAAACTAAAAGTGATCTTACCGGAGCGTTGCAGAGAAGTTGTGTGCTTTTGAAAAATAAATACTTTCGACCCCGAAGTTATAGTTTAGGAAAATTTTCAAAATCGACCTAGTTCTCTATAACTTGTGGCTCTGACACCAATCTTTAACACCCCTAATTTACATTGCGCAGCGGAAATACACAATTGGGTGCTAAACACAAGTATCATCACATAAGGTATATTGAACGACTCAAAAGAGAGAAGTTTACCATAAAATATAAACAAGATTTCACAGAAAGTCTAAAACAAAATTTTCATCCCATAATGTACTAAAACAACACCAGAGTAAAGCGTTTAGTCCCAACGGATCTCGACTAACAAACCAACAAGTTTCAGTACAATACATAAACATTTAACAAATTGTTCAAAAGTAAAAGGATAGAAATTGTTTTAGACCAACAAACTTCAAAAGCCAACCCACAACATCCACAGCAAACCTCCGCCATCAATCACCTTCGATTACCTGAAACACATGCTTAGACGAGTCAACAATAATGTTGAGCGAGTTCAAAGTTTTAACAAATCACATTTGAACACAAGAAGAAAATCAATCATAATCATTTATAGAATTGTCGTGCACACAATCTATTTCAAGGCAACTTATTGTATTTAAGCTTATGACACCGACCCCTTAACCAATTAGTCACCCACGCCAAATGCCAGCATGACTAGATAAAACCATTGCCCCTCTAGGGTATTAGTTGCTAGATATATACCCAAATCTCATTCTCGTAAATTATCCTTCCCAGAGGTTACTCAATGTAATGCACTGGTCTCAAATAGGGTGGTCAACCCAATAGTACTATCATTTGAATAAGCGGCTATTCCCGACTCACAACATCAAGTCAGAACATAGTTAACGGTTCATGAATTTAGGGTCTTTAGCAACAAGGTACTCAATAGAATGCAAGGCAACATAGGCAACATTCGGGTCCAAACAATTAATCATGACTTGTGTTCATTTATTTTCAAATAGCATGTATCCCCCTCGCGGGTAATAAAACATTTAGCAGCTAGCATTAAAAGCGAGGCTACATACTTACCTTAGTATAAGAGACCTAGCGAGATGATCGTCGATGATAGAAGATGCATTTCAAACACCAGAACCGCAACCTATCAAATAAGGCGCGTTCATTAATAATGACTCGATAAATAAACCATACATAAGAATATCAAGCTCAAACTCATAAAATCACGACAAAATCGAGATAAAACGATACAAGTAATACTATTACACTCTTCTACACATCTACTTTATCATTCTATACTCTCGACAAAATGTGCCGGCACATACCAAATGTACTAGCTCATTTACCCTACTTGGACTCGTCAAACGTTTATGAAACGACTCGAGGAACTAACTTACTATCTATAGAAGGTCCTCTAACAAGTTTATCAAATGACTTTACTTTTAAAGTTCCCTGCCCGACTCATCTTTGAACTACAAAAACCGGACAGTTTTACGTCATTGACTCATACAACCGTTTTAACTTTTATAACCGATACTTAGGTTTGAAAATAGACTCACCCTCTAGGGTTTATACTTCTTCATCAGTCCTTGACTCATTTCAAAACTCATTCTATAGTCCCCGAGATTCGATCCAAATATCGTCAACAACTATATGTCGTGCCGATACTCGTCTCCCGGTACACGAATAATCAAACTATCATAACTTTTCGCTCGTTTGGAGCTAGAAGCTCTAATTTATATCAAATCGAAGCTAATAGAAATATATACAACCCTATGCTATTAGATAAGTCTTAATAAAATCATAAGGTACCCAAAAATACCCTTTTTCCTACAGATCTAAATTACCCTTCCAAATCTTGCATGAAGTCATGTTTGTTAGGACCATTGTAATAGTTATATGTAATAGGTAGACTAGGAGGTATGTAGTTCCTGCTGGTCCTAGTCGTAGTAGGAGCAAGTCCTGCTCCTGGTCCTAGTCGAAGTCAAACTTTATTATTTACTTAATATTCTGTTAGGATATGCATGAGATATGTTAGGAAAGGATATGCATATCAGTTTTACACGTTTTCTTTAATGATGTATTAGTGTTTCCTTGGAGTATAAAAGGAACCTTAGGTAGAAGGGTTAGACACACCTTCACAAAACGTAGTTCTAGTCATTATCAATATTAGAAATCCTTAGAAAGGATCAAGTCTTTATAGTTATTCTGTTCTTCTTAATTATATTTATATTCTACATTCATATTGTGTATAGAGTCTCTTTGTGATTTGACTTGTGATTACATAAGTCATTCACCGGTCCTGACAGGCTGCAAGATCTACATCTAGTAGACCCAACAAGTGGTATCAGAGCCTGGGAGGGTCTCTATACAAGAAGAATCAAGTTTTCTTATTACTGACGTTTGTTTATCATGGCTGCCTCAACCTCTACTCAAACAGGAGACGACAGCACTCCTAAAACTATGCAACCTCAGCAGATCCTGGCTACGGTCTCTAACACGAATGGTAAATTCCCTCTTCTGAAGAAGGGTGAATATGATAACTGGGCAATGAAGATGGAATGGTGGATCACCAACACTGATCAAGATCTTTGGAAGATCAGTCTGAATGGGAACAGCAGGAAGCTTACTGGACGAGACAAGAATGGTAACATTACTCTTCTTGACCCCAAATCTCATGAGGAAATCATAGCTATTCAGAAGGAGGTAAAAGCAAAAACGATTTTGCTTCAATCTCTTCCTGAAGATCACATGGGTGACTTCTACCATTTGGATGATGCCAGAGAGATCTGGAATGGCATAAAAGCAAGGTTCAGTGGGAATGAGGAATCAAAGAAAATGCGAAGGTCCATGCTGAGAGATGAATTTACCGAATTCAAAATCTCAGAAACTGAAGGTCTCAATCAAGGGTATGATAGGTTCTAGAAGATATTGAGCCAGTTGAATCAACTTCGGTCAAAGCCTGATGATGGTGACATTAATGCAAGGTTTCTTAAAGCCTTACCCTACTCATGGAATCAGGTGGTGATCTCTCTCAAAGCCAAAGGTGGGCTTGACTATCTCACCTTTGATGATCTATTTCATAGGCTCAGAACTTTCGAACCCCATGTGAGAGGATTTCCTAGTGACTCTTTTCCCACTCCTGCTAATTCAGCCTTTGTGAGTTCTATGGCATCTAGTCCCATGTCATATGCAAGTAGCCCAAGCAATACTGTCTCCTCTCAGCATACTGTTCAGCATACTTCTGCTCCTGATCCTGCTGCCAAGTCTGGTAGTATGGTAGAAGCTGTTCTTCATTCTTTTGTGGCTGAAGTTAATGCTGAACAACAACTTGCTTTTGATGACTTCAAACAGGTCGATAAACTTGACCTAGATGAAATGGATCTTAAATGGCAGATGGCCATGCTTACTCTTAGGGTACACAAGTTTGAGAAGAAAGCAGGAAGGAAATTTAATTACAACCCTCGAGAGCCAGCAAGATTCGATCGAAGCAAGGTGCGATGCTATAACTGCCAGCAACAGGGTCACTTTGCAAGGGAGTGCCCTAGCAAGAATGATCAGGAGAAGAGCAGGTACTCCGCTTTCAAGGTTCAGGAGATAAAAGATGACAGGAAGGCATTGGTATCTGTTGACTCTATTGTCACCTGGAATGATCATCAGGCTTCTACTCTGGAGTCAGCTGAGTCCTCGACTGACGTGTTTGCAATGATTGCTGGAAATCTCTCTGATGCAGAAGAAGCAGACGAGTTTGCTCTTATTGGCATCTCACCTCAGGTACAACATTGTCCTCTTGATTGTCATGATAAATACTCAGAATTGTTGTCCCAATTTAATGAGGTAAATGATCAAAATGATAAGTATTTTTTAGAGGTTCAAGCCTATAAGGCTTCATTAAACACTTTGGAACAACAAAAGAGGTGGTTACAAGATACACAACGTGCGTATGAGGATAAAATCAGGATACTAAGCATTGATTTAGAAAACACTACAAATATGCTTAAATATACAGAAACTGAAAGAGATGCTAGTATCAAAGAAAAAGAGGAGATGCAAGCTAAATTAGATGCTACAATGCTAAGATTTGACAAATGGCAAAAGGCGCCTAAAAATCTTTCAAAATTAATTGATAGTAGCATGTCTGGCAGAACTAAAAGAGGCTTAGGATTTGAAAAATATATTGATTCAGAAGATGTATTTGATTTATCTTTCTCAAGTGTCTTTGATGCCGACAAAGAGGATGAGGGCAAACCTAGTTACAATAGGTTTAAACCAGCAGCAGAAATGCATGCTGTCCCTCCTCCTCTTACTGAAACTTTTATGCCTACCACATGGCATAATGACTCGGATGGATCACAGATGCTTGAGTCCCCAACAAGTTCTACTAATACTAATGACTTTGTCTCATGTACTTTCAGTGACAAAGTCGGTGACTCTGCATCTAGTGGTTCTAGTGAAGAGTCAAGACCTACAAGTTCCAAGTTGAATGAACATGCTGCTACTGGTGCTAGGAAGTGTGAAGAAAAAGTTGCTGTCAAGTCAAGTGTGTCTGGTCCTTGTTTATTGAGTCCTAGGAAGAATGTTTTTCCTATAAATGTGTGTAATAAAGTAGGCAGTATGAAACAATCTCATTCTAATAAAATGTCTTTCAAAACATGTTTTGTTTGTGGCAGTTCCTTTCATTTAATTAAAGATTGTGATTATTATGACACACATGCATCTGTTAATCATGCTTTTCCTGCTCCTGGTCCACCAGGAGCTGCTTCATATACTTCTAGAAGACTTAATCCTAGTGCTCCAACGTTTAATACTTCTAGAGTATCCTCTCCTTTCGCGTCTGATTATTGGAGAGATAGTGGATTCCAAACAACCAGTAATTATTTTCAAAATTTTAATCCAATCTATCCACATAATTTAGACCACACGTATTTTGGTTTGGGAAATTTGGGAACTGCTGTTAAGCCCTCATCAGGTTGTTCTTGGTCAAATACTAATACCCATATGATGCATAGGCAACCAAGGAACAACGGTGGATCTCATCAATCTTCTTGGCACTCTTCTAATGATCCACAAGGCAGGCTCAAACCTGAAAAGGTTTGGGTCCCCTTAAGACACTAACTTTTTTACTTTTATTCTCTTGTTGTTGTAGGTTACTCCATACCAGGATCCTAGTCTAGGCATAGTTTATAGTGGTTGCTCCAGAAGCATGACTGGAAATAAAAGTCTTTTCTCTAACTTTGTACCTTTTCATGGAGGCAAGGTCTATTTTGGTGGGGGTGAAGGCAGAATCACAAGCAAAGGGACGGTAAAGACTCCTAATCTAAACTTTGAGCAGGTCTACTATGTGGAAGCACTTGTGCTTTCCAAAGACTTTCAGCTTCCGGATGACTCACAAGTTCTACTCAGAATCCCTAGACGACACAATCTATATAGCATCAAGTTGAATGAAGTCAACCATACTGGTCAACTAGCATGTCTGGTTGCTAAAGCCTCAGAAGATGAAGCCACTAAATGGCACCGAAGGATGGGGCATGTGAACTTTAAGACCATTCACAAACTTGCAAATCTAAATCTGGTCTCTGGTTTACCTCCCAAGACGTTTCGAAATGATATAAATTGTATTGCCTGCAGCAAAGGCAAACATCACAAAGCATCCTTCAAGGCCATTACTGCTCTGAGTCTTATTACTGAACCATTGCAGCTTCTACACATGGACTTATTTGGTCCTACTTCCATCAGGAGCATTGACCACAAGCAATTCTGTTTGGTGGTAACTGATGGTTATAGCAGGTTTACATGGGTGTTCTTCATGGCTGCCAAAAGTGAGACCTACTCAATTCTTAGAGATTTTCTTACCTTGATAGAGAATCAGTTGTCCAAGAAAGTTAAAGGTATTCGTTGCGACAATGGAACCGAGTTTAAAAACAAAGACCTCATCGCACTGTGCAATGCTAAGGGCATCAAAAGAGATTATAGTGCTGCTAGGACTCCTCAACAGCATGGTGTGGCAGAAAGAAAGAACAGGACACTAATAGAAGCAGCAAGAACTATGCTTGCCGATTCCAAGCTTCCAACCATGTTCTGGACAGAAGCTGTTAATACTGCAAGTTATGTTATGAATAGGGTTTCTATTACCAATCCTCACAAGAAGACTCCTTATGAGCTGCTCACGGGAAAAGTTCCAAATATTTCTCATTTGAAGCCTTTTGGGTGTCCAGTCACCATTCTGAATACTAGTGACTATTTGGGGAAGTTTGATGGCAAGGCAGATGAAGGATACATTGTGGGATATTCAGCTCATTCTCGGGCGTATCGTGTCTACAATCTTCAAGCCAAACGGATAATTGAAACTATTAATCTCAGGTATTTTGAGGAGAAGTCAAACATCCAAGGCAAAGGTCCAGAATGGTATTTTGATCTTGATTATCTTAGTGATTCGTTAGGATATTTTCGTTTCAAAACTAACCATGATGCAGGAACACAAGTGTTTGCAACTTCTAGTACTGGTGTTCCTTCTAGTCTTTCTGATTCAGATGATGAGGATGACATTTTTGTGGTTCCATCCTATTCCACCACCGTTTCTCCTACTCCTCCTAGTGATGCAACTCCATTGGATGTACAGGATTCCCAAGCAGCTCTTGACACTCTTCTCAAACAACAACAAGAAGCTACTAAAGCAGCTGCTCAAGGTAGTTTTGAGTTTCCCTTGGTTGAGCCTACTGACAAAGTTGCTCCTGGTACTCCAGCTTCTGCTCCTAGTGCTAGCTCATCACCTACTGGTACTCCAGCTAGTGAGTCTGCTTCCAATACACGCTTCTCCAGTCCTTCTGATTTGGGGAACCATGAAAAGAAGTCTTCTACCAAGCTGGATGATATTCATAAACAACCGGTAGATGGGATTTTCCAAAATGCTTCATATGATGCAGACTTTGTTGGTGATCTCAATAACTTGGCACCAGAAGTGGAGGTTTCTTCCAATCCAGTCTTGCAATCACATAAAGATCATCCTACCACTCAAATTATTGGAGATCCTGGTTCTACTGTCAAGACACGTAGAATGCAGCAGAAGGCCTCGTCTGATCATCATGCTCTTGTGGGCTATATTGAGGATCAAAAGCGTAATAATCATACGGACTTTCAACACTGTTTGTTTGCTTGTTTTCTTTCACAGGTGGAACCTAGGTCTGTTTCTCATGCTCTTGAGGATCAAAGTTGGGTGGAGGCTATGCAGGAGGAAATGCAGCAATTCTTGTTTCAGAATGTTTGGATTCTGGTTGACTTACCAGATGGAAAGACAGCTATTAATACCAAATGGATTCTCAAGAACAAGAAGGATGCACGGGGAATTGTCGTAAGGAATAAAGCTAGGCTTGTCGCACAAGGACACACTCAAATTGAGGGCATTGACTATACTGAAGTCTTTGCGCCGGTTGCAAGGATCGAGGCCATTCGTCTGTTTTTGGCCTTTGTGTCTTATGTTGGCTTCACGGTGTTCCAGATGGATGTCAAGAGTGCATTTCTCTATGGCAAAATTGACGAGGAAGTGTATGTTACTCAACCTAAGGGGTTTGTAGATCCACTTCATCCCAAGAAAGTCTACAAGGTGGTCAAGGCTCTTTATGGGTTACATCAGGCTCCTAGAGCTTGGTATGAGCGTCTTTCAACTTTCTTGTTAAAGAATGGCTATAGAAGAGGTACTATTGACAAAACACTATTTCTTCGGCGGACTTCCAAGGATATTATCCTTGTTCAGGTTTATGTGGACGACATTATCTTTGGTTCTACAAGGAAGGAGTGGTGTGATGAGTTTGAACACTTGATGAAAGGCGAATTTCAGATGAGTGCAATGGGTGAACTGTCATTCTTCCTTGGTCTTCAGGTCAAGCAACAAACGGATGGGATTTTCATCAGTCAAGATAAATATGTCCATGAGATTCTTCAGAAGTTTGACATGGATCCTCTTGGACCAGCAGCAACTCCTTATGAAGTTGCTAAAATCAAACTTAAGAATGAGCCAGACCCCCCGGTAAATGTTCACATGTACAGGTCGATGATTGGCTCCCTCATGTATTTGACTGCATCACGTCTGGACATTATGTTTGCAGTAAGTGCTTGTTCTAGACACCAGGTGACTCCAACGGTTTCAAACTTAAATGCAGTGAAGAAGATTTTCAAGTATATCAAGGCTCAACCTAAATTGGGTCTATGGTATCCTAGAGAATCTCCTTTTGTTCTAGAAGCCTATAGTGATAGTGACTATGCTGGTGCTAATAATGATAGGAAGTCTACTACTGGTGGTTGTCAATTTTTGGGTCGTCGACTTATTTCATGGCAATGTAAGAAACAGACAATCGTAGCTACTTCTTCAACAGAAGCTGAATATGTTGCGGCTGCTAGTTGTTGTGGACAAGTTTTGTGGATCCAAAATCAGATGTTGGATTATGGTTTCAATTTTATGAATACCAAAATTTTTATTGACAATCAAAGCACTATTTGCATTGTGAAGAATCCTGTATTTCATCAGCGGACGAAGCATATTGAGATTCAGCATCATTTTATACGGGATGCCAATGAGAAGAAGCTGATACAGGTTCTTAAAGTTCATACGGATGACAATGTTGCTGATTTGCTGACTAAAGCTTTTGACGGTCCTCGGTTTAACCACTTGGTGGTTCACATTGGGATGGTCAATCCTTGAGGTCGAGGATTGAGGGGAGGCAAAGCCTAAGGGGAGGCTTTGTGTACATATTAGGTCAGACTAACGTATTGATAGTATTTAACAACATAGTTTCTTGGTTCTGATGGTGTGTGGTGCTTATGATGGAGGATTTGTGCTCTCTACTGGTGGATATGGCCTTGCATGACTGGCTTCTGGTCCTCTTTGGTCAGCTTCTAGTTATAATTGGTTGGCTTCTGGTGGTTTAAAATCCTTCTATGTCAAGTGGTGTTTGGCTCCTGGTACTGGTCTGGCATACTGTTCATTCCTTTTGTCCTTTGTTAATCACGTTTTGCTCCTGGTTTGACCATTGTGTGCTTTGACTGTTGGTCAACGCTCCCAATCCTGGTATTTACAAGTTTGAATTAAGCATGTTAATTGGGAGTTGGTTATTATGTTAAAAAGGGCAAGTGGTTACTATGCAATTATGGTTTAATTTGAAAGGGCAACCCCCCATTAATAGGGGTCAATGAACAGTTACCACTTTATTTATATATGGTCAACATACACCCTTGACTCACTCATTACAATTAACACACACACAAAACCGCTTCTACTCTCTACACCCTAATCCCAATCCTTCTTCCATCCATTCATCAAGATCCATGGCTGCTCTTGCTTACCAACCTGCTCACAACCGTGTTGCTTATCTGGGTAATGGTCCAAATCTTGAACATTTTGCTGACATCTTGGATTTCATTGAAGCTTCTAACTTAAGGTTTGCATTTACTGTCTGTCCCACCATATATGATAGTGTGATTCGTCAGTTTTGGGCGTCTGCTCAACTTGTGAATGTGGCTGGTCGTCCACGTGCACTCCATGCTACCATAGATGGACGTGCATATGTGGTGAATGAGGCTTCTATTCGCTCTTCTCTTCATCTTCAGGATGAGGGGGGTGTTGAATCAATCCCCAATTCGGAAGTATTGGAGGGGATGGCTGCTATAGGTTATGAACATGGGGGGAAGTTTAACTTCCAGAAAAATAGGTTTTCCCCCCAATGGAAGCTTCTAGTTCACTTTTTAATCCATTGTATGAGTCTCAAGTCTGGGAGTTGGGATGCTTTCCCTACTCCTTTGGCTACTGGTCTTATTTGCTTAGCCCAGGGTAGAGTGTTTAATTTTTCTCATTATCTTTTTGAGGGGATGGTTAGTAATTTGTCTACTGCTGGTTCGAGAAAGAAGTTTCTTATGTACCCTAGGTTTCTTCAGCAAATTCTTGTTTGTATTCCTCGTGATAGGACTGAGCATGTGCCGTCTAAACTTACAGCTAAAGTATATTACAATATGATGAACGGGTTTACTGGGGACTGGAGGCCCCTGACTGAAGCCATGTTGGGATTGGCTCAGGGTCCTATGGGTGAGGAAGAGGAGGCTCCTGAGTTTGTTGTGATTGATGATGACCCAATGGAGGAGGAGGCTCCTACTGCTGGTGCCACTCCTGTGGTAGAGGAGGAGCTAGTTGAGGAGGTGGTGGTTGAAAAACCATCTCCTACCAAGGCTGGTCCTTCTTCAGTCCCACAAAGGTCTCCATTTGTGGAGACTCCACCTCCTAGTCCTGCCCCACACTCGACTGATAAACCGTTTGATCCTAGTACTCCACAGGTTGACCCACATGTTGCTTCGGGCTCCAGTGATGCTTTCCCTGATCCAAGTTCTCTTGGTGGGCAGGCGGAGGAGCCTACTACACTGATATCTTTGCTTGATCTTATGCGCAGGTACCATGAGCGGATGATTTGTTTGGAAGCTGATTTAAACCAACATCGGAAGCTTACAAGGGAGTTTGTTCTTCCTCTGGCTGATCGCATCAAGGCGTTGGAGACTCAACAACGTCGTCGCAAGAAGCAAGTGGTCCATTCAGATTCTGATGAAGAGGGTGCGGAGAATGTTGAGGATGGCTTGACGTTGTTGGCAAAGGCTGCCTTTGCTGATAAAGTTTATGATGATTTGCTGGTTCCTCCAACGTCCTCCAATGTTCCTTCTCCTGGTGCTATTCCCCCTTCTATGGGTGGTGATTCTGATCCTGCTGATGGTTCTCATGGTGGTCCCTCTCATGCTTCGAAGGGCAAGGCCCCAATGGCTGATGCTCCTTCCCCATCTCGCAAGCGTTCCCGTCGCCAGATTGAAGAGGAAAGGCTTGGTGAGGAGGCTGCTCGTCGGGTTCAAGCTGAAATTGATGAAGTTGATAGGGCTGCTGAGGAAGAGCTTTGAGAGCGCAGGCGTGCACAAATTCAGCATGATGCCATGCATTGGAGTGATAGTGAATGGATGCAAGTGTTGACTGTTCTCACTCGGGATTATGCTCAGTTTAAAGAGCTTTTGGGTGATGATGTTGATGAACACAATTGTATTCCGCGTGCTATGGTAATGATGTGTAAACACCAGTTGGCTCTTGCTGCAGAACTTAAGAAATAGAGAAGGAACAGACCTTTATCTCGGGCTGAGGAGCGCCAGCAGATGCAACGTTATGTGAAATATCAATCTGCTGCTCATTTCAATGCTCCTTGGACTTGGGCTCGGGTGCGGGCTTTGACTTTTGATGAGCTAAAGGCCCTTTATGAAAAGATGTTTAAGCGTCAGAGTCAACCTATTCCGAAAAGATTTATTTACCATCCTCGTGGTATGACTTCTTCTTCGCCTGCTGGTTCTACTGGTCCTTCGTCTGCACCTACTCCTGCTTCTGCTGCTAGTCCATCTGGTTTTGTTGCTACTTCCGTTGGTCCTTCTACTACACCTTTGGTTGCTCCGTTGGGTTCTACTGCTAGTCCTGCTACTCCAATCTTTTCTACTACCACCACCACTCATGTTTCTACCACCACACCTGGTACTACCACCACCACACATGTTCCTGCGAGCACCTTTGTTGCTACCACCATACCTACTGCTACTACATCTGATGTGCCATCTCCATCACCACCAGTTCCGGGAACTCAACCTAATCCTACTT
The DNA here is from genome assembly GCA_025667525.1 of Glebionis coronaria. Taxonomy (NCBI): domain Eukaryota; kingdom Viridiplantae; phylum Streptophyta; class Magnoliopsida; order Asterales; family Asteraceae; genus Glebionis; species Glebionis coronaria. Next base: position 403,598,609 of record CM046880.1, read on the forward strand.
CTGATGCAGCTCCTAGTGGTCCATTGGGTGGACACATTCATGAGTCTACTTCTACTGCTTCCCCTGCTGCTGCTGAGGTTAAGGTAAAGGTTGAATCCACAACTTCTGATCCCACACCTAGACGTTCCCTTCGTCAGAAACAGGCTCGTCGTATTCGCCGTGGTAAGACAGTTCCTTTTGAGAAACGAGATCCTGAGAATTTAATTGATGAAGCTTCTGACAGCGATTCTGACTTACCCTTGGGCAATGGGAGCATTACTGGTTATACGGTTGAGCGTTCTACAACACTTCATGGTGGCGTATCCCATCGGATTACTTTGAGTGATGGGTCTGTGCGATTGGCAACGGGTTTGCAGGGTGTATTGTCTTGGGCTGACCGTATGGATCTTATGGCGTTGTATGGACTTGTTGATTCTAGTATGCCGTTCAACCCAATGGCTGTGTCTTCCTGGCCTGGTCTCCGTATCTGGGCTGATATGAAGCTAATGTTGGATGCTCCTCCTAATGCTCCTGTTTCGGGCATATGGAAGGATCAAATGCAATGGGAGATTCTGCGCTGGATGCTATATGCTGGATGTGGAGTTCATGTGTTGGAATTAGAGTCTGGTCATATGGTGTTTATGCTAACGGATGTGGAGTATCCATTGACTATTTCTTCGATGGAGGCGATGTTAGCAAGTCACTTGCAAATTTCTACTGCTCCATCTGGAAATGAGTCATCTATGGCTACGGCATTGGTAGAGGGTATTCAGGCACAGTTGATAGCAGATAAGAAGGCTGCTTCTGGTATGTAAGGTGATTGGGTTGTAAGTGTTTATGCTTTGTATTTTTGTTCGTTTGTTCTTATTTTCATTCTTTTCACCAATATGTACAGTGATTGGTGAACTTCATTCTTTCGTTAAAAATAAATAAATAAAAAAAACATTTCATTAAAAAAAAAAAACAATATACTTTTTATATAATATCTGCTTATACTTTTATCACAGTTTAGATTTTATACTTGTACATAATATCCCTTGGCTGCTTCACAGTGTGGTTTCTGGTTACTGATTTGTGATTGTCCTGGTACTTGGTTTCACTTGGTGTTGGACGTGGTTCACACAACAAATGGTTCTCAACTTACCATGTCTAATCGACAAGAAAAAGTTGATTCACCTTGAGGGTACGGCTCATGGTGCGATTCTCAAATCCGTTGATGGTTGCCAGGTTACCCAAAACTGGATGGTTTTCACTTGCCATAGTCTTGGACTGAAAAGTGGCTAATCCAAGGGGGTACGGCTCTTGGTAAAGATCTTATCAAATCCGTTGATAGCTGTAATAGCTTGCTTAAAGCTATAGGGTGTTCAACTCACCGATGCTTCATTGCTAAGAGTTGGCGAGTCCAGAGGGGTACGGCTTCTGGTAAAGACGCATCAAATCTGTTGACGGCTGTGATGGTTTGCCTAAAATCATCAGGGTACCCCACTCACCATTGATTCACGTTCTAAGAGTTGGGCTGGGTTCTAGTCTCCCAGGGTGATGCTTATTCCACCAGAATGATTAGCTAGCCCAAGAGCGAGCAACTACTTGGTAAAGGCTTATCAAATCTGCTCATGTTGTTGAAAAGATTCAACACGATGCTGATTTGTTACAAGCTTTGGAGAAGCTTCTAGTGTTTCATGTTGCGGCAGTTACTCTGATTCTTATCTTGTTGATGCTGCTATTTGTTTTTGCTGATACAATCCTCGGGAGTTCTTTGCACGTTTTCCAGGAAACTTGAACTCAACAGGTCAAATTCAAGTTTAGGGGAGGATTGTTAGGACCATTGTAATAGTTATATGTAATAGGTAGACTAGGAGGTATGTAGTTCCTCCTGGTCCTAGTCGTAGTAGGAGCAAGTCCTGCTCCTGGTCCTAGTCGAAGTCAAACTTTATTATTTACTTAATATTCTGTTAGAATATGCATGAGATATGTTAGGAAAGGATATGCATATCAGTTTTACACGTTTTCTTTAATGATGTATTAGGGTTTCCTTGGAGTATAAAAGGAACCTTAGGCAGAAGGGTTAGACACACCTTCACAAAACGTAGTTCTAGTCATTATCAATATTAGAAATCCTTAGAAAGGATCAAGTCTTTATAGTTATTCTGTTCTTCTTAATTATATTTATATTCTACATTCATATTTTGTATAGAGTCTCTTTGTGATTTGACTTGTGATTACAGAAGTCATTCACCGGTCCTGACAGGCTGCAAGATCTACATCTAGTAGACCCAACAATGTTTTTAACCAAAACCAACCATTTTTATCATCATCTCATAACCCTAATAATAATATAACTCATCTATAACACTTGTATCATCCTCAAAATCAAAAACCCAAAATCAAAAACAAGTTTTTAAGAAAAACTTAGCATGATAATCTCTTGATCATCACCAAAATCACATGCATGACCATAATCTTGACCTACCAACCCTAAAAAATAAAACTCCATGCATGTAGCCAAATTTAGTACCAAAATGTGCTCCTTTGAATTCTAAGGATGGGACTTGTGTTGGTTTAGCTTAGATCAAGCTTAAAATTTGATGAAAATTGACCAAAGTGGTGTAGGGGGGTGACGGCATGAAATAGAAAAAGGAGAGAAGAAAAAGATTTTGCTAGTTTATGGTTAACTATGCGAAAGTTGGTGAAATTTTTAGCTTTTATATAGTGGTGGGGGGACCTTTCTTCTCAATTGGTAATAGTTGTGGTCCAAAATAAAAATAGTTAGCTAAAAAGCGGGAAATGACTACTAGTCAATTTTGAAAATATTCACGGGGCTCGGGTTTCATAAAAATATTTCTCAAAAGTTAAAACGTATCTCAAATATAAAAATATCGTCTCCCGACTCAAATTAAACGTCATTTAAAACAAAACATCAAAAATGACAAACATAGAAAAACTGACAATCGTAAAGTAAGATTAAGTAATGACCTCGGTTTCAGGTTATCACACATACGTAGCACAACATAATAGGTATACCTTTAGAGGGTACCATGAATTACTTAGGGCCTGGTTCAGAAGATATATGTGAGTCATGTGTCTTGACTTGACCCTTGAGAAAATATATGTGTGACATGTGTCTTGACTGGTGTCTTGACATGTGTCTTTAGAGAATATATGTGAGACACGTGTCTTTACTGATGTCTTGACATGAGTCTTCAGAAAATGTACGTGAGACATGTGTCTTGACGGATATCTTGACATCAGAAATATACGTGAGACATGTGTCTTGACGGATATCTTGACATGTATCTTTAGTAAGTATATGTGAGACATGTATCTTGACGAATGTCTTGACATGTGTCTTCAGATGTGAAACGAATAAAGCTGAAAATTTTGGTCATAAAACCAGAATTGGCGGGTCGCCTGGATTGCTGACCTTTGTACCTATGGTCACGTCCGTTAGCAGAGTTTTCTGTTGATATTGCCAGAATAGTTGTTGTCATGGTAGCAGTCACTATCGCCTTGTCTGTCAGTTCCATGATGGTCATTATCATGACCGTGATTCATGTAGCTATTCTGCTTAGTGGCCGGCTAGTATCGGTTCCCACTCTTCCTGAAAATACAATTGAATGGCATGTGACATATAACTGAGAAAATAAACACATGTAATGAAATGATAACGTCTGGTGGATGAAGTATACTTCTTGTCTGGTCGTTCCGATCTAACGCCTTCGTTTTCATCTTGTAGAATCTCCAAATTATGAGCAGCATTAGCATCTTATGGAATCTCCAAATTATGAGCAACATCAGCATCTTGTGAAATCTCCAAATTATAAGCAGCATCAGCATCTTGTAGAATCTCCCAATGATCAGTAACACACATGGATTACGGTAAATGGGATACACTTGGAATACGGTGCGTAGAGAACACATGGAATATGGTACATGGAGTACGCATGGAATACGGTACATGGAGTACACATGGAATAGGTACATGGAGTACACCTGGAATACGGTACATGAAGTACACATGAAATATAGTACATGAAGTACACATGGAAGACACATGAGATGGTTGGTAAGGGTGTAATCCATCTGACATGATCAATGGAAAGTCATTGATTAGACTGTCTGAAGACCAAATTGAAGAGAGTAACATGATAGCCTAGCTATTTCAGCGTAGACATAATTCCGGTTGCGTAAGAAGCACAAAAGCATGATTAAACGAAATTCAACAATTATCGTTATGAAAGCATGATTAATGAAAACCAACCATGATTATCATGAAAATATGATTAATTAAAATCCATCAATGCCTGGCATGAAAGCATAATCGACGTGGTGAAAACATAATCATCACAAGGAGGCACCATGAAACATAATCGGCATGAAACGAAATCAACATGGGAGTATGAAAATATAGTTGTCATAAAGAAGACCAAAAACATAATCAATAGAGATTTAACCTCGACTGGTGTGGACAGCTATGGTTCACTCCACAAAACTCAAAAAACAGACGTGTGACTAAGTATGGACGATTATGGTTCAGTCCATAATTGTCAAAATTTCAAGAAAAATGTCATGTAGAAATTAACAACCTGGGAAAAAATATGGATGGTTGTGGTCTAATCCATACCAGTCAAAACTTCAACGAAAACATCATGAGTAAGGATCAACAATACTCAAAAATATCGTGACATGGAATGAAACAAACGTCGTTTTTTAAAGATCCTGTGACTACCCACTAGTCACAAGTCAAGTTTTTAGAGCCTACAGGTCGAAACCTTGGCTCTGATACCATAATTGTAACACCCCACTTTCATAAGTAGACCGTTACATGATAATTATGGCGTGTCATCAAAGCATGCAAGATAATATGTCCTAAAACATACATGACCAAATGGAAAACCGGAATTAAACATCGGCTCCCAAGCATAAGCTCAAAACATGCATAAAGTAAATGAAATAAAAGGACTAAAATGAGTGTCCAAACAAGCATAAATATATGAAGTGAAAAAGGAAAAGAAGTATAAGATAGCTCACATCCTATGCACGTCCTATAAATGCTCAAGCTTGACCTTGGGTACCTGCCGTATGGGACATGGAAAGAAAATACGGCTGAGCTATACGCTTAGTGAACGGATATAATGACATGATAAGAATAACCGAATCATAAATAAAAGATTTGAAATGCAGCGGAATAATGTAAGTCCTGGAAAACCTGGAACATGTTTTATGAACTAGTTTATATCTGAAAAGTCTTATGTTTAATCATGAAAACGTGTTTTAAATGCCAAAAGCCCATATAGGTCATGAAAAGGTATCAACATGCATGAATACATAGAGGGGTGACCTCGTCATGCAATTAGAGGGGTTGCCTCTAATTATATTAGTATTAGTGGAGGGATCAGCTCCATGTGACGGATGTAGAGCATACCACAGTCACCGTGTAAATCTGATAAACATGTACTAGGATGCATCCATTAGCCCCCACATGATAATAATAATAATAATAATAATAATAATACTGGCCAAAACGTAATGGACGCCGCGAGAAATCACAATCTTCGCAGAAGAGTCATAACACCGGTGCCTCAAGTGTTATGGTTATGGTACCTCCACAACTAGGTGAAACATGGCATGCGTGTATATAGCTTAGGAAATTTAAAATCATGGCATTGTAATTACTGAAAAGTTTATAACATGTAAACTAGTGGGGAAAACAGATGGCAACAGACGGAATATCCTAAGCATGCATAGTAACGGAATGTCCATACTGAAGGATGGAATATATGTACCTTATGTCCAGTAACGAAGAAGATGAAAGGCGGAAAGAAATCTACTCCAACTTCACGAGTGCTACATAATAAGGACGTGAATTAGTTGCGTGTTCATGTATAACTGAGTGGTTCTTAGTTTACTTTACTTGTCCCTAATTTGTTTTACTTGTTCTTGACTTGCTTTACATGTTCATGTCTTGTCTTACTCGTTCGTGTCTTGTTTTACTGTTTCATGTTTTATCATGTAGTTTTTTAGCGTTTCATGTGTTCTTGATTAGTATATTTCATGTTTCATGTGTTATTATACTTGATGTTTCATAATAAGTAACTTTCTAAAAATAGCAGGTTTCTATATATAGTAACTTTCCAAAAATAGCAGGTTTCCATATATAGCAACTTTCCGAAAGTAGCAAGTTTCCATAAATAGTAAGTTTCTAAAAATAGAAGGTTTCCATAATTAGTAAGTTTCCAAAAATAGAATGTTTCCATAAATAGTATGTATTCATAAATAGCATGTTTCCTTAATTAGTATGTGATATAAGCTAAAGCTTAATAATTATATTTATAAGCATGTTTCCATAAATAGTAATAAGCTTGTTTTATAAGCATGTGATATAAGCTAAAGCTTAACAATTATATTTATAAGTCATTGTTAATTAAATGTCATAATATAGTAAAGTTTATTAATAAATAAATACTTTAGCTTAACATGATAATTATTAATTAATATTATAATACATGGTTTATAAATAATTATTAATTAATAATATAAATTGATTTATATTAATAATATTTTACCATAACTTGATATTGTATAATTAAATTAAAGTAAGATATTAATTTAATTAAACTATGGTTAACATGTAATTAAATAATCATGCTAAGTTCTTATTTAATTAACGTGTCATGTAATATATCATGAATAATTATATTAAATAATTATTATAGTCTAAGTTAATTTTAATTAAAATGTGTCATCAGTAATTATTATAAGTGTACATATAATTTAATTAATGTACCATGTTAATTTCTGAATAATTATATAGCATAATAATAATTAGTCTAAGATTAATTTAATAAGGATAACATGATTTATTTTAATATAACTAGTTAAATTAATCTTGATTAGCCCAAAAATTAAATAACAAAGTTAAAACCAAACACACCCTTTTGTTCTCTAAAATTCAGAACCAAACACCCCCTTATTGAGTCGTGTGGCTGCTGGGCAAGAATTCCTACCGTAGGGCTGATGTCCCCCCCCCCCCCCCCCCCCCCCCCCCCGTAGCCTTTTGTTGTTGTTGTCCCTAAAGTCGTACCCCCGACGGCAGTAACTTTGCCACCAGCAGTAACCTTGCCACCGACTGTACAACCTTTCCCCCACCGAGACCTAGGTCATGGCTTGCCACTGCCTGACGAAACCTAGCCGCTGTGACCTACTGGGTTGCGACTGCCAAGCCACAGTAGCCATTGGGCTTGCGGTCGGTGCAAATAATACAAACCGAGAGCACCCTCATGGGTTCTCGGCCTTTGTGCAAACCCGAATAAAACCAAAACCCGATTAAGTCCCTTGATTTTAATTATGATAAACTCGTGTTCATTACTCTTTGATTTTATAATATTCATGATTCAACAAACAATTAATAAAATGGGATTTGAGGTTTACCGAACAAAGCAAGAGTCGTGAGATGACACATACGAACACACCTCGAATCATCAAAGATCAACAAGCTTTGATTCTCCCTTGTTTGTGTTTCTTGGCCGGTGGCTTCTCCTCACAGGGCTAGGGTTTTTTGTTTGTTTTCTACAACTTGAATAATGAAATGACAAACTAACTTCTCTGCTTAGTTTAATTGTTACCGGGCCGGGCCTTTGGACCTTTTCTTATTTCTTATAAAATCCGGCCAAACTACACCCTTTATATACTTTTCACTTTTTGTGTTTTAATTACTTCTCGTGTGTTAAAATTAAAGACATGTGTTCGTGTTTTAAACTCGTGTTAATTCTTGTTGTGTTTTATTTACTATATGCAAATACTTGAAATTAATAGAAAATATTGTACGTAATACTTGTATATAAACATTAACTATTCATGGTACATGTAGGTTATTAATTAATGATTAAAGTTTTAATTAATCCGTGATTTCGTGTAATCAATCCTTCATGTATTTTATGTGGGTTTTACATATGGGCTCAAGTATTCATCGTCTCTCCTTCATTGTTATGATTGTAGCATGTTTATTTCTCACCGCCTTTTCTAGAGTCTGAGATCGATTTGAGACTATATGAGTGTAATGGTTCTATATTTAATTCCAGAACTTGCTTTAGTTGATACATTATAAGACCGCAAGTAAGATCACATTCGTGTGATTTGGTATTTTTCTAAATAATAATAGCCATTAGGATAACCCTTTATGATAAACTTATAGATCTATATGTAAGTGATAATGATCACATCGGTCATATAAGTCTCCCAACACAACATACTTAGCATTCATTTTTAGTGCAAGTCACCCCTAGTACACCCCTCCGAGCCTAGTCTTTTCATGGTTCTCTTTAAATTTGGGGTTAATCTAGAATTTTAATGAAGAGTATTGTTTACACCCCACTACGTGTTACAACCAGATCGCCTAGCCTTCCATCTGTGCACTTATTTTAAGTTCATTATTGTGATAACCTTTTATAAAACCACAAGTTAACTGTGTTGCCAAGTTGATTAGCATTATATACAATTTTGGATTGACTGATGAACTATGGTGTTAGTATTTTGATGAAGCATGGGAAGATTCCTTATTACCCTCATATGTGCTTATCAAAGAACTCCATGTTAGTTGGTCATTCTAATTCGGGTCAAAGGAGTAGAATTGAGTTTTTGTAAAAATCGGGTGTAGGAATCCTACACATCCCATCTGTATATCTATTTCTTATTAAAAAGAAAAAAAATAGAAAAATAGAAAATGAAAAAAAATATTTGCATTTTAGAGTATTGTATGTATAAAAGTGTCGTATACTATAGAAAATGAAAGTCATAGGTCGTCTTGAGCAACATTATAAATATCGTTCATACGGTTGACTTGTCACCACTAAACTCCCATGTCTTATCCATACCCGTGTTTCCATACCTTTAAACCTAATGTTACAGCCCTTTATAAGGTCGTATTTGATAGTAAATGTTAGGTGCTTAAGCCATAGCAGTGGATGTTTGATCCTTTATTAAGCCTATAGTAATCTATATGTTGCGCTAGGTAATGAGTGAATAATTCTTGTTTTTTTTTCCTCTTCTATTATTTAAATCATACACTTGAGCGATATGAGATTAAACACTTATATGAGGTGTGTAATTTTCGTGCATTACTAACAAAAGTCTATCTTTTTATGTTGTAAATATTTTTATTTTTAAGTGAAATACCCTCTTGTACAACTATCTTAGGTAGAAAAACTTATTTTCTTGATGACAACCAAATCCCAAGTGTAGGTATATTTGACGAGGTGTCATTTTATCCATTTCTTCAGGGTCATTTCACCTCATATTTGTCATAAAGTGTCCTAAAAACGTCTTAATTCCTTTATTTTTGTAATTTTAGCAAATTGGAAGTAGTTGGCTCATTTGGGATGATTTGGAGATGTTTTTCAAGCATTTTCAAGGTTATGTGTGGAGTATGGAAGAATTTGGGTCAAGAATGCACAAATTTCTCAATTCACAAAGAAAGTTGGAAACATGAGCTATAGACGATGTCTCACTTTCAACCCTACGTCCTCGAAAAGACCCTCCAAACGACATCGCACTTTACACATGATGGCGTCACAGCTTATCGACAGTAGAAACCCTAATAAGATTCTATGGCCCGACGGCTTCGCGAGTTTAACTTGACACCCTCCCAGCATATTCTGAATATATACAACCCCTTGTAAACATACAGTATGTGTAAAATTTTAAACTTATCTTGGAGCAGCACTTGTAAGTTGTTATTAGGGTTTCAAAACCTTTGGAAACTCCATTATATCACCAATATCAATTGAAGAACAAGGTTTTATTTATTTTCATTAATCATGTCTTCGTGTTTGATGATTGTGTCTTATATCTTTTTTCTTTGTTATACTTGGATAATTTAATTAGTATATATCTTTGCTTATGTGAAAGCTATAATGTGATTATTGTGTGTTTGTTGCTTCTTGATTGATTGTGGGCATGTTAGACTCTAGAAAAACAGATTAGATCTTTATCTCTAAACATTGATAGGATTAGGGAAACGTAGGTGTATAGACGATGTAGCGACCATGGATGGATGCTATTTGATTGTTATAATGCTTTTACATCGACATAATATGTACTTGCGTGTGGACTAGGTGAATATATTTGGGTGTTTGATAATTCATGTGTTAATGAGTAGATTTGTAACATCCCAAAACTGACTTTTAGGTATTATTTACGAAAATATCATTAAATGAGTTTAACTATGACTTTATAAATTGAATATGTTATGTGATTGGTAAGTCAAGCTTGATAGCAAAGCGGTATTCAAACTATAAGTCTAAACATTATGTAAATTGTTTATAAATATTATGTGTCACATCTAAGAAGGAGTAATCCTTAAAGGGCCTAATGTGTTAAAGTTACACCATGCAATCATCTAGATATGTTATAAACTTCTCCAGACAATTCATTTGTCTTATGTGTGTGAGTGGTGATGCGAGAAAACAAGAAAGGAGGAAGAACAAGGAACTTTGATGATCTCTTGAAGCATAAATTAGGGTTACAATGCAAGAGTTTAATCCCTCACACTAATTTGCTTCGTGTAAGTAATCTATTTTAATGATTTAATTGAAGAATCAAGAGTTAGAGTTTAAGTACCCAATTTGGGAAAATGGAGTAAAAGATGGTTTTAAGCTAATTACGGGTTATAGAATTATGGGTTAATTTATATTGTATAAAGTTAGTAAATTTGGGGGTTTTCATCATATGATAAAGATATGATCATATGATGATTAAGAAGGATGAAGGGTAAGATGTTTGTTATAGTATTTTGTTAGGATCTTTGGAATAGTTATTTGTAATAGGTATACTAGGAGGTATGTAGTTCTTCCTGGTCCTAGTAGTAGTAGGAGAAACACGTGCTCCTGGTCTTTAGAAAGTCAAACTTTATTATTTTGAGTATTCTGTTAGGATATGCATGAGATATGTTAGGAAAGGATATGCATATCAGTTTTACACGTTTTGGTTTATTGATGTATTAGGGTTTCCTTGTAGTATAAAAGGAACCTTAGGCAGAAGGGTTATACATACATTCATCAAACATTATTCTAGTTCATATTAATATTAGAAATCCTTAGTAAAGGATCAGGTCATTATAGTTATTCTGTTCTTCTTGTTCATAGTATTTGTATTCCACACTTATACTGTGTGATTCATCTAGAGTCTCTCTGTGAATAGACTTGTGATTACAGAAGTCGTTCACCATCCTTAACAGGCTGCAAGATCCACATCTAGTGGACCCAACAAGTGGTATCAGAGCCTGGGAGAGCCTCTGTACAAGAAGAATCAATTTTCTTATTACTAACATCTTTGTAAAATCATGTCTGCCTCTAGTTCCACTCAAACAGGAGAAGATAGCACCACTAAAACACAGCAACCTCAGCAGATCGTTGTTACGGTTTCCAACATAAATGGAAAATTTCCTCTGTTGAAAAAGGATGAGTATGATAGATGGGCGATGAAGATGGAATGTTGGATCACTAACACTGATCTAGACCTTTGGAAGATTATAAAGAATGGAAACTGTAAGAGGTTTACTGGAAGAGACAAGAATGGTAACATCATTCTTCTTGATCCTAAAACTCATGAGGAGATCACAGCTGTTCAGAAGGAGATCAAAGCAAAAACTATTTTGCTTCAGTCTCTTCCTGATGATCACATGGGTGATTTTTATCACTTGGATGATGTTAGAGAGATTTGGAATGGAGTAAAAGCAAGGTTTGGAGGGAATGAGGAATCAAAGAAAATGCGCCGATCCATGCTGAGAGATGAATTCACAGAATTCAAGATCTCTGAGACTGAAGGTATTCATCAAGGGTATGATAGGTTCCAAAAGATACTAAGCCAATTGAATCAACTCAGGTCTAGACCTGACAATTGAGATATCAATGCCAGGTTTCTTAGAGCTTTACCTTACTCATGAAATCAGGTCGTAATCTCTCTCAAAGCAAAAGGTGGCCTTGACTATCTTAATTTTGATGATCTGTTTTATAAGCTCAAAACCTTTGAGCCTCATGTAAGAGGATAATCAAGTGATTCTTTTCCAACTCCTGCTAACTCTGCCTTTGTGAGTTCCATGGGATCTAGTCCCATGTCTTATGCTAGCAGCCCAAGCTATATTGTGTCTTCTCAGCATACCTCTACTCAGCATACTTCTACTCCTGAACCAAAAGCTAAGTCTGGTAGCATGGTAGAAGCTGTTCTTCACTCTTTTGTTTCTGATGTTGATACACAACATCAGCTTGCTTTTGATGACTTCGAACAGGTTGATAAACTTGACCTGGATGAAATGGATCTCAAGTGGCAGATGGCCATGCTCACTCTCCGGGTTCACAAGTTTGAGAAGAAAGCCGGTCGAAAGTTTAACTACAGCCCAAGAGAGCCAGCAAGGTTTGATAGAAGCAAGGTTAGATGCTATAACTGCCAGCAGCAAGGTCACTTTGCTGGGGAATGCCCTAACAAGAATGACCAGGAGAAGAACAGGTATTCAGCCTTCAAGATTCAGGAGGTGAAGGATGACAAGAAAGCTTTGGTGTCTGTTGACTCTATGGTTAACTGGAGTGATCATCAGAATGTGATACAAGCATTTTGTTAGGGGGGGTTCAAGATTATGTCTCTCGGTATCTCCTCGAATTGATCACAGCTCAAAGTGGAATGATTTGTTCTTGGTTAATAAAAAGGTGTAGGTTTGTTTATCTATTTTAAACTAATAACACTTAAATGTAAATGTCATTGAGTGAAAATAATTTTAAAAGATTAAACTAAAAAGACGAGTTCAAAAATAAATGCTTGAAAACTTAAAGACTATATTAGAAAAATGATTGAACACTTAATAAGAACTAACACTTGAAAACTTGGTAAAAACAATAAATTAAACAATTGGAAATAAGCTAATCGAAATACATGGGAAATGGGACCAATCGGAATATATTCCGATCGTCTGATCGGAAAGTTGAGGAGCCGGCTGATCGGAATAATGGACGAAGAGGTGCAATCGGAATATGGGAAATAGAGTTGCAATCGGAATGTTTCAAAACTATACTAATCGGAATACCCAAAACATGCCAATCGGAATGCTGGAAATAAAGGTTCAGATCGGAATACCCAAAATAAGCTACAATCGGAATACGAAAACCCTTTTCCGATCAATACGATCGGAATAAGGGTGCTGCTGGTCGGAATACACAAATCGGAAAGGGGTTTATAACCCTTTCCTATTACCCTCTTTGATCCGAAACTTTAAGCAAGGTGTTAAGCTTATGGAATAAGCTAACTCCAAAACTAGCACGAATCTAATATGTAACAAATCAAATAAGCTCAAATAACAACTTATCTAAACTTATATTAAGCAAACTTTTAAATCAAATAATAAAAAGATGAACTTTTTATGAAAACTTTAAAAAGTAAATAAGCTAAACTTACAAATAAGCCAATAAGTACAAAGATCTTAAAGCTTATTCATGTAGAAACTTAAGGAAACATAAAAAGATTAACTTTTTAAGCACGAAAACATAGATGAACAACACACATCATAAGTAATTCGTACCAAAAGTGAATCAAAATCAAAGAAAGGTAGAATGAGATTAAAGATTAAAAGCTTGAATTTAAACTTGATTAATGAAAAACAATACAAAAGTTAATCTTGAAAGAAAGAAAGATGAAAGCTAGTGAGAGAAAGTTGAGAACTTTCTCTCTCTAAAACTAGAGAGAAAAAATGAAAAGTGAAAACTAACTACAAAACTAACTAGCTCCAAATTGTGAAGTAAAGTCCTACTTATAGGCGTGTGATGGTGGGCTTGTGAATGGGCTTTGGTTTGGGCTTCTTTTCTTCTTTCTTCTTTAGTCTTCACGTTTCTTTAAATAAATGTTTCCGACTTTGGATTTTTATAAGTGTCGGTGAATAATTCCAACTCGTCTTATAATCTTTTGTTTATAGACTCGAGTTCTTCAACATATAAGAATCTTTCATCTTTGGCTCTATTCTTCGATAAATCTTTAAATATGCACAATGACTTCAAATCTTTTGCATCTCTTGGACAATAGACTTTGTCTTGAGTCTTTTTCTTCGATAAAACCCGTGCAAACCCATGTTTTCTTCAATATTCATCCGGTTGACTCTGAAAACACAATAAACACAAAAACCACGCATAATTCCAAACAAATGATATTAAATACGTGTTTTGGTCTTGTTTTATCCAGAAAGAAGTGGTAAAAGGATGGGTGTTTTCACACCTATCAAATCCCCTACACTTAACCATTGCCATGCCCTCATGCAATGCTTAGTGATAAAGCAAGTTTACATTTTTCTCATAATTAATCAACCTTGGCCTTATTAACATATTACTAAACAAAAATTAAAGTACTACGAGAGATTAAAATTTTAAAGTAAACAAAAGGATAAAGAATAGATACGTGGAAACAACTTGCAAAGAGATCTAAGACTTTCATTAGGGCTTCGGTGCTGCGACGATTCATCACCCTCAAGTTTCATGTTCCCCACACTAAGCTTAGAAACGAGATCATTGTTATTATAAGTTAGCAAATCAAACACTCATACACATGGCTTAATTAAATGCTTAAACTCCCTTATTCCTAGGTGTATCTCTTATATTTTATTTTTGTCTTAGAATGATCATGAAGATGCATTTTTGGACTTATTTCGATAGTTTATTTAGGCCGAAAGCAAAGTAGGACGATTTGATCAATAGTTAGCTAAAGGACAAAATCTCTTAAAACTGCTTCTCGGGATATCAAAAAGTTCATATCTTGGCATAACTTGGTTCACGATTTGAGACCTTTCTCGGGCCGATATTTGGCATGTACTTCATACTTCATATCTTCGAGAGACGTTCTTGAGATAATGGTCTTCTCTTCGTTATAGAGTTTCTTCACTTGGAGACTTTTGAGGGGTACTCCAACTTTGTTGACCACGACTTCATGATTATTTCTTCAATCTCTAATTGGGATTTCGAGATACAACGATCCGCCTCCTTTTCGGACTTGGATCTATTTATCCTCATACCTTGTTAGGGTCTTTTCGGATAGACTTCTCCATGATCTTTATGGGAGTTGATTGCTTTTCGTTGTGAGTCTTGATCCTTCATATTGATTTAGGAATAATGCTTTTCACATCACTTAGGATCTTCAGCAATAAAACGGAATCCTCATGCCTTGTTAGGGCCTTTTCGGACTCGTCAATCTTCGCGCCCCGCTTCATAAGTTATGCCTTGGCTATGAACTCTTATCATTACCGAGCAACTTTTAAACGATCTTGGGCTAGAAGCTAAGTAACTTTTCAAATCGTACGACCTTACTTATTGCAGATAATTTATTAGCAAGTGATGAGAGAATAGGAAAATAATTACACCAAGTGAGCTTGCGCAAGAATACCGACTTATAATTGGCTCTATCATTTCTCGTCCTCCACAATTTAAAATCTCAAGTAATGATACTCGTGGATGCTTAGCCTAATAAACCAACTAAGGTCTACATGGTTAAGGATACTAGCTAGAATAAAATTGGACAAGTCTATTCGGGTTGAGTCAAAATAATCGCAACGGGCCTAATATGTCAAAGATTTCAAAACTAGCTACACCACTTAATTAATATTTTTGACTTTATTGTGGAATATATACATATGAAAGCAAAGATAAAAATTTAAAAATTACGACTAAATGGCCAAAGTTAATTAAAAATTTGAAAAATTTGAAAAAAAATGATTTTCTGGTTAAATGAAGGCTTTTTCATGGAAAAGTCTACTTAAAACTTCGATAGAAGTCCCCCTTACACTTAAGATAAACATTTTCCTCAATGTTTAAGCATGTGGGAAAAATATTCCCTACACGTATGACATTGTGCACGTTGGTTAACTCAAGTTAAGGAAGAGATGACTAAAGTGATCAATTTCAAATGTGAGTATGAAGAAAATTGAATCACGATAGTTGAGAGATAGAACCGGATTTCGGATAACACGGGAGCACGGTTCTTCAAAGGTTCCAAAAGTGCATTCATCCCTTTAATCACATCACCACACAAATACAAACACCTATATAGGTCCCCCTACACTTAGGAGGTTAAAACAGAAAAGGATAGATACTCGGGTTGCCTCCCGAGGAGCGCTTGTTTTTGACAACCGAGTCACGAGCCTGACTCGACCCAAAATTAGTTTATGGGGAACATGGTGAGGGATGGAATCATCTCCTGAGAGATGTCCTCACCAAAGTACAACTTCACTCGTTGGCCATTCACCTTAAAATTAGGTCCATTAGGTTGAGCGAGCTCGAGAGTACCATATGGAAAAATTTGGGCAATGGTGAATGGGCCGGACCAACGAGATTTCAGCTTGCCCGAAAAGATTTTCAACCAAGAGTTAAAGAGTAAAACTTTGTCTCCAACTTGGAACTCTCGGTTCTTAATCTTGGAGTCGTGAATGAGCTTAGTCTTTTCCTTATAGATCAGAGAATTTTCATAAGCCTCATTACGGAGTTCATTGAGCTCATTGAGTTGGATCTTGCATAGGTCACCGGCTTTGTTGATATCAAAATTAGCCCACTTCAAGGCCCAGTAAGCCTTGTGCTCCAACTCAATGGGGAGGTGGCACGCTTTCCCGTACACGAGACGGTATGGTGTACAACCAATCGGAGTCTTGTATGAGGTACGGAAAGCCCACAAAGCATCATCAAGTTTATCAGCCCATGAGGCACGATGCTCTCCCACTGTTCTTTCAAGAATTCGCTTTAATCCTCGGTTAGAGATTTCAGCCTGGCCATTAGTTTGTGGGTGGTAGGCGGTGGAAAGACGATGATTTACACCATACTTAGCCATGACTCTTGCAAATTGATCATTGCAAAAATGAGTCTCGCGATCACTAATAATGGCACGAGGCACACCGAATCTAGTGAACAGCAATTTCAAAAAGTTACAAACCACCCTTACGTCATTAGTAGGTAAAGCTTTGGCTTCAACCCACTTTGAGACGTAGTCAACGGCTATAAGGATGTATTTGTTTCCTTTAGAGGAAGGAAATGGCCCCATAAAGTCGATACCCCAAACATCAAAGATTTCACATTCTTGAATGAAATTCTGAGGCATCTCGTCTTTATGTGTGATCTTGCCTTGTTTTTGGAAAGCATCACAACGTTTAACCATCTCGTGAGCATCACGATAAATGGTGGGCCAATAAAATCCCGAGTCAAACACTTTTTTGGCGGTGTAGTTGGGACCAAAGTGACCACCGGTGGGTCCTTTGTGGCAAGCGTCAAGGATTTCTAAAGTTGCCGGTCCATCAACACATCGGCGAATAATCAAATCAGCACATTGTTTGAATAGATACGGGTCATCCCAAAAGTAAGTCTTAATGTCTTTGAAGAACTTCTTCTTTTGTTTGGATGTTAGCCCGTCAACGAGAATTCCACCCGCCAAGTAGTTTGCAATGTCCGCAAACCACGGGGTTTCATCAGAAGTCGAGTTGATAGACATTAAGGTCTCCAGGGGAAAAGAGTCATTGATCTCTTTGTTCGGATGTTCCCGTTGGTAAGGATCCTCAAGTCTACTGAGATGATCCGCGGCTAGGTTTTTAGCTCTTTTTTTATCGCGAATATCGATTTTAAATTCTTGGAGTAGCAAATCCCAGCGAAGAAGTCTTGGTTTGGAATCTTGCTTAGTCAACAAGTACTTCAACGCGGAATGATCGATATACACGATGGTGGTAGAAAGGACAAGATAGGGGCGGAACTTTTCAAAAGCATAGACAACAGCTAAAAGCTCTTTTTCTGTTGTCGTGTAATGCAATTGAGCGCCAGTCATTGTCTTGCTAGCGTAATGGATCGGTTGGAAGTGTTTGTTCACTCTTTGGCCCAAAACCGCTCCAATAGCAAAGTCGCTAGCATCGCACATCAACTCGAAAGGCAGCTCCCAATTAGGGGTAACCAAGATTGGTGCCTTAGTAAGCTTATCCTTTAGCAAGTTGAAGGCTTCAATACACTCGTTGGAAAAGAAAAAAGGAGTATCTTTTTCCAAGAGGTGGGTCATCGGGCGAGCGATTTTAGAAAAATCTTTGATAAATCGATGGTAGAAGCCCGCATGACCGAGGAAACTTCTCACATCCTTCACGGTTGAAGGTGGAGGAAACTTAGAAATAACATCGACTTTAGCACGGTCTACTTCAAGACCGGCTTTGGAGATCTTGTGTCCTAGCACGATGCCCTCTTTTACCATGAAATGGCATTTTTCCCAATTAAGAACAAGGCGAGTGTCTTCACACCGCCTAAGCATACGTTCTAAATTGGCAAGGCAAGCAGAGAAAGAATCGCCATAAACCGAGAAATCATCCATGAATACTTCCATAGTGTCTTCCACCATGTCATGGAATATCGCCATCATACACCTTTGGAACGTCCCAGGAGCATTACATAAACCAAAAGGCATGCGTTTGTAAGCAAATGTTCCATAGGGACAAGTGAATGTGGTCTTTTCTTGATCCTTGGGATTGATGGGAATTTGAAAATACCCGGAGAAACCGTCTAAGAAGCAGTAATAGTCATTACCAGCAAGACGCTCGAGCATTTGATCCATGAAAGGAAGAGGAAAGTGGTCTTTTCTCGTGGCATCATTGAGCTTGCGATAATCAATACAAACTCTCCACCCAGTAACGAGACGAGTGGGAAGCAACTCGTTGTGTTCATTGGGAACAACGGTTATTCCGCCCTTCTTGGGCACACAATGGACGGGACTTACCCACGGCGAATCCGAACTAGGGTAAATCAAGCCGGCATCAAGAAGTTTGATAACCTCTTGTTTGATGACGTCTTGAATGCGAGGATTAACCCTTCTTTGGCTCTGGATTGCGGGTTTAAAGTCATCTTCCATGAGAATCTTGTGAGTACTAAATTTCGGATCAATTCCGCGGATATCGGAAATTTTCCAAGCAATTGCCTTCTTATGATCTTTAAGCACGGCGATGAGGCGAGATTTCTCTTCTTCTTTCAAGTCCTTCGCGATGATGACTGGTGACTTCTTGTTTTCTTCAAGGAACATGTACTAGAGATGGGGCGGCAACTCCTTAAGTTCTAAATCCGGAGGATTTTCGATAGAAGGCGTTTTCAAAGTCGGAGCATCGATAGCAATAACCGTGGGAGATGGTGGAGAAATATTGTCTTCTTTAAGAAGGTTTTCAATGAGGCGAAGATCTTCATCCCAATCGGTGGGAGAATTGTCATTAGCTAAGTTCACATCTCCCATGGTGGCTTCCAAATCTTTCCAAAGGAAATCACTTTCTCCAAATAGAGATAGTGATGAGTCAATAGAGGAAACGGTCTCAACATTGGGAAGAGAGGTAGGAATACTTTTACAAGCATCTTTGAAGTGTTCTTCACAAGCCTCATCAAGAACGTCAATACAATTAACATTCTCGTTGTAATAAGGTTGTTTAGACAACTTTCCCATGTTGAATACAATTTTATCGTCACCCACTCTCATGATAAGCTCACCGGCTTCAACATCGATGAGAGTGAGACCGGTCCTCAAGAATGGACGACCAACAATTAATGGCACACGAGGGTCCATGTCGTAGTCAACGACAACGAAATCGGCAGGAAAAGTGAATTTGTCGACTCCTACAAAGACGTCTTCGGCTATCCCCACTGGATAAGCAACCGTACGGTTAGCTAATTCCAAAGTCATTTTGGTGGGGACTAGCTCAGGGAGAGATAATTGCTTCCAAACACTTAAAGGCATTAAGTTAATACTGGCACCTAGATCGGCTAGGGCCATGCAATTCTCTACTCCCGGGAAGTTACAAGGGATTAAGAAACGACCCGGATCACCAAGCTTGGTTGGCAATTTCCTTAAGAGGACTACAGAGCAATTCTCATTAAGTTGGGTGTTAGCAATATCAAGAAGCTTTTCCTTGTCGCTAAGAAGATCTTTGAACATTTTCGCGTACTTAGGCATGTGAGCGAGAGCCTCAGTGAAGGAGATGTTGAAATTCAATTGTTTAAACATTTTTAGAAAGTTCGAAACTTGAATATCATCCTTGCTTTTGAGCTTCTCTTTCCTCAACCTTGATGGATAAGGTATATCAGAAGAAGAGGAAGTCTTTGGGAGAATAGGATCACTCACATCCTTGGGTGGAGGAGGGGTAGAAGTAATAGGTGGAGAAATTGGAGAAGTAGAAGGATGAGGAATAGGAGCAGGTGACTCATTTTCCTTAGTCACAATCACCGGTGGAGGTATAGGAAGCTCGGGTTCCTTGGTACCTTTGCCACTACGAGTGGTGATTGCTTTCATCTCCCCTCTTGGATTCGCAATGGTGTTACTCGGAAGAGTACCCGAAGAAGAGGGTTGATTACCTTGGAAGAAACTAGCCATCATGTTCCTTAAGTCATTCGTTTGACTATCCAAAGTGTTTCTCATATCAGCTCTAAGATCGTTCCCTTGTTTCACCAGGTCTGCTTTCATGTTGAGCACTTCCGGTTGGAGATTGTCCACGATCACATCATTAGTCCTCATGTAGGTTCCAATGTCTTGGTGTAATGCGGTGGGTTGGTTGGGAGGAGCATTGTATGCGGGTGGTTGATAAGCAGGTTGCTGGTAAACTTGGTTGTTTCTTTGAGGTGAATATGGTTGTTTGTGAGGTGGTATGTATGATGCACGAGGTTGTTGTTGTTGAGGAGGGCGATTGAGGTTTTGTTGTTGGTTTGGGTTGTTAGGAGGAAAACCGGGTGGTGAGAGATAGTTGTTTGAGCGGTAGCTAAGCAAGTTGCGGTCACCTTGAGGACGAGCTTGATAAGCGGCCGGAGGATAGGTACCGTATGCTGCATTCACATTCTCAGAAGGGTAGTCTTGGGTGGCGGTACAAGTGGTGTAAGAGTGAGGACCCCCGCATATTTCACATGGTTGGCTAACAGCATTGACTTGAGCGTTTTTAGCATTGATGCTGTTGGTGTTGCTGGCGGTTTGGGTGGCAAGCGATTCAAGAAGCGCAGTGATTTTGTCAAGTCGCTTGTCGCTGTCACTAGTACTAGCACTAGCGACATTGGTCCGAACACTCTTGGTTTGCACACGAGACTTATTCTTAATGATATCCCAAGCGGCATTGGAAGTCTTAACCAAAATATTACCCCCTGAGGCACTATTTAGTGAATCTTGGTCATTCATGCTTAAACCATTATAAAAAGTGTTAATTTGGTGCACTTTGTTAAAACCATGTTGTGGGCATTTTCTCAAAAGATCTTTGAAACGGTCCCAAGATTCACTAAAAGATTCATCGTACTTTTGTTCAAAATTAATGATTTCATTCCGCAAAGCGGTAGTACGAGAGTGTGGGAAAAAGTAGTTGATAAAGTTGGTCTCCAAATCCGTCCACGTCAGAATACTTTGTGGTGGTTCCTTAGCAAGCCAATGATGGGCTTGTCCCTCTAAAGAAAAGGGAAAAAGTTGCAAACGGATTACCTCTTGTGGAACACCATTGAATTTGACCGTATTCGTGAGTTGCAAGAATCTCTTGATGTGGTCATGAGGATCATCAATGGTACGCCCTAAGAATGGTTGAGCAGAGACCATCTGGATAAAGCCGGATTTGAGCTCAAATTTGTTGGCTGCAATCGCGGGTATGACAATTGGATCATTGTTTCCCTCCACATGTGCTTGCAAAAGTTCAATCATAGGGCGGTTGTCTAGTAGAGGCTCATTGTTGAGAGGTGGATTGTTATTGTTGTTGTTATTATTGTTGTTGAGAGGTGGGTTATTGTTGTTGTTTTGTACACCGGCCATGTCTAAGTCTTCGAGAGGCTCGGGCTCTTGATAAGACGTCGATCGTGTACGCATGCACCTGTAAAAGAACTAACAAGGCAAACAAGAAATATTTTTGGTTTTTATGGGTTTTTTAATTTTTTTGATTTTTGAAAATTTTATATTTTTAGGATTTTTTGAAATTTTTTTGAAAAAGTAACGTTCACGGCGAACGGATCCCAAAATCCAAGTTCTCACAAAACACTGTTGATCTTAACGAGAAGAGCCGGCAGCGACGCCATTTGATACAAGCATTTTGTTAGGGGGGTTCAAGATTATGTCTCTCGGTATCTTCTCGAATTGATCACAGCTTAAAGTGGAATGATTTGTTCTTGGTTAATAAAAAGGTGTAGGTTTGTTTATCTATTTTAAACTAATAACAATTAAATGTAAATGTCACTGAGTGAAAAGAATTTTAAAAGATTAAACTAAAAAGACGAGTTCAAAAATAAATGCTTGAAAACTTAAAGACTATATTAGAAAAATGATTGAACACTTAATAAGAACTAACACTTGAAAACTTGGTAAAAACAAGAAACTAAACAATTGGAAATAAGCTAATCGGAATACATGGGAAATGGGACCAATCGGAATATATTCCGATCGTCTGATCGGAAAGTTGAGGAGCCGGCTGATCGGAATAATGGACTAAGAGGTGCAATCGGAATTTGGGAAATAGAGTTGCAATCGAAATGTTTCAAAACTATACTAATCGGAATACCCAAAACATGCCAATCGGAATGCTGGAAATAAAGGTTCAGATCGGAATACCCAAAATAAGCTACAATCGGAATACGAAAACCCTTTTCCGATCAATACGATCGGAATAAGGGTGCTGCTGGTCGGAATACACAAATCGGAAAGGGGTTTATAACCCTTTCCGATTACCCTCTTTGATCCGAAACTTTAAGCAAGGTGTTAAGCTTATGGAATAAGCTAACTCCAAAACTAGCAGGAATCTAATATGTAACAAATCAAATAAGCTCAAATAACAACTTATCTAAACTTATATTAAGCAAACTTTTAAATCAAATAATAAAAAGATGAACTGTTTATGAAAACTTTAAAAAGTAAATAAGCTAAACTTACAAATAAGCCAATAAGTACAAAGATCTTAAAGCTTATTCATGTAGAAATTTAAGGAAACATAAAAAGATTAACTTTTTAAGCACGAAAACATAGATGAACAACACGGATCATAAGTAATTCGTACCAAAAGTGAATCAAAATCAAAGAAAGGTAGAATGAGATTAAAGATTAAAATCTAGAATTTAAACTTGATTAATGAAAAACAATACAAAAGTTAATCTTGAAAGAAAGAAAGATGAAAGCTAGTGAGAGAAAGTTGAGAACTTTCTCTCTCTAAAACTAGAGAGAAAAAATGAAAAGTGAAAACTAACTACAAAACTAACTAGCTCCAAATTGTGAAGTAAAGTCCTACTTATAGGCGTGTGATGGTGGGCTTATGAATGGGCTTTGGTTTGAGCTTCTTTTCTTCTTTCTTCTTTAGTCTTCACGTTTCTTTAAATAAACGTTTCCGACTTTGGATTTTTAGAAGTGTCGGTGAATAATTCCAACTCGTCTTATAATCTTTTGTTAAATAGACTCGAGTTCTTCGACATATAAGAATCTTTCATCTTTGGCTCTATTCTTCGATAAATCTTTAAATAGGCACAATGACTTCAAATCTTTTGAATCTCTTGGACAATAGACTTTGTCTTGAGTCTTTTTCTTCGATAAAACCCGTGCAATCCCATGTTTTCTTCAATATTCATCCGGTTGACTCTGAAAACACAATAAACACAAAAACCACGCATAATTCCAAACAAATGATATTAAATACGTGTTTTGGTCTTGTTTTATCCAGAAATAAGTGGTAAAAGGATGAGTGTTTTCACACCTATCAGAATGCTACCTTGGAAACAGATGAACCTTCTACTGACGTGTTTGCAATGATTGCTGGAAATATGTCTGATGCCGAGGAAGCAGAAGAATTTGCTCTTATGGGCATCTCACCTCAGGTACAACCTTGTCCTCTTGGTTGTCATGATAAATATTCAGAACTGTTGTCTCAATACAATGAATTAAATGAACAAAATGATAAGTATTTTTTAGATGTTCAAGCGTATAAGAATTCTTTAAAAACATTGGAACAACAAAAGAGGTGGCTTCAAGATACACAACGTGAATATGAAGATAAAATTAGAATTCTGAACATTGATTTAGAAAACACAAGCAATATGCTTAAATACACTGAAAAGGTAAAAGATGACAATATCAAGAATAAGCAAGACATGAAAGAAAAATTGGATGCAACACTTTTAAGATTTAAAAAATGGCAAAATGCACCTAAGAATCTTTCAAAGTTAATTGATAGTAGCATGTCTGGTAGGACTAAGAGAGGTTTAGGCTTTGATAAATATATTGATTCAGAAGATGTGTTTGATTTATCTTTTTCAGGAGGAGGAGGGAAAACCTAGCTACAATAGGTTTCAACCAACTTTTATGCCCATATCTAGGCATAATGACTTGGATGGATCACAGATGCATGAGTCCCCAAAAAGCTCTACTAATACTAATGACTTTGTCTCTTGTACTTTCAGTGACAAAGCCAGTGACTCTGCATCATGTGGTTCAAGTGAAGAGTCAAGACCTACCAGCTCCAAGACAAATGACCCTGCTGCTACTAGTGCTAGGAAGAGTGAAGAGAGAGTTGCTTCTACTTCAACTATGTCTAGTTCTAGTTTATTGAGTTCTAGGAATGCTGTTTCTCCTAGAGTTGTGTGTAAAAAATTTAGCAGTATGAAACAATGTCATTTGAATAAAAGGTCGATTAAAACATGTTTTGTTTGTGGAAGTAAGTTTCATTTGATTAAAGATTGTGATTTTTATGATCAACCTTCTTCTGTTTATCAAGCATATCCTGCTCCTGGTCCACTAGGAGTTGCTCCATATTCTTCTAGAAGACTAAACCCATGTGCCTAATCTTTTTCTTCTTCAATAAGGACCTCTCCTTTAGCTTCTGATCATTGGAGAAACAATGGATTTACCCATAATAGACCAACCAGCAACTATTTTCAGAACTTTAATCAGAATTATGCAATTAATTCAGACCAAATGTATTTTGGGTTGGGAACTTTGGGTACTGTTGTTAAGCCCTCAGCAGTTTGTTCTTGGTAAAACAAAAACACCCATATGATGGATAGGCAACCTAAGAACAACAGTGGATCTCATCAATCTTCTTGGCTATCTACAAAAGATCCACAAGGCAGGCTCAAACCTGAAAAGGTTTGGGTCCCCTTAAGACACTAACTTTTGCATATTTCTTTTCTTGTTGTTGTAGGTTACTCCATACTAAGATCCCACTCTTGGAATTGTTGATAGTGGATGCTCTAGAAGCATGACAGGGAATAAAGGTCTTCTATCTAACTTTGTACCATTTCAAGGCGGAAAGGTCTACTTTGGAGGCGGTGAAGGAAGGATCATTGGCAAAGGAACGATTCAGACACCTAATCTTAATTTTGAGCAGGTCTACTATGTGGAAGCACTTCAACACTTCAACTTGATCTCTGTCTCTCAAATTTGTGACAAGAAGCAGTTTTTCCTCTTTACTGATACTGATGCACTAGTGTTATCCAAAGACTTTAAGCTCCCGGATGACTCACAAGTTCTACTCAGAATCCCTAGAAGACACAATCTCTATAGTATCAAGTTGAATGAAGTTAATCCTACTGGTCAACTAGCTTGTCTGGTTGCTAAAGCCTCAGAAGATGAAGCCACTAAATGGCACAGAAGGATGGGACATGTAAACTTCAAGACCATTCACAAATTAGCAAACATGAACTTGGTCTCTGTTTTACCTACCAAAACTTTCAGGAATGACATTAATTGCCTTGCATGCAGCAAAGGCAAACAACATAAAGCATCCTTCAAGGCCATTACTGCTCTCAGCCTTATAACTGAACCATTGCAGCTACTACACATGGATTTATTTGGTCCTACCTCCATTAGGAGCTTTGACCACAAACAATATTGTCTTGTGGTAACTGATGGGTATAGCAGGTTCACGTGGGTTTTCTTCATGGCTGCCAAAAATGAGACCTACTCAATTCTCAAGGACTTCATTACACTCATTGAAAATCAGTTGTCTAAGAAGGTGAAAGGTATCTGATGTGATAATGGAACAGAATTTAAAAACATAGACCTTATAGCACTTTGTAACTCCAAAGGTATCAAAAGAGATTATAGTGCAGCAAGGACTCCTCAACAGAATGGTGTTGCAGAAAGGAAGAACGGGACTCTAATAGAAGCTGCGAGAACAATGCTTGCAGATTCCAAGCTTCCAACCATGTTCTGGACAGAAGCTGTCAGTACTGCAAGTTATGTCTTGAATAGAGTTTCTATTACCAGTCCTCACAAGAAGACTCCCTATGAGCTACTCACAGCTAAAGTACCTAGCATTGCTCATTTGAAGCCATTTAGTTGTCCTGTCACTATTATGAATACTAGTGACTATTTAGGGAAATTTGATGGCAAGGCAGATGAAGGATACATAGTGGGATATTCAGCTCACTCTCGTGCTTATCGTGTCTATAATCTCCTAGCCAAGCGAGTCATTGAAACTATTAATCTCAGGTATTTTGAGGAGAAGTAAAACATACAAGGAAAGGGTCCTGAATGGTATTTTGATCTTGATTATCTTAGTGACTCATTAGGATATTTCCGTTTCAAAACTAACCAAGATGCTGGTCCACAAGTGTTTGCAACTTCTAGTGCAGGTGCTCATTCTAGTTTTTCGGACTCAGATGAGGAGGATTATATTTTTGTTGTTCCATCCTATTCCACCACAGTCTCACCAAATGCCAATGCTACTCCTAGTTATGCTTCTCCATCAGACATTATGGACTCACAAGGAGCTCTTGACACATTGCTCAAGCAACAACAAGATGCTACTACAGTAGCTGCTAAAGGAGGCTTTGAGTTTCCTTTGAGTCCACCTGATGTCCAAGTTACTCCTAGTGCTCCTAATGATACTCCTAGTGCAAGTTTAACACCTATTGGTAGTCCGGTTAGTGATCTTGCTTCCTCTACTAGATTCTCTGGTCCTTCTGACCTGGGAAACTATTAAAAGAAGTCTTCTACTAAGCTGGATGATATTCATAAACAACCAATAGATGGCATTTTCGACTCTGCTTCATATGATGATGACATTGTTGGGGATCTTAATAACTTGGCACCAGAAGTGGATGTACCTTCTCATCATGTTCAGCAGACGCATAAAGACCATCCTACTACTCAAATCATTGGAGATCCTAGTTCTATTGTCAAGACTCGCCGCATGCATAAGAAAGCAACGTCTGATCATCATGCTCTTGTGAGCTATATTGAGGACCAAAAGCGTAATAATCACACAGACTTTCTTCACTGTTTGTTTGCTTGTTTTCTTTCATAGGTAGAACCTAGATCAGTCTCTCATGCTCTTGAGGATCAAAGTTGGGTGGAAGCTATGCAGGAGGAGATGCAGCAGTTCTTGTTTAAGATTGTTTGGATCCTAGTTGACTTGCCAGATGGAAAGACAGCAATTGGTACCAAATGGATTCTCAAAAACAAGAAATATGCGAGGGGTATTGTGGTGAGAAATAAGGCTAGGTTGGTTCCACAAGGTCACATACAACTTGAAGGCATTGACTATACTGAAGTTTTTGCTCATGTTGCTAGGATTGAGGCCATTCGTCTGTTTTTTGCTTTTGCTTCTTATTATGGCTTTACGGTTTTTCAGATGGATGTCAAGAGTGCATTTCTCTATGGAAAGATTGATGAGGAAGTTTATGTCACTCAACCTAAGGGCTTTGTGGATCCACTTCATCCAAAGAAAGTCTACAAGGTGGTCAAAGCTCTATATGGACTACATCAGGCTCCTAGAGCTTGGTATGAGCGTCTTTCCACTTTCTTGTTGAAACACGGCTACATAAGAGGCACGATTGACAAAACACTATTTCTTAAGAGGAATACCAAGGACATCATCCTAGTTCAAGTGTATGTGGACGATATTATCTTTGGTTCTACTAAGAAGGAATGGTGTGATGAGTTTGAACAACTAATGAAGGGCGAATTCCAGATGAGTGCTATGGGAGAACTTATGTTTTTCCTAGTCTTTAAGTCAAGCAACATTCGGATGGAATTTTCATAAGTCAAGACAAGTATGTTCATGAGATCCTTCAGAAGTTTGACATGGAACCTCTTAGACCAGTAGCAACACCTTATGAGGTCACTAAAGTCAAACTCAAGAATGAGCCAGATCCTCCGGTAAATGTTCACATGTACAGGTCAATGATTGGCTCACTCATGTATTTTACTGCATCTCGTCCGGATATTATGTTTGCAGTAAGTTCTTGCTCTAGACAGCAGGTGGATCCCACCGTTTCTAACTTGAATGCTGTCAAGAAAATTTTCAAGTACATCAAGGCACAACCCAAGCTAGGCTTGTGGTATCCTAGGAAATCACCTTTTGTTCTTGAAGCCTATAGTGATAGTGACTATGCAGGTGATCATAATGACAGGAAGTCTACTACTGGTGGTTGTCAGTTTTTGGGTCGAAGACTTATCTCATGGCAATGTAAGAAACAGACGATAGTAGCTACTTCTTCAACAGAAGCTAAATACATAGCTGCTGCTAGTTGTTGTGGACAAGTCTTGTGGATACAAAATCAGATGTTGGATTATGGGTTCAACTTTATGAACACCAAAATTTTCATTGACAATCAAAGCACTATCTGCATTGTGAAGAATCTTGTTTTTCATCAAAGAACGAAACATATTGAGATTCGGCACCACTTTATAAGGGATGCCAATGAGGAGAAGCTGATACAGGTTCTTAAAGTACATACGGATGATAATGTTGTTGATTTATTGACTAAAGCCTTTGATGATCCGCGGTTCAACCACTTAGTGGTTCCGTTTGGAATGGTCAATCCTTGAGGTATAGGATTGAGGGGAGGCTAAGCCTAAGGGGAGGCTTAGTGCACATATTTAATTGCACAGTCTAACATATGGTAGTTTCTAACAACAGATTTCATGGGTATTTGCGGTGTGTGCTACTTTTGGTGGAGGATTTTGGTCACTTCTAGTGGCCGTATTCAGCTTCTAGTGGATATAAACCCTTCAATGTCATTGATGGTTGGCTTCTAGTATCAGTTTGGGTCACTGTTCACTTCGTTGACTTTCATTGACCACTTTGTGCTCCTAGTGTTGACCCTTAAGCGTTTTGACTTTTAGTCAACGCAAGTTACTTCTGGTATGTGATGGGTATGTTTTTCTCTTCTTGTGATTATACTAACATTCTTTTCATTAATTTGTACAGTGATTGGTGACTTCCATTGTAGTTATTAAAAAATATATATACATTGTATATAATATCTGCTTATACTTTAAACATATGATAGAATTTCACACTTGTACATAATATAATATCTGCTTATACTTTTCCATCATAACATTGTTTTTCACATGACTGTTTCACACTTGGGTTGTTTTGGAGTTACTTCTGGTGTTGGACCTGGTCCACATAACAAATGGTGCTCAACTCACCATGTTTCACAGACAAGAAAGAGTTGATTCACCATGAGGGTACGGCTCTGGTGTGATAGTCAAATCCGTTGATAGTTGTCAGGTTACCCAAAACTGGATGGTTTTCACTTGCCATGGTCCTAGACTGAAAAGTGGCTAGTCCAAGGGGTACGGATCTTGGTAAAGATCTTATCAAATCCGTTGATAGCTATAATAGTACGGCTTCTGGTAAAGACATATCAAATCTGTTGACGGTTGTGATGGTTTGCCTAAAATCATCAGGGTACCCCCCACTCACCATTGATTCACGTTCTAAGAGTTGGGTTGGGTTCTGGTCTCCCAGGGTGATGCTTATTCCACCATAAAGACTGGCTAGCCCAAGAGCGAGCAGCTTCTTGGTAAAGGCTCATAAAATTTGCTCATGTTGCTGTGAAGATTCAACAAGATGCAGATTTGTTTCACGCTTTCAAGAAGCTTCTAGGTGTTCCTTGTTGCAGCAGTCTTTATGTTCCTTGTTTATGCTGATGGTTATGATGTTGCTGTTTGTTTTGTTGTTTCCATCCTCAAGCTGTTTTACAAGATTTACCAGGAAACTTGAACTCAAAAGGTCAAATTCAAGTTTAGGGGAGGATTGTTAGGACCTTTGGAATAGTTATTTGTAATAGGTATACTAGGAGGTATGTAGTTCCTCCTGGTCCTAGTAGTAGTAGGAGCAACACGTGCTCCTGGTCTTTACAAAGTCAAACTTTATTATTTTGAGTATTCTGTTAGGATATGCATGAGATATGTTAGGAAAGGATATGCATATCAGTTTTACACGTTTTGGTTTATTGATGTATTAGGGTTTCCTTGTAGTATAAAAGGAACCTTAGGCAGAAAGGTTATACACACCTTCATCAAACATTATTCTAGTTCATATTAATATTAGAAATCCTTAGTAAAGGATCAGGTCATTATAGTTATTCTGTTCTTCGTGTTCATAGTATTTGTATTTCGTACTTATACTGTGTGATTCATCTAGAGTCTCTCTGTGAATAGACTTGTGATTACAGAAGTCGTTCACCATCCATAACAGGCTGCAAGATCCACATCTAGTGGAACCAACATATTTCTTAATTTGATATTAGTTAATTGTGATAATTATGGTTAGGAGTCATGAATCTAAGGATGATGATGAGTATGCTTAGGTTGTTATATAACTAAGAGCTTGTTGGTGACTTGGATATGGAGGCAAGGTAAGTAAGATGACCATAACATGTGTTGTATATTGACTTCATGTATGCTATGTGTTTATAACATGTTATAGTCAATATGCTTAAATGATTTTCATGTTAGAATTGCAATATAAGATATATGTGCAACATGATGATTGTGGTGATGTAATGCTTGTTGTTATAGAATCAATGTAGAGGTTTGTGTAATAGATGGTATTTGATTATAATGAGATTACATGTTGTATGATATATAATGACGTTTTATGATCGTTTTACTTACTAAGCGTGTAATGCTTACATGTTATAGTTGCTAATGTTTTGTGGGTGAATTTGTGAAGAAGGTAATGAATGGCTTAAGGCCTAGGTCTTGGAAGCATGGAATGATAATGTTTAGCTTATGTACTAGAAGTATTTGGTTGAATGTGTGAGCATAGTATAGATACCGAGCTCGGGGTAATGTTGAACCCCCAAGTGTCGTAAAGTATTGGTTAATGTGTGATCATGTGTTAAAGTATCTTTATGTGTGAAAGTTAAAGCGGGTAAATGTCATTTTATGGTTTGCTGATATAGTGTATATAAACGGGTCGAAATAGGTGTTCAGCAAACCCCGAAAGGTATGTGATCACAGGTTATTTAAGCCATAAATTTTTATGTAAATGATGTATTTTAATTTTTTATTTTGTCCTGGAAAGTTTGATAAATTTTCGAGTTGTGGAATTCGTTTTTGAAAGGAAAATATGTTCTATGCTGTAATTGGAAAAACCTGGGATCGGCCTATGGCCGTGGCCACTCGGCTAGCGGCTAAAGGCCATATAAGGGTGAAAACTGGGCTCGGCCTGCGGCCATGACCCTCGGCTAGCGACATAAACTTTCTATGAAGATTTGGCTACAGCCTGGAATCCACGCCTGCGGCTAAAGGCCTTAGAGGGCTTAGCCGACGGCCGTAAACCCTCGGCCTGCGGCTAAGCCCATCATAAGGTGTTTCGCTATATGTCGTAACTTGTTTTCTTCATATCTTTTGATCCGCAAAGAGTTAGAAATCGTTCGTTATATCGTTGAAAAGGTAGTCGAGTGTAGTTCAATGTAAAAACATTTTTAAGGTTTGAATGTTTATATATTTTGGTCAGCTTGTGAAAGAGTGACAAAAGGTCACTTTTGGACATGACTTTTGAGCAAAGGATTTTTATTTTTGTCTAATTTTAGAGTCAGGAAAGGGGCGTTTTAACTTGGTATCAAAGCTTCGGTCTAAGTGAATTAGGTTGCCACTATAGGTTGGTAAGGTTTCCTAAACTTAGGCCACTCATAGACGCGTGAACCGTATATGTAAATTAAATTAGAAAATTGTTGCTTTAGTTATAAGGTAGTGAAATGCTTACGGTGAGGAGTAATGGTAATTCTTAGACATAAAATATTATATGATATGTTATAGGAAGTATGTAAAGAGTGAAATGTGATTTGTATGTTTTCACACTTGCGGATAGTGTTGGATGTAACATTGTAAAATTATATAATTCGATTAAATGTCTAAGCGAAAGATAATTGTATGTTATAGTATAGTGGAATGTAAAGTATGACTAGTAAATTAATTGATATGAAGTGTTGTATGTTAATGAAATGAGGAAAAAAAGTTATGTGGTGACTAGTGACCAACATATGGTCGAAGGATAGTTCATGTCTTTGTATAATGACTATGTTATAGTACGAAATATAGAAAGCATTCTTGAATTATAATACACTTCTAAAGATGTAACAAATGGATTGAAATTAATATGTTAAAGAGATAGTGATTTATCAACGGTTATAGTTAGTGAGGAGAATTTATTGATTTGGTAAAATGATAATTACCTAAAGGCATGTGATCAAAATGCGATAAAGTTTAAAGGCGATGAAGTCATGTTATAAAAATAAAATAAAAACATGATAAGTAACTAGAATGGCTAAAGTGATGAATAAACTCATGTATATGAATTGATTGCGCTAAAAATACTAAGAGATATGTAATGCACTAGAATGAATGGTAAAACATGAATAGAACCATGTTAGTATATTGAAAGATGTATAATGTGATTAAAGTGTGTGTTATAGAATAACCCATGTGAGGTTTAGTTATGTGAAAGAGTTGATTAAGTAAAATGATATAATGTTATAGAATCGAAATAGATAGTCAACCCTGGGTTGACAAGAAAATGGTAAGTGCGTTAATGAAATGCATATGAAACTAGTTATAGCTAAAATTCGACGAGTATCATATAAGTCTTGTCTGAATGTGATAAAAAAAGAGAAAAATTACAAAAGTAATAGAAGATGAAAGTGGAAAAGTACTTCATTAGAAGTACCTAAATGATAAGTGGTGTATGTGTTGATCCCAAACTTAGATCGATTAGCTTTGTGTATACGAGATTAGATCAAGTATAACACGTAGAGAAACCTTTGTATATGCTTTGTGAATCTAAGTGTATGCAGAATTTAACACTTAAACAAGAACACACAAGATATAAACAAACTTTCACTTTGATTATCAATGTCGAACTTGCTTACAATGAAAGATGTTTATGAACGAAAACTTATGTAAAACTTGATATTGAACATTAACCTAAAGGCCTTCTTTTATAGACTAAGAAGCCTTGTACAATAAGCTACGTATCAACTATTCTAGGTAAAGATAAACATAGAAAATACATTGTCGTTTCTATCCTTACTAGAAGTATTCTAGAATATAATAAACGTGTAGCTTATATCTTTCATCAGTGCTTGTCTTCAATCTGTCAACGCTTGACTTTAACTTGTCAACGCTTGAGCTGTCAGCGCTTGCTTTGTTCCTATCAACGCTTGTTTTGTTCTTGTCAGCGCTCAAGTGATCTGGCCTTAATTTATTCCCAACAATCCTCCCCTAAACTTGATATCCACTCTTATGATCAAGTTTCTGAATAAGCATTAAGAACTTGGAGGAGTCTGACAAACCTTCTCATATTGGTAATGAATAAATCTGATTAAATTCTTTGCCACGTCACTTGAATAATCTATCTCCAGCTGAGTGTCCTTCATCTTTTCCAAAACAGCCTTGGATATGAAATACTGAGCATCCACAAGTAGATACTCAGCAAACTTTGTAGAACTCAAAAGGTATACACCAGCAGCTGAATATAACCTCCATTGAAGACCACTGAGGTCATCTTCAAGATCCTTCCATATTTCAGGATCTTCCTCATTTGTCCCACACATTCTTTTGAATGTGGTCCAAAGTTTTATTCCATTAGCTGAAGTTGGTGCTTCAGCCTCATACTTGGTCTCTAGTAACCTCCAAAGGTCCACCAAGTCTTCTCTATCACAACTTGCAAATAAAGATATGAGAGTGGTAAAAGTGTGTACCTCCTTGCCAAATCTGCCAATCTTCCAGAATCCACATTCATCCTCATCATAACTCACAATTGGATTCCTGGAATCTAATGGTAACACTTGCACCATATCTGAAGCTTCTAATGGGGAGAGCTTGAGGCTCTTTCTGATAACTGCTTCACTTGGATATAGTGGATTCATATCTTTTGGAAACTCAAGTTTAAATCCCTTCTTTACTGGCCTGGGAACTATCATAGCTTTCTTGATTTCCATTTCTTCTGCAAGTTGCTCCTTTCTTTCATCTGAAAGAAGTCTGAGAGTGTTTGCTTCCTGCACTCTCACCCAAATAGGATAAGCCCTATGTTCCAACTCATCAAATGTCAAAGCCTTCAACTTCTGATGTGTCCATCCAACTCCATGACATCTGAGCAACATAAAGTAGAGCTCTCTTCTATCCCTTTTCGATTCAGAGAGAATATTGCTTGCCTTGTGCTTCAAAATCACCTTACAATCCTTCTGAACCCTAAGAAGAAGCTCCAAACCCCATATTTGATCTGAAATGGTCAAGTCTGGATTATCCATGCAGCTTTCTTCCCAAGAATTATACATTTGAACCACCTCTGGCATGTCAAAGTCAACCTGCAATTTTAAATCTCTCAACTTTTCCCTAGCAAGCTCATCACTATACTCAAGCCTTTCAGGTTCTATAATCATCACACTTGAGTCTGAGCTAGCTCCATCACTTTCTTCTTCAGAAGTCACAACAAATGGTGACTTTTCCTTTTCACCTTGTTCCATCATTTGTTCAGCCAATCTTCTATCAAATTCAACTTGGGTTGCATCCTTTGGAACAATTTCTTCTACCAATTTACCCTTACCCTTATCTGATGGTGCAATGGTTGGTAAGGTAGATGGTAATACCTGAGTAGAAACTTCCTTGATGATAGATGATGACTGGAATACATCACCTTCATGTACAGGTCTGTCAACGCCCAAATTTCCTCTATCAGCGCCCAAAATACTTCTATCAGCGTCCAAATTTGCCTTGTCAACGCTCAAATATTTTCCCTCAGCGCCTTGTGTAACCTCTCTCAACATAGCTGTAAATGATAAATTTAGATTGGTTGGAGAGATTAAGGACGTATCAAAACCTGTTTGTTCCTTCAAAGTTGTAAGGGCTTCAGCAACATCTATTGATTGACCATCTTGGCTGCCCTTATCACTCAGATTTCTTTGATCTTCCTCCCCTTTGGAAGACTCCTCCATACCCCTCCTAGCATGATCACTCTCCAAAACAACAATCCTCTCCCTCAATTGCTTGAGTTCAAGGCCTTGAGAGCTGACAATTTGTACTAAGTCTGCATTTTGCCTTTGCAAGCTAATGCAGACTGCCGTCAATTCCAAAAGAGTCATTGGTTCCAGTCTGCCCTCTTCTGAAATGGGGATTTGACCTCCCAAGTCAGGGTCATTGGGCAAAGATGAGGACTTAATTATGATGGGACTGCCTTGGCCAGCATCTAAGCCAGAACCAATAGTCCCAGCCTCATCCAGGTCACCAGCCACACTTGTGGTGGTGGTTCTCTCTGCTTCATGGCTAGGACCACAAGAGGAGAACACTCCAGTAGTCCTTTGGCGTTTTATCAACCTATATTCAGGTGGTGTGGAAGATGGTGTGGAAGAATGGGTAGATGTGGGTTGGTTAAGGGGTGTTTGGGATTGTGAAGGTTGTGTGTCAGCGTTGGAAATAGGCACATCAACGCCAACATTGGATGTGTCAGCGTCAAAGGGTTCTTGGTCAATTTGCATTTATTCAGGTGAGGGTAAAGGCTCAGGAATGGGTTCAAGTTGTGGTTGAGGTTCAATTTGAGGTTGAGGATCTGGTTGGGGTTGTGCTGCTACAATAATAGCAAGCATGGCTGGGGTTAAAGGTAAGTCTCTAAGGGGTGGTGAATTCATCTTTGTAAAAATAGCTTTCTTTTGTTCAGGGATCTTATAAAAATCATTGTGATTCCTTGAACAATAACCTTGATCATCAAAAATCATTTGCAGAAAACGGGGATAAGCTAAAGTCATTTTTGTCCCCTTGTTTTTACATATCCCTTCAAAAATCATTTTAGAATAGTTATATTTTTGCCCTGTTGCGATGCACACAATGGCACTGGCAATGGATCTATTGATCTCATTGTGTGCAGTACATTTGGGACTCAAACATTGAAGAAGGATGTGGATGAGTTACTTCCAGGCTGGGGGAAATTCCTGCTTATGATACTTATTAAGAGTACCTTCATCAGGAAAAGGATATCCCAAAGCCCTAAGCCCTTGTTCTATTTCATTTATGGGAAGGATGACTACACCATCAGCATCATCAAGATGCAAGGCCTGGCGTACCAAGGCCTTAGTAACCACCCAAGACCTCCCATGAACAATAGAAGTTAATGTGGTCACTCCATTAACTGTTGAGGAACTAACAGTGTTCCAAAACTGCTTAATGTGTGTGACTGGAATGAGTGGTGCATGAGAAAGAGCATACCTTAGAGGGGATACGTTCAAATACGCCACCATTTGTGTGTATTGAGGAAACAAATCATTATCAGCAACAAGATAAGCAATCATGTTGTGTTGAGACTTGAACCCCAATTCCAATTCTGCTGAGTTAAACTTTGGTGCCATTGATGAAAGCTGGTAATTTGAAAGTGTAGAAGATGAAGTTGATAAGAGAAAAGTGTTAGACAAGAATTATAGATACCCTGTTTAAAAATAGGAGCCAAATTTATAGGAGATAAAGAATGCATGTGATTGGCCCAAAAATAGGCAAAGATTTTCAAAAACTAATCATGAAAATATTGAAAAAGTTATAAGTTATCTCATGCATTAAATGAAAGTAACAACTCCTAAAATTACGGCTTGAAAATATGTCAAAAAGTAACAACTGGGTAGGTCCCATTGATTGTCAACGGTCAAAAATAACCTATCAACGCCCAACGGCTATAATCTTGTCAATGTTCGCCTAAAGCCATGTCAGCGTCCAATTTGGTCACAACAACGCTTGGAAAAATCTTGTCAGCGTCCAAAAAATAAAATTGTTTTAAAAAGTGAAAAATGACCTTAACAAGTAATTTATCCTAGAGAAGATAACCAAAAGCTGATAATTATTATAGGGCGGCAAGCATTGTCCAGTTATGCACACTTGCATAAGCAAGATAGACATAACAGTCCTCTAGTGTCCCTTGCTAACCAAAATTCTTAACAACAAAGTTACCTTATAAAATCCTTGTTACTCCTAGGTAAATCCCATATCAAAATCATTCCCAAGTCTCCCAACAGACCACAACCAATTCTAGGCCAAAAATGTCTTGGCAGCATGCAAAGTTGATATACTATGCATGCTACAGTGCCTCATGGTTTAGTAAAACTAACCCATACTCACCTGTGGACACAATCTAGAATTGTGATAAGAGTATCATATGGATACCCAAACATCCTAAAGGTTCCTAAAACCTCCCCTTAAACAATGATACAAAAGTTTGCTAAAATCATGCATGAACATAAAAAATTTATGTCAAGATAGGAATGAAACATTCCAACCATCATCCATAAATAAAAACTTGTCCAAATGCTTCTCCATTGATCCATAAGCAACTCTGTATCCAATGGTATACTGCTAACACCATCTGCACATATAGATTGAAAACCACAAAACTAACATTGTTGCTGACAACGCCCCGATAACACACAACAGCGTTGAAGGAAGCTTTGTCAGCGTTAGACAGTTATATTGCTGACAACGTTTGCAAAAACACTTATCAGTGTTCAAGCAACCTTTGTCAGTGTTAGAAAAATATAGTGGAAAATCTAAATCATCAATAAGACCAATAATAATAATGCATCATCCTGTACATACTTTTACAAAAGGAATCCAAAACACATATTAAGTGAGATTAACCATTCCAATACTTGTTACCAAGTATTGAAATCTTCCAGTATCAAAAGGTTTAGTTAATAAATCTGACACATTTTCCTCAGTGCCAACCCTATCTGGTTGTATTAAACCTTTCTCAAAGCAATCTCTTATAAAATGGTGTCTAATTTCTATGTGTTTAGTTTTAGAATGATGTACAGGATTCTTAATGATGCATAAAGTACTATTATTGTCAACAAATATCTTAGTATGCATGAAATTATACCCATAGTCCAACAGCTGGTTCTGAATCCACAACACTTGACCACAACATGCTGCTGTAGCCACATACTCTGCTTCAGTTGTAGAGTTAGCCACCACTGTTTGTTTCTTGCATTGCCAAGATATTAACCTGCTCCCAAGAAACTGACATCCACCAGTTGTGGATTTCCTATCAAACTTATCACCTCCATAATCACTATATGAATATGCAATCAGCTCCAATGGTGAATCCTTTGGGTACCACAAACCAAGACTGGGAAAGCATCTTAGGTACCTAAAGATCCTCTTTACAGCATAAAGGTGACATTCTTTGGGAGTCACTTGATGGCGTGCACAAGCACACACAGCAAACATGATATCAGGTCTGGAGGCAGTAAGATACATCAAGGATCCAATCATGGATCTATAATGCCTGACATCAACATCTTTCCCATCTCCAATCTTTCCCCAAGGGTGTTCTCTATCCATAGGAGTAGTAGCCCTCTTTTCATGTGGAGAAAAGCCAAACTTCTTCAAGATCTCAGCAACATATTTGTCCTGGGAGATGAAGATACCATCCTCTTTCTGCTGAACTTGTAAACCAAGAAAGAAGTTCATCTCCCCCATAGCACTCATCTTGAATTTGTCTGTCATAAGCTTGGAGAAATCCTCACTCATCTTTGGATCAGTAGACCCAAAAATAATATCATCAACATAGACCTGCACAAGCAACACATCCTTACCTTTCTTCTTTGTAAATAGTGTCTGATCTATGGTGCCCCTCTTGAATCCATTATCCACCAAATAGGTAGACAAAGTACCATACCATGCTCTAGGGGCTTGATGAAGGCCATACATAGCCTTTTTGACTCTATACACTTTATCTGGATGCTCTGGATCCTCAAAACCAGGAGGTTGCATGACATAAACTTCCTCAACAATGGTGCCATACAAGAAAGCACTCTTGACATCCATTTGATAGACTGTGAAGCCCATGCAAGAAGCATAGGCTAGAAAAATCCTAATAGCTTCAATCCTTGTAACTGGTGCAAAGACCTCCTCATAGTCTATCCCTTCCTCTTGTGTGTAACCTTGAGCCACTAACCTTGCCTTGTTTCTGACCACAATACCTCTTTCATCTCTTTTGTTCCTGAGAACCCATCTTGTCCCAATAGGTCTGACATGTCTAGGACAATCAACCAGCTCCCAAACATCCTGAATTGCAAATTGGTGAAGCTTATCCTGCATTGCTTCCACCCAACTTGGTTCTTTGAGAGCATCAAATATTTTCTTGGGTTCTTCTTGTGACAGAAAACATGCAAACAAACATGCTTGTACAAGAGGGATATCAACCTTCTTGTGTATATTGGCAATAAATCCACCAAGACCTTGATGGGATCTTCTTGTCTGAACTGGAGTCATAATATCACCAATGATCTGAGATGTGGGGTGATTCTTCATTGTGGAGGTGAGAACCCCTAGTCTGGTGTCCTCAACCTCATGCTCCATGTTGCCAATATCTTCTTCATCAGACTCTCTTTGAGCAACAGGAATCTCTTCATGAACATTGGAAGGTCCACCTTATTCAAAACTGGAAGAGAAAAGATGCCCATAAGTGTTGTCAACGTTTGAATCTTGATTGTCAGCGTCTGAGCTAACAGCGCTTGAAATGTTGTTGTCAATGTCTGAATTGGTCTTGTCAGCGCTAGATTTGCCTTTGTCAGCGCCTGAAGAACCATGCATGTTTGTATCTGGTGGTATTTGGAAACCACCATTATCTTGTCCAGCAGCAGTAGCAAAAGCATCTGTCCAAATGGGAATTGTGACATATTCAAATGTAGGAGATGCCTTTTCTGCTTGTGATCCAACCCTCTCATTAACCTGTGTACCTGAAACATCAACAACTTGTTCCTCCACAACATTTGAAGTTACCTTCACAATGTCTGGATTAGTGACAGGCATATAATTTAAAGTTCTAGATAAGGGTTCCAAATCAAACAACCAATTAGGACCACTTTCAGGATCACTAGGTTTATTCTCTAAGAACCTAACATGTACTCTCTCAACTATCCGTTTGTCCTCCTTAAGATAAACCCTATAACCCTTGCTCTGGACTGAATACCCCATGAAGTAACCTTCATCACCTTTTGCACTAAATTTCCCTAAGGCATCACTAGTGTCCAAGACTACTACATGACATCCAAAAGGTCTGAGAAAACCAATATTAGGTTTTCTTCCCCAAAGTAACTCATAAGGTGTTTTGTTCTGAATTTTGTTAACCAATGCTCTATTTTGCACATAGCATGCTGTATTAACAGCCTCAGCCCAAAAGGCTATTGGAAAGTGAGCATCAGCCAACATTGTTCTGGCTGCTTCAATTAGGGTTCTATTTTTCCTTTCAGCAACCCCATTTTGTTGTGGGGTTCTAGCAATGCTAAATTGCCTAGTAATTCCTTTCCTGGCACAAAAATCATCTAGCTTCTTGTTCCTAAATTCTCCACCATTATCACTCCTAAGCATTTTAACCTCATTTCCAGACCTTTTCTCAATCTGAGTGATAAAATCAATAAGAACATCAGCTGTGTCACTCTTCATAGCTAGAAAGAATGTCCAAGTAAACCTAGAAAAGTCATCTGTGACAAAAAAAACAATATGACTTGCTATTCAAACTCTCTATATTTGTTGGACCAAAGAGGTCCATGTGAAGCATATGAAGAGGTCTGGAACTAGTATGCACCTGCTTGGACTTGAATGAGACCTTGTGCTGCTTGCCTTTAAGACATGCAACACAAGAGTGGTCATTGTGGAAGGCCTTCTCAGGCAAACCATCAACTAAACCAAGCCTCACAAGTCTATTTATATTTTTAAAATTTATGTGCCCTAGTATCCTGTGCCACAAATTACTTTCATCTACTGAGGCCTTAGCATAAAAACAAGACATATTTGTAGTCACCTTAATCCCATTTAAATTCACATTATATATGTCCTTATGCCTAGGTGTTCTATACTCAATATATTTCTCATCAGGGATTTTAAAATCCTTGCTTAACACCAAACACTCAGTATCAGTGAAAAGAACCTTATTTTTGTTATCACAAACTTGTGATACACTAAACAGATTATAATCCAGTTCTTTTACTAGGAAGACGTTCTCAAAACACAGAT
Source organism: Glebionis coronaria (assembly GCA_025667525.1). Classification (NCBI taxonomy): domain Eukaryota; kingdom Viridiplantae; phylum Streptophyta; class Magnoliopsida; order Asterales; family Asteraceae; genus Glebionis; species Glebionis coronaria. The sequence goes on from CM046880.1 coordinate 403,639,832, forward strand.
TATTGGTGAGAAGGGTTCCTTTGCCTGTAATTGTGCCATAGCCCCCTCCAAAGTATACCTTATCACCATCTTTAATAGGAGTGAAGTTCATCAGATAGTCTTCCTTTCCTGTCATGTGCCTTGAGCATCCACTATCCCAATATCCATAATCATTGATCTGTCTTTGAATGCCCTGCACATAAAGAAAACAAATTAGTTTTCTTTGGGAACCCAAGTCTCAGAAGACTTGGATTCATCTGGTTGTTCAATAAGAACAGACTTAGTTCTCACAACAACCCCATTCTCATCCTTTTTAGGATGAAAAACCCAGTTAACCCTAATAGGTTTTGTAATGACCTTTGAAATGTAATTAAATCTATTGCAAGTCATTGAAATTCCATTATCATTAGGGTTTTGATCTTTCTTGGGTCTCCATGTTAAGCTTGAAGAAGCTTTAGACCTCTTTCCTTATGGCTGCAAATATTTAGGTCTGGTCACGTTTCTGTCAGCGTTGGATTTTGTCCTATCAACGCTGAAATTACCCTTGTCAGCATTGAACCTAGGGTTTGCTACAGGAACCCATTGCCTATTTGACCAGGTGTTTGTCTTTTGAAAAGGTCTTTGTCCATGAGTGTTAGACCTTCTAGAAAAGAATGGGGCAGGTCTAATCACTTGTGGACTTTGCTGCACACAAGGTTTGGGTCTGACAACGTTTGACTTTCTAACAACGTTGACTTTCTTCCTATCAGCGCTGAAATTGTTCCTATCAGCGCTGGCTTTAGGAGCGTTGACACACTTGTATGCCAAATGTGAAAAGCTGCCACAAGTATAACAGGCTTTCTTAGACACAACTTTAGGTCTAGTAGAGAAGAAACCTGTTCCATGATTGCTAACTTGGCTCTTGGGTGACCTATTATTCCTATACATCTCTGCATATTTAATGGTAGGTCTTCTAACAGTGTTGGAGCCTAGGTCAACAGCTTTACCAGTAATTGGGTGAGTAACCTTAATGGGTGGTGATTCATTGGGACTTTCACATAGCAAACCTCCCTTAACAAATAAAGTAGGGTTAGCTTTCTTCCACTCATTTAGGTCAGTCAGTTTTTGTTGATACTCTTCCACTGGAGTGACAACTCTTGGTGGAGGAATGAATTCCTCTTCTTGGCATTCTGGTATACCAGTCCAAGATAAATCCTTTCTAAGGACACCATAGAAGTCACCAGTTGGTGGTGGAACCAGAGAGTAATCATTCATCCCAATCCCAGTCATGTCCTTAGGATCCCTTTGTTTAGCTACACAGTCTCCTAAGGTTTGGGTGGCTCTATCAAATCTTTGAATCTTGAGGTCAACATTATCTTTATTCTTAATGGCCTCATCTAACTTAGCATGTAGGTCTCTATTGACCTTTGTCATGATATTTCTAATATCCATACTACCCTCTAGCTCATGTTTTAAGATATTTATCTTATCTTTTAAGTCAAATTCCATTTTCTTGTATTCAGAAACGGTTTTCTCAGTTTCAGTAAGAGCTAGTTGGTAATTGGACAATTTACACCTTTCAGTGCTCTATCATCTTTTAGTTTTAACACCTCTTTATTAAGTCTATCAGTGTTTAACCTACAACCTTTGCTACAAAAAGCATCATCATATACCTCATTATCAGATGAAGAAGAGGAGTGTGCCATGAGAGCATATTCAACATGCTCTTCTTCTTCAATATCAGCAACCAAAGCTTTATCCTCTTCAGCATTCTTAGTCAGATAGCTCCAATCCCATCCTGTGCCATCAATTCCTTGAACTGCAACCATAGCTTTGGAATCCTGAGCTTTAACAATCTGACTTGAGGGTTTACCAGCATCAGATCTTCTAGGAGATCTGCATTCCCTCATGAAGTGCCCCATACGATGACAATTGTAGCATTCAACTTTGGATTTATCAAATCCAGCTGTGTCTTTAGCATTGAAGGTCATCTTCTTCTTGAACCTTCTATTCCACCTATTTGCTCTTATACTAGCAAGAGCCATGTTCCATTTGATGTCCATCTCTTCCAAGTGCTCATCACTTATCTGCTCAAGGTCCTCATATGTAATCACTGAACCATTGGGCAAAGAAGCAATGTAAGCACACACAGTATCCAAATCCAAACCAGCAGGTTTAACTCTTGGGGAATCATTCATGAATGTGTCAGCGTCTGAAAAGGAGACGTTGACAGGACTTGTTCCAGCGCTGACATATGATGATCCAGTAACTGGATGCATATAAGAGTCCTTCTGATTGAATTGACCTTCACTATGAGAGAAGAAGGCCATGTTGCTGGTGGAAGATTTGCTTCCATGATCTGAAAGAGTTTCATCTTCCAACAGTCTTAGTTTGTTGTAGATGTCATCAAACGAGGAGCTCTTGTAAGTATTATTGGCAAGAATAGATCTTGCCTCAATCTTCCATGCCTCACCAAGACTTTTAAGAAAGGTAGCATTGGTGTCAACATCACCAACTTGTGTCCTCATAAAGGACAACTTGCTTGTGATGTCAAGCAATCTGCTTCTCACACTACTCAGTTTCTCATTGGGTTGAGCTTTAAAGACAGCATAATCATGCAGAAGTTGCTTTTTCTTTTCTTCCTTAGAGTCTGCATTGCCACCATATGTAACTTCTAGTGCTTCCCAAAGATCCTTAGCAGATTCATAGCCTCTATATTTGTGCTGGTTTTCTTGTCCCAAAGAGACTTTTAGAATATCTAGGGCTTTCATGTCAACCCTTTTCTTTGCAATATCTTCAGCACCTACAGCTCTACCATCTCCAGGTTTTTCTTTCTTATCCTCTTCAGGGCATCCTTCAACAGCTGTTCTTTGACTAATGGCATCAAGAATCTTTTGAGCCTTATTGAATGAGTTTCCATATTCAATAATCTCCCAGAGTGTGTAGTCATAGATCCCCAGATATTGTTCAAAGTTGAACTTCCATAAGTCAAAGTGGGTTGCATCAAGCATGGGAATCTTGATGTTTGGTAAGGCTGAGTAGGAGGAGGTTATTGCTTCAGACATGATGTTGTTAGGGTTTTTGTGTTTTTAGGGTTTCTGAGAAAATTAGGGTTTTGGTGTTCTTCAAAGATCAAAAGTTCCTCAACAAGCTCTGATACCACTTGTTGATCCCAAACTTAGATCGATTAGCTTTGTGTATACGAGATTAGATCAAGTATAACACGTAGAGAAACCTTTGTATATGCTTTGTGAATCTAAGTGTTATGCGGAATTTAACACTTAAACAAGAACACACAAGATATAAACAAACTTTCACTTTGATTATCAATGTCGAACTTGCTTACAATGAAAGATGTTTATGAACGAAAACTTATGTAAAACTTGATATTGAACATTAACCTAAAGGCCTTCTTTTATAGACTAAGAAGCCTTGTACAATAAGCTACGTATCAACTATTCTAGGTAAAGATAAACATAGAAAATACATTGTCGTTTCTATCCTTACTAGAAGTATTCTAGAATATAATAAACGTGTAGCTTATATCTTTCATCAGTGCTTGTCTTCAATCTGTCAACGCTTGACTTTAACTTGTCAACGCTTGAGCTGTCAGCGCTTGCTTTGTTCCTATCAACGCTTGTTTTGTTCTTGTCAGCGCTCAAGTGATCTGGCCTTAATTTATTCCCAACAGTATGAATGTAAAATGTGTTAAATGCTAATAGCTTAGATCCAATGTACAATGTATGTAACAGTAATTGTTACAGTATCCTCCGGAGGAATGTGTTATAGGGCGAATCCTTTTAAAGAATGTCCAAATGAGGTTATAATGGTGAATTCCTATGGGGAAATGGCCGATGATGTTAGAGTCCCTTTTGGGAACAATTATAGTGAAAATGGATCCAAACTTGAAAGAATGAAAAATACTAATAAAAAAAGAAAGTGTGAAAATGAAAAGAAAGTGACCTTGTGGTCAATCAAAGTAAAAGCATAAAAAGGTTTTATAGCTAAAGGTTAAAGCGTGTAATAGAGGCGGTAATGGTATGTCGGAAGTACACGAGTAGGACAATTTATAATCTCTTTATTTACATGGATTGGGACGCCTCTTCATTTGAATAAAGAAATTAGAGGTCGCCGGACCATAAGTTCACAATTTATTGTTTGCATAAAATGGGACGCTTCTTTATGTAAATAATTAATTATTGACAAGTGGGCTTATGTGTTCCTGACATGGCATGAGTAAAATAGTAGAAGATAAAAGTCTAAAAATAATAATAATAAATAAATGATATAAAGACCAAGATAAGAGAAATCTAATGTAGAGCGAATGCTTAAGATATCTAGAATATGAAAGGATAAATTTGAAGATTTAATTAAAGGTTATAGTATGCCTTATGGTATGAATTGAAAAAAAATGGTGATCATGATCACTTGAATGTGTAGAACTCTTATGTAAAATATGAGAAAGCTTTTTAATACGTGGCTTGGTGTAAAACTCTTAAATTGGAAAAGAGAAAGTAAAGTAAAATATATAAGTATTTAAAGAGAAATAGAGTTGACTAAATTATATGTCGATGTTCGCTAATTTATGTATCGGAGGATATAATGACTATTATTAAAATTTGTATGGTTATAGATGTATGCGCGTAATAGAATTGATTAAAACCTAGAGTTGAGTTATAGTATGCTTATAATTTGCGAGATTAAGTAGATCATCGCAACTAAATAAATTAAATGGAAAGTAGAAATAATGTATGAGTAATGTAATAAAAATATGGTGAGTAATACATAAGAGATTTCGAAGACGAAATCCAAATAAGGGGGATAGATTTATAACATCCCAAAACCGGATTTTAGGTATTATTTATGAAAATTCCATCGAACGAGCTTAACTACAATTTATAAATTGAAGACGTTATGTGATTGGCAAGTCAAGCACGATAGTCAAACCCGGTATTCAAACTATAAGTCTAAACATTATGTAAATGGCTTATAAATATTATGTGTCACATCTAAGAAGGAGTAATCCTTAAAGAGCCTAAAGTGTTAAGTGATCAAAGTTACACCAAGCAAACATCTAGATAAGTTATATACTTCTCCAAACAGTTCATTTGTCTTATGTGTGTGAGTGGTGACACGAGAAAACAAGAAAGGAGGAAGAACAAGGAACTTTGATGATCTCTTGAAGCATAAATTAGAGTTACAATGCAAGAGTTTAATCCCTCACACTAATCTCCTTCGTGTAAGTAATCTATCTTAATGATCTAATTGAAGAATCATAATTTAGGATTTGAGTACCCAATTTGGGAAAATTGTGTAAAATATGGTTTTAAGCAAATTACGGGTTATAAAATTATGGGTTAATTTATATTGTATAAAGTTAGTAAATTTTGGGGTTTTCATCATATGATCAAGATATGATCATATGATGATTAAGAAGGATGAAGGGTGAGATCTTTGTTATAGTATTTCTTAATTTAATATTAGTTAATTGTGATAATTATGGTTAGGAGTCATGAAACCAAGGATGATGATGAGGATGCTTAGGTTGTTATATAACTTAGAGCTTGTTGGTGACTTGGATATCGAGGCAAAGTAAGTAAGATGACCATAACATGTGTTGTATATGGACTTCATATATGCTATGTGTTTATAACATGTTATAGTCAATATGTTTAAATGATTGTCATGTTAGAATTATGATTTAAGATATATGTGCAACATGATGATTATGGCGATGTGATGCTTGTTGTTATGAATCGATGTAGAGGTTTGTGTAATAGAAGGTATTTGATTGTAGTGAGATTACATGTTGTATGATATATAATGACGTGTTATGCTTGTTTTACTTACAAGCATGTAACGCTTATATGTTATAGTTGCTAATGTTTTATAGGTGCATTTGTGAAGAAGGTAATGAATGGCTTAATGCCTAGGTCTTAGAAGCATGGAATGATAATGTTTAGTTTATGGATTAGAAGTATTTGGTTGAATGTATGAGCTTACTATAGATACCGAGCTCGTGGAAATATTGAACCCCCAATTGTCGTAAAGTTGTTGTTAATGTGTGACCATGTGTCAAAGTATCTTGTATTTGTGAAAGTTAAAGCGAGTAAATGTCATTTGTTATGGTTTGGTGTTATAGTGTATCAACGGGTCGAAACGGGTGTTTGGCAAATCCCGAAAGGTATGTGATCACATGTCATTTAGGCCATAATTGTTTATGAAAATGATGTATTTTAATGTTTTATTAACTCCTGGAAAGTTTGGTAAAGCTTCGATTTGCGGAATTCATTTTTGAAATGAAATATGAAATATGTTGTAATTGGAAAAACTTGGGCTCGGTATGTGGCCTAAAACTTTCTATGAAGATTTGGCATGCGGCTGGGAAGCCCCGCATGCGGCTAAAGGCCTTAGAGGGCTTAGCTGGCGGCCATGAACCCTCGGCCTGCGGCTAAGTCCATCAGAAGGTGTTTCGGTGTATGTCGTAACGTGTTTTCTTCATATCTTTTGATCCGTAAAGAGTCAGAAGTCGTTCTTTATATCGTTGGAAAGGTAACCGAGTCTAGTTTAATGTAAAAATATTTTTAAGGTCTGAATGTTTATATATTTTGGTCAGTTTGTGAAAGAGTGACAGAAGGTCACTTCTGTATATGATTTTTGAGCTAACGATTTTTATTTTGGTCAAATTTTAGAGTCGGGAAAGGGGCGTTCAAGATCTAGGGTTTTTTTGTGATTCTAGATTCATCAGTTTGTCACATAGACGATTATAGGTGCATGCGTCAAATGGGTAAGATCTAATAAATGTCGTCATACCACTATGCTATGTTTTGTTTGTTTCATGCATGACTTGTAGTTGATACCAACGGAAACACTTACATACTTAATCAAACAAATATGGCGGGCACCGAATAAATAGAAAGAACATTTTAGTAACTAGTGCATGATTAGGTAAACACGTTTCTTTAACTAGTGAAATCTACAACATTAGTTTAGGATTAGTTTGTTAGTCAAACCCCCTCTAGACCTTTTGTATAAAAATTTACTACTTCCATAAATTATAAAAAGAACAAAAAAAAATATTTCCCACCTCTAGACCTTTTGTATGTTCGACACTGACCTCACACACTATTCTTCGATAGAACGATAACAACCTAGAGTCCTTACCTATACTATACCTACACGATAGGGTACACTGTCATAGAGGTTGTAGAACTCCTGTACGACCCTAACAGGGAGCCCATCAATCATTTCAACAATGCTGAGTGTCACCCCAGGTCTAGCTATAAGACTCGTAAAATAAATAAAAGCGCTTGTTACGAGACAACCCATTTTTTTATCTTTTTCATTTTTGGAGTGTCTTATGTGTTTATAACCTATTACTTGTTTCATTTACAATTATAAATTTTATAATGTGATCATGCTTTATCTTGTTTTTAACCTCGTCTTAATTGCATATAAAGGAATTTCACAAGAACAAAACGGCAAGAAAACTTGTAATTTGATGTAATCACATAGTTTGTTTGCTTGAGTTTTTGGGTCATATGTATGGCTTCATATTTTCATGGCTTTTGAAGTAAAAACTCTCCAAAAAACACTAAGGGGTCATTTGTAGGAATTTTTTGTCAAAAACATAATCAAGAGTTTCTAAAAAGTAGCTATAGATGCCGTCGGATATTAATCTTGACGCCATCTAGAGCCCAACCATAGGAAAATTCGATTTTTTCTAATTTTTGGTTTTTTATTTTTGTATAACTATCCCAAATGCGTATTTTTACAAGATTTGTAAAGCCAAGTTAAATTATTAAATTGTACATCCTATCTTCACTTGTTTTTTAGATTAACATGTGATGTAATATCATAAGGGTTGTATCATATGTCGTATATTTTACGCGAGGTTGTTTTTGTGTCTTTGATTTCCGTATATATTTGATGAGAAGTTGTCCATGAAAGATTATCCTGAGAGATGGAAGATTAGTGATGACTCTTGGATGAAAATTTAGCCCGAAGATCAAGCTTCTATCCGCTTTTGCTCATGAGGGAGTATTAGTTTCTTTCGTCTTTTTATTTTTCTTTCCTTTTGGTACTTTTGAAAGTTTGAGGACAATGTTTGTCTTAAGTGTAAGAAGGGTAAAAAAGAGTCTTAGATTATATTCTTCTAATTTCATTTGCTATGTCTTTAAAATGATGAGTAATATTTCGAAAGATACTTTGGACGCTAAATTTGACGCACATTTAAAATTTTGATGGTATAATTAGGAGAAAACTCTAGTTTGTATCGCGTCTCATGGATAGGATTTATATTGCTAGCACTAAATCGTAACACATAAAAATTTCCACCCAAAATGTGAAGTTTGACTTTAGACCTTTGGAAATTTCGAGCACCCATTTTTGGTGTTCAAGATAGTTTTCAATCTTCAGCTTTCTCTAGTTAAGGGTTCAGACAATCATGTGTGTCTCTTTCTTCGTTATGATTGTAGCATGTGTGGTTTTGCCGCTTTTTCTAGAGTCTAGAATGGATTAAAGCTATATGATTGTACCGGTAGTGTAATTGATTCTAGAACTCGCTTTAGTTGATCCACTCTAACACTGCAAGTGAGATTGCATTCGTGTAATTAGTATTTTAGTAAGTGATAAGAGGCATTAGGATAAACCCCTTTATGTAAACCTATATATATTTATATAAGTTATGAATGATGATCACATCGATCATGTAACTCTCCCCACGCCCCTAGTATACCCTTTTGAGCCTAATATTTTCGAGGTTCTCTTAATTTTTGGGTAAATCTAGATTATTCTAAAGAACATTGTTTACATACCACTAAATGTTACAACTAAATCGCCTAGCTAGCCCCTTTGTATGCACGTTTTTTAAGTGCATTATTGTGTTAACACATGTATAAACCCTAAGTGAATCGTGTTGCTTAAGACAAGAAACGTTTTATATACAACTTTGGATTGGTTGGGAATTATGGTGTTTGATATATCGAAGAAGAATGGGGAACAATCCTTATTACCTCCATATGTGCTTAATGAAAACTCCATGTTTCATGTACCCATCTAATTCGGGTCACTAGGAGTAGATGTTATGTATATCATGAGTTGTATATAGGAAATGATATACTTTGTAATTGGGACGGTTGGGTCTTTTCTTGAGCAATGTTGTAGATTTCGTGTAAAACGATTAACTTGTCACTTAAATCTCTCATGTCTTATCTCAAATCATGCTTTCCATACCCTTAAACTTAATGATACAACTCGACCTCTTTCATTAAATGCTAGGTGCTTACGCCATAGCGGTGGATGTTTGATCATTTATCAAGCATATGGTAATCTTTATGCTACAGGTAATGAGTGTTAAGTTTTCATTTTGGTTTGTGCTTGTATTACTTAAACACACACCCAACGATGTGAGAATTATAGCATATACTTCCGTGATTTACTAACCAAAAGTATATTTAGTTGTGTTGTAAATAATTTAATAATCTAATAGTGTGTTCTTAAGATCCTTTACATTAAAGAAAAGTAAAGACTTAATATTTGAAGGAAATACTTTACTTCCAAAATCAACCAAATTACACTTGTTTTTCATTCTTTTTCTTTTTCTTTTCTTTATTTAACACTATGTTCTCGATTGATTTTGGGAAAAAAAGAGAAGATATGGAAAGAAACTAAAATTTAGTTGTTTTCTTGAGATTTTTTAACAAGAGAAAAAAAAATGAAGAAGATATGGCTTCTTGGAGTTGCCCTTTATGTGGTGGGGATGACGGGAGGTGCATCACATTCTCATATCTTGTCCTCGTGTTGTGCCGGTGTGGAGGGAAGTTTGGAGTTGGTGGAATTTAGATTTCCCGGTCTCTTTTCCGTCCTTTGACATCAAGGATGTGGCGTGTGGGAATTTGCCAATTATTTGTGACGCTCCTCTTGCCAAGGTGTTTCATGGTGTGTTTCAAATCTGTGTTTGGGTCATATGGAATTGGAGAAATCGGGTTTAAACGCTCAGCTTGACTTGATAGACAAGCTTAAAGGGGAGGACGTTTTTCCAAGTATCCAGCGTCTCTCTCTCCTTTGGATCTCAACTCGTATCTCGACTAAGAAGAAGGCAAAGCGGGATTGTTGGATTTCAAAGCCTTTTAATATATTTTCTATCAGTATGTAATTTCTCGGTGTGGTTGTCTCGCCTTATTCTTTTTTAATTTATTTCTTGTACATACTTTTTTTGTTGCCTCCTGCTTGGAGCTTTCTAATTCAGTTCAGCCTTTCAAAAAAAAACGATAGCCACTAATATTCAAAGATAGATTAAATATGACAAGAGTAATCATTAATTGTCAGACTCTCATTTGGTTGTGCACCTCTACATGGAACTACTAGATAAAAGATGTTGACATTAACCTTAACCAAAGGGGACATGCTGGGATCAGAATGCAAGCACTTCAGGCAAGCAGTTCCCGCATATTACAGGAACATACATAGTATGAAACATCTTTAGCAAATGCAGCGATTTTAATCAAGTTAATTAATTAAAATCGGTCATGACACATGTATTAGTGTATTGTAAGCCTTTAGCGCTTTCATTAATTCATCTGTTCTGGTATTTGACAAGCTTGTTATATTCATGCAGGTTTTGCTAATCTCCATGACAAGGAAAATCGAATATAGACCAATAATATTATAAAAAATCATACCTCGCTATTATGCACGTGAAGTGACCAAATCACACAAAAACAAGTTGATAGACAAGAATACGAATACAAGATTAAATAGAAATGTGATAAGGAAATGAGAACATATGCTTCATATTGGGACATGACATAGAATAAGATGCTTAAATAGGAAATTTTGGTTTGTTTTTTATAAGAGTAAATGGGCAAAATAACAACGCCGGATGCTATATTTTCCAAACAGGTAAATTCATTATTAATATGACTATATTTGGGAATAAAGCTGTGAATACCTGATGCGCCTTTGATCAGTGGTCACCAATATAATGGATGCGGGTTCTAATATTCCCATGATAATATGAGACGTAAGGCATCTTCTAATATATCTGGAATCACGGGCTTACCCTATAAATAGCATCGAGTAGCCATTTACCAAAATCATCAGCAAACCCAGTTTAGATTTCAAGACACATTTTTACTACAACAAAGATGGTTCTTCAAACCGAGCGTTACCCTGGTGGCTACCACCAAAACAACTATTCGGCCTACCAAGGGCCTAATGGAAGTTACAGCAACTTCCAAGATGTATCTGAGCAGACATCCCCATACTCGGGTTTCGGAAGTTACTCGTCAACCCAAGCTCAGCAATCTGGTATGACCACTGGTGGTTATGGAAGTGGATCGAGCCAATACTCTAGCTCTGCTGGCTTTGCATCTGGAATGAAGCCAAGTGGCGGCTATGGATTAAGTTCTCCCTATGGGAATTCCCACAGTCATGGATCCCCACAGGGCCACAGCCACGGAGCACCACACGGTCAGGGCTATGGGAGCCCACACGGATATGGAAACCACGGGTATGGAAGTGGTGCTACACACGGGCATGGAAGCGGTGCTACACACGGGCACAACAACTATGGACATGGTAGCTCAAACTATGGTCCCACTTCCACCGGCATGAACCATGGTGGTTACGGCCAGAAGCCGTCTTGGATGCTCAAGGGCCTTGAGGACGATGAAGAATGAACATCTAAGAACCTATCATATGTGAAAGAAGTGTGTGATTCGTAAGTTGGTGGTACTCAGGTTACCGCTCTAAATAATGTGTTTGCTTTTCTATTTTCTACATATGTAACAAATGCATAAGCAGTTAATAATGGACGTCGATCAGTGATTGACTGCTGTATTTAAATTTATGATAATACAATTTGCTGTTAGTTAGTTCCAGAGAGCCAAAATATTTCCAAAAAATAATGATCGAGTGAATAATATCAGATGGTTCATATAGAGTTGCGGAAACTTTTGGTTACGCCAAGGACTGAAAGAGAACAAGACAATATAGCTCTAGTTGACATAGAATACAGTTATCGTGCCATGAGATTGATCTGGTGGACTCTTGGGAAAAAAGATAAGTCCTAGAACAGTTTATGGAGGTGTACGCGAATGGACATACATATATGAAACGTAGTACCTTAAATGAAAACATGTTTTTCCCATAATATTTAGATTACACCAGAAGTCAAAGATTAGTTCTAATCTTTGTTTAGATTTAGATTATGAGCACATAAGACATGCAAGATGATCTGCGTGTGCTTTTTTAAGTTGATGAAACTATGTTTGATCTATACAACTAGACTAATTTCAACAAATCCATCCAACATGTCCTAAGCACGACTTGAACCAACAACCATTTGGTTAGAGAGCTTCTCACAGAACACATGACACAATTGGGACACGAGCCCTTTGGTAACTAATAACAGATAAAGTGCATAAGCTGAAGCCATGTCTGCAGCAAGTAATCGGTAATTAGATGTATCATTGCTATATTTCTGTCACATTGTTTTATATTTTTTTAGCGATCCAGCAAGAATCCCTTCAGCATCACCACTTGACTCATCAAAATTACATTACCAACACCTCAATTCCTTTAAACTTTACTCTCACCAGATCGAATAAACTTGTTCCTTTGAAAGTTAATATTACATCTTGGAGAATCGAAGAATCCCTACAAGAGTACACTATTAACTCCTCAATTACTTTAAACTTTAATCTCACAAGATCGAATAAACGTGTTCCTTTGAAAGTTAATATTTCATATTGGAGAAACGAAAGATTGAGAAATACAAGAGTAAATCTTGATCAGAGAGATATCGCCTTACACTCGATTAGATGCCCGGTGTGTGATGAAGATGTCGAAACGGAAGAACATGTGTTTGTGAATTGCTCCGTTGCAAAGGCTACCTGGTCCGAGGTTTTCAAATGGTGGAAAGTCTGAAACGTTCAAATCCACAACTTGAATAATGATGTCCTCAATATAGCAAATCAAATAAAGTTTTCTACAACAAATGTTATGCTTTTTGATGCCATTGTCCAATCAACTCTATGAATCCTTTGATGATTTCGTAGAACGTCTGAATCAAAGACTCAATCTCAACGACGTCAAGCTATTTACTTATACATGGATTTCAAGCAGATGTTGGAAAGCCAGCTCGATTAACTGAAGGGAATGCGTATTCGAGTAAGATGCTAGTTTTACAGAAATTTAATGCTAAATTTTTTTGACAACATCGAAGATACTCTTAAAGAGATTTACACAACATAGTACTAAAAGAAACTGAAATATTATAAATGATGAACACGATTGCAACACGTGAAGCACAAACAAACCGAAAGTCGCATAAACCACAAATCAAACTGATTGCTAGGTCAAAGCACTTTTGATACAAAGTAGTAACTATATTGAGGAGTTTTGAAGAAAATGCACCAAGTCACCTAGACACTTGTCCTGAACATCTCTGTCACCAAACAAAGCCATCATCTCTTTAGCCTTTTCTCTGTACACTTTACCCTCTTCTTTCACCATCACAAGGCTCAGTGAGTCAGCCACCGATTCTGGCTCAAATGACCCGTCCATATCGTCCCTGAGAACCATATATGCCATCTTTTTCTCCACCAAATATGTTGCAATCAACCCTTGGTCCACCATGAAGGGAAACAAAACAAGTGGTTTACCTAGCTGAAACCCTTCCACCACTGAACTCATACCTGAGTGAATCAATAACCCGCCCACCGACTCATGACTCAGTATCTTAAATTGTGGTGCCCAAGTCCTACACACCACACCACGTCCACGAGTCCGCTCCTCAAACCCATTCGGCAGCTCAATAACTTCTTTATCGGATGACCCACGTTGATCAATTAACACCCAGTAAAATGGTAAACCCCAAAGCTCTAAACCTAATGCCAGCTGAGTTAACTCGTATTGATTAGGTTTAGTTTCGGTCCCAAAAGCAATATAAACAACAGAACCTTTCTCATGCTTATCTAACCACTCTTTCGTAAACTGCCAACTTTTATCATTCTCTGCAGCCGTCGTTGTTGTGGGTAAAAGCCCCGTTGAAATGACAGGTTTTTTGTAAATTTTGTTAAGGAGGTTTAACCATTCTGGCTCGAAATCTACACTACTTCTAACAAACACCGCATCGCAACCGTGGATAGTAGCTCCAAGGCGAAACATGTCTGTAACCTTTACATTACCATCATCGGAGATTAGATGATTCGAAAGCTGATAAAGACTCACTCGAACATCGGTTTCAAACGTAACCCAACTCGGTTTCTTAGTAAAATCTTGTAGTGTTGCATGTGCATCCATCATGGCCTCCGGGTAACCTAAATATCCGAGGATTACAGCTGGAAAAACACTAAAATAGGCCTTCCGAATGCCATGTTCTGCCGCTAGTGGCCCCAACCAATACGTAACGAAATCGTATATGACCCAATCTGGAGATGAGGTTATAAGAAAATCCGTGACGGGTTCCTGCAACCCGTCACATGCAATTTTGAGGTACTTAACTTTGTTTAATGGTAAATCCTTGGTGGATTCGGCGTTTTCAGGAAGATTTTCAAGTTTCGGTAGATCGAGTTTAACGAATTCGATGGAAGACGTTAAGGTTTTTGGTATTTGAGGGATTCGATCGATGTTCCTTGGAGTTGATAAGAAGGAAATCTTATGGCCTTTGATGGCCAAAAGCTTTGCAAGTTCAAGAAATGGAATAATGTGACCAAAGGCTAACCATGGAAGCATTGCAATGTGAAGATGAACATCTCCATTTTTGGCCATGGCGACAAAAAGTGCTTCTGAGCAAATGGTTATTGAATTTGCTTGTGTTTCCTGGCATTAATATATACATGCAAATATTCAATTTACCAAGCTAGCATTTAAGATCACTCTCCCAACCGTTCACTATGAATACTTCTTAAATGGTATTTACCGTTTGTAGAATGTACTTAATGATATTCGCGTAATGCGGTAACGAGTAGAATGGGTATTTTTTAGCGATCGAATTAAAACTAAAATGTGCAAAATTTGAATTAAAACAAAATAAACCTAATTAATAGAAGAAAACATAAAATTCATAAAATTATGTTAGAAAAATGTTAAATTAAAAAACACGAAGTTTTAAAAAATACGATAAATTAGATAATAAAAAGATAAACTGATTAAAAGATATTTAATTTTAATTTAAAAATAAAAATAATTATTTAATATGTTGTTAAAAAATTGACAAAAAAATTACATTATTTATTATAACTAAAAATAATCTAATGATCGGAAGAAAAATGACTATCACAATCATTTCAAATGTTTAAGGTCCGTTTGGTTTGTAAACGTGTTTAAGATTAGGATTTGAATTTGATTTAGATTTTGATTTGATGTAGGTTAGAAGTGAGAACATATAATTTAAAGAAAAATGATAGAGAAACCTAATTCGTATGCCTAAAAATAGGCCTAATCACAGGATTGAAACACGTGGCACGATTAAAGGCTTAGGTGAAAAAAAAGAATATATGAAATAGTGGGCCCTGTATTTTACCAATCACAACACGCCATGTAGCATTAGGTCTGTTTTTAGGCCTTCTTATTAGGTCCATGTATGAACATTCTAATTTAAATTTGTATTATAAATTGATTTTAGTCATATTTATTGAATAAAAAATACAAAAAAAGAAAAAGATGAAAGAGAAATAAATTATACGGAGTATGTAGTTGACAAAATATTGAAGTCAAAACCTCTTACAAGTGTGCTCAAAACCCACTCAATTTATCTGATTCAATATTTAGACATCATGCAATACTATTTGGATTCAAAATTGTGCCAAACAACAAATCATAACTATGATCCCAATACTTTAAGTCAAAACCCAAAAACTAAACAAACCCTAATTTATTTGAAAATCAAAGTATCATACTACACCCGTAAATCCGTAAAGATGTAGCAATGTGCCTTTTATGGTCCAATCCTGCGAGACACATATTTTCTTCAATTTGATACTACAAAATTTTACATTATATAACATTCTTCGTCCCTTTTCATGTATTTATATTTCTTTTATAACGCACGTCTCATTTTTATAACTTCTCATATTCAAATCAACCATTTAAATTGGAGATGAGGATAAAGAGCTCATTGATTTGGTATCTTCCCATTTTCGTACCATTTGAAAATAAATTCGGCGTTTGGTATCTTCCCATACCAAATCAATCACGAATAAGAAGACACCAAGTTAATCGCGCCTTTATCCTCGTCTCCAAAATTTATTTTCTACAGGCACGAATGGTTGATTTAAAAAAGAGAAGTTATGAAAACGAGAGATACTCATCATAAGAAGAAATAAAAATAAACGAAAAAGGAGGAGTGTAAAATTATGTAGCAGAAAATTAAAGAAAATATGAGCTCCACAGGAATGGATCATAAAAGACACCTTGCTATATGCCTATGGATATATAGGTGTATGATACTTAGATTCTTAAAACTTAAACCAAACATCTGAAATGATTGTGATAATCATTTTACAACTCTTAAACCTTCAAAGGACACGGCTCCTAAGATATCGAGGGTAAAGTTTGACTATAGTAACGATACTATACATACAATCCAAACATGTTTATTGCATTAGTAAAACCAATTTCAGTTCCACCCAACTATGATATATATATATTGATAGTGATTTCTACATGGAAACCAAACACACCCTAAAGTATAAAAACGATTATCGTGGATTGTATTTGTTGTATTGATGGTACGTATAATGGGCATGTGTCCTAGATATCGGACAATTTCCTTGACTAGTAGAAAAAGGATACCCAATTTAACTGCGGTGTGTGACTTTGCTTTATGCTTTAACGTTATATCGGTTGGATGAAAGGTTCCGCATGACACACGTGTCTTTCTTAATGCCATTAACAATATACTTATGAACTTTTTAAAACTGTCGAAACGTAACTTGATATGTTTGTGACATTATACCATAATTATCCTGAAAAACTACAAGGGACTTATTCTAAAGTTTTACAAGGAAAATATTATTTAGTTGATAAAAATATCATAGGGATAAAAAGAGATATCTGGTTCCATATCTAAAGAACATGTAAGATGCTTTCAATCATCCCTTCATCTCTATAAAGTTTTGTAGAGAGATCATTTGAAAATTTAAAAAAACGATGAAAAATATTTGGTGGAATTCCTAAATATATTATGGAAACAACATGATAAATTTATCGTTGCATTTGATTTGCATAACTACATTCGTAGTAAGCCAAGGTGTTTACAACGTTCAAACAAATCTAGATTAAATAGTTATGTGATGAAGTTCGTCAATCGATTACAAATAATGAAGATATTTCTGAGGAACATCTAATTAGATGAAATGAAGTCGTAATGATACTACCACATCAATATGGAATGCGTCGTTGATAACTTATAACTAGTGTATTATGGTGTTTACGCAAAAGCATGTAAAAATAATAAGTAGAGTTAACTACATTTTTTGTTCATGTGGGTTGTCGGGTGTAGCACTTTTAGTCCATAAGTTTAAAAAGTCGTGAATCACATGCTGAGTTGAAAGACCCATCACCGGGTTGGTCCATTTTCACTCACTATTTGTCCGACTTATGTTGTGTTAGCCTCAAAATATTGAGTCAAACAAGAATGTTCGGTCATAGGTTTATTTTGTAATATTTATTAGAATGTTGTAATAGTTAGTTAAAATAGTCGTGACATTACGGGCTTGATGGTTAGCTTAAAAGGCCTCTTTCAAGGTACTAAGCATTTATTCAAGCCCGACCCAAATCAATCTAGTCAATTAGAGAGCCCGCATGTGGGTGGACTATATAAGTACCCTCCTAGCATGTTAGGATGGTGGATGATCTCATTTTCTTAATCTAATTTCACAAGTTAATCATCTATTTCTCTCTACTTTCTCTCACTACTTTCTCTCTCTAATATTCATATCTTTTCCATCTTATTTCTTTAATCTATCATCATATTATTAGGGACAACAATTGGTATCAATCGCCATGGGGTAGATTCGTGTTTAGTTTGTGGTTATTATTTTTTATTCGTGTGATGTTCTTCTTCAAATCATCTCGTCTCAAAAAGTTTTGTGTTTTCGAGCTCAAAATCTTTCTTACAAATAGCCTACATAGTAGTGGTAGGAATTTGTGATATTCGTGTTGGTGACTTTTCATAAAAAGTTGGTAGTTTTGGCTTGTTTATAGGGTAAGTTTAAAAGGTACGAATTTTTTACTATCCGGGTTATAAGGGTTTTCAAATATTCCGGATAAGCTTTTCTAGGTATTCCGAATAGCTATAGTTGCATATTCCGGATAAGTAGTACTTCACAACAAAATTCCGGATAAGTTCCTTTTGCAAGATTCTGGATAACAAGTTTTTTTCAGATTCCGGATTACGACCCTAAGTGCAAATTCTGGATAGTATCTACTTAGTAGGATTCCGGATAAGCAGTGGGAATATAGATTCCGAATAATAGTAGAACGGATTCCGGATAAGCACTCGGATAATATTCCGGATAAGCTTGTATACATTCCAGATAGGGCCATTCAACAGCATTCCGGATAAGCCTCAAAACTTAAATTCCGGATAACAATCAACACGGATTCCGGATAAGCAACTCCAACAGGATTCCGGATAAGCAACTCCAACAGGATTCCGGATTACTTTGTAATTTTGTATTCCGGATAAGCTAAGCATCGTAGATTCCGGATAAGGTCAACTTCACGTATTCTGGATAGTTACCAAAAGACACATTCCGGATAGTTGGTAAAACACGTATTCCAGATAGTTACCAAAAGTCACATTCCGGATACTTGGCAAAACACATATTCCGGATAACCATCATAACTGATTCCAGATAAAGTATTATTCCGGATAACATCTTGGACGACTATTACGGATAAGAAGTATAAAGTGTATCCCGGCTTAGACATTACTTCACATTCCGGATAAGTATAATTTTTGGATTCCGGATAAGGGTGCTTGGTATAAAATTTTCAAAAAACGTCACAACATTTCTTGTAGTTACAACCACAATCTACTCACATCAACATCTACTTAAGATCCTATTCACTTCACTTCATTCTTGAGATGGATTCTACTACTGAATATCGTGTTACTAATAACAACATCATGGTGCCGGGTAACAAAGAGAGACCACCAATGCTTGTCACTGGTAGATATGCATAGTGGCAATCACGATTCCTTCGATATCTTGACACCAAACCCAATGGTGATGTTCTTCGACGTTGCATCAAAGAAGGACCTTATACTCCCACTACAATCACCATTCCTGCAATTCCAGCAACCGACTCGACGACCGGTTCCGATGAGCAAACAATTGAGGAAACATATGAGAACACTTCGAAAGAGAAACGTGCTTGGATTGATGCAGAAAAAGAAGAAATCTATTTGATTTTAAGTGGGATTGGGGATGATATTTACTCAACGGTTGATGCCTGCTCTACTGCTAAAGAGATGTGGTTTGCCATCGAACGCTTGCAACAAGGTGAATCACTTAACAAGCAAGATGTCAAAACTAACTTGTTCTGGAACTTTGGTAAGTTTACTTCATTGGATGGGGAATCAATTGATTCATATTACTCAAGGTTCTACAAGATGATGAATGACATGAAAAGAAACAATTTACAAGTCTCCACCATGCAAGTCAATGTGCAATTTCTACAGCAACTTCAACCTGAGTGGACACGATTTGTAACTTTTGTGAAACAACAATGTAAGTTAGACGAGGTCAATTATCACACGCTCTTTGACATTTTGAAACAATTTCAGAATGAGGCAAATGAACTTCGAGCTGAAAGGATAGCAAAGACTGCTAATCCACTTGCTTTGGTGTCTACCACTCAACACACTCAAGATCATCGCTCTCGTTCTCCAAAATCATACTCCACAACGTCATCCTCACCAAGGTACTCCACTACATCCTCCTCACCAAGATACTCCACTTCATCTAAGTATTCTGCTCCCACACGATCATGAGACAAAGAACCAAGAGCACCATCACCATCACCTGGGCCATCATCTGAAGAGGACAGTGATGAAGAACTAGCTTAGAAGGATAGGGAGATGAAGCAACAAATTGCTTTCATTATGAAGACCTACAAGAAAATCTTCAAACCCACCAACAACAATCTTCGAACATCATCAAATACAAGGAACCAATATGTTGAGAGTCCTCGAAGGTATGACACACGTCAACGTGATGAAAGTCCTCCTAGGTATGATCGACGTAATCCAACACATGTTGAGGGTTCTGCACGGTATGATCGACAAACTGCTAAGTATGATGCTCAGAGGATTGCTACTGCTGCTGGGAATAGGAAAACTGTTGGTACTCAAGTAGTTCAGAAAAGTGGGATTCAGTGCTTTAATTGTCAAGGCTATGGTCATATGGCAAAGGAATGTAGGAAGCCGAAACGGGTTAGAGACTCTGGCTATCATAAGGAAAAGATGCTGCTTTGAAAGAAGATGGAAGCTGGGGTTAAAAATTTCGGCTAAGGAAGGAGGTATGCTTGATGATACTGATGATGAAGCCTCCGATCAAGAACTTCAAGCACATTACTCGTACATGGCAAAGGCTGAAGAAGTTCTCAACGTTACTGAAGATGAAAATGGTCTTATCTTTAACACAGAGCCAATCGATAAGGTACACACTGAAGAGGAATATAATGTGTTTGGTAATATTCATGAGCATTCTGAGCTACCCAAAGCCATTAATGACACATGTATGATGGAAACGGTTGATAGTAATACCACACCCGATTCATCAGACATGTGCAATAATGAGTCTGAGGATGATCAACATGCAAATGAGTATGATGATGACGAGGAGCGTATTGCGCTTGCTAACTTAATTGCTTCTTTACAAAAAGATGTCAAAGTAACTAGAAAGAGTCAAAAGCAATTAAAGAAAGCAAAAGCTACGCTCACTCAAAATTTTGAAGAATGCAAAGTGTGACAATCTAACATTTTCAGGTAGTGAAATATTTTCTCGTATAATATTTTGAAACTTATTTTTGTGTTGGTTGACGAACTCACAATTTACGGATTTAAATTTGGGCTTACGTGCATAATTTAGCGTCTTTTACGACTAAACCGGAAACCTTAGGATTACGTATTTACGTTTTTGAACTCCGTTTTTTATGAGACAATTTTTATTGGATTTGTTTTGTGACGTTGGTTCATAATTTTTAAAAACGTTTTTCGTGAAACGACCCGAGGGCACGCAAATCGAGAAAACTAGAATAGAGGAATACCCGTAAACTAGTGAGATGGGACAAAATACATTGTCCCACCCTACTAGCTAGCATGGAAGGCACCAACATGACACCACAACCATATGTGGCATCATGTTAGCTAAGTGTTTACAAGTGTAAACAAAGCTTACACCTTAAGCTACTTTTTTCCACTTACTAGCTAAAACCATCAACTAACTCATTTCCATCTTTCCATACATGCAAAACCAACACAAAACTCTCTCTAAAACTCTACCCTTGTCGTCCACTTTCAAGCTACAAACACCCCTTTTGATCTTTTCTAACCATGAAATACATGTTATCTAGCTCTATCATGGAGTTATCTTGAAGCCTTGATCATTTGGTGGCCATATTAACAACATTGGAGGTGATTTGCTTGTGTCATAGGGCTGATTTCTCAACTATTGTTCTTGGTGTTTAATGATCTTGGAGTTACTTGTGGTGTTCATCAAGTTCTTGTCTTCCAAAAACAAGAAATACACTTGGTTGGTAAAGAAGATCATCCTCTCCATTTTCTCTTGTTATTTTTGTAAAGAACAAATATATTTTCTTTATTATTGTATATGTATATGATGTATATATGATGATAAAAATGTTGTGTGGGGATCAAGTGTTGATAGATATGCTTAAAAAGGTTAATAACTATAAGAAATGAGGCTAAAATCATGCTTATTTAGTTGGCTGTATAAAAACAGTATATAACTAAAACTTGAACTGATAAACTTGCATGGTATGATCCATTTAAAGTAAGTACAAGATGTTATACACATGTGAGAGTTGGCCATACAATGGAATCAATATAATGAGTGAGATATGATCAAAACAAGTTGGGTGTTCTAATCTGAATAAGCTGTTTTGTAGGGACTATTAAGGCAAGATAAACTTATAATGAGCAGTAGCTATAACTAAGTTAAATGTAGCACATAATATGAAGAACATGTCATCCAAAAATGAGCTTCTAATTCATTATAGAACTCTAGATATGATAAAAATGGTGAACATGAAAATAAATATCAGATTTTGAGAATTAATGTTTATTATTATTATATAAGCACTCAAATTTTATTGTATAAAATGTAAAATAAAACCACTAACTTATGAAACTTATTTATATAAATATGTAAAAGGTTAATTAAATGGATAAATTATATAAATGGTAGTGGAATAATACTTATAAGTAATAAAAACTATAAACTTGATTTTTACGACTTTTTCGGCTATTACCGTAAAATTAACGTTTTTCGCCAAATAAAACTTAGACGATCAAACCCGTCTAATGTAAAGTTTTTAAAATTCATATACTGATATATAAGTAACTAATACAAGTAAAAACCGATAAAACCCGAACTATAGAACATACGGACATTAACGAGCTAACTAAGCATATTGGACTAATAATTGGACTAAATAAGTTAACCACTTATAAAAAGAACTTATTGGGCTTAACCCATTTGGGCCCAACATGGAAAGTATATATACTGATAATATAGGTATAAAATGGATTAAAACAAGTTAAAGAACTTATACTAAGCTTAAAGGACTTAAAATAGGTAAATAGATAAAACTAGTAAACTAGTAAAAATTTACCAAAATGTAAACACTGAAATGAGTAAACAAGGATGTATAAACCCACTTGATCATCATCATATGTACAAAAATCATCATATTTATATTGTTATTTTGATAAAGTCATTGGACAAAGTCTAAGACCGATTATTATTTATATAGGTTTCCGTGACCGAATCACGCCCGTAGCCGATAATCCGCCTTTCATTATCAACGTGAGTTCATAGCCTCGCACTCTTTTAAATGTTTTATAAAATTATTTGTAAACCCGCGAGGGAGATAACATGCTAGATTTTGATAAAAATAGAACACAAGTAGTCCCGATGGTATGCTTAATGATATGGACCCGAATGATGCTATGACCCTATAAACGAGACTAAAAGGATTATTAGTAGTTAGGTTATGTCACTTAAAGTCCCATTAGCATGAATTGTGAACTACCGGGATTTGGTAGACGCTTATGCATTTGATAGTACTATTTGGGGACGATCACCCCAGTTCGCGCCTTAACGGTTGATCGCCGTCGTACCACATTGATTGGTAAGCGAATTTATGTATGAGAAGATTTCCATAGCGTCATTTTTGTGACGACACGTTAACGTAGATGGGCAAATTGTTTGTCGGGTTCGCGGCCCGCTGTTTTCATAGTAAGGTAACAATGTCATGCGGCTAATAATAATCCTAATCCAAATAAAAATGTATCCTATACATAATAACGACGCTATTAACGATGAATATATTACCTATCATGGTAATATAGAGACTACGGTCTCATGGACGGTTTAAGATGTACGCTTGATTTATATATTGCCTGACTAGCAATATGAGGACTTACTTCCGATATTATACTTGTGTTCTGATTTTAAATGATTGTTTTATATAATGGTTTTCATTAAACTCTATGAATTCACTCGGCATTCGCTGATATGATTTTTGCATGTTTTTATCTCAGGTGCTTGAAGGTAATCCAGATGGAGATCGACTCTGATGGCCCACATAATATTAAAAATGTTCATTCGATCTATGTTTTGTAAACTTAATGACCTGTATAATTTGGGACCTGTTGTACACTTTAAAACTTTTTATCGAATGAATGTATGTTGAACCTTGTACAACCATTTTTATGTGTTGTCTATGATTGGAGTTATTGTGCTATCCCGTAACACTCTAAAAGACCCTTCCGCTGTAACGATACGAATATTGAGAGTGTTACAGTTTGGTACCAGAGCTCTCGTTATAGAGAACAAAAGATTTTAAAAACCAAGGTTTTGAACAAAAAATTTCAAAATCTTTTGACAATGAACATTTAAGAAAATATTTGAAAAATCTTTTGACTATAACGGTGCCAGAGATCTCCGACGTTACCAACAAGCCCTATTGAGAAGATATATATTTTGATATATATAATTTAATTTATATATGTATATATCGTGATTTCATTATGTAATTGTTTAACTAGTATGTTATCCTAATACGAGATAAATATATAAATGCAGATTGTCATGGCTGACCCTAATATTCCTGTAGAAAACCATGCTATTCCCGAACCTAATGTAGATGATGATCCTTATTTAGACTTAGTAGATTATGATATGGATGATGAGGAGGAACCATTTGAGGATCCCGAGCCCGAGTTAGGACTAGGAGATCAGATTGCCCCTCAGGTTGACTTGGTAGAGAATGAGATTGAGAATGTTGATATAGAGAATGATGAGGAGATTGGGTTAGATAATTTAGATGATGAGATTGACGACGAGGATGTCGAGGAGGATGTAGGTATAGATGTTGAGGTCGATGATGATGAGGAAGCCGATCTTATTTATCCTTATGATGTTCCAGAGGGCGAGCCTTTACCCCCACCAGTTTATTTGTCTGATTCTGAGGTTGAGTTACCTAGGGATGAAATGTCTGAATCGTCTGAATCTGATTCTGAATCAGAGGAGGATGAGGATGATGATGCACCTGACAGTACTGATGGTATTGCTACTCCTAGATGTGAGAGAGAAGAGTCGTCTAGTACTCGAGAGGCTACTCATATTGATGGTCTTGCACCATGGGCCTTGAGACGTGATCTAGATGCTTCCCGTGTTAAGAGTTGTATGACAGAGGTTGGATTAGGTGTTGTTCAGACTCAGGTTGCTTATTTGGAGTCGAAGACTAAGGTTGGCGAGAAAGAGCGGGAATTGCTTAGTTTGGATTTGACTGATGTAGAGCGTGGTTTGAATGAGGCTTTTAGGCGGTTATCGGTGTTGGAAAGTGGGGAGTTTGCTGAAATGAAGAGAAAGGTGAATTCTATGGAGATTCAGTTGAGTGTAGCTCGTGCGATGCGTGAGAAAGCTGAGAAGGAGTTGAATATATCCGTGGGTTGGAATAGTAGATTTTATGCTGACATGGTTGAAAGAGGAGTGATCCGTAAGCGCCCAGCTGAAGATGTGTCTAGTGATCGTCCGACGAAGATTCAGAAGACGATGGATGATGGACCATCTGGCGGTTCTCAGTAGACCAGTCTGTATTTAGTAGTGACCTTTGTATCCTTTGTACTTTTGTAGCTTTGACTGAACCGACTTGTTCGTAGTAGACTTGGCACGAATTTTGAGTGTATATAGTGCTAGAACTTTGATATGGGATGTAACTAAGACAATACTTTTGTTTCAAATCGAATGAAATATGTATCTTGTCTTGAATTCCATATTGTGCCTTATTTGTATCTTGATTATGAATTCAATCCATATTATATGAATCCCTTGTTGGGTGAATGCTTAATACTTTGAAATTGTGAAATTATAGAACTATGCCGCCCAAGAAGGCTGTGACTGAGGATGATGTACGTAGGATTATTACGGAGCAAGTTACCGCATCTATGACTGAACTTATGGCAAATGCTAGAAATGAAGTTGGCGGTAGTGGAGCTGGCGGTAGTGGAGTTGGCGGTAGTGGAGCTGGCGGTAGTGGAATTGGCGGTACTAATGTGAATGTGAATGCTAATAACGTGAATGCTAATGCTGGAGGAAATGTAGGAGGACTTGGAGCTAATGCACCTGAAGTTGGTGGCTGTACTTATGTGACGTTCATGAAGTGTGAACCTCTACCTTTTAATGGAACTGAAGGTGCTGTAGGACTAAGCCAGTGGATCGAGAAGATTGAGTCGGTGTTTCGGATTAGTAAGTGTAAGGAGGAAGATAAGGTGACTTTTGCTATGGCTACTCTTAAAGGTCGTACGTTGACTTGGTGGAACGGGAGAATTGATTTCATGGGTCTTGATGCTGCTAATGCTACTCCTTGGGCTGAAATTAAGAAGTGGATGACTTTGGAGTTTTGTCCTCGTAGTGTGATTATTAGGTTAGAACAAGAGTTGATTCATTTGAGAATGAAAGGTGTGGACATTGATAGTTACACGAACCGATTCCATGAGTTGGCCTTGCTATGTCTTCGATTGGTTGAACCCGAAGAGATCCGAATTGAGCAATATGTTAAAGGGTTGACCAGGAATATCCGGGGGGACGTGACATCATCGAAACCACTGACCATTGATGATGCTGTTCGAATGGCTTACCAACTCATTGGACAGATAATTCAGGATAGGGAAGATGAAGCCCGTGTTGGTGAGAAAAGAAAGGGAGACGGTGATCGTGTAGATAGAGGTGATAATAGGAAGAATCTCAATCGCCGTCAGAACCAGAGAAAGGGGAATGCAAATGCTCTTACCAACAATGCACCGCACAACGATGATAGATGTCCTAAGTGTGGCAACAAGAGGCATGTTGGCGGCTGCTGGAAGTGCCGAAATTGCGAAAAGCTTGGACACAAGGTTGAAAGGTGTAAAAAGGGAACCATTTGCTTCAACTGTAATGAGGAAGGTCATAGGAAATCGGAATGCCCCAAGTTGAAAGTGATTGTACCTGGAAGAAACCCCCAGGGTGGTATCTATCAACTTGGAACAATTAAGGTGAAGAAAGAGGATCCGAATGTCGTTACCGGTACGTTTTTACTCAACAATCATTATGTTGTTGCTTTATTCGATTCGGGTGCTGATAGGAGCTTTGTATCCACTAAATTTAGTGCCCTTATTGACATTGAACCTGTTGAGATAAATACCAGTTACGAGGTGGAATTGGCTAATGGTAAATTAGTGAAAACTAATAAGCTATTAGAAGGATGCTCTCTAAATCTCTTAAACCATTCCTTTTCGATTGATTTGATGTTGATAGAATTAGGTAGTTTTGATATTATTATTGGTATGGATTGGTTTTCGTTGAATAATGCTACTATTTTATGTGGAGAGAAGAAAGTTAAGATTCCTCTTAGGAATAGGACGTTAGTAATTGATGGTAGTCGAGGTGAATCCCGTTTGAAAATCGTTTCATGTATTAAAGTCCAAAAGTACATCAGGAACGGTTGTGAGTTATTCTTAGCTCAAGTGACCGGGAATGAGTCTAGGGAGAAACGATTGGAAGATGTACCTATTATTTGTGAATTTCCTGAGGTATTTCCTAAATATTTACCCGGACTTCCACCGATAAGGCAAGTAGAGTTTCGAATCGATTTAATTCCTGGTGCTGCACCGGTGGCACGTGCGCCTTACCGATTAGCCCCTTCTGAATTAAAGGAGTTATCTGAGCAACTTAAGGAGTTGTCTGATAAAGGTTTTATTCGACCGAGCTCGTCGCCTTGGGGAGCTCCAGTCTTGTTCGTTAAGAAGAAGGATGGATCTTTCCGTATGTGCATTGATTATAGGGAACTGAATAAGTTGACAATTAAAAATCGATATCCTTTACCTAGGATTGATGATTTGTTTGATCAACTGCAAGGATCTAGTGTGTATTCTAAGATAGATTTGCGGTCAGGATATCACCAACTTCGCGTCCGTGAAGAAGATATTCCTATAAATGCATTTAGAACTCGTTATGGACACTATGAATTTCAAGTAATGCCATTTGGGTTAACTAACGCACCTGCGGTTTTCATAGATTTAATGAATCGAGTGTGCAAGCCCTACTTGGATAAATTTGTGATTGTGTTTATTGACGATATTCTGATCTATTCTAAGAATGAAGATGAACATAGAGAACATTTAAGGATTGTTTTGAGTTTGTTGAAGGATGAAAAGTTGTATGCTAAGTTTTCGAAATGTGATTTCTGGTTAGATTCTGTGCAATTTCTTGGTCATGTGATTAACAAAGATGGAATTCATGTTGATCCTGCAAAGGTTGAAGCTATTAAGAATTGGTCTGCACCGACAACGCCAACGGAAGTGCGACAGTTCTTAGGATTGGCTGGCTATTATAGGCGATTCATTAAAGAATTTTCTTTGATAGCTAAACCCTTGACTAAGCTTACCCAGAAGAATAAACCTTTCATTTGGGGAAGTGATGAAGATGGAGCATTTTAGACATTGAAGCAAAAATTATGTAGTGCGCCAATCTTATCATTACCCGACGGGAGTGAAGATTTTGTAGTGTATTGTGATGCATCTCTTAGAAGCTATGGAGCTGTTTTGATGAAGCGAGAGAAAGTGATAGCTTATGCTTCTAGGCAATTAAGGAAGAGTGAGGAGAATTATACTACTCATGATCTTGAGTTAGGAGTTGTAGTCTTTGCTCTTAGGTTGTGGAGACATTATCTGTATGGCACCAAGTGTACGGTATTCACCGATCATAAAAGCCTACAGTATATTCTCGATCAAAAGGAATTAAACATGAGGCAACGAAGATGGATAGAGTTGTTAAGTGATTATGATTGTGATATAAAATATCACCCAGGAAAAGCCAATGTTGTTGCCGATGCGTTAAGTAGGAAAGATAGAGAGCCTATCAGGGTGCATTCTCTAGTCTTGACCGTGCACAATAATTTGCCTGAGCAAATTAGAAATGCGCAAATAGAAGCTTGTAAGAAGGAAAATTTTGTTAATGAAGGGTTCCGAGGAGAAGGAGATCCTTTAGAGGTTAGAGCTGATGGAGTGAAATGCTTAAGAGGTCGTATGTGGATACCTAAGTTTGGAGGCTTAAGAGACTTGATTATGTTAGAATCCCATAAATCTAAGTATTCCATTCATCCGGGATCTGATAAGATGTACCATGATTTGAAAAAGTTGTACTGGTGGCCGAATATGAAAGCTGATATTGCTATGTATGTTTTTCAATGCTTGACTTGTGCTAGAGTTAAAGCGGAACATCAAAAGCCATCAGGACTACTTCAACAGCCAAAGATTCCTGAATGGAAGTGGGAGCGAATTACGATGGACTTTATCACCAAGCTTCCTAGAACATCATCTGGAAACAACTCGATTTGGGTTATTGTCGATAGACTGACCAAATCAGCACACTTCATTCCGGTTAAAGAGCAGTTCCCACTAGAGAAGCTGACTCGTATATACCTTGATAATGTTGTATGCAAGCATGGAGTGCCTGTATCGATCATTTCAGATCGAGATCCTAGATTCGCATCGAATTTTTGGAAATCTCTCCAAAGATCTTTGGGAACGAATCTCGACATGAGCACTGCTTATCACCCCCAGACTGATGGGCAGAGTGAAAGGACGATACAAACACTAGAAGATATGTTGAGAGCTTGTGTGTTAGACTTTGGTAAGAATTGGGATAAACATTTGCCGTTAGCAGAGTTTTCGTATAACAATAGTTACCATTCTAGTATTAAGGCTGCACAGTTTGAAGCTTTGTATGGTAGGAAGTGTAGATCTCCTGTATGTTGGAGTGAAGTTGGGGATACCCAGCTCACGGG
Source organism: Glebionis coronaria (assembly GCA_025667525.1). Taxonomy (NCBI): domain Eukaryota; kingdom Viridiplantae; phylum Streptophyta; class Magnoliopsida; order Asterales; family Asteraceae; genus Glebionis; species Glebionis coronaria. Next base: position 403,669,379 of record CM046880.1, read on the forward strand.
ACCGGAATTGATCCAGGAGACTACGGAGATGATAGTTCAGATTAAGAATAGGTTGTTGACTGCCCGTAGTAGACAGAAAAGTTACGCAGATGTGCGGCGGAAGCCAATGGAGTTTAAAGTGGGTGACCAAGTAATGTTGAAAGTATCGTCATGGAAAGGCGTTATAAGATTTGGAAAGCGAGAAAAATTGAATCCCCGTTATATTGGGCCCTTTAAGATTTTATCTAGAGTAGGTCCAGTGGCGTACAAACTAGAGTTACCCCCAGAACTTCATGGTGTTCACAACACATTCCATGTATCTAATCTGAAGAAATGTCTAGTAGTGAGTGATGAGAAAATTCCATTAGGTAAGGTTCGAATAGATGGGAAGTTGCATTTTATCGAAGAGCCCGTAGAAGTTATGGACCGTGAGGTAAAGCAACTGAAACAAAGTCGGATACCTATTGTCAAGATCCGATGGAATTCAAAGCATGGACCGGAGTATACTTTGGAACGAGAGGATGATATGTGGAAGAAATATCCGCACCTCTTCGATTTCAATAAGAAATGGACATCCAAATGAAATGGATCACGAGGACGTTGATCCCTTTTAGGAGGAAAAGCTTTGACAATCTAACATTTTCAGGTAGTGAAATATTTTCTCGTATAATATTTTGAAACTTATTTTTGTGTTGGTTGACGAACTCACAATTTACGGATTTAAATTTGGCTTTACGTGCATAATTTAGCGTCTTTTACGACTAAACCGGAAACCTTAGGATTACGTATTTACGTTTTTGAACTCCGTTTTTGATGAGACAATTTTTATTGGATTCGTTTTGTGACGTTGGTTCATAATTTATAAAAACGTTTTTCGTGAAACGACCCGAGGGCACGCAAATCGAGAAAACTAGAATCGAGGAATACCCGTAAACTAGTGAGATGGGACAAAATACATTGTCCCACCCCACTATCTAGCATGGACGGCACCAACATGACACCACAACCATATGTGGCATCATGTTAGCTAAGTGTTTACAAGTGTAAACAAAGCTTACACCTTAAGCTACTCTTTTCCACTTACTAGCTAAAACCATCAACTAACTCATTTCCATCTTTCCATACATGCAAAACCAACACAAAACTCTCTCTAAAACTCTACCCTTGCCGTCCACTTTCAAGCTACAAACACCCCTTTTGATCTTTTCTAGCCATGAAATACATGTTATCTAGCTCTATCATGGAGTTATCTTGAAGCCTTGATCATTTGGTGGCCATATTAACAACATTGGAGGTGATTTGCTTGTGTCCTAGGGCTGATTTCTCAACTATTGTTCTTGGTGTTTGATGATCTTGGAGTTACTTGTGGTGTTCATCAAGTTCTTGTCTTCCAAAAACAAGAAATACACTTGGTTGGTAAAGAAGATCATCCTCTCCATTTTCTCTTGTTATTTTTGTAAAGAACAAATGTATTTTATTTATTATTGTATATGTATATGATGTATATATGATGATAAAAATGTTGTGTGGGGATCAAGTGTTGATAGATATGCTTAAAAGGGTTAATAACTATAAGAAATGAGGCTAAAATCATGCTTATTTAGTTGGCTGTATAAAAACAGTATATAACTAAAACTTGAACTGATAAACTTGCATGGTATGATCCATTTACAGTAAGTACAAGATGTTATACACATGTGAGAGTTGGCCATGCAATGGAATCAATATAATGAGTGAAATATGATCAAAACAAGTTGGGTGTTCTAATCTGAATAAGCTGTTTTGTAGGGACTGTTAAGGCAAGATAAACTTAAAATGAGCAGTAGCTATAACTAAGTTAAATGTAGCACAAAATATGAAGAACATGTCATCCAAAAATGAGCTTCTAATTCATTATAGAACTCTAGATATGATAAAAATGGTGAACATGAAAATAAAAATCAGATTTTGAGAATTAATGTTTATTATTATTATATAAGCACTCAAATTTTATTGTATAAAATGTAAAATAAAAACCCACTAACTTATGAAACTTATTTATATAAATATGTAAAAGGTTAATTAAATGGATAAATTATATAAATGGTAGTGGAATAATACTTATAAGTAATAAAAACTATAAACTTGATTTTTACGACTTTTTCGGCTATTACCGTAAAATTAACGTTTTTCGCCAAATAAAACTTAGACGATCAAACCCGTCTAATGTAAAGTTTTTAAAATTCATATACTGATATATAAGTAACTAATACAAGTAAAAACCGATAAAATCCGAACTATAGAACATACGGACATTAACGAGCTAACTAAGCATATTGGACTAATAATTGGACTAAATAAGTTAACCACTTATAAAAAGAACTTACTGGGCTTAACCCATTTGGGCCCAACATGGAAAGTATATATACTGATAATATAGGTATAAAATGGATTAAAACAAGTTAAAGAACTTATACTAAGCTTAATGGACTTAAAATAGGTAAATAGATAAAACTAGTAAACTAGTAAAAATTTACCAAAACGTAAACACTGAAATGAGTAAACAAGGATGTATAAACCCACTTGATCATCATCATATGTACAAAAATCATCATATGTATATTGTTATTTTGATAAAGTCATTAGACAAAGTCTAAGACCGATTATTATTTATATAGGTTTCCGTGACCGAAGCACGCCCTTAGCCGATAATCCGCCTTTCATTATCAACGTGAGTTCATAGCCTCGCACTCTTTTAAATGTTTTATAAAATTATTTGTAAACCCGCGAGGGAGATAACATGCTAGATTTTGATAAAAATAGAACACAAGTAGTCCCGATGGTATGCTTAATGATATGGACCCGAATGATGCTATGACCCTATAAACGAGACTAAAAGGATTATTAGTAGTTAGGTTATGTCACTTAAAGTCCCATTAGCATGAATTGTGAACTACCGGGATTTGGTAGACGCTTATGCATTTGATAGTACTATTTGGGGACGATCACCCCAGTTCGCGCCTTGACGGTTGATCCCCGTCGTACCACATTGATTGGTAAGCGAATTTATGTATGAGAAGATTTCCATAGCGTGATTTTTGTGACGACACGCTAACTTAGATGGGCAAATTATTTGTCAGGTTCGCGGCCCGCTGTTTTCATAGTAAGGTAACAATGTCATGCGGCTAATAGTAATCCTAATCCAAATAAAAATGTATCCTATACATAATAACGACGCTATTAACGATGAATATATTACCTATCATGGTAATATAGAGACTACGGTCTCATGGACAGTTTAAGATGTACGCTTGATTTATATATTGCCTGACTAGCAATATGAGGACTTACTTCCGATATTATACTTGTGTTCTGATTTTAAATGATTGTTTTATATAACGGTTTTCATTAAACTCTATGAATTCACTCGGCATTCGCTGATATGATTTTTGCATGTTTTTATCTCAGGTGCTTGAAGGTAATCCGGATGGAGATCGACTCTGATGGCCCACATAATATTAAAAATGTTCATTCGATCTATGTTTTGTAAACTTAATGACCTGTATAATTTGGGACCTGTTGTACACTTTAAAACTTTTTATCGAATGAATGTATGTTGAACCTTGTACAACCATTTTTATGTGTTGTCTATGATTGGAGTTATTGTGCTATCCCGTAACACTCTAAAAGACCCTTCCGCTGTACCGATACGAAAATTGAGAGTGTTACACAAAGCTTCTCTAATTAAATCTAGTGAGACCATTGATAGTTATAGAGCTCAGCTTCTTCAAAAGACCAATGAGGTTGAGGGATACAAAGGGTGTTTAATTAATGTTAAAAAGGACGATTTTCAAGAGAAATATAACGAAACTCTTAAGCTTCTTGAACAAGAGAAACGTAATTATAACACCTCTTTGAGTACTGAACGTCACAAAACATATCTTGCTACCACTAAAGTCAATGAGCTAACTCAAGTAAATGGTTTTCTTCAAGAGGATAAAACTAAACTTATTAATGAAAAGAAAGCAGTGGTTGAAAAGATGGAAAAGGATTTCAAAACTAAACAAGCGAATGACATCGACAAAATGGTGGAAATTGAAACTCAACTTGATTTTTACAAGAAAAATGTTTACAAAACTAATCAATCAATTCAAACCATGAGAATGTTGGCACCTCGTTCGTTTTTCAAGGATAGACCTAGTTTTGCAAATCCTAAGTACCTTGAGCATGCTCAATCTGAGAATCAGCACTTATATCTTGATGAGTCCCAATGGACCGATCTTGATTGTCTTGTTGTTAGGCCTGATAGTGAAGAGACACATGATTTGGAAGAAGAGAGTAGACCAAAAGTTAATAAAGAATTTGTTAAACCATATAATTATGCTTATGAAAACAGTCTTTATGGTCTTTTCACACCGCAAACACAGAAAACTCGTGAGCAAATATTTTTCGAATGTGAACAAATAAGAATTAAATGGAGACAAGCTTTTGCCACTAAGAAAACTAATGTTTCAAAATTTATTGACTATTTTCCATATAAAGCTTCTGTAAGCAAGAGTAAGCACGCACTTAGTATTCTCAAGAGTAACATTGAAAATTTCAAAAAGGTTGTTGATGATGACTAGAAAAAACGTGAACTTTCGAAAGGAGACAAAGAAATTCCTCACGATATAACTGTGCTTGTGAAAAGTATTTTGATTCCGCTTGCGGAAAGAACGCAAAAACATATTTTAGAATTTGAAACACTAATTAAGCAAGAAATGTTTGATGATTTGAAATATGTGGAATCTCTTGAACAAGAAGTGAACGACCATCAACCTGAAAGAGACGACTTTTCTACAGCTTATGATCTACTCTTACATGAATGTCTCTCAAAAGATATTATGTGTGCATATGTTACATACTGTGCTGATATTGATGAATATTCTGATGTTGCATGCAAATATCTTAATTAAGTTAAAGAATGTGAACGTGATAGGTTTATATATTCCAGGTGATGGATTTGTGATTTGTCAGAACATCAAATATAAATGTGACATGTGAAGAAAAGACCACAGTCAACACTAGTTAGAAGAGTGGAAGCTTTGATGGTCAATAGGTCGAGGAGAAATGGTAGACCAAAGCTTAGGTGGGCGGATTGATTTAAGCGTGATATGAAGGAGCTTCTTTTGTCTAAGGACATGACATCTGATAGGAAAACTAGAGAGCTAGGATTACATTAGGTGGTTCGGCGGTGTGTTAGTTTTGCTCTACTTTATTTGCTTTTTCTGTTTTTCTGTTTTTCTGCCATTGTGTCTTTTTGGTTCCTTTACCTGTTGTTATTGTTTGTCATGCTTGTTTTCCGATCGGTTTTATGGGTAAGGAGTGTTTTAGATGAAAGGTTAGAAGGTAGGTTTAGAGAGGTTTTCGTATTGTTTTCTATTTGCATTTTTAGGCGCGTTTGTAGTTCTACTCGTCCTTTTTTTTTCATTGGCCTTAGATTTAGTTTGAGGTTCTCTTGATTTAAGCTCTTCGCCCCTTGTTGCCCCCTTAGGTTTTTGTTGCATCCTTTAGTCCTTTCTATCTGGCTCTATCATGTTTTTCTTTATTTTCTTCGTTAATTTTTATGTTTGCCAAGTTATCTCTTCCGTTCTAGGGTATGCTTGTTTGTTCCTCAATTGCTTCCATGTTTTTTTTTCTCTCTTGCATGTCTTGTGTTTCGGCGCCTTGTGTGGTTTGTTTTTATGCCTTGCCCTTTGTGTTTGTTTTAGCGTTGTTGGTTCGTCCATTACTCTATTTATATCGCTTTGCTCTTTCT